>JAEIGO010000005.1:1222500-1898074 GCA_018903765.1 Drosophila aff. chauvacae BK-2020
AAGCCTAAATGTATATTTAAATTAGTTGCATTACAAAATTAGTGGACTGTATTTATTATTTTCATTCGATATTATTTATCTTGCAACTAATATGGCTGGGGGGTGGTAAGGGTGCATCAGACCAAGGCAAGATCAGCAGAGTATTTGTTGATGGATATTCCTTGGCTCTACTGGTGCACCAAGTCGACTCGCAGGTGCCAGGTCGAGCAAAGCGGGCGGTTATGATGATGAATATGAACTCCAAAAGCTAAGCTTCGGACCTCGTGGGGGAGGCTAAACCCCGCACAATGTCAGAGATGGACGAGGAGGACTTGCTAATGCCGAGGCAGGGCTTAGCATCTCAAGCAACTTCGGATATTGACGAAGACGAGCTGTTGAGGCCAAGCCCGGTCGCCAACGCTCCGTTGATATCTGAGGGGGGCGCTAGTACTAGCACTCCCCAAACCACTTCACACATAGGTGTGGCTCAGTTGAGCACCACCGAAGCCAACCCACTCACACATCAAAAAAGGCGTGCTAGGGCACACAGGGCCCGCTTTATTCTAAGCAAGATCGCTAAGAATGTGGCTGAGGGCAAGGTGGACTCGAGAGACGCGGCAGACAAAGCGAAGTTCCTCGCAGAGATTGCGGAATTCGAAGCCTACCAAAAGGCTAACCCCGAGGCGTTCCAGCCCCCGAAGGCGAAGCGTGAGCGATCACAGGATGTGAGTGCAAGCGCACCTAAGAGGGCCAAGGACGCTCAGGGGAAAGCAAGAGCGACATCCTTCGTCAAGCAGACGAAGAAGTTCAGCGAGGTGGCCAGAGACGGTCTGGCTATGGCGCTGGTTGATGAGCTCAACGACGACGGGCGCCTGCTGGCAGAGAAGTAGGCGGAGATAGAGGCCAAGTTGTCTGACATGGTGACCGACATGTTGGTTGCCATGCCGGGCGGTCCTATCCCCTCCTTCGACTCTTCGGACGTGGTGAGGGGGTACCGGGTAATCAGGTGCGACGACGGATTCTCGAGGAGCTTCCTGGAAGTATGTGTGGCCAAGATCGGCAACACGTGGAACGGCCTAAGGATTAGGTTGGTCCACGCCAGGGAGATTCCGAGGAGACCGCATCTGGTTACCACTGGGGCAGACTGACCATGCCAGGGTGCTCCAATGTCTGAGAGCACAAAACCCAGACGTCCATACAGAGGACTGGGCCATCCTGAAAGCTGAAAAAGAAATGAAGACGAGCCAGCCTTTTTTTTTGCTCATAAACCAGCGTTGCCTGCCGCAGCTGGAAAAAGACGATTTCAAAATCCGGTACGGCATCAGGAAGGCCAAGATCAAGGTCTTCCTAGCCGAACCGGAAGAGCTAATGGGGGAGGTGGACGACACGAACAAGTTGTTGGATGACCTGATCATCGACGACAAGTCGCCCAACTCCACACCGACGAACATCAATGCCGAAAGTAGTGCAAATTAGCTTGAAGCGCAGCTCGCACGCTTCAGCTAATTTGTCTATCCTTCTAAGGGAGAAGGATATCGACATTGTGCTACTACAAGAACCATGGACCAGGAACGAGCAAGTTTCTGGTCTGACACTACCTGGATACACCCTACTGTACACTAACTCGACAGGTAGACCGAGAGCATGTATAGTAATAAAGAATCATTTTAACGCTTTTCTCTGTTCTAATCTCAGTACATCGGATCTAGCCGTTGCCAGATTCGTGACAACGGATGGGACGGGAGTGCTAATCTCCTCGGCATACATGGCCCATGACGATCCGGTTCCGCCAGAACCGGTGGTCAAGCTGTTGCAACGGGCTGAAGACACGAAGACAACCCTGGTGATCGGGTGCGACGCGAACGCGAGACACACGCTCTGGGGAAGTTCCGAAACAAATGATAGAGGTGAGTCACTTTTTGATCATATTATATGCCGTAACGTTACAATATGTAACACCGGGAATACACCAACCTTTATATTTCCGAGCACGGAGGTCTTTCAGTGGTGGGAGGAGGTGCTAGATCTCACCTTACTCGTAGAACACAGCCGGTATACAGTAGAGAACTGGAATGTGTCGCTTCAACAATCCTTTTCCGATCACAGGTACGTTTCTCTCTTCCAAGTGAACTGACGTTTTTTTTCTTGCGATCTCGTTTTGTGTTAATTTTTGCATTAAAACAACCGGGGTTTTATTTAAATCTTCTACTTTGTGATAAATAAAGTTCCCGTTCACTTCGTGTGCATTCAGCTATTCTGTTTTGTGTATTTAATTGTTATTATTTTCACAATTTAGTTGTGCTGCCGGTGTTTGCTTTGCATTTTTTGCATTCCTCTTTGTGCCTTCTCCGTTTAGCTTGCGCCTTCGCGACAGCTAAACGTTAAGCCCGCTTCCACGCTCACCCGTTTACCCGCTCTCTCGTCCTCCCGCTCTCTCGGTGCAGCTGCACTCTTATCTCTTCCTACGTAAAGGTACAGTGGTAAGTCCCTATAATGTCCGCAATTGTCTGTTTCGCTAAGACCTGTAAAAAGGCAATTACTGCAAACGATCTTACAGTCGGCTGCTGACTGTGCGACAACATTGTGCATGCCAAGTGCATTGGTGTTGTTGCTCGGACGGTGGACGATGTAAGAAGAAACATCGGTCTGCGCTACTGCTGCGAGGCCTGTCGCGAGGTTGAAAAAGAAATGATGTCTTTTATGCGGCAGACCAAGGGCGGTATTAAAGACATATTATCGAGTTTTCGTAAAACTTATTATATGCTCTTGGCTCTGGACACTCAATTTAAGCTATTAAATGAGTCTCCTAGGCGCAAAAAAACGCAACTGGTCTGCAGAATATAGGCGGATCTCAACAACCAGCGGCGGACTCCCAACAGCAGCCTCTCTCAACACAGCCCTCGACCTCAGAATTAAGTCAAAGAGTTCTGAGATCGAGTGGCAAAAAAGATTCGGCATCCGAATGTGTTGCGGGAGGGACCGTTCCCCCGATGATTTCCGTTTTGTCCCTTGGGGGGTCTCAAATATTGACCCCTCAAACCCCAGTTAATTTACCTGCTCAGGGTATCAGGCCCGGACTACCGGCCGATATCGGCAATGCAGACAATCAGTCTGCAGAGCCGAAAGCCCTTGCAGTAATTCCACCTACGAAACACATTTTTGTTTCTCGGCTCTCCCCTGGTCAGACATCGGAAGATGTATATACTATATGTTCTACCAAATTCTGGCCAGAATATGTTGTCGTCAAAGAGTTTGAAGCAAAGAAAAAGAAAAGGGGGAATAAGTCTTCCCAGGCCCGACCAGACCACTGCGCCCTCTACGATATCCGCTTAAAAAAACTTATCAACTGCCTCTCTATCTCCTATCAGAATGCAAGAGGCCTTCGTAGTAAGCATCCCAAATTGTATTCTGATAGTCTCTCGTTTGCATCCCAGGTTATTGTGTTCACAGAAACCTGGTTAAAGCCGGAGATTCTGAGCTCCGAAGTTTTCCCAGCTGTGTGCACGATATATCGGCTGGATCGGCCTATCAAACGTAGGGGTGGTGTCCTCATAGCGGTTGACTCCACTCTCTCGTCGGTATTAATAACTTTCGAGGAATTCGATGTTGAATTCCTCTGTGTGAAGCTAACTGTCAATGGTAGCTCCATTTTCATTACCTGTTCCTACATTCCTCCTTGGAACCATCTTTCCACTATCCAGATGGTTTCCAACCGACATTGAACAAAAGCTATTTGGTTCTCAAATAATTTCACTAATATGCTTTTCACATGCACACAGCATGATTTTATTTCTGGCTTGCTCGACATTTCGCTGTCTCAAGTCAACCATGTACGATATTCCATAGGGCGCTTGCTTGATTTCTGTTTTGACTCAGATCCGGCAAGAGTCAGTTTAGCAAGAGTGGCGCCGTTGACGCTTCCCGAAGATCCCTATCATCCTACTTTCGACGTGACTCTCGACATTGGGACTGACTTACAGAATATATCTGACGGTCCAGCCAAGAAAGTCCTTTGTTTTCGCAAAACGGACTTCGAACGGCTGAATAACTTTATATCAGATTTTAATTGGTCCGATTTATACATGTGCGCTGACATGTTAGAAGCCGTGGATATTTTTTACAGTGCCATAAATTCTTTTTTCACTGAATGTGTTCCGTTATACCATCCACCAACATCGAATAAGTTGGTTTACTAAAGAGTTGAATCATTTTAAAAACAAAAATCTAGGCTGTATACTATATATAAATATTCCGGTTCTAACTCTGCCCTATCCCTTTATTTATCGGCTCGGTCAAGATTTACCGTGTTGAACGCGCAGTGTTACAAGAATTATTTGACTCGTTGTAGGGTCCAGATCTCTCAGGATCTTACGTTTTGTTAACACTAAACGTAAACCAATTACGCATCCTTCCTCGCTTTCTGTTTGCGCAGTTTTTTCAAACCACTTACTTAACTTCCACTGACTGTAATCAGACTTATTCCTACATCATGCCTACAAATCGAACTTTATTTTCAGTCCTACTTTAGACGAAAGCAGTATTCTTTCAGATCTTTATAGCGTTAAACCCATTTATTCGCCAGGTCCCGACGGTATACCTGGCTGTGTGCTTAGGTATTGTGCCGACGCCCTGTGCAATCCCCTTCTAAAATTGTTTACCTTGTCCCTAGAAACCTCCCACTTTCCCCTTATTTGGAAGGAATCATTTGTTATTCCTCTCCAAAAAAAAAGGTAGCAAATCGGATGCCAGCAACTATAGAGGAATCTCTAAGTTGTCGGCCATTTCAAAACTTTTCGAGAAAATCATTACTCCACATTTGCAGAACCTGTGCAGATCAATTATTTCCCCATGTCAGCATGGATTTTTAAAGCGTAGATCAACGACAACCAATCTTTTAGAGTTCACTTCCTTCTTAGTTAAGGGCTTCCATAAGGGCTTTCAGACAGACGTAATCTATACTGATTTCAGTAAAGCATTTGATTCTGTCAAGCATTCTCTTCTTGTTCGGAAACTCGATCTAATGAGATTTCCGGTTGATCTTCTTTGTTGGATCTCAAGTTATCTGAATGGCAGAACGCAAAAGGTGCTCTTTAAAAATTCTTTATCTAATGTTCTCAGGGTTACTTCTGGCGTCCCGCAAGGGAGCCATTTGGGTCCCCTGTTGTTTACATTATTTATCAACGACCTGCCGAAAGTTCTGACTAACTCCAAAGTACTTATGTACGCGGACGACGTCAAACTTTGCGTGCAATATAAGGACGCTTCCTGCCAGTCTGATTTACAAACAGATCTCAATAACTTCCAAACATGGTGCCGCATAAACTTATTGAACCTAAACGGCTCTAAATGCAAGCTAATGATTTTCTCTCGTGTCGCTCCCAAACTCGCGACTTACACGCTAAACTGCTGCTCTTTGGAAAGAATTAATATAGTCGATGATTTGGGTGTGCGACTGGACCCTAAACTTGACTTTATCGATCATATTTCGTGCATGGTGAATAAAGCCAGAGGTGTGCTTGGTTTCATTAAACGGTGGTCGAAAGAATTCAATGACCCCTATGTTAAAAAATCCGTATATATTTCGTTAGTTCGTCCTATCTTAGAATATGGATCTTGCGTCTGGAGCCCTGAGTATGGGGTTCACAGTAAACGCATTGAGTCAGTTCAGAAGATCTTTTTGCTTTTCGCTTTACGCGGTTTGAACTGGGTGTTGAATTTCCAGTCGGAATGGGCTAAAGGGCCATCGATGTATCGATAGGATTAGGGAGCGATAGGGTTAGGGATGAGGGAGTTCAAAGAGCGAACCGGGAAAAAGGGAACGGTGGCGCCCCCTAGATCTCGGCCAGCTCTGTTTAAGAGAAAGGGATATTGAACTCTATCTCGATCGTTGCCCTGAGCGCCGAAACCAACGGTTTCCTGAAGGCGGAACTCAGGCAACGAAACGAGCCCATATAGGGAGGCGTAGACAGCGAGGGAATAGGTAGTGGAAAGAAGGAAATGAACGCGGGCGGCCGCAGTAATCCAGTTCTGTAAAAAAAAGATTAAAAAAACGTGAGTGAAAGTGGCCACAAAAGTTAGGGCAAAAAATTAAGATTGTGATTAATTTTTCAGCGTGGCAGTGGGAAGACACTGGCCACGGCCCTTTTATTTTTGTTCCTGTGCTTACCTGTGGAGTGACACCGAAACCGTCAAAAGCATCCAGACGTAGCCGAGTCGCCGCCTCCTGAGGCAGTTTCCAGCAGCTGTTCGCCATCGCCAATAAGGCCGAGCTTTCCGAGACGGATCCGGTGAGTCCGTTCCGAGTGCGGCTGCAGCCGCCCGGAACAGGGGAGATTTGCTGTGGGTGCTGTAGCGACGCTTGACGGCAGGGGCCCGATTTCCGGCTTGCCACTGCAACCGCCACAGACGGTCCAATCCAGGCCACGCGCAATTTGGCGCAGCCTTTCCCGCCTTCAATCCGCCGCCCCTCGATCACGAACTGTCTGTTTCGCCGCTGAAGTCCGTCGCAGCCATTGCGAACCGGCCGGCAACTTTTCATTGAAGTCCTTCGCTGCAATTAGAATTAAGTTATTTATTTTTAGTATAAGGCTTTATTTGGTAAAATTTGTGGTTCCAACTTACTGCGATATTTCCGTCCCTTGTCCTCCACGTTCCCTAAACGCACGTCAGGGATTTGTGCAACACAAGCGCTGCAAAAGAAAGTCGGTCAGAAGAAGCAGTGCGTAAATATAAGATCAAAAACAACCCACCCTTAATTTCTCTTGGAGCTCCAGCAGGGATTGTAGGTCGAAGTTTGGGGAGTAAATCCGAGGCCCACTTGTGGCAAAATTTCTTTGCGGAGTGTAGCTTCTCCTCCGCCGAATCGCGATAAAGCCGCAGCCTTGGCGCGAGCGCATCCCGGTTGTGGGTCGAGGGTTCATCGGGGTCAGGATCGGGATATAATTAGCCATAAGTACCGCCATGTATAGCAGTAAGAGATAGATCTTACCTGAAATTTATAACGTATTAAAGAGGAATTATGAACGCTGAGTAAGCCGTTTTACCTGGGGGAGATGGGCCGATCGTGAGACCGCCTGGTATAGGCTCCGGTCCGCCGGAGATGGGTGATGCCCCAAGATGACCAGGAGGCATCACTAGGTAGGGTGGGTGCGTCGTGGCGACACCATCAATGCCACCAATTCGGTTCCACCAGTGTCCGTGTAGTTTGTTTGTTCTGTTTACATTTTTTTTTGTAGTGATGGGAGTTGTTGTGTGTGAGACGTCCGATTAATATCGGTGTTTGTTTATTGTGCGGACTGCGGGCATCGGGTCAAAACCCGCCCTGAGACAAATGAGCTAGTCCGGCATTGCCCAATAAAAAAGCAGTTCCGTAACATGGGATCCAAACCAGAAGTTACCTCCTTACTCTAGTAGACTTCTTCTAATTAACTTACCTTCTTTAGCTAACCGTACAACCATGCTTGGCATTACGTTCATTTTGAACCTTATCCACAGTGACGTGGAAAGTGCTGACTTTCTGGGTCAGCTGAACTTTCACGTACCGAGTAGAAATACTAGATCCTATATTCATTTAGTTTTGCGCCACTGTAGAACGTCTTTTGAATTGCATGAACCCTTTAGAGTCTTATGTGCAAATTTGTACATGATAACATCAAACGTAGAAAGCCTTCCCAAACTAAAAACATGTGACGCGCAGACGCGCACAAATATAGTTGTAATAGAGGAATAAGGAATGGAATTGATCTGAATTTGAATTTGAATACGCGCGCGCGCCAACCACGGAGAGCTGGCCACACTGAAAGAGAGAGAGCTGGTCACACTAGGAGAGAAGGCTGGCCACACTATTCGGGCAAATTGCGGATCATCGGCGGGCACACTAGAAACAGCAGGGGCCTATATAAAGCGGGCAGTTGGCCTCATATCGGCACTCAGTTCCCGACAGCGATCGGGTAAGCATCGGCAGCAGCAGCAGCAGCAGTCAGCAGCTTGGTAAGATAAACCAGTAAGTTGGAGTAATTAATTGGTAGTTAGCGCTTAATACCCTCCCGCCCTCCTATAATCTATAGATCTGAATGGTCATAAATTAGGGTTCTCGCTTACTCCTATAGCTGACCTGAATGGCCGCTTAAGGATTTATCTCTCTCTGTTGGATCTGAATGGTCATAATTAGGGTTCTCGCTTACTCCTATAGCTGACCTGAATGGCCGCTTAAGGATTTATCTCTCTCTCTTGGATCTGAATGGTCATAATTAGGGTTCTCGCTTACTCCTATAGCTGACCTGAATGGCCGCTTAAGGATTTCTCTCTCTCTTGGATCTGAATGGTCATAATTAGGGTTCTCGCTTACTCCTATAGCTGACCTGAATGGCCGCTTAAGGATTTCTCTCTCTCTTGGATCTGAATGGTCATAATTAGGGTTCTCGCTTACTCCTATAGCTGACCTGAATGGCCGCCTAAGGATTTCTCTCTCTTGGATCTGAATGGTCATAGATTAGGGTCTCGCTTGCTCCTGTGGCTGACCTGAATGGCCGCCTAAGGGATCATTCTGTCTTTACAGCGCCCAAGACGACCCCGGACGACGATCCACGGCCACGCCCGCACCACCCGCGCCACCCCACTGCGAGGCCACGCGGAACGACGACTCACCGTGGAACGCCGCCTTCGCCGTGAAACGAGAGACGAACCGACCGGACGCCGGCCGAGCCGAACGAGTAGCACGGAACGCCCCCCACATATGCTTAAACTTTGTCACTTCCTGTGAATAAACCAGTACGATTCTCAGTTACCGTGTAATTCACCCTGACTTCTACTCTGGGACGGGGTCGGCTTTCTCTTCCAGCAACCACGTCCGATACAAATAAATATCTGTGACAACCCTGGGCCAGCCCTGAGCCGCCCAAACCTCCGACTAACCGTCACAGTGGCTCCCGAACAGATTAAAGTGGTTGCAAGGGAGAAACCGACACCAGAAGAGTAATGTCGAGCTGGGTGTATCAGGTCAACGAAAGATTGTCGGAGTGAGACTGAAGCAGAACGAACGGACACGAAGATGGAAGGAAAGATAAACGTGGAGATCCTCGACCGGATACGAAGCTGGGGAATACGGTACGATGGGACAACCAATCCACTGGAGTTTATTCGGAAGATGGAGAATTGGGCGACGCCATTCGGCATCCATCACGACGAATTGGTGCAGTCGATGCCATTCGTTTTGGAAGACGCCGCGAGTGATTGGTGGATCTGCACGCCAATAAAAATAAACAGTTGGGCAGTGCTAACTGAAGAGATGGTGGAGTACTTCTTGCCTAGAAGATACCAGGAGGAACTGAAGGAACAAGTTACTTGGCGTAGACAAGGAAAGTCGGAACCATCGAGGGCATACGCGCTGGAGTTAATGAAGATGATGAGATTCACGGATTACACGGAAAAGGAAAAAGTGGACCGGGTTTATTATAACTCCAGAAGCGAGATAAAGCTAAATATACGGAGAACGGGGTTTAAAACACTCCCCGAGTTCCTAAAGTTAGCAGAAGTAGTCGAGATTATCGAAGCAGAAAGTGGATAGGAGAACGGATCAGTGTAAAGAAGGACAGGATGGACGAAAAGAGTGTGGAGCTGAATCTGGAGAACAAAAGGATGAGGAGCAGATGAAGACAGGAAGGAAGGAGGACACAGATCAAGCAGAGAAGGTCGAAGGTGTGGCGATCGAGGGGATTTTCCGGAAAACTATAGAACCGGAGCTGGAAGAGGCCAACAGCACAGAGACACCGCGGCAACCACTAGCCGGACAGGCAGCACCCGACAATAGGGACACGGCGATGAAGACAACGGCAACAGGAACAGGCGAGTGGGAATGGAAGCAGGGTCGAGAGGAGGGTAATAATGTAACCTGGAGAAGCGTTTTCGATAGGGGGAAGCAATTACGGTGAGGTATCACACCGTCTCCTAAGCGAGGGGGGAGTGTGACGCGCAGACGCGCACAAATATAGTTGTAATAGAGGAATAAGGAATGGAATTGATCTGAATTTGAATTTGAATAGCGCGCGCGCCAACCACGGAGAGCTGGCCACACTGAAAGAGAGAGAGCTGGTCACACTAGGAGAGAAGGCTGGCCACACTATTCGGGCAAATTGCGGATCATCGGCGGGCACACTAGAAACAGCAGGGGCCTATATAAAGCGGGCAGTTGGCCTCATATCGGCACTCAGTTCCCGACAGCGATCGGGTAAGCATCGGCAGCAGCAGCAGCAGCAGTCAGCAGCTTGGTAAGATAAACCAGTAAGTTGGAGTAATTAATTGGTAGTTAGCGCTTAATACCCTCCCGCCCTCCTATAATCTATAGATCTGAATGGTCATAAATTAGGGTTCTCGCTTACTCCTATAGCTGACCTGAATGGCCGCTTAAGGATTTATCTCTCTCTGTTGGATCTGAATGGTCATAATTAGGGTTCTCGCTTACTCCTATAGCTGACCTGAATGGCCGCTTAAGGATTTCTCTCTCTCTTGGATCTGAATGGTCATAATTAGGGTTCTCGCTTACTCCTATAGCTGACCTGAATGGCCGCTTAAGGATTTCTCTCTCTTGGATCTGAATGGTCATAATTAGGGTTCTCGCTTACTCCTATAGCTGACCTGAATGGCCGCCTAAGGATTCTCTCTCTTGGATCTGAATGGTCATAGATTAGGGTCTCGCTTGCTCCTGTGGCTGACCTGAATGGCCGCCTAAGGGATCATTCTGTCTTTACAGCGCCCAAGACGACCCCGGACGACGATCCACGGCCACGCCCGCACCACCCGCGCCACCCCACTGCGAGGCCACGCGGAACGACGACTCACCGTGGAACGCCGCCTTCGCCGTGAAACGAGAGACGAACCGACCGGACGCCGGCCGAGCCGAACGAGTAGCACGGAACGCCCCCCACATATGCTTAAACTTTGTCACTTCCTGTGAATAAACCAGTACGATTCTCAGTTACCGTGTAATTCACCCTGACTTCTACTCTGGGACGGGGTCGGCTTTCTCTTCCAGCAACCACGTCCGATACAAATAAATATCTGTGACAACCCTGGGCCAGCCCTGAGCCGCCCAAACCTCCGACTAACCGTCACAAACATTAATACTAACCCACTTAGTAGGTATGCAGGCAAACAATCTGGCAGCACGCCAGTACTCACTTCCTCGTATTCCTTTTCTATACTTTCATATGTCGCGCCTACTAACACCTAACACGAACAGGCACGTGCTTGGTGTCAGATGGGCCACTTGAATGTACTGATCGTTGTGCATCAACGTCCAACTTATCGGTGCCGACCAGCAAAGCGACACCTAGACGCAATCCACGAAAGACAAACTGGGGCAAGTTCAGAGATATTGTCCACGCAAAGGTTAGCAACAGGAGGATTAAAGTACAATCCTCAGCAAAGGCCCTCGATAAAGAAGTAGAGGACCTTACGAACATATTAAACAACGCCTACAATGAGACATGCAAGGTGTCATTTTCAAAGAAACAGTATCCACCATGGTGGACCAAGGAACTGAGTGACCTCAGAAAGAGAGCACGAAAGTCCTTTAATACATGTTTTGTGTCCAAAGAATGGGCACCTTACAAAGAAGTACAAAAACAATACAAAAAAGCAGTATACGAAGCCAAGAAAGAATCTTGGGATAGTTACTGTGAAGCTTGGCCGTCAGCCAATGGGCAGACAGGGGGAACAACGGGTGAGAAATCACCTGCCGTAACTGTCTGCACCACTGGAAGTGCGACTATACTCTCCCCGTGAGGGCGGCTGGAAGCAGGTCCCAGTACGGTCATGTCTCTGCTGAGGATGCTGACGAATGGTAGTCGGGCGGGGAGAAGAAAACTCCTGCCCAAAAAATTACCCCAATCCAAGGTGGAACAGCATATGCCGAGGGATGCGTGTCCGGGGGGTGCTTGGACATTAATATGCGGACTCTGGTGGACCGGCCGACCCATCAGTTTTAACTAGGCTTACCACGGTATGCGGGCTCTACCGTGGCGGACCATCCCCATCCCAGCATACTCGTGGGAATCAAATGAATAAACCTTTAATAAATAAAAAAACCGTAGGTGACCGCCAGACCTCAAAGGCGGCAGGGGTAACCCCCTCACTAGCACTAACTCGGAGACGCTAAGCGGCCGAGTGCTTAAAAAGGAAGAGGAGAGCTCCTCGGAGCGCCTTAACCTGGAGGCCAGTGTCACTGGGAAGGGCGAGCCAATGGGCCCACCGAGCGGCGTGATCGGGGGCAAGTCCCTCGACGTGACCGCAGGGGGCTCCAGAGGTAAACCCAACCCAGGAGGCACGGCCCAGCAGCAGCAAAGGACGAAGAAGACGCTGTATAATGAGCGGAGACGAGCGGCCTTCATCCTTGCGCGAGCAAACCCAGCCATGGAGGCGGACCCAGAACAAGCGGGTCTCATCAAATGGGCGAAAGGCGTTCTGCCGGATTTCCAGCCTGTTAAGGCGGGAAAGGCGGTTGCCCCCAACGCCCAGCAAGCCAACGCAGACGCGGGCAGGAGCACCACTAAACGTCAGCGGTCTACGGAGGTTCAACCTCCGCAGCCAAAGCGTTCCAGAGTGCAGCCTCAGCGGTCCTTCGCCGAGGTGACCAAGGGCAAGATCCTGATTGGAGTGGTGGACGAGGGCTCCAGTGACGGACAGATCCCGAGGGACCGATGGCGCTGGATCGTTGGTGAGCTGCACAACAGGTTCGTGGAGGAACTGTTGGCGTCAGGTGGGGCACTGCCCCGCTGTGAGGATGCCGGTTGGCACCAAGGAGGAGTGAAGGTGATCGCGTGCGAAGACGCAGAGTCGCTCACCTTCTACAAGAGAGCGATCGCGGGATTGGGAGAAATATTCCCAGGCGCGAAGCTCGTGGCGCTAGACTGGGACAAGATCCCCAGCAAGCCAAGGGCCAGGGCGTGGCTCACGCACAAGCCGGCAGAGCCTGAGAAAATTCTCAAGCTTCTGCAGCTGAGCAACCCCGACCTCCCCTCCTCTGATTGGCGAGTAGCCAAGGTTGAGGAGGCCGTTGGTCCGAGGCGCCAGGGGCCTATGAGGGGACAGTCGAGGCGCTGAAGAAAAACGGGGGGGCGCTCAGGTACGGCTTCGAGAGCGTAGCCGTCCGCATCTACAGGGCAGACGCTAAGGCGGGCCTTAAGGAGGAGGACCCTGAAATAGAGGGACCTCGCATAGAGGAGGCTCCCGAAGGATCGTCCGACGAGGAGGACATCCTGGAGGGGTACGTCTCCGAGGAGAGCGAGCTCGCCAGAGGCTTGCGCGACGTCGGGATGTCCGAGGAGGAGGACGGGTTGGACGAGCCGACCTCGGACACCGACATAACTGTGGTGGAGGTTAAGACGCAGAATGTCTCTGACGTTCCTGCAAATAAACCTCCACCACAGTAAAGCAGCTTCCGCTGCCCTACTTGTCCACCTGGCGGAAGGTGGTATCGACGCTGTCCTCATCCAGGAGCCCTGGGTCTGTGGCGACAGAATCCTAGGGCTGAGGGCAGCCGACTATAGGCTGTACGCAGCCCCAACAACAGGTAAATCGCGAGCCTGCATACTCGCCAGGAAAGATTTAACTCTTTTCATGCTTCCAAATTTCAGCAATGAAGACACAGTAACAGCATGTCTAGAGGGACCAAATGGATCCCTCCGGATATGCTCCGCATACCTGGGGCACGACCAGGACCCCATCGCCCCAACCCTGAGAAGAGTCACCGAGGACAGTAAAATGCTGGGCCTGGACCTCATCATCGGGTGCGACGCAAATGCCCATCACCATCAGTGGGGCAGCACTGACACCAACGATAGGGGTGAGTCTCTTTTTGATTTTATCCTTTCATCTAATCTACTGGTGGGTAATCTGGGTAACGAACCCACCTTTATTATCAAAAATCGAAGGGAGGTACTTGGTATCACCCTTCTCTCTGACCATAGATATATCCAATTCACGCTAGGTTTCGATAGGTTCAACCCAGTCAATTTCCGGAATCCCCGGAGGACTGACTGGGGGAAATACAGATCCCAGCTGAGCAAGATCCTAAAGCCCCCTCCAGCCCCAACCCTCTCGGACTTCTGTCCAGAGGGGCTGGAGCGTCTCGTTGAAACTTTCACCGATGCTTGTAGCACGGCTCTAGATAAGTCCTGCCCCCGTAGCAAGAATGGGGGGAAGACTGGGAAGAAGCCACCATGGTGGTGTAAGGAATTAAGCTGCCTCAAGAAGACCACGAGGCAGTCCTTCAATACAGCCAAGAGCGCCAACACGGACGCATCTTGGTGTCTCTATAAAGCGAACTTGTCCCTGTACAACAGGGAATTAAGAAAGGCCAAAAGAAGGGCCTGGTCCGACTTTTGCTCAGGAATCCAGGAATACTCTGAGGCGTCTAGGCTGAGGAAGGTCCTCTCGTCGACGCCCTCCAACCCGGGCTTCGTCAAGTGTCCTGACGACAGCTGGACGACATCCAGTGAAGAAACACTCGGGGTTCTCCTGGATGCCCACTTCCCCGCTAGCTCTTCCCAGAGCAGCCCACCTAACCCCCCGACACGGCGGGGTCCGTCCGAAATGGCATACCTCCTTACTGATAGGAACATTAAATGGGCAATTAACAGCTTCAGCCCATACAAATCCCCTGGGGTGGACGGCATCATACCTGCACAGCTCAGCTACGCAGCCGAGCTATCCACTCCCTGGCTTCGTCTGATCTTTGCGATCATCCTCGACACAGGAGTCATTCCGAATGGATGGCTCCGCTCAAAAGTTGTATTCATCCCCAAGGCAGGCAAGCCATCGCATTGCACGCCAAAGGACTACAGGCCGATAAGCCTCTCCTCGTTTCTACTCAAGACGCTGGAGAGACTCATCAGCCTACATCTCAGAACTAATATTCCCCAATCATCCTTATCAGGATCACAACACGCGTATAGGAGGGGCAGATCGACAGAGACAGCACTCCATTCGCTCACCACTATCATAGAAAAATCACTCCACGAAAAGGAGTTCACACTCGTCGCCTTCTTGGATATAGAGGGCGCTTTCAACAACATCCTTTCAGGTTCAATCACATCAGCACTGACTAAGCTGGGAATTGATCAACACTCAGTGGGCCTCATTGACCGGATCTTGCGCAGCAGAACGGTGGAGGCAACACTGGGGGGTCAACCATCTCCAGACAAGTCAACAGAGGCACACCTCAGGGCGGAGTCCTCTCCCCTCTCCTGTGGAATGTGGCGGTCAATGAACTGCTCCAGGGCATAGAAGAGGGCGGCTGTCGTGTCGTGGCCTACGCGGATGATGTCGCCTTGGCGTTCTCGGGAAAATTCCCGCAGACACTCTGTGACAGGATGAGCGAAAGCCTTCGGTTTCTGACGGACTGGACCGCAAGGTCTGGTCTGGGAGTAAACCCAGCGAAGACTGAACTAGTCCTTTTTACCAGGAAATACAAAATCCCCAAAATGATAACCCCTAGACTCTGCGGGGTACCCCTCACCCTCAAAAATGAGGCCAAGTATCTAGGTCTTATCCTGGACAGGAAGCTCAATTGGTCCCTTAACACGGATGAAAGGGCCAAAAAGGCTACAATCGCGCTATACACCTGCCGCAAGGCTATCGGGTTAAAATGGGGTATGACCCCAAAAATTGTCCGTTGGCTGTACACGGCTATTATTCGCCCAATACTCCTCTACGGGGTGGCTATTTGGTGGCCAGCTCTAAAGCGGTCCACCTGCCTGGGCACTTTTAGAAAAATCCAACGCATGGCCGAGATCTGCATGACAGGCGGCCTACGCACGACCCCGGGAGACGCTCTGGACGTTCTCCTGGATATCCTCCCAATAGAAATAATGGGGGAGATGGCCGCGTCACTCTCGGCACTAAGGCTGAAGGGCGCGGGTCTGTGGAGGCGTTCGAGTTTCGGGCACACGAATCTCGACACTGCCCCACACCTTACTGAGGGAAACACAGACTACTGTGTCCCCGCTGAACACCCTACCAGACCCTTCCAGGTTTACATCCCCGACAGAGAGGAATGGAACCTTGGACCTCCTGGACCTCTACGGTCCCTTCACATTTACACGGATGGCTCAAAATTGGACGGCCGGGTGGGAGGAGGTATATACTCCGAGCACCTGGGAGTTAGCGTCTCTTTTAGGCTACCCGACCACTGCAGCGTCTTTCAGGCGGAGGTTTACGCCATCAAAGAAGCTATTGATCGGCTCCCCCCCACCAGGGTCAGAGCTCCCATATGTATATTCTCTGACAGTCAGGCCGCCCTGAAGTCACTTGAAGCCATCTCTTCAAACTCGAAGACCATTAACGCCTGCCGCAGATCTCTTCACGAGAGGGCGGAGCAGTACGACCTCCACCTCATATGGGTCCCAGGACATAGGGACATCGAGGGCAACTGCGCTGCCGATGAGCTGGCCCGGCAGGGTACAACCTCCCCTCTTCTCCCGGAGAGGGAGTCAGTTGACATGCCCTTGGCCACTCGCAGACTTCTCGGTAAGGAGTACTTCCACCTCCTCGCGGACAGGAAATGGGAAAACCTAATCACCTGCCGCCACGCCAGAATGGTCTGGCCACGCCGATCAGCGAAACGCTCATTGGAGCTATTTTCATTAAGCAGGGAAAGCTGCGCCCTTGCCGTCAGGGCTCTTACTGGTCACTGGCTACTTGGAACACATGCGTCCAGGCTGTCAGTGCACCATAACGACTTCTGTAGAAGCTGTAGGGATGAGGAGGAGGAGGAGACCGCCCTTCACCTCCTCTGCCACTGTCCGGCCCTAAGCAGACGTAGACTGCAGTATCTGGGCTTCCCCACCCTTGTGGATCTCGCAGAGCTAAGCGAGACATCACCGAGGCAGTTAACCCGATTCATCCAAGGATCGGGTTGGGCCTCTCTCACGTAAGGATTCGTTATCGGCCCATGAGAACCTGCACTGGACGGGGGATCTAAGCCTACGCGGCATCACAAGGAGCCACCTCAGGCTCAAGTGGATGGACCGGCTCTCTTGAGTCGGCCATCACCGCCTTAACCTAACCTAACCTACTGTGAAGCTTTGGAAGATATAAAGGATACGGCGAGGCTAAGTAAAATCCTTGCGAAAGGGCACACAAGCCCATCCCTAATTAACAAACCTGACGGTACGTTAACATCGTCAGTCGAAGAATCCCTAGAGGGACACGCACTTCCCAGGGAATGTGCGTGTAAACTCGGACCCGGGGGGACCGAACAGAATTTTACGACAACTGGAGACATTATCACCATTGAAAAGATACAATGGGCGATAAACTCCTTCGACAAATATAAAAGCCCGGGCCCCGACGGTATTATTCCGGCGATGCTACAGGCAGCAATAGAAAGCATCAGTAGGTGGCTTAAAGCCATCTATGAAGCAAGCATGAACCTGAGTCACATTCCGCTCCTATGGAGGAAACCTAAAGTGATATTTATACCAAAGCCGGGCAGGAGGGGTCACATCCTAGCAAAGGATTATAGACCAATCAGCCTAACATCCTTCATCCTGAAGACGATGGAAAGGCTAATGGACATACACATAAGATACAAGGCGGAGGGAGATCACCTATCGGATGCTCAACACGCATACCGAAAAGGTCGATCGACCGAGACAGCACTGCATGAAGTGGTGAGTCACGTCGAGAAAGCTCTGAAATACAAAGAATACACGATGGCCGCCTTCTTAGATATAGAAGGTGCGTTCAATAACGTGAACGCCGAACCCATCCTGGGCTCCCTCAGCTCGATAGGTGTTGAGAGATGCACCAGAGAATGGATAGGTGCTATGCTCACGAGTAGGACGATAGTGGCCGAGCTGGGTGGCACTCACCTCACGCGAGTAGTGAAGAGAGGCACACCCCAGGGCGGAGTATTATCGCCGCTTCTCTGGCTAACCAACATGAACCACATATTGAAAGAACTCAATGGTGGTGGAGTACGGGCAGTAGCATACGCCGATGACGTAGTGCTACTAGTATCAGGTCCATTCCCCGACGTCATAAGCGACATTATGTCGGGTGCTCTGGACAGGCTAAATAATTGGGCAAAATCCTGCGGACTGGGGATTAACCCTAATAAGACAGAACTAATGTTATTTACAAGGAGATCAAAGATCCCAAGTTATAACATGCCCAAGATAGATGGCATAGAGCTAAAACTTTCTCAGCAGGCGAAGTATTTGGGAGTTATACTGGACCCTAAGCTGTCATGGAAACAAAACATCGAAGAGAGAGTCAGGAAGGCAAGCATTGCCTTCTACTCCTGTAGAAAGATGTTTGGGAAAAACTGGGGACTACACCCAAAGACCATAATATGGCTCTACACAGCAGTAGTTAGACCTATATTAACATACGGGGCTCTAGTATGGTGGCCGGCACTCACTAGAGCCTATAACATCACCAAACTAACGAGGATACAACGTGCGGCTTGCGCAGGAGCAACTTGGGCTATGCGCTCGTGCCCGGCGGCCGCCCTGAACGTAATCCTGAACATCATGCCGATTGACCTATTTATCAAGGATTCGGCGGCGCAGAGTGCGGTGAGACTAAAAGCAAGCAATTGCTGGAGGGATCGCGGCATAGGACACCGCACTATTCTTGACGGGGTCACGTAGTTAATAGACAAAAACACGGACTACATGACAACCGAATTTAGATTCGGCAACGGCTATACGACCTTCTACCCGACAAGGGAGAAATGGACTAGAGGACAGAGTAACCGAACAAGATGAGGTATCGCTCTACACCGATGGCTCCAAGATGAGCTGTGGTGTGGGGGCTAGGATCTTCGCTGAGAGCTGGGGGATTAAATCGACTTTCAGTCTCCCAGCATCTGCGACGGTCTTTCAGGCTGAGGTACTCGCTGTATTGGAGGCAGCCAGACTATCCAATCAGCGAGGCCTTAGCAATACCAAAGTGAGGATTTACTCGGATAGCGGCTATCAAAGCCCTAGCAGCGGTCAAGACAAACTCGCAGTTAGTGTCGGAGTGTAAGGCAGCTTTAAACGAGCTTGCTGAACACAACGACGTTAGAATAACCTGGGTGCCAGGACACAACGACATATTGTGGGAGTCGAGTCAGGATGGCAACCCCAATATGTGCTATCGCAATTATTTGGCAACGAAGCATCATAGCGAAGTCCAGATTCTGGCAAATTGTGTATTTTCGATAAAATATCGCAAAGAATTCCTGTTTGGGATTTTGGACAAGCTACGGTCACATTGGATTTTCATACTTCCGTTCTCTTTTCTGGAAGGCGTGATCGAGTGCAGTTTAACTTTTTGCATCGTCCCCAAATATTAATCCACGTGCATCGTGTCGATCGGAAGAGTGCTTTTCAAGGCAAATATTGCCAATTCATAGCTTAAACTGTGCTTTAAATATAAGTGGTAAGCTTTCTAGTGCGTTCGATCGCCAGTGGCTAAAATATTGATTCCCAATATAGCGTCTGCGGCCGTTCCACGTTTTCTGGAGAAAATTCCTATTGGCCGCATAGCTTAAGCGGTTTGCTTTGTTGTCGCCCCCGGCTTGAATCACGTGTAGTGGAATTTTTCTGTGCTTATTCGACTGCAGTAAGATCCATATCTGCGTGCAACTGGAGTACCCACCGCGTGCAGCGGAAAGCTGCGCTTGCCCCTTCCTGCAGCATAACAGGTGCAGACCTCGGGTCACCTCGTTTGTTGTCTTGCTCAACCCCTTCGCGCTACAAGCGAGGAGCGGATCGCCGTGCGCCCTTTTCTTCAGTTCGGCGCACACACACATGTATTAACGTGCCGCTGCCGCCACACGCACACACACATGTATTAACGTGCCGCTGCCGCCACACGCACACACACATGTATTAACGTGCCGCTGCCGCCACACGCACACACACATGTATTAACGTGCCGCTGCCGCCACACGCACACACACATGTATTAACGTGCCGCTGCCGCCACACACACACACATAGATTTGCGTTTCTGCAACAACATCGAAGTGGTGTGCGTTTTTCTTCTCACGGATAGGATCCGTGTGCCGTCTTCTTCTTCTTAAGCGCGCATATCGAGAATAAGTGTGTGCGACCCATTTGAGAAGCTACTGGTTGTGACGCCGCATCCGCCGCTCACTTGAAGCAGTCCAACACGAATAATCGTGTCCAAACTTGAGTATCCTTAGAATAGTTTCGCATTTATGTGTTAATTTTGCCTAAGAATATGTACTTATAAATCTTTACGATCCTAATTTAGCGTGCTTTGTGGAAGATCTGAGAAATATATATATGTGATTTTCCCAACTTAAATTAATACCCACAGCTACTCATCAACAGTCATCAGGCCTGCTGACATCGTTGGAAAGTGTGTAAGTACGGCATAGCCGTAAAAACCTAGTAATACGTGAACATATATATATATAATATAAAGTCAGAGATTCCTAAATAGTGTGTTAAATAGTAACGTAAAGTAAATCGTAATGTAAAGTAAAACGTAAAGTAAAACGAATAGTAATGTAAAACAAATATCAATATCTTCATTCCTATCTTAATTATCTTTATTTTCGTTTGCGGTAAAAAGGATAAAATTACTCAATAAGAAGTTTTCTAACGTAAAGATCTAAATCTTTAGGTTTAAGGATAGGTTTAGAAAATGTATCGGAATATTATCTTTATCTTTGATTATATGGTGTCGAATATGAAATAATCTGATGTCTTTTTGGGCACCAAAGGGTATGTAAAGCAGCGGTTGTAAAAGGGTGGAGTCCGAATGGATTTCACAGGTAGGGTGGGTATAGAAAGAGGCCAATAACATCTGGTCCTCATCTTCAATAGGTACATTTCCTTGTCTGATTCTTAACCGTTTGGTTATCGTATTGCAGCTATCGTATCTCTGTCTACAGTATTGTACCTGTGACACTCTTGTTCATCTTAACACAAAACCCACGCCCATTTTCCCTGAGCATGCCGGTCAAAAAAGTAGACAGAGTGTGTTGAGGTGGACAACGCTCATTGAGTGTGTTCGTTACAGTTACAATATCAGGAAATGAAAAGGAAGATGAGCTAGCCCGCAAGGGCTCAGCCGAGCGTAGCAACATTAAAAATACTCTAATATCGCTGAAAGCGGTACAGTCTAAGATCCATGACTATTTCAAAGGTCAGGCCACCAAAGAATGGTCAGGGACGAGTCAAAACAGAAGATCGAGGCTATGTTGGCCGAACTTCGACAGAAAACGCACTGAAGAACTGATATTACATAGTAAAAAGGATATCAGTAGGATCACAGCTGTCTCCACCGGTCATTGGGTGATAGGATCGCATGCAATGAAGATGGGGCTGCCCTATAACACAAGCTGCAGAAGCTGCAAAGAACAAGTAGAACAGGAGACACCACAGCACCTGCTCTGTCACTGTCCAGCTTTGAACAACAGGAGAATGCGTCATTTCGGTGCCTTCCAGCTGGAATCGCTGAGAGAAGTAGGGAAGCGTAAGATTGCAGCTATCCTTGCTTTTCTCAACGATTCGGGTTGGTGCTGAGCATGACCAGCTACAATCAGAAAACAGAGGGTGTGAATCAAAACGGAGCTCAGCTCTAATTGGAGGCTCGAGGAGAGCCTCACCACTTTAACCTACCTACCTATGGCTGATGCTTTTAATATATTTATTTTATTTGTTTAACATTTTTGTTTTTTTTTTTAATTTATTTTAATTTAACAAATTGTATTAAATTTTGATTTATTTGTAACATTTTGTTTTCTGCTAAAATGGCAGACACCTTCGAATTTTGTAAGGAAGTCCTGGGCCAGGATGTGTCTCAGTCCTGCCAGGGTCACTCACAGAAAATTTTGTAAGTTTTCAAGGACAAGGGGGTAGCGAGGTGCCAAAACAGGTGAATTTCGCCTTCTCTCTGGGGCCGCGTCGCTTGCCTCCGTTGGCCAGGAGCAAGCACCCCCGGTCCAGAGGGCGAGGGGCGAGATCGGGGAAAAGCTTGGGGAAACTCGACCTGTAGCGCGGCGTTGGCGCGGTCCCACACAACCAGCCCGAAAGTAGGCTAGACCAGCGGCCAGAGCAAGAGGAGGGAGAGAGGGGAAGGCCATGAAGTGGGTGGGGGAAAACGGGGTTGTGGTGCGGCACGAGCGTTTCCTTTACTTGTCGCCGCCGGTTGCGGACAATCTCCCCAAACAACCAGCCCGAAACAACCAGCCCTTGCAGCCAGGGGCAAGGGGAGGGAAGGGGCAGAGGCCGAGACAAGCACAACCGTCGCTGTCGTCGGTGGCGGCACTCCCGACTCCCAGAAATCGGCCGGAACCAAGCCCGCCCTACGGCCAGGGTGAGTGAGCAAGGGGTGGCGGAGGAACGAGGGGGAACGGGGAAGAAACCGCCGGTGCCCGTTGCCCTCCAGAGGCGCGGCTTCCCCTCTGCCACGAACCGTTGCGGAATGCCCACCAACAGGTCGGTTACAGAGTGGAGGCTCGCTCCACCGGTTTAGAAATCTCGGCCACGAGCAGAGGAAGCTTCTCGGAAACCCGTGGATGAGAACCAGAACCGGCTGAGTGCCCTGGTTGGGGAAAGGTGAACCCGAACACGGCCAGGAGAGGTGCTAAAACCGTGGAAAGCCAAGGTGGATATAAAACCCTAGATTCGCGCTAAGTTTCATGGTTTGCTTTTATTTTCCTACGTATCTCTATTGGTCTCCCTACTTTTAGGCTGTCGTTCCCGCCGGTGATAGCCGGAGGGAACCCAAGCGTGCTTACATGGAGTCTTCTCGGGGAGATGTCGGCGCGTAGCGTTCCGGTTCCATAGTTTTCCTTCTGCACTTGCACTCGAGAGTTTTCACGACTGGACGGCATTAGGGCGCGGAGTTAATTAATTCCATCGCTCCTTTCCTGACCCACATCTGCCCATCATCGCCGTCGCCGCCGTCGCTGCTGCTGCGCTCGAGCTTCCGCTCCCCCTTCTCCTACGTTCTCTCTTCGGGAGTTTCGTTCCGAAGTCGGCATCGCAGTTGCTGGATCGCGGCGGGGGCTCGGCTGCAGTGGTGACGCACTCGCTGGCGCTCATCACTGCTCTCACGTGCTCGGCTGCAGTGACTCACTCGCTCGCATTCCGTGCCGCTCTCACGTGCTCGGCTGCAGTGGCTTCCCCAAGCTTCGCTATAGCGACGCTCGGAGCGGCTTCCCCCGACTTGGGCACCAGCTGGGCCTGGCTCCCTCTCCGGGTGCAATAGCCGACTCTCTTCGGGCTCCGCTACAGCGGCTCTCTTACACGCCCACGCCGGCGGGTGATCTCTCTCTTAGCTGGCGGCGCTAGTGGGCTCCCGGTTTTACCTTACTCTACCTTATCTCTATTTACATAAGTCTATTTTACATCTCTACACCTACGCTACTCCTTCGCCTCCCTCGTCTTCATGGCTGGGTTTCATGGCCGGCTTTCATCGCCTTCGTGGCTGGATTTCTCCCATTCCATGGGTTTTCCCCTTTAATCTTGGCCTCCTTGGCCTGTTGCATGTCTGTGAGGCCCATTTATGTTTAAAAAGAAATATTCAATGTTTATTATAAATGCCAACATTAAAGATGAATGGCTTATTTTAAACTACCTCCGAAGTGAGGTCCGGATAAGTGTTTTTTAATTTTTGAATTTTTAATAAAATTGTTCCTTATATGAAAAAATATTTGTAATGGAGGGGGCGGATTAAAAGCCTAGGTCCGTACGGCCGCTGGAATGTTAGTCGTGGTCGTCGCTGGAGTGGATGGGCAGGGGTGCTGCCGTGCTGTTGTTGTGGTTGTTGGGGGCTCGAAATAAGAAGGCAGCGGGGGAAATCTTCGTTTTGTACTTCACTTTTTATTGCACTTCTTGCACAGAGTAATGTTTGCTTACGATTCACTTAAATCTAGCCAGAGAAAAAGCCGCGGGACCGCGGAGTGGTGAACTTGCCGTTGGCGGAAAAGAGGGAGAGCACGAGGAGAGCAAGAGGAGCGAAAGCTTTAGCGCGAGCGCTGGCCGCTCACACTGCCTCTCACTAGTTCGCGCCCTTCTGGCGTGAACATTCTCCCCCCCCTTGCGTAGGCAAAGACTCATCTTTCCGAACAAGCTCCGGATACGGTCCATCCGAACACCGTGTTCTGAGCGACGGGCAACTCATCGTCGAGTTTCAGGAACCCCGGTTTGATCAGCTTGGCGTACACGTCTGACCCCAACACGAGGGAGATGGTTGCCGGCCGGTGGAAGCGCTCGTCCGCGAGACGGATATCGTCGAACTTGGCCCTTACTGCGTCGCTCAGCGCTCGAATGGGTGTCCGGATTCTGAGGCTGGGGTCAATCTTCAGGACGACCCCGAGCTGGAAGTGGTTTGTTCGGGACCGGAGCGTCACCGAGCAAACCTCGTCGTCTCCCTGCCGCGTGGTAGGCAGCCGGAACGCAGCCGCCAACGACTGGTCGATGCTGCTGACTGCCATGCATGGGTCGAACATGGACGAACTGACGAACTTTGCGGGCCGGAGGTGGCAGCACGGATCCCTTTGGAGCGGGGCAGGGTTCCTCGTGCATGTGGAGGAGGGTGTGGTGGTTCTGCCCGCACTTCTTGCATCCTTCTTGACTGCTGCAGACTCCTCCTGAGTGCTCATGGGCGAGGCAGTTCGAGCAGTACTTGTTAATAAGTGCTGCTCGAAGGCGCTTTTCCGCGCTCAGTTTATGGAACCTCTTGCACTTCCGAAGAGGATGGATTCCCGGGCAGACTCGGCAGCGGTAGGATTGAATACCTCGAGTACGTCTGCGCTCCGCGGAGTTGGTGGCACGACGACGAGGAGCCATGGTGAAGAGGAGGATGCTGTCTGTCGATGAAACAAAAAGAAACGGGGTTTAGAATGGGCAGACTACACCTTGGACCCCGGAATGGGGGAGAAGCCCTAGTCCCTCGGAACGGAGGACTCTTGGTCATCCGCAGGCAGGAGAATGACCTTGTGGACAGGGCGCTTAATGGTGCCGCGAGACGTACGGATCTCGACGACACGGATGCGGTCATCGGCTCCAGGAAAGACAGAAACTATTCTGCCGAGCCGCCATTCGTTTGACGGTAGATTGTCCTCTTTGACGACAACCATATCGTCGACTTGGAGATTCCGGGTCGGAAAATGCCATTTGCTACGTTTGTGGAGTTCTTTGAGATACTCCTCTTTCCACCGTGCACTAAACTGCTGATGTTGAGCCTTGAGGTGTTGCCATCGATTTAATATCGACTTGGCGTCGCCCTTTATCTCGGGCTCAGCCGTGGAAAGCAACGGCCCTCCGATAAGGAAATGGCCTGGTGTGAGGGCCAGCAAATCTGAGGGATCTTCAGACATAGGGGAGAGGGGTCTGGAATTGAGGCAAGCCTCGATCTTGGCGAGAAGCGTCGCCAGCTCCTCAAACGTATATTTGCGGGCGGACGTCGATTTATAGAAAAGGGTTTTGAAACTTTTCACCCCCGCTTCCCATAGACCCCCCATATGTGGAGCCCCTGGTGGGATGAACCGCCACACGAGTCCCTGATGGCTATATGCATCAGTCACAGACTCTTTGACGGCTTGGAGGAAGTCCCTGGAAAGCAAAGTCGCTGCCCCCACAAAGGTCTTGCCGTTATCGGAATGAACCCGCTGAGGACAACCGCGCCTCGCTACGAAACGAGCAAAGGCCGCTAGGAATTTTTCGGTTGTCAGGTCGGAAGTGGGTTCCAAATGGATAGCCTTCGTGGAAAAGCACACAAACACACAAACATACCCCTTCGTTATGAGACACGCTCTCCCTGTATAATTCTTTATCTCGAAAGGGCCGGCATAGTCGATGCCCGTGTAGGTAAAGGCCCTCGAGAAAGAGACTCTATCTGTCGGAAGATCGCCCATCAGCTGTGTTTGCAGTCTCTTCTTGTAAATCGTGCAAATCTTGCACGGATTGACCACAGCCTTCACCAGATTCTTGATTTTAGGAATCCAATACTTCGATCGGATCAGGCGTACGATTAATTGACTACCGCCATGAAGAGTAATCTGGTGAGTAAATTGGATGAGAAGGCGCGACAGTCTGCAGTCGTAGGGAAGAATGATCGGATGGCGTTCATCATATTGTAGGGCTTTGGAGGCAGTGAGGCGGCCACAGGCCCTTAAAAGGCCGTGCCGGTCAATGAACGGAAACAGGTTCAGCAACGGACTCGCCACTGGAAGAGGCCTTTTTTCTGCCAGATGCTTCAGCTCTTGGCCGTATACTCTGCGCTGCGCCATGGAGATCAGAGCCCTTTCTGCCTCTCGGATTTCCTCACTAGTGGGTTGTGAGTTGGACGAGAGCGAACCCTTGCGGCAGCTTTTTAGGAAGCGTCGAACATAGGCTAGAACTCGTAGCGCCTTGTCCAGTTTGGAAAACCGTTCGAGGAAGTCGATAGAAGGGGCCTTGACAAAATGCGATTTGACCGCGCGCTGCTCCAGCTCTGTAACTGGAGGCGTATCGGTTTGCGCTGGCCATAGCTCTCGTGGCCCTTGCAGCCACTCTGGTCCGTGCCACCAGAGTTGATTACCCGCCAATTCATTTAGGGATACGCCTCGACTGGCTAGATCGGCGGAGTTTTGTTCAGATCGAACGTGTGCCCAACAGTCGACTGGTGTCGCCTGAGTGATCTTGGCAACTCTGTTGGCCACAAATGTGGTCCAGTTGCAAGCAGGCTTCCTTAACCAGGCTAGAACAATAGTGGAATCTGTCCAGCAGCGGATATCTGAACTGGCGGTTGGCATATGCGGAAGGATTGCTGTCACCATTTCGGTTAACAAGACGGCACCACAGAGCTCCAGCCGGGGAAGAGACACGGTTTTCACTGGAGCCACTCGTGTCTTGGCTGTAAGCAGACGAGTCAAGACTTCTTGCCCTATCTCGACACGGACGTAGATAGCCGCTCCATAGGCTTTTTGAGACGCATCGCAGAATCCGTGATGCTCTATGGTTACCTCAGGCTGGTACCAGACCCATCTCGGGACGCGGATCTGGTTGAGGTCGGAATACTCATCTAAGAACGATTGCCACCTGAGACTCATCTCGGTGGGAAGCTTATCGTCCCAGCCCAAGTCCTGCAACCATATCTCCTGCATAAATATTTTTGAACGGATAATAAACGGAGCGAGCCACCCGGCAGGATCGAACAACCTCGCGATTTGGGACAAAACTTCTCGCTTAGTATAGGAGGGTTCCAACGCTATTTCCGGAGGGACGAAATAGAATTCGTCGGACTTGGCCCTCCACCGAATACCGAGCGTCTTGGCTGTGCTTTCGGCATCGATGTCGAGGAACTCGGAATGAAGGAGGTGTTCGGCCGGGACGTCTTTCAGTACGCCCTTGTGGTTGGAGGTCCACTTTCTCAGCGGAAACCCGGAGGAACTTAGGGCTGCTTGCAACTCCTGAATGGAGCTTTGGGCGTCGTTCACGGAATTTGCCCCTGCCAGAACGTCGTCGACGTACATGTGCTGCTTAATGATGCGGCTGGCTTTTGGATATGACATTTGGACATCCTCTGCCAGCTGCTGCAGTACTCGAATGGCGAGGAACGGGGCACAGTTGACACCGAAGGTGACGGTTTTCAACTCGAAATCGCGGATATCTCCTTCCTTATTTCGGAACAGAATTCTTTGAAAGGGTGTATGCTTTGGATCGACCCAGATCTGCCGGTACATTTTTGTAATGTCCGCACTGAAGACGTACTGGAAATACCGCCACTTCAGGATCTGGATCGTAAGATCGGATTGTAGGACCGGACCAGCATGAAGGATATCATTTAAGCTGGTCCCATTTGCCGACGGACTTGAAGCGTTAAATACAACGCGAAGTTTTGTAGTGGTGCTTTCGGGTTTAACTACCGCGTGGTGTGGAAGATGGTAAGTCGGAGAATCATGAGTCGACGGAACTTCTTTCATATGACCCAGATCCAGATATTCTTGGATCACGCTGTCATATTGCTCTTTTAGGGGAAAGTCTCTTCGTAAACGGTTCTCGTTTCTAAGAAACTGAGCTAACGCAATGGACCTTGAATATCCTAAATCGGATCCGGAATTCTCGGGGTCACGGAACGGGAGCGTCACCACGTATCTCCCGCTTACGTCTTTCTTCGTGGTTTGGAGGAAGTTCCTTTCGCAATAGGAATCGGACTCTTTTACCATCTTAACTGGTAGATCCTCCACCTCCCAGAACTTGCTGAGAAGCGAGTCGAGCGAATCAGGGTCCCTTATTTGGTGCACCTGAGTCGTGAAGGATGCGACCCGTGTCGGACTACCGTTGGAAATCGGCCCCGTTAGCACCCACCCGAAAATCGTTTCTTGGCCCAGGAGTGAGCCGCAAATATTTTGACGGGTACCCTCCATCATTATGGACGGTAAAATGTCAGCCCCGATCAACACGTCAATTTGAGAGCTCTCAAAAAAGGTAGGATCTGCCCAGCGGAGCGCGGGCAGGTCCTTCAAAGAATTCCGGGGTATGGGATAGGAGGGCAGTTTGCCTGCCAGTTCCGGAAGGACGTACGCCGTGGTGTCTAAATGTAGACCCGGCTTATGCGGAGAGCGAATCCCGAAATTGCACAGCTTCGAGGACTTCGCAGAGACGGAATGGTTTAGCCCGGATACTTGGGCCTGGATGTTACGGAATGGCAACTTCATGAGGTTGAACAGACGTTCGGAAATGAACGTCGCCTCGGATCCAGAGTCGATCAAAGCTCGTGCTCGATAGTTGGTTCCCAAATGGCACACGTCAATGACTGCCGTGCTCAGAAGAACTGATGAAGTGCCGCAGACGAAAAAACTTTGCACCTCTGAAGTGCTGGCGGCTGCATTCCTGCTAGAGGGTCTAGAGGATTGTTCCGTGGAAGGCGAGGAGGTTACGGAACTCGTACTCGCGGAATTTGGGGTGCTGCGATGCAGCAGCGTATGATGCCTCCCTCTACACGTGAAACAACTGTGTGTGCTCGTGCAGTCACGCAGTTGATGGCCTCTGGCGAAACAATTTAGGCATAGCTGCTTCTTTTTGATGTAGCCGGAACGCGCGTCAACTGACATTTGGAGAAAGCGCGGGCATAATCTTACCGGATGGTTCTCCTTGGAGCATAAGTCACACCCTTTCTGTTTGGTGCTGACCTTTGTCTCGAAGGATTGAAGCTTTTTTGGAATTGCCTGAGTCGGTTTCATATCCTCGATGGCCTCTAATGTCCGATACCGTTCGCTCAGGAAGGTGTTCATTTCTTCCCAAGCCGGAATCTCGGATTTGGACGTAAGGGACTGTTCCCATAGAGAAAGGGTTACCTTCGGCAGTTTGCTCGCGCAGAGGAAGACTAGGAGACAATCCCAGTTGTCAGTGGATATCTGCGAATGGGCTAGCGCTGTTAAACACCCTTGAATCGTGGACTGCAACTCCTTGAGCGCATGACCAGATTCTTGGGATATTGAACTCAAGTTGAACAGGAGCTTGAGTTGGCTGTTGACTAAAAGTCGTTTATTTTGGAACCGATCGTGAAGCGCTTCCCACGCCGAAGCGAACCCGTCATTTGTAAGAGGGGACTTGGACACGATGGCCTTTGCCTCGCCGCTTGTTTTTGTGAGAAGGTGAAAGAGCTTCTCGACCGGTGTCAGCCTAGGGTTATTAACATAAACTGCCGTGAATAGGTCCCGGAAAGTGGGCCATCGGAGGTAGTCGCCATCGAAGATTTCAGTGTCGCAAGGAGGTAAGCGGCACCCTGATGAAATTAGCGGCTGGGAGGTCGTTTGAACAACTGGAGGTGTTGCCCTTTCGATACTTTCGCCAATCTTAGCTGCGCATGACTCATATACGGAGTAGCAGTAGTCATATTTGGACTGCAGCAGGGGAAATGTGCTGAGGGATCCTTCTCGGGCAATTAGGTCAGAGCATGTTTCATATTCTCTTTCCACTTTATCCCATAAGGCTCGCACTTGTTGTAGACGGACATTTAACGTGTGTAGGGAAGGAGAAACTTGATCAGGAGTGTTGATCTTGGCTTCGAACATGCTCACGCGATCGCTGACGGCAATGAATTTGTCCAATGCAGCGGCGGCGGGCGTTGGCAACTCTGCGGATTCCATCTTTTTGCTGATAGAGCGAGTCACCCTTAGAAAATCAGTCTTGACTGATTCGGATTCCTTCGCCAGTGGAGACTCGCTGGACGCTTTCGTCAGCGGACGAGAAATTAAGATTTTTGGAGTAGTCTTCGAACTGGTCGATGGTAGATCTCTCCCTTTTGGAGTGGAAATCGGAGGTCTAATCTTTGGACTAGCGGACTTGGGGGCTGGCTTCGCGCGAGCGGGTAGCGGAGAGTGTGGATTTAGTTTGGTTGATTTTCCTAGCGCGGATGTCGCTTTTTTGTCTCCCTCTATGGGCATACTCAGTTATACCCTCGGAATAAAATGACGGCACGGAGGCCTGCACGCCACAAAAAGTGAGAGAGGGAAACGACCAAACAAACTCTTCGGCTCTGGATGGATTGAATTTAGGAACTCGCCGAAAATGGAGAAATTTGAACCATAAACAGAACAAACAAGCCTTAAAAACCTAGCTGGAATAGCTAATAAATTCGGAGGGAATTATTAAATAATTATTGGGAATTATTTAGGTTGTTTGGGTGCTGTGGAAACGGACAAAAAAAAATTTTAAAAGTAAACAAATTCTGTTGAAAACAAATCCGCCAAAAATTGATACGAAAAAATAGCTAAAAATGGCTAGGAACGATACGGAAAAATTTGGCGGTACTTAATAATTATTTGAAAATTTCGCTTTAGTGTTTAGGAACCCCAAAATCTTTCGTTTAAAATTTCAGTGGGAAAAACCCGCTAAAAATTTCCAAAAAGTAGCTAGAAAACAAGGGGGAAATTTAGCGATATTAAAATAAATAATTATTTGCAACTGTCGGTTTAGTATTTCCGAAACCCGACAAATATTTAAAAATCTTTGTGGGAAAAACCCGCCAAAACTCTCTGGAGTAGCTATAAAATAGCCAAGGAATTTGGCTATAAACAGTTGTGAAATGTTTAGAATTTATTTTTAAACCTTTAAAATTTTTGTTCTCGGAAATATTTTGTTTCGAGTGGAGGGTATTTTCTCGTCGGAACTGTGTCGCCGCTCTTGCCAGTGCAGTCTGTATGTGTGCCGAATAGATTGCACCTGCTGGCTGAACAAGAGGAGAAAGAGGAGACGAGAGAACTCGAACTTAGGCGAGTCTATGTATGTAAGTATGGAAATATGTAGGTATGAAGCGGTATAGCGGAAAGCTGGCAAATATATATCTATGAAGGCGGACAAGCCGGAGTTTGGCGCTCCGCTGCAAATATGTATGTATGTCTGAAGAGCGGAATAAAAACTCAATATTTGTTTGTGTGATTTTTGTGTGTCGAATTTTAATTTTATTTTATTTATTTCTGGAGCGAAGGGTTAAAGAAATGGGATGTTTCCTTTATTTATTTTTTTTTTTATTAGTTGTATATTTTTACACAAAATAGGTTAGGTGGCTGGATAATTTTTCTTGTATGTATGTATATTTTATGTATGTATATTATGTATATATATTCTGTATGTAGTTTAAATATATTTAAAAATAATTTTGGTGTTGCGGATATTTATTTGTTCTTATAAGTCGGACTGTGTATTAATGTATATATTTTATTTTTAAATATGTATGGCAGTTTCTGCGGATGAGTTTGAGAATTTTATATTTATTAAATTTTTGTGCACTTTTTGGAACTTAACTTTTGTGTATGTATTTGGGATATTTATTGAAGACACAACAGCAGTTTAATGACGGACGATATATGTGAGAATGCGGATGTACATATGTGCATATGCAATATATATATGTATGTATATACTCGCTTGGACACCAGCGGATCGCAGTGAGCCGAATTAGGGGGCCGAAATTGGCAAAGCACTTATGAATGCACTTTAAATATATTAGGAAAAATTCACTGCGGCTGGGCGAATGTACATAGGTTACTATGTATATATATATATATCACTTGCACTTTTCACTTTTAAATCGTTCACGGATGGACGGAAAGAATTGGAAAAAAAACGCCTTTGGAAAAAGGAATATGGCGACCACGGACGGACTAGAAATAGAAAAGCCGTACTTATCTTTGGATTTTTTCCGCTGGGGGTGCTGGTGGATCAGGAGCGATCCGGAGTCGAAGGACCATGTAATGGAGTGGGCGGATTAAAAGCCTAGGTCCGTACGGCCGCTGGAATGTTAGTCGTGGTCGTCGCTGGAGTGGATGGGCAGGGGTGCTGCCGTGCTGTTGTTGTGGTTGTTGGGGGCTCGAAATAAGAAGGCAGCGGGGGAAATCTTCGTTTTGTACTTCACTTTTTATTGCACTTCTTGCACAGAGTAATGTTTGCTTACGATTCACTTAAATCTAGCCAGAGAAAAAGCCGCGGGACCGCGGAGTGGTGAACTTGCCGTTGGCGGAAAAGAGGGAGAGCACGAGGAGAGCAAGAGGAGCGAAAGCTTTAGCGCGAGCGCTGGCCGCTCACACTGCCTCTCACTAGTTCGCGCCCTTCTGGCGTGAACAATATTGTTCTTATATTTTTGACATTTGTAAATTGTACAATTGTACAATTGTGTACAATTGTTTTGATGTTTATGTGTTTATAAGCTATCATATTTTTATTAATTTACTTAGCTGCTGTTGACGTTGTTGCTGCTGATGATGCTGCTGCTGTTGTTGTTGTTACTGCTGATGATGCTGCTGCTGTTGTTGTTGTGTTGACGTCGCCGCTGTCGTCTCCACTGCTGTAGTTGTTGCTGTTGTTGCTGCTGAAATAGATTCGGTGATCGTCCTTCCTTCTATTGGGGTTTTTGGCAGTATCCCTTTATATATATATATATATTTTTTTTTTAAGTGATGGTGTTATTTTAAGTTTTTTTCTCATATCACTTTATCGATGTTTGTTAATTTGTATTAATTTTGTCGATTTCTCGACCACAAAATTTATTTTTTACCAACCATTGTGTTGGAAAATTTTTCTTTAAAAACAGGAGGAACTCTTTTTTATCCCTTTGCTTTAGGTTCTAGCGATGCCAGAACCGGAGCGCCTAGGTATTTTATTCTTGCCCTTGCTAGGGCCGGACATTTGCAAATGAGATGATCCAAGGTTTCAGTTGCCTCGTATTCGTCGTATTTCCGGCATTTGACGTTTTCAGTGATGCCCAGCTTGACTGCATGTGCCGCAGCTAGGCAGTGACCTGTGAGAATTCCCACTAACAGTCTACAATCTTTCCTTGGAAGATGCAGCACGTAGTGACTAAGTTTTGCGTTGCGCTCTTTGTACATGATTTTTGATGTTTTGCAGGTTGTGGAATTACTCCTAACCCTGCTGTTAGCTCGTATGTCGGCCCGTCTCTCTAGCTCGATTTGGAGCGTTCTTAGGGAGACAGGAACGTTTTCTATTCTTTCATTCGGCAGTCCTACGCCTTCCTTTGCAAGTTCGTCGGCCGTCTCCTTACCATCGATGCCCTGGTGGCTGGGAACCCAGTAGATCCGCACTGACGTAGTCGTGCTGAGGATATCTAGTGCCTCCCTGCTTGCCAGTACATTTTTGGAACTGACCGCTGACGATTGCATGGATCTTATCGCCGCTTGACTGTCTACGAACAAGTTGACCGCTTCATGTGGGCGGTCAATGCTCTGCGCAAGCTCTGCCGCTTTCCCTATGGCGAATACTTCCACCTGGTAGCTTATACGACAGCCTCATTTCAGGGTCTGTACAATATATGCCCGCTTCAACTCCTCCTTCCATCTTGGAGCCATCGGTGTATATATTGAGGTGTTGAGCATGGTCCTGACCTGTTTTCCAGTCGTTTGTTCCCATGATTGTGGTTGTTTTTACCTCCGGGCACGTTCTGGTAACCATGTAGTCAGATATACTGCTCATGTCTCGACCAATAGAACTGTGCCCGAATCCTTGTAGAGACATATTCCCCGATGCAACTAGGCGTTGTGCCGCCTTTCCTGCAATCAGTTGCGCGTGGATGTCTAGGGGATCAACTCATGTTATAGTTTCGATACAACCCCCACAAAAGGCATGTAATATTTAATACACGATTTAGCGAGCGCGTGTGGAGGAGAAAAGAGAGCAGAGAGAAGAAAATTGAATTAGCATGGTTGTCTATGGTCTAGTAAGCTAAAATGGGATAGTGGTGTGTTAATCGGCCCCCACCAGTTTCTTTTGAGGCCCTAGCTCCGTTTCGATCACACCGAAATCGCGGGGACTGCTGCTATGCCGCGTTGCGCAGGACACTTAGTCTACCTCATGGCGGCTACAGTGATGCTTAACCCTATGACCTTACAAGCTAACTTAGGATGTTTCTGTCTGGATTTGTTTCGAACAAAGGATATATAGGGCTTATATTTACAAGATTTTAATGGAATTTCGGTATGTGGTGTGGCGGGATATGGTTTTATTTCGGGATTTGTTTTAGGCGAGGGCATTGAGCTTGTCTGCCAATCGTGGAAACTATACACAGCCATTGCGGCCTCGATTTGGATTCGTTACTAAAACGGATCGGCTACCAGGAAGCACCTACCTCTCATTAAACGTCTCCATTTTGGCGTAGTTCTGAAGGCTGCTCTCGTCGATAGGGAACTTCATCCGTTCAAAGAACGAGGCGGTGATTGCCGGTGGCTGCTTGCGGAGCAGCACGTCGATCGGCTTGGGAGCTGACACGCAGAGCTAGGAGGTCTTGAAGACGTGGCTGGCACTCGGGGTCAGTCAGTCAACCAGGCCATCTAGACTCTAGAAATATTTATTCTCAAAGTGGGCAGTAGACAAAATAAGTTTGGGAACCACTGATCTAGAGGGTTGCGGTTGAGAAAAAAGATTAGAGGTTCCTACTCCCGCCCTTTACAGTGCCACTCACCCTTGTCGTTGTCCTTGCTGTCTCCGCAGTTTAACTCCAGCGCAATGCCGCAGTCCGGTCCATCCCAGCCCTCGTAGCAGCGGCACTCCCAGTGGCCCTCACCGCTGACGCGGCACTGCCCGTGACCGGCGCAACTATTGGGGCACCCCTCAATGGTGCAGTGCTTGCCGTTCCAGCCTGTCACTCACAGGCAGGTGCCCCACTCCGTGTCGCAGGCGCAGGCGTCGCCAACACAACGCCCGTGCTGGCCGCAGTCCAGATTGCACAGCTCCTTCGAGCAGTCGTCGCCACTCCACTTGGCCTCACAGGTGCATGTCTGGGTGTCCAGGTCGAAGGTGCCGTGAGCGGAGCAGTCGGGCAGGCATTGCAGTGCGTTCTGGTCCATGGTGGCGCAATCCGCTCCCTTCCAGCCCTTCTTGCAGATGCAGGTGCCGTCGGCGCAGAATCCGTGGCCTGAGCAGTTAGGATGCGGACAGTCCACTGTGGAACAAGAAGACTAAACGGGCAGAGCATCAGTAAATTGAAAATGGGGAACTGCTGACACAGTGGCCGTCCAGTCGGCCACCTCGCACTCGTCGTGCTGCAGGGAGCACTCCTTGCCCTTCCAGTCCGGGTTGCAGATGCACTCTCCGTTGGTGTACTCTCCGTGCTGCGAGCACAGCACGGGGCACACGCTCTCGCTGCAGTCGTCACCACCAAAGCCGGGGTTGCACTGGCAGTAGCAAAGCAGGCACTGACCGTTGCCCGAGCAGCCGTTGGGGCAGTTCTGGGTCATGTCCTCGGCGACGGCCGATTAAAAGGTCAGTTCCTGTACGTCCCCGTCGTCGTTGTAGAGCGAGACGAACAAGTGACCCGGCTCCATGTAGCGCGCTACCTCCCGCGTTATGGAAAGCTGCTCGGGATTAGGTGAAGCAAGCGATCGGTCGTGCAGGGTGCAGTGCAGTGGGGATGATGAGAGACACAGGTATGAAATAGATACAGGTTAGTACACATTCTGGATGATGCCGTTGCTCGCGAGCTACTTACGTGCGTGACCCGGGCCGTGCGCTTGCTGGCGCTGAATCCGCTGAGCACCTCCTTGAAGTGGTACTGCGTGTGGGTGGGCAGGGCGTTGCGATCGAGGCGCCTCGCGGAATCGTGTAGTCGAACTTGACGTAGGCCGGCTCCGACTGGTAGAACTGCATATTCCAGTAGCTTGTAGGCTGTATTTCCTTGGTCAGCTTCTGGCCGAGCGTGATCTGGCCAAAGGTGGTGCCGTCAGGTGGGAAGCTGGGAAGCCGGGAATGTTCGGGCTTTTGGTTAAGCAGCGGCATGAATGGGTTCGCAGTGTTTCGAGTGTGCAATGAGAGGTGATAGAGATAGAAACATAATTCGATTCGGGTCAGGTCTTGACGGCTTAAAAGATGTTGTGTGTATGTATGGGGTAGTGTGGGCTCGATCTGTACAGGTCTTAGTCTAGGTTGTCGACTTAATCTTCCCCCACAGGTGGAGATATCACCAAATTATGGAAATTCGAGAATTATACAATGGCACAGGCTGGTGCCTCGTGCTGATGTGATGCCAGATAATTATGCTTGGAGATACTTTGAACAAATGCGGGACTATGAGAGATGAGCAGGTTGGGTTACGGACAATAGGCTAGAGTTAATAAGCTGTACAGCCTTTAGTATGGTTAGATATCTGCACGTTAGACGAAGCGGGTTAGAAACAAATGCACTGTGCACAATTCACCTTCCAGTATTAGTACTGGCATCACATCGGGGCATGCAAGCGCAGCATCGGGGGGCTCAGTATTGGAGGCGGAAATGTGGTTATCGATCTCAGTGGGGTTAGTAGCAGCTTGTGACAGGCATGGGCCTCCCCGTTGTCCGATGACGCGTCCCCATCCCCAACCCCGTCCTCGCTGTGGATGCGGCTTAAAACGGTCGCCCTCTCCAAGGGCGTTGAAGTTATGGTGGCGGTCGCAGCTATAGTGGATGTGCCAGAGTCAATGTCAACACCTTCATTTAGGTAGGTGGGAGGCAGCTGCAAGGGCAGTCCGGCATGCGGCGCGGCGGCTCCGGGACACAGCTGTCTGCATAGCTTTCCGTCTGCTCGGCCCGATGCTCGTGGGTCAGCACCTCCTTAATGGTGTGCGTCTCTCCGCCGGTGGGTGTAGACGGAATCGCTGCCCTCGTCGGTGGCAATTGTCAGGTTGAGGAAGATTCGCTTGCCCGGTTGATGAATGCGCTCACTCACATAGGGCTTAAGCGGCTTAAGGTGAATGGGCACCTCTGCGGCCTCTTCTTGCTCTTTGAGTACCTCGTTCTCGGTGAAGGCAGTGCTAAGGGCAATTTGGGCGGCGAATCCCTCTTGTCTGCCGTCTCGTAAACCTCCTCCTCAAGGGATCTGTGTGCCTCATCTAGTTTGACGATATCGATATCCTCCAGGCGAGAGTCATCGCTCATCATTAAATCGGACTCAGTGTTATTTGTATGGGGGTTGACCTCAGCGCCCCTGTTAAGCAGAGCAGTGCCTGCCGCTGAGTTCTCTCCATGAGCTTGTTATAAGTCTTCTTTTCAATGGCCTGCCACCACACTAAGAGTCCATACATCAGAGTTGGACGCACCACCGAGATGTAAATCCAGTGCATTAGAGCGGGTGAGAGGCCCCATGTACTGCTAAGCATCTTCTTGGATGCATATAGCGCTATGGTGGCCTTTTTTTCCCTCTCTAATGCATTGGGCTTCCATGTCAGCTTTCTGTCTAATACAATTCCGCGGTACTTGACTTGTGTCTTTGGGGTTAGCTTGGTTGAGTTAATTTTCGGGGGGAGTCATAGCGGCACCTTGTATCTCGCTGCCCTCAGTCCACTGTCCGTCGTCGCGTTTGAGCTGACTCTGTATGGTGGGTTGCATCGATAGCAACTTCCGGAGTCTAGCCGTTTCTGGGGCCGTCTCGATATTGGAGCAGAAGTTTCTCCACGAGCTTCTTTGTGCCCTGCGTATTTCCTTCTTGTAATCCCTGAGTAATGTATTGTATTTCTCATTGATTACATCCTCCTTCGCTTCTTTGGTGATTTTGAAGAATTCTCTGAGGTTATTGCGTTGGCCGTCAGCCAATGGGCGGACAGGGGGAACAACGGGTGAGAAATCACCTGCCGTAATTGTCTGCACCACTGGAAGTGCGACTATACTCTCCCCGTGAGGGCGGCTGGAAGCAGGTCCCAGTACGGTCATGTCTCTGCTGAGGATGCTGACAAATGGTAGTCGGGCGGGGAAAGAAAACTCCTGACCAAAAAATTACCCCAATCCAAGGTGGAACAGCATATGCCGAGGGATGCGTGTCCGGAGGGTGCTTGGACATTAATATGCGGACTCTTGTGGACCGGCCGACCCATCAGTTTTAACTAGGCTTACCACGGTATGCGGGCTCTACCGTGGCGGACCATCCCCATCCCAGCATACTCGTGGGACCAAAAACATGAATCTTATCAACAAAAACAAAACCGTAGGTGGCCGTCAGACCTTAAAGTCGTCAGGGGGTGTACCCCCCTCAAACCCCAACTCGAAGACGCATTGCGGTCGAGTGTGTAAGAAGGAGGAGGAGAGTTCTTCTTGCTTGCCTCCAGTGCCCAGCAAGCCAACGCAGACGCGGGCAGGAGCACCTCTAAACGTCAGCGGTTACGGAGGTTCAACCTCCGCAGCCAAAGCGTTCCAGAGTGCAGCCCCAGCGGTCCTTCGCCGAGGTGACCAAGGGCAAGATCCTGATTGGAGTGGTGGACGAGGGCTCCAGTGACGGACACATCCCGAGGGACCAGTGGCGGTGGATCGTTGGGGAACTGCACAATAGGTTCGTGGAGGAGCTGTTGGCGTCAGGTGGGGCACTGCACCGTTGTGAGGATGCCGGTTGGCATCAAGGAGGCGTGAAGGTGATCGCGTGCAAAGACGCAGCGTCGGTCGCCTTCTATAAGAGAGCGATCGCGGGATTGGGAGAAGTGTTCCCAGGCGCGAAGCTCGCGGCTGTCGACTGGGACAAGATCCCCAGCAAGCCTAGAGCCAGGGCGTGGCTTCCGCACAAGCCGGCAGAGCCTGAGAAGATTCTCAAGCTTCTGCAACTGACTAATCCCGACCTCCCCTCCTCTGATTGGCGAGTCGCCAAGGTTGAGGAGGCCGTTGGTCCGAGGCGCCAGGTTGTCCTGACTCTCAATGAGGGGACAGTCGAGTCGCTGAAGAGAAACGGGGGAGCACTCAGATACGGTTTCGAGAGTGTAGCCGTCCGCATTTATAAGGCAGACGCAAAGCCGGGCCTAAAAGAGGAGGATCCCGATATAGAGGGACCTCTCACAGAGGAGGCGCCCGAAGGATTGTCCGACGAGGAGGACATCCTGGAGGGGTACGTCTCCGAGGAGAGCGAGCTCGCGAGGGGCTTACGCGGAGTCGGGATGTCCGAGGAGGAGGACGGGTTGGACGAGCCGACCTCGGACGCCGACATCACTGTGGTGGAGGTCAAGCAGCAGAATGTCGTTGACGTTCCTGCTGATCAACCTCCACCACAGTAAAGCAGCTTCCGCTGCTCTTCTAGTTCACCTCTCAGAAGGTGGTACCGACGCTGTCCTTATCCAGGAGCCCTGGATCTGTGGCGACAGAATCCTTGGGCTGAGGGCAGCCGGCTATAGGCTATACGCAGCCCCCACAACAGGTAAATCGCGAGCCTGCATACTCGCTAGGAAAGACTTAACTCTATTCTTGCTTCCCAATTTCAGCAATGAAGACATTATAACCGCATGTCTAGAGGGATCAAACGGTTCCCTCCGGATATGCTCTGCATACCTGGGGCACGATCAGGACCCCATCCCTCCAACCCTGAAGCATGTAACCGAGGACAGTAGAAGACTGGGCCTGGGTCTCATAATCGGGTGCGACGCGAACGCCCACCACCATCAGTGGGGCAGCACCAACACCAATGACAGGGGTGAGTCTCTTTTTGATTTTATCCTTGCATCCAACTTGCTGGTGGGAAACTCAGGTAATGAACCCACCTTTATAATTAAAAATCGTAGGGAAGTACTGGATATCACCCTTCTATCTGAATCCCTTAGGGATAACCTTAAGTCATGGAGGGTGCTGGAAAAGTACTCCTTCTCTGATCACAGATACATTTGGTTCACGCTAGGCTTCGACAGGTTCAACCCAGTTACCTTTCGGAACCCCCGGAGAACCGACTGGGAGAAATACAGGTCCCAACTAAATAGGATCCTAAAACCCCCTCCAGCCCCAACCCACTCGGACTACTGTCCTGAGGGGCTGGAGCACCTCATAAAGACTTTTACCGATGCTTGTAGCAAGGCTCTTGATAGGTCCTGCCCCCAAAGTAGGAAGGGGGGGGAACACTGGGAAAAAGCCATCGTGGTGGTGCAAAGAACTGGGCTGCCTCAAGAAGACCGCGAGGCAGTCCTTCAACCTAGCCAAGAACGCCAACACAGACGAATCGTGGCGTCTATACAAAACCAACCTGTCCCTATACAACAGGGAATTAAGAAAGGCCAAAAGAAGGGCCTGATCCGACTTCTGCTCGGGAATCCAGGACCACTCAGAGGCCTCTAGGCTGCGGAAGGTCCTCTCGACGACGCCCTCTAACCCGGGCTTCGTCAAGCGTCCCGACGACAGCTGGACGACCTCCAGTGAGGAAACCCTCGGGGTTCTCCTGGACGTCCATTTCCCCTCTAGCCCTTTACAGAGCAGCCCACCTAACCCCCCGACTCGGCGGGGTCCGTCCGAAATGGCATACCTTCTTACTGATAGGAACATTAGATGGGCAATCAACAGCTTCAGCCCATATAAATCCCCAGGGGTGGACGGCATCATACCTGCACAGCTTAGCTACGCAGCTGAGCTATCCACGCCCTGGCTTCGACTGATCTTTGCGATCATCCTCGACACAGGAGTCATTCCGAATGGATGGCTCCGCTCAAAAGTTGTATTCATCCCCTAGGCAGGCAAGCCATCGCATTGCGCGCCAAAGGACTACAGGCCGATAAGCTTCTCCTCGTTTCTACTCAAGACGCTGGAGAGACTCATCAGCCTACATCTCAGAACTAATATTCCCCAATCATCCTTATCAGGATCACAACACGCGTATAGGAGGGGCAGATCGACAGAGACAGCACTCCATTCGCTCACCACTATCATAGAAAAATCACTCCACGAAAAGGAGTTCACACTCGTCGCCTTCTTGGATATAGAGGGCGCTTTCAACAACATCCTTTCAGGTTCAATCACATCAGCACTGACTAAGCTGGGAATTGATCAACACTCAGTGGGCCTCATTGACCGGATCTTGCGCAGCAGAACGGTGGAGGCAACACTGGGGGGTCAACCATCTCCAGACAAGTCAACAGAGGCACACCTCAGGGCGGAGTCCTCTACCCTCTCCTATGGAATGTGGCTGTCAACGAACTGCTCCAGGGCATAGAAGAGGGCGGCTGTCGTGTCGTGGCCTACGCGGATGATGTCGCCTTGGCGTTCACGGGAAAATTCCCGCAGACACTCTGTGACAGGATGAGCGAAAGCCTTCAGTTTCTGACGGACTGGACCGCAAGGTCTGGTCTGGGAGTAAACCCAGCGAAGACTGAACTAGTCCTTTTTACCAGGAAATACAAAATCCCCAAAATGATAACCCCTAGACTCTGCGGGGTACCCCTCACCCTCAAAAATGAGGCCAAGTATCTAGGTCTTATCCTGGACAGGAAGCTCAATTGGTCCCTTAACACGGATGAAAGGGCCAAAAAGGCTACAATCGCGCTATACACCTGCCGCAAGGCTATCGGGTTAAAATGGGGTATGACCCCAAAAATTGTCCGTTGGCTGTACACGGCTATTATTCGCCCAATACTCCTCTACGGGGTGGCTATTTGGTGGCCAGCTCTAAAGCGGTCCACCTGCCTGGGCACTTTTAGAAAAATCCAACGCATGGCCGAGATCTGCATGACAGGCGGCCTACGCACGACCCCGGGAGACGCTCTGGACGTTCTCCTGGATATCCTCCCAATAGAAATAATGGGGGAGATGGCCGCGTCACTCTCGGCACTAAGGCTGAAGGGCGCGGGTCTGTGGAGGCGTTCGAGTTTCGGGCACACGAATCTCGACACTGCCCCACACCTTACTGAGGGAAACACAGACTACTGTGTCCCCGCTGAACACCCTACCAGACCCTTCCAGGTTTACATCCCCGACAGAGAGGAATGGAACCTTGGACCTCCTGGACCTCTACGGTCCCTTCACATTTACACGGATGGCTCAAAATTGGACGGCCGGGTGGGAGGAGGTATATACTCCGAGCACCTGGGAGTTAGCGTCTCTTTTAGGCTACCCGACCACTGCAGCGTCTTTCAGGCGGAGGTTTACGCCATCAAAGAAGCTATTGATCGGCTCCCCCCCACCAGGGTCAGAGCTCCCATATGTATATTCTCTGACAGTCAGGCCGCCCTGAAGTCACTTGAAGCCATCTCTTCAAACTCGAAGACCATTAACGCCTGCCGCAGATCTCTTCACGAGATGGCGGAGCAGTACGACCTCCACCTCATATGGGTCCCAGGACATAGGGACATCGAGGGCAACTGCGCTGCCGATGAGCTGGCCCGGCAGGGTACAACCTCCCCTCTTCTCCCGGAGAGGGAGTCAGTTGACATGCCCTTGGCCACTCGCAGACTTCTCTGTAAGGAATACTTCCACCTCCTCGCGGACAGGAAATGGGAAAACCTAATCACCTGCCGCCACGCCAGAATGATCTGGCCACGCCGATCAGCGAAACGCTCATTGGAGCTATTTTCATTAAGCAGGGAAAGCTGCGCCCTTGCCGTCAGGGCTCTTACTGGTCACTGGCTACTTGGAACACATGCGTCCAGGCTGTCAGTGCACCATAACGACTTCTGTAGAAGCTGTAGGGATGAGGAGGAGGAGGAGACCGCCCTTCACCTCCTCTGCCACTGTCCGGCCCTAAGCAGACGTAGACTGCAGTATCTGGGCTTCCCCACCCTTGTGGATCTCGCAGAGCTAAGCGAGACATCACCGAGGCAGTTAACCCGATTCATCCAAGGATCGGGTTGGGCCTCTCTCACGTAAGGATTCGTTATCGGCCCATGAGAACCTGCACTGGACGGGGGATCTAAGCCTACGCGGCATCACAAGGAGCCACCTCAGGCTCAAGTGGATGGACCGGCTCTCTTGAGTCGGCCATCACCGCCTTAACCTAACCTAACCTATTGCGTAGAAGTGAAAGATTACTGTTCCACCAGGGTGGCTTAGTCCTTTTTCTGGCTCTAGATGTCGGGCATGCTGCGCGTTGCGCATCTAGTAATTCCTTGGAGAGGGTCTCTAGGGACTTTTCTATGTCTTCAGCTGATTTTACTAGGCCCGGGCCAGTCGCGAGTCGTGTTAAAATTGTCTTCCTAAACTTTACCCAGTTGGTGTTCCGGGGGTTCCTAAAGACGGTTGGTTTGGGAGAGTGGTCGAAATCGTATTGGAATTGTATGTACTTATGATCTGAGAAGGATGGTCTCTCAAGGATTCTGATACCATTGTACATTGCCCCCTTATGAGTGTTCGACGAGGAGGGACCTACGAAGGTATGCTCCTCTCCCACGTTTGCTATACATAGGTTAGTGGATAGTAAAAAGTCTAGGAGTGACTCACCTCTGTCGTATATGTCGGTGCTTCCCCACACGCAGTGATGTGCTTCCACCAGGCTCCTGAGCTCCTCCGGTGGGGCTGCTCTGTCGTGGGCAATGTAGCAGGAAGTTGCCAGGAGGCGTTTCTTCTTACTTCCAAGCATCACCACAGTCAGGTCATCCGTGCTGTAATGAGACATAAGGTTAGCGTGGAGACAATTCCGTACGAGTGCGGCGGTTCTGTTCCTGCTTACCGTTGGTGCGTAGAACACATGGTGTGCTGAGGACTTTAGTCCGGCAATGGAATTGCCCGAGGCAATCCACGGCTCCTGGACCAAAGCGATGTCGACGGACCCATGCTCTATGGCAATCAGGAGTTCCGCCGACGCGATTTTACTTTTATGGAGCTTTTATGGTTGAGCTGCAGTACCCTTAGGGTCAAGGGTACCTGGATCAGCTCGGGACGGGTTGACTATGACTGGCAGGTCACCGTCCTCCTCCTCCTCCTCCGAGAGCGTCATTTCCTGGGCGGCGAAGACGATGGAGTCCAGACCAAGGTCTTTTTCCACCTCGCCTGCCTGCAGGGTGTGCACATCCTTGTCCCCCGGGTGGCGATTTTTGAGGCGCAGGTAAACACTACCCATGCCCCACGCCATCTTCCCGTATCTGGGGTACAGGATGTCCTCCGCCGCTTTGTTGATTTGGAGGAATGTGCAGTGGCCCCTCTCTTTGGGTGTCAGGGTCGCAATGTGCAGCACCTTCCAATCTGCGATGGGAATGTCAGGGTTTTGGCGCTGTAGCAGCTTTAGCGCCTGGTCACCTTGGATGACGATGACGATGGAACGCCATGTACGACGGGGTACTAAGACTGCCAATGCCAGCCAGCACTAGCCTGGTAGGCTTTGCCGACGATGTCTCCATTGTGGTGTTAGCCAAGGAGCTCGTTACAGTGGAGGGTCGCGCCAACGCGGCCATCCAAGCCGTGGAGGCATGGCTAGCGGTCGCTGGGTTATAATTGGCGGCCCACAAAACGGAGGCCGTCCTAATCTCGAGCGGGAAGGTTGTGGAGTCAGCAAGCGTACTGGTCGGAGGCTGATGATATTCGCGGCGCCGGTGTGGGCGATAGCCGCTAAGGTGAAGAGCTATATGCGACAACGACAACGAATGTCCGACCCTAGCAATGGCAAGAACGAAATACCTAGGCGCTCCGGTTCTGGCATCGCTAGAAGATGGATCCAGGAAGATACTTGGCGAACTACTTGCCTTTGCGAAAAACACATCGATCCTTAAAGATTTTGAAAACAGAGAGGGCCCTCCGACTTAACCTTACCTAATTTATTAACAGTAATGTAATTGTTTTGGCAATTTTTTCTTATAACAGTGACCCATTTTGTCATTAACGATTTTTTTATATACTTTGCAAATTTTATTCCACACCGACTGACGTCTCACACTGAAGGATAAGTGGGATTCTGGGAGCATTTCTCAAAAATGGGAACCTTGTGGAGCTCGAAAAATCCTGAGGTAAAAGAATACACAGCCAATGTTATAAACAACGTAGAGGTGTAGACCACACTGACAATATCAAATCGTTATGGATTTTATTACTTGTAATCGCTTTCGTACAAATAATAAAATTAGTATTTGACATTTATAGCAGGCACAATTTGAAAGTTAAGGGGCCAACAGTGGCTTATAAAAATGTTTGTTTTTTAGAACTTTTGTTAGCATGAAAACAAAAAGATAAGCAAATGATATTTTGAGTATATTTAAACGTATATTTAATAACCAAAAATAATTGTTTAATGCCAAAATAAATAAAAATTGTGGATTTATTAACTATCCTGCGCAGCATATCGTAATTTTTACTTATAACAGAAAATCGAACTTTTTCCTTATGTTTGTAGGGGGGCATCCTTCCACTAAAGATGTCCTGGGAAGGTTGTGAAAAATTCCCACGGCGCAGGCGAAAATGTTATTTCGCTGCATACATGAGACTAATCTAATCTTAAACATAGAGCCGTGCTCCCGTCCGCTTTACTCCGCTAAAGGGAGAGCGGGAGATCGACGGCGGCCGACTGCGGAGTTCGGATTTGACCAGATGCACGCGTGGAAGCTGTTGATGATTGCAGAAGAGCGGAGAGAGGGCGAGCATTGACACGCTCGATGGACAGTACGCGGAAGCCCGAAAAACGGGAGCGCAAGAGCGGCCGAGCTTTCGGAAGCTTTGTGGGCCGCGGGGGTACAGTGGGCCCTTCGAGAAAATATTCCGCCCCCCCTTGCAATCACTTGGATTGCAACATTGTCGTCTTTCTAATGGCGGGTGGCAGGCTCCGGAGAGGCAGCAGATACCGTGATTTGGGCGCATCCCAGGGCGTTGAGAAAACGAATCTGATCGGAGCGTAACGATGTGTTGATCTCTCCGGTACGGACGGATTCCGTGCAGACTCGGCTACGGTAGGACTAGTACCTCGGGAACGTCTTCTTTTAGAAGAAATTGCGCTGGCGTGGAAGTGACGTCGGAACTGATTTGAATGGAAATAGAACGTGAATGATGGTCCGTAATGTGCGAATTAAAAGTAGGGAGGTTCCCGATGCTGCGAACAGGGATAATGCACTGGCCGGTCGTGCCTATGCAGAAGCGTGTGGTGGTTCTGATTGCATGTTTTGCATCGGTCACCACTGCGGCAGGTTCCCTCGGAATGTTCGTGGGCCAAACAGTTTGAACAGTAGCGGTGGACTTTAACCGCGCGGAGCCTCTTTTCAGCACCAAGCTTGAGGAACTGTTGGCATTTTCGAAGTGGGTGGATTTCTTGGCAGACTCGGCATGGGTAGGATACAATACCTCGGGAACGTCTGCATTTCACCTCGTCGTTTGGAACGCAATAATTTGAGGAATCGAGAGAAGTAGTAACTCGTGTGGAGAACGAGGAAATCCTTTGGATCGGTGCGGATACTGTATCATGAGGACTCGGTGCACTGGAGGAGCAGTTGCTTGGATGCAACAAAGTGTGATGCCGACCGTGATACGTGAAACACTTATGGACGCTCGAGCAATTACGGAGTTGATGACCGCTTGCGAAGCAATTCGAGCACAACTGCTTTTTCTGGATATAAGCGGTGCGCTCCTCTGTCGTCATTTGGAGGAAGCGTGGACATGTACGCATTGGATGGTTCTCTTTGGAACATACGTCGCATAGTTTGGATTTTTGAACGATCCTCGTACTGAAGGATTTCAGTAGTCGTGGCGACACATTGAAGGGTGTCGGTTCGGACCGATGGAGGCGCAACGTAGTAGGATGTATAAAATCTATAGCCTCTAGAGTTCTATGGCGCTCAGTCAGAAAAGTATCAAGTTCCTGCCACGTAGGAATTTCAGTTTTGTTCGGGATGGATTGCTCCCATAATGAAAGAGTCAGTTTTGGAAGCTTCGTGGAACACACATACACCAGGAGACAATCCCAATTATCCGAAGGAAAGCCGGACAAATTTAGGGATGTGAGGCAGTTTTGGATCGTATTTTGCAGCTCCTTCAAGGCTGCCGTAGATTCTTGTGAGATGGATTGCATATTTAATAATTTTTTCAGTTGGCTGTTCCCCAGCGCTCGCTTATTTTCGAAACGCTCAGATAGGTTTTTCCAAGCTGAGCGGAAACCATCGTTGGTGAGTGGCGACTTGGAAACTATGGAATGAGATTCACCGCTAGTCTTGGCATTTAAATAGAACAACTTTTCAACAGGGGTCAGCGCAGGATTGTTTATATAGACAGCTGTGAAAAGGTCTCGGAAAGTCGGCCAGCGAATATAATCGACCGAGAAAATTTCCGTATCGCATGAAGGAAGCTGAAAGCCAGACAGAAAGGAATTTTGGGGCGGAACGGGTTGGATTTGAGCTGCTTTAGAAGCGATCGTCTCGATCTGTTCCATGAGCTGGGCGGCACATCTCGAGTAGATGGAATAGCAATAATTGTACTTAACGTTAAGTCCTGATGAGGTGGCCGGATCTTCGGCCGACACGGAAAGAAGGTCCAAGCAGCTCATATAGCCCTTCTTCACATCTTCCCATAAGTCCTGGATTTCGTCCAGATGGACTCGGCACATATGAGAGGAAAATCCTCCAGATTTAGGGGCGCCCGGAGTGTAAATGTCAGCTTCGAATTTAAATACTAACTCCGTTGTAGCAATAAATTTATTCAAGGCGATGTCTACCGCATTTGGAGCCATATTGGAAATGGACGGGGTAAGCTTAGGCGAAGGGCCGTGGCGAATGGTCACTGAACTTCGCTCTTTATATTTTTGCCACTGGCAAGTAGAATGAAAAATGGCCAGAAGAGGAATACGTTGATTTGCCTTGTGTATTTTATGTACTTAAGTTGGTTACAAAATTGTTCAGTCGAAAAATTAGGAAACGGCGAAAAAATAACAAAAGAGCGAAGGATACGACAGGCGGATGATTCCTTATGCGAATTAAGAAGTCTGATATCTTGATGGTTTAGGAACCTATATATAAATATAAATGGATTTTTATATATATATATATATATATATATATATGTATATATTGCTAGTCTCGGATGTGGAGTTTGTTTATAAAATGTTGACTCCGAAAATTAATAATTCAGAAAATTATTGGCCGTAAATAATTAATTATTTTCGATCGTATTTATTACGAAGCCAGAAATGTGGAATTAGAAACCTTGGCCTTGGTTTGCCCGAAAAGCTCACTGCTATGCCGTCGGCAAAGCAGTGCATACGTAATGGACGCAAGAGAGGAAAAAACAGAAACAACAACGCGGCTGCTGCATCGGTTAAGTCGTAAACAGTCGCGGTCCAGCCCGTGTGGATCTGTAATTATGTTTGGGTTTTAATGTTATTGTTTTGTCTCGCTTTGAATTCTTATTAATTTTAGTTTTGTAGCGGTTAGTTTCTGGGATCGGAGGCAGAAAATATGTAAATAAATGGGCAGAAAATTAGAGGTGCCGAAACATCGATGTTTGGAAGCATCGATGTTTCGATGTTTTTCACAAAAAACATCGATGTAACATCGATGTTTTCCGATGTTTTCTAACAAAATTTATATTTGAATTAACACTTGAAAAAGAAAACACATTATTCATTATTAAAATAAATTTATTTTGCGAGGAGTACCTCACCCCCTATGTACATACTGTATATATATTTAGTTAAGTTAGTAATAAGTTAGGGTTAAGAGACATAAGAAGACCCACGAAGGGCACCTGTAAATAGCTAGGAGATAGGGCAAACCCAACACCCGCCAGCAACATCGACATATCGGAGGCTGATGATATTCGCGGCGCCGGTGTGGGCGATAGCCGCTAAGGTGAAGAGCTATATGCGACAACGACAACGAATGTCCGACCCTAGCAATGGCAAGAACGAAATACCTAGGCGCTCCGGTTCTGGCATCGCTAGAAGATGGATCCAGGAAGATACTTGGCGAACTACTTGCCTTTGCGAAAAACACATCGATCCTTAAAGATTTTGAAAACAGAGAGGGCCCTCCGACTTAACCTTATTATTAATTATCTTATTATCTAATTTATTAACAGTAATGTAATTGTTTTGGCAATTTTTTCTTATAACAGTGACCCATTTTGTCATTAACGATTTTTTTATATACTTTGCAAATTTTATTCCACACCGACTGACGTCTCACACTGAAGGATAAGTGGGATTCTGGGAGCATTTCTCAAAAATGGGAACCTTGTGGAGCTCGAAAAATCCTGAGGTAAAAGAATACACAGCCAATGTTATAAACAACGTAGAGGTGTAGACCACACTGACAATATCAAATCGTTATGGATTTTATTACTTGTAATCGCTTTCGTACAAATAATAAAATTAGTATTTGACATTTATAGCAGGCACAATTTGAAAGTTAAGGGGCCAACAGTGGCTTATAAAAATGTTTGTTTTTTAGAACTTTTGTTAGCATGAAAACAAAAAGATAAGCAAATGATATTTTGAGTATATTTAAACGTATATTTAATAACCAAAAATAATTGTTTAATGCCAAAATAAATAAAAATTGTGGATTTATTAACTATCCTGCGCAGCATATCGTAATTTTTACTTATAACAGAAAATCGAACTTTTTCCTTATGTTTGTAGGGGGCGTCCTTCCACTAAAGATGTCCTGGGAAGGTTGTGAAAAATTCCCACGGCGCAGGCGAAAATGTTATTTCGCTGCATACATGAGACTAATCTAATCTTAAACATAGAGCCGTGCTCCCGTCCGCTTTACTCCGCTAAAGGGAGAGCGGGAGATCGACGGCGGCCGACTGCGGAGTTCGGATTTGACCAGATGCACGCGTGGAAGCTGTTGATGATTGCAGAAGAGCGGAGAGAGGGCGAGCATTGACACGCTCGATGGACAGTACGCGGAAGCCCGAAAAACGGGAGCGCAAGAGCGGCCGAGCTTTCGGAAGCTTTGTGGGCCGCGGGGGTACAGTGGGCCCTTCGAGAAAATATTCCGCCCCCCCTTGCAATCACTTGGATTGCAACATTGTCGTCTTTCTAATGGCGGGTGGCAGGCTCCGGAGAGGCAGCAGATACCGTGATTTGGGCGCATCCCAGGGCGTTGAGAAAACGAATCTGATCGGAGCGTAACGATGTGTTGATCTCTCCGGTACGGACGGATTCCGTGCAGACTCGGCTACGGTAGGACTAGTACCTCGGGAACGTCTTCTTTTAGAAGAAATTGCGCTGGCGTGGAAGTGACGTCGGAACTGATTTGAATGGAAATAGAACGTGAATGATGGTCCGTAATGTGCGAATTAAAAGTAGGGAGGTTCCCGATGCTGCGAACAGGGATAATGCACTGGCCGGTCGTGCCTATGCAGAAGCGTGTGGTGGTTCTGATTGCATGTTTTGCATCGGTCACCACTGCGGCAGGTTCCCTCGGAATGTTCGTGGGCCAAACAGTTTGAACAGTAGCGGTGGACTTTAACCGCGCGGAGCCTCTTTTCAGCACCAAGCTTGAGGAACTGTTGGCATTTTCGAAGTGGGTGGATTTCTTGGCAGACTCGGCATGGGTAGGATACAATACCTCGGGAACGTCTGCATTTCACCTCGTCGTTTGGAACGCAATAATTTGAGGAATCGAGAGAAGTAGTAACTCGTGTGGAGAACGAGGAAATCCTTTGGATCGGTGCGGATACTGTATCATGAGGACTCGGTGCACTGGAGGAGCAGTTGCTTGGATGCAACAAAGTGTGATGCCGACCGTGATACGTGAAACACTTATGGACGCTCGAGCAATTACGGAGTTGATGACCGCTTGCGAAGCAATTCGAGCACAACTGCTTTTTCTGGATATAAGCGGTGCGCTCCTCTGTCGTCATTTGGAGGAAGCGTGGACATGTACGCATTGGATGGTTCTCTTTGGAACATACGTCGCATAGTTTGGATTTTTGAACGATCCTCGTACTGAAGGATTTCAGTAGTCGTGGCGACACATTGAAGGGTGTCGGTTCGGACCGATGGAGGCGCAACGTAGTAGGATGTATAAAATCTATAGCCTCTAGAGTTCTATGGCGCTCAGTCAGAAAAGTATCAAGTTCCTGCCACGTAGGAATTTCAGTTTTGTTCGGGATGGATTGCTCCCATAATGAAAGAGTCAGTTTTGGAAGCTTCGTGGAACACACATACACCAGGAGACAATCCCAATTATCCGAAGGAAAGCCGGACAAATTTAGGGATGTAAGGCAGTTTTGGATCGTATTTTGCAGCTCCTTCAAGGCTGCCGTAGATTCTTGTGAGATGGATTGCATATTTAATAATTTTTTCAGTTGGCTGTTCCCCAGCGCTCGCTTATTTTCGAAACGCTCAGATAGGTTTTTCCAAGCTGAGCGGAAACCATCGTTGGTGAGTGGCGACTTGGAAACTATGGAATGAGATTCACCGCTAGTCTTGTCATTTAAATAGAACAACTTTTCAACAGGGGTCAGCGCAGGATTGTTTATATAGACAGCTGTGAAAAGGTCTCGGAAAGTCGGCCAGCGAATATAATCGACCGAGAAAATTTCCGTATCGCATGAAGGAAGCTGAAAGCCAGACAGAAAGGAATTTTGGGGCGGAACGGGTTGGATTTGAGCTGCTTTAGAAGCGATCGTCTCGATCTGTTCCATGAGCTGGGCGGCACATCTCGAGTAGATGGAATAGCAATAATTGCACTTAACGTTAAGTCCTGATGAGGTGGCCGGATCTTCGGCGGACACGGAAAGAAGGTCCAAGCAGCTCATATAGCCCTTCTTCACATCTTCCCATAAGTCCTGGATTTCGTCCAGATGGACTCGGCACATATGAGAGGAAAATCCTCCAGATTTAGGGGCGCCCGGAGTGTAAATGTCAGCTTCGAATTTAAATACTAACTCCGTTTTAGCAATAAATTTATTCAAGGCGATGTCTACCGCATTTGGAGCCATATTGGAAATGGACGGGGTAAGCTTAGGCGAAGGGCCGTGGCGAATGGTCACTGAACTTCGCTCTTTATATTTTTGCCACTGGCAAGTAGAATGAAAAATGGCCAGAAGAGGAATACGTTGATTTGCCTTGTGTATTTTATGTACTTAAGTTGGTTACAAAATTGTTCAGTCGAAAAATTAGGAAACGGCGAAAAAATAACAAAAGAGCGAAGGATACGACAGGCGGATGATTCCTTATGCGAATTAAGAAGTCTGATATCTTGATGGTTTAGGAACCTATATATAAATATAAATGGATTTTTATATATATATATATATATATATATATATATGTATATATTGCTAGTCTCGGATGTGGAGTTTGTTTATAAAATGTTGACTCCGAAAATTAATAATTCAGAAAATTATTGGCCGTAAATAATTAATTATTTTCGATCGTATTTATTACGAAGCCAGAAATGTGGAATTAGAAACCTTGGCCTTGGTTTGCCCGAAAAGCTCACTGCTATGCCGTCGGCAAAGCAGTGCATACGTAATGGACGCAAGAGAGGAAAAAAACAGAAACAACAACGCGGCTGCTGCATCGGTTAAGTCGTAAACAGTCGCGGTCCAGCCCGTGTGGATCTGTAATTATGTTTGGGTTTTAATGTTATTGTTTTGTCTCGCTTTGAATTCTTATTAATTTTAGTTTTGTAGCGGTTAGTTTCTGGGATCGGAGGCAGAAAATATGTAAATAAATGGGCAGAAAATTAGAGGTGCCGAAACATCGATGTTTGGAAGCATCGATGTTTCGATGTTTTTCACAAAAAACATCGATGTAACATCGATGTTTTCCGATGTTTTCTAACAAAATTTATATTTGAATTAACACTTGAAAAAGAAAACACATTATTCATTATTAAAATAAATTTATTTTGCGAGGAGTACCTCACCCCCTATGTACATACTGTATATATATTTAGTTAAGTTAGTAATAAGTTAGGGTTAAGAGACATAAGAAGACCCACGAAGGGCACCTGTAAATAGCTAGGAGATAGGGCAAACCCAACACCCGCCAGCAACATCGACATAGCCAGCCAAGCATCACTGGCACCGACCCGAGCAACACACGCCTGCAACATCGGCCAACAACAACATCGGCCAGCAAGCTAAACGCAAGCAACACCGTGAGCACCAGCAACATCGACTCTCAGAGAGAGAGAGCCCGCAACATTGCCGACTAACCCACCACCACACAGAAAGGGGGCAAAGAAACGGCAACCCGAAAGCTCAAGAGAGAGCCACCGATCGGGAAGCGCGCATGCCAGAGCGGGACGGCGAGAACATGCGCCGCGGCAGGGGCCGAAGCTTCTGCGCCAGAACATCGGCAGAGGAAGGGCCCGAGCAACGCCGCCGCCGCCGATCGTTCTCTTCTCTCGGCGAACTTCAAGGCGAACAGACGTGCGACGATATAACCCTCAGGAACACGTGGTGGAAAAGTACCGACGGCTTTTTAAATCTGAGGCCACATGGACATGGAGTCCAGCGCCCAGGTGTAAGGAGGGTGAGCCGGCCAAGCGGCCTCCCGCGGCATGGGAGCCGGCGGTGTGGACACGAGGTAGGGAAACAGATAGGGAAAACTAGACGGACAAAATAAACTTAATAATAAAACCCGACGGCATTTGGCATCTATCCTGGGCAGCTCCTCCTCCTCTTCTTCCCTAAACTCCCCTCTGGGCGGACTTGGGCTCGGCACCATGGTAAACAGGGCCGGGTCTCAAGTTCCGCATCCTTTTCCGTAGCGGCGGAGGCCGAGACTTGGAAGCCGGCACCATGGTAAACAGGGTCGGCTCTCAGGTTTCGGAGAACCTCGTGGATCGGGGTGTCGGCACCATGGTAAACAGGGCCGGCTCTCAGACCCCGAGATCCCCCTCCATCTTCGGCTAGGGCATCGGCACCACGGTAAACGGGGCCGATTTCCCAGTTCCGCGGCTTCGCTCGGGATCGAAGCGCCGGCACCATGGTAAACAAGGTCGGCACTAAGACGCGCCCGGCTATCCCGACCCGGACATATTCTCCTGGCGAGGCCAGCGGCTCGGCACCATGGTAAACAGGGCCGGGTACCTGGCCACGCCCCCGAGGGCCCCGACGCGGTTCCCGGCATCGGCCGGCCGCTCGGGCCGCCCATCCCGCCACGGCGGTCCCGTCACTTGGCCGACGTGGACGGGATTGTCTGACCCCAAGAAAACCTGGATCTTGATCCACACGCAGCCCTACACGGGCCGCCCCTTTTCCCCAGACTATCCTCCTAATATAAATCTGCGCTCTCACCAGCGCATCCCCGTTTCCCCTGCCTGTCTCAATATAAATAATGGGAGGACTCCTAAGCCGCTGAGGATATCCCAGCCTTAGAACGAATCGCTTCCTCACAATTTTAAATTTAATAATAACAAATCAAAAAAATTAAAAACAATGCAAATTCTTTTTTACACGCATCATAATAACTGATAATTGGAAACTTAAAAACAATGCGAATTCTTTTCACAATGTAATAGGAAATCAAACTTATAAGAGATCTGTTTCAATAGTCTATCTATAATGAGTACATATTGTATATGTAATCACTTTGTTGTCGATATGTTCAAATTTTTGTTTATAAACATTAATTTGTCCACTAAATCGGATTTGAGACGAGTTCGGCGATCGGAAATGATTTCTCACGCTTTGCTAAAAGCCCATTCCGCTTCAACCGATGTTGCAGGCACACAAAAGTGTTTCAACGCCAGTTCCTTAAAAGGTGCCATATTGTTTGAACTCTCCTAAAATTAAAAATATTAATTTAAATAGCTCATAATACGAAATTAAAAAATTTACCTTCCAAAAAATGAGTGGGTCGCACTTTTCTGGCTCGTTCGCCATCTCAAGATGCTGCCGGAGCAAAAAAAAAAATGAAGTCCGAACGCGTGTTAAATAAAATATTTAAAACAAATTCTTCTAATTTGCATACCTTTAGCGTTGTACCTCTTCTTCTTGTTCTTGAAATAGTGACGAACCAAAAACATCGATAGTCGATTGAAAACATCGATGTTTCGGAAATTTTCAAAAACATCGATACATCGATGTTAGCATCGATGTTTCGGCACCTCTACAGAAAATATGTAAATAGATGGGCATATGAAATGTGCGTATGTGTAAGTACATGTGTTGGCACAGTGGAACGTCGAGAAGTGGACTGTATTGTATTGTATTGAAATGACAGAAAAATTATGTGGCGAAAAAATGGCAACACACGAGAATAAGGAAGAAAAATATCGCGACAACGGCGGACTGTTCGGCGAACAGGGAGACTCCCGAAAATTCCCACGGCGCAGGCGAAAATGTAGAAGTATAAATGCGGGGGCGTCGTGGGACCGATCAGGGTGTGTCAGCTTTATTTCGCTGCATACATGAGACTAATGGAAGCTTAAACATAGAGCCGTTCTCCTGTCCGCTTTACTCCGCTAAAGGGAGAGCGGGAGCTTATAGTATATATAAGTTAAGGTCCCTCCGTAAGGACCTGCCCGGGTCCTTACTGGGACTCACCATACCTAGCCATATGGTATCCTCAAATAACAAGAACAAGACGATCGCGTCGTTATAAACTTTATTATTTGGTTATTGAATCTTACACAATTGATTTCGATCTTAATTGGTTCTTAGTCCAACTCGAACTGCCTGGCCTCTCATTTCGTTGTTTCCTCTAAACCTCGGTAGCCGGTGTTATTGCAGTCGCCGTCAGTTTGCAGTTGCAAACCTTGCAGTGCTGTTGTCAGCGATCGCCGGTGTTATTGCCAACCTTGCACATCCCGCCGTGCTTCCAGTGTACAGCGAGTGGTCAGCGTTCTAATAATTAGCACGGCGGATGTCGCTATGCTGAGCTGGCTCGGGGTGCGGGGGGAAGGTGAAGTCGGCCGGTCAACGCTCTGCCGTGCCATTGCTTTGTTGAGCTGGCCCGGGGTGCGGGGGAAAGGGTGGAGCCCGATGATTAATGCTCCACTATTTAACTCTTCCCCCTCTAAAAATCTGCGTCCCGCAGATCAGTGGTCCTTCGCGGAGGTCGCGGTTGCGGCCTCCGGTTCTACGACGCCCAGGTGCGAGGGGATGCCTTTCGTGGACGTAAGCTTGTTCCATACTATGTACAAGAAAGATGCGACGATCAGGATTAGTGCTGCTTCTGTGAGGATCGAAAATAAGAAGTTATTGGATATTGTTGATAACTTCCTTAGATTTTTCAGACTGAAATCGTGAACGTATTTCAGTGAGAGTTGGTATCCCGTGGCTGTTACGTTGCTTAGCACAGCCGGCACGGCCATTATATGGGTTGACGAGAAGCTGCTGTATGACACGTTTCCGAGGTAGAGGGTCTCGTTGTTGTATTGTACAATAAATGACCCCAACAGTTGTCGTTGCTCCGTACCGGTTCGTAGCGTCCCATTGAAGTTTGTCAGGAAGAGGGTTCCGTCGTCTACTAGTTCTACGACTTCTTGGTCGTTTCTCAGGTGGTCACAAAGCGCGTGTCCTCCCTAAGGTAGTCTTGGAATGCAGCCAGCCTCGTCCAGTTTCTTCAAATTTTTTTCTTGGCAGACGGTGGTGTTTCCGATCGAGAGGCACTGTCCCAATACCGCGTAAGTTTCTTGGGGGCTTACTGCTAGCCGGTTGTGCTCCAGTGCTATCTGCTTGCCCTCCGTGATCGTGGGGTAGAGACGCATTAGCTTGTAGTTGGCGTCCACTACCTGCGGTAGTGCTAGTACATATAACAGGCATGTTCCATTCGTTAGGACGGATGGCTTCGCGAATTCCACTGCTTCTATTACGTTCTGATACGGTAGACTGCGGGTTTCTGCCAGAAGTGTTTCCACCTCCTTTTGGTCTAGGAGGTTTGTGTTCACCACAGACGCCTTTGCTAGCTCGCAGGCTCGTGTGATTTCCTCCACTTGTCTCAGTAATATCGTGGCTTTTTGCAGTAAGATGGTGGCCACATGGGCCTCTCCATTGATAGAGTTTACTCTCGCCATTACACCGTCAAGCCTCTGCAGCGAATCGCGTGTGGCATCGAACAGTCTTTCGTTTATCTGCACTTGTTGGTTGCTGTTCCGTATTACACCATCCTGGGATTGCAGGATCGCGTTCCAGTCGGAGGCGTCAGGCGATCCCGCAATCCACTTCCAAGCTGACCCCAGCCAGTCGACGGACCGCGGGTGTCGGTGTGTCGAGGTCATTCTTGTGATTCCGCTTGTGGCCTTTTCCAGATAGTGGCGTACCAGGGCCGCGATTCCTTCGTCAGCGATAGCCGAAGTCTCTTCGGTGGTTTTGTCGATTATCCGTTGAATTTGCTGCAGATCCATTATGTGCGCGAGTTTGAACATTCCATTCACTCGCCACACTACGCCCTGCTGCAATGGTACGACCGGCGTGTCATATCTGAAGATGTGAAGCCCAGTCGCGACTTGGATTAACGCGATACTTGGAGGAGAGACCCAATTTGTTTAAAATTAATAACATAATTCATAGGGTATTTTGAGTGTATATGTTAGTTGTTTATTGTATTGTGTTTTTCAGTTGACTGTTGTATTATATTGTATTGTATTGTATTGTATTTAAAATTAATAACATAGTGTTTGTTGTATTGTATTTATTTGTTGTTTGTTGTATTGTATATTTGTGTGTTTTTTTTTATATTTTTTTTATAACATAGTGTTTGTTGTATTGTATTTACTTGTTGTTTATTGTATTGTACTGTACCTATATATTTGTATTGCATTGTATTGTATTGTACTGTATTGTATTTAAAATTAATAACATAGTGTTTGTTGTATTGTATTTATTTGTTGTATTGTATTGTATATTTGTGTTTTTTTTTTTTTTTTTTTTTTTTTATATTCTAATTCTCAAGTTCTTGTGTCGGGGTAAGACGTTGGCGTAAAGGGCGGCTGAATTCACTGTCTTCCACCTGATATACTGTGTCAGTTCCTCTCTTGATCTTTCTCTCCCCTCTCTAATCAGTTTTATCATCTCCTCAACCGTTGCCACCTTCTGTCCCTCTGTTGGATTCGGCATAGTGTTTGGTTGGGTGTTATGTCTGTGTTAGCTGGTGTGTCGTGTGGTGTCTGCGGTTATTCGTGTAATGGTGTTCTGTAATTAATGCATAATTTTTCCTATTATTATTACATATGTTATTTCTTATCTCTATTTGTTTATTATTAAAAGGGGAAGGGTGAAACGTTTTCGGCTGGTCTCTAACTTTTGATGTGAGACTTATGTATTGTTTTTCCTGATTTAGTTTGAACCGTGACTCTGCCGTCGCATTGTACCTCCTCGGGTTTGAACCGAGCTTTGTCTTTGCTTTTAATTTGTTTATCTGTGACATATACCGTGTCACCCCGGTCATATTCGAGCGGCTTCGCTCTGTGTTTGTTAAGTCTGTCAATGGCTATTTTTTGTTTGTGTTGGAGTAATCCCCTTATATCTTCCTGTGTCTGCTCTTTAAAATTAGTAAGCCCCTGATAGTTTATTCGCGACGTTCTATCAAAAAAAATGTCGACCGGTTTGCGATCTGTCACCGAGTGGACAGAGTTGTTGTATCTGTCTACGGCGATAAATACCAAGTCGGTTATCTTGAGGCTACGGTTGTCATTTTTTAGGCACCGGTATATCTCGAGGAAGGTAGAGTGGAATCTCTCAACTTGGCCGTTCACCTCGCTTTTTTGGGATGGGGTAGTAAACGGCTATACCCAGGGTTTGTAGGTAGTTAAGCACTGTGGGGCAAAGCAGGCCCCTTTCGTTATCTGACACTATTGTTTTTGGTGCTGTAAAGTAGTGGAGAACTTCGACCAGCCTCTCGCGAAGATGCACTGATGACTTGGACTCTATTGGGAAAAGTTTGGCGAATTTGGAAAATTTGTCGATGCAACTGAGGAATTTGAGTTTTTCAACTGTGAAGAGGTCGATGTGTAGAATTCCGCATGGGTAGGTGGGTATGGGGGTCAGTTGGAACTCTGGTTTGGCGGGGTGCCTGTCATACTTGAACATCTTACAGGCCTGACAGGGAGAGACTAGAGCCTTGATGCGGCTGGCCATCCTGGGGAAATAGAACTTTTCCAAGATTTGCAACTTCATTTCTTTCGGCCTCCTGTGAGCTCTAGCATGTTCGGCGTTTATGGTATCCTCAAATAACAAGAACAAGACGATCGCGTCGTTATAAACTTTATTATTTGGTTATTGAATCTTACACAATTGATTTCGATCTTAATTGGTTCTTAGTCCAACTCGAACTGCCTGGCCTCTCATTTCGTTGTTTCCTCTAAACCTCGGTAGCCGGTGTTATTGCAGTCGCCGTCAGTTTGCAGTTGCAAACCTTGCAGTGCTGTTGTCAGCGATCGCCGGTGTTATTGCCAACCTTGCACATCCCGCCGTGCTTCCAGTGTACAGCGAGTGGTCAGCGTTCTAATAATTAGCACGGCGGATGTCGCTATGCTGAGCTGGCTCGGGGTGCGGGGGGAAGGTGAAGTCGGCCGGTCAACGCTCTGCCGTGCCATTGCTTTGTTGAGCTGGCCCGGGGTGCGGGGGAAAGGGTGGAGCCCGATGATTAATGCTCCACTATTCAACTTATATATAGCTTTTATAGTTCATCTGTAATCGATCACGAAATTTTTAAAAATGTGGTTTTCAGGAAATGGGCTCTAAATCTTGGCCCGCGATTGCCCTACGCGGGCTTCTTCTCAGAGCTGTAAATTCTAAACTATTTTGAATTGGACTCTGAAACTTTGCTGGTATCTGAGTAGGGCAAACGTTCTAGACAAGGTCTAGATTCGATTGAGAATTACTACGATGCGCACTTAATTGGTTTTAATATAATAATGCTTGTAAAGATCTAAAATGTATATCGTTACCCTAACAAACAATACGGAAGTTAAAAACAAAAAACGAAAACGAGGTGTTAAGAAAAAATTCCTTAAAAAGAAATTGAGGGAATTAAATAAAGCGGTGTATAGAGACAAAAAGTCTTACCATGTGTTCAGGGCAGGAGCCACTGTTCCCCCGCTGCTCTCAGAGCTGGTTAGCTGGACTTTGAGACCACTAGCTTTCGAACTTTGTCATTCTCCCGCTCTTGTCTATGTTAATTGAGTTATGCAGGCGGGAGTGCGAATCTAGTCTGTAAGCTAATCTAGAATGCAAATTGAATTGCAATAAAGCGCATGATTTGTTACCCCGATGCCACCGCTTTACTTATTTTCTGTGTGTTATTTCAACTGCGTAGTGGGAGATTGAATTTCGTATGCGAATCTAACCATTTTCAAGAAAGATGCCACCCCAGTAAGAACATTGGTCCTACAGAGCCGGATAAGAATTTCCTCCGCCCCATACACCAGCAGCTCCGGTGGTTTCTTTTGTTTCTGGAAAAGAAGATAAGTACGAGACTCCCGCTTCGACCCAAATTTCCGGTCTTCAGCACCTGTTCGATAATCCAATTTCGCTCAAACAGCTGCAAGATTTTTTCGTGTCAACTCCAAGTTCGAGTCTCCGACTTCACGGCAATTAGGAAAAAATAATATACAAAAATAATATACAAAAATAATATACAAAAATAATATACACATTCCAACGCCGTCTCCGCATTCTTGCGCCTCCATCTTCGCTATTCTGCATTCTCTTTCTCCACCCCTTGTACATATTCGCATAGTGGTCCGTACCTCAATATATAAAAAGCCTTTAATTTAGTTCATTCCTCCATACATATGTTTTGTCGACTTCGTGGGAAATTTCTTACATAATACAAAATTAAAATAAAGAAAAAGTACACAGAATAAAACCATACACCACTGTTCGTAAATGTCTTTACATGCATACATACATCCATCCACACGCTTGCTTAGCATCAGCAGCGTCAGTGCATTTTTCGCAAAGGCAAGTTCGCCGGCTTCGCTTTTCACGCGGATATCCATACATACACTTACATATATACCGCAGTGCCGGGCTATCGACAGTTTTTATCGAAGCTGGCGCCATTCGAGGCATACATTGCCGGACGGACAATAGAAACCAAAATACAACGCATTCGCCTACATTTCATTTGAATCCGCTTTGCTCCACAGCTTAAGCAGCGACCGTGCATTTATTTTACTTTTCGTTCTCTCGGGCCGCTGCCGTCAGATACATATATGTACATACCCACATTCATATAAGAGCTTGGCACTTTCTTGCGCCGTGTCCTAACATTTCTTCTTTTGAAACGAATAAATAAAAGTTTAATAAAAATACTAGGAAATTAAATATTTATTCTTGATTAAATTAAATGATTAGTCAAATTAAAATAATATTAGTAAGCAAAATAAAAAGTTAATGATTATTAAATCGAGCTAAAAACAAAGTAATTATTGTATGTTATTATTAAATTAATATATATATAATTACATAATCGCAATGCTCGTATGGACTTGCGTGTGTAGGGGACAGTAGGGACCGAGAGTAGGCCACTTCGGGGCCGGACACGCCATCCGAGTACGGGTCGTCGTCTTCCAGCCACGGCGGCCTTGGTCCACGCTCGCGGTGGGTCGAGGCGGGACGGCATCCGATACGGGCCGACTCCGCCCGGGCTAAAAACAAAGCCATGCGCCGTCAGGGATCACCCTCCTGTCCTACATTCTCCGCTCCACAGATATACAAATCCGGGCTAGTAGGCCCCATTATCCTGCCTGCTCACATAAATAAATATTTTCCTGGCTGAGTTTATATCCTGGCCCGTGATTAGCACCTTACCACTTATCAGCATGGTTTTGCAGCACTTGTGAAAATTAATAATTTCTCCCTGTCAACATGGATTTATAAAGCGAATATCAACGACAACTAATGTCAGGCCCTAGCAAGGGCAAGAACGAAATACCTAGGCGCTCCGGTTCTGGCATCGCTAGAAGATGGAACCAGGAAGATACTTGGCGAACTACTTGCCTTTGCGAAAAACACATCGATCCTTAAAGATTTTGAAAACCGCGTAAACACCCTCTAGGTCCATACAGATAGCTAAGGACATATTGGGCCTAAGGGCGGGGCAGAGAGGGCCCTCCGACTTAACCTTACCTAATTTATTAACAGTAATATAATTTTTTGGCAATTTTTTCTTCTAACAGTGACCCATTTTGTCATTAACGATTTTTTTTATATACTTTGCAAATTTTATTCCACACCTACTGAGGTCTCACACTTAAGGATAAATGGGATTATGGGGTCATTTCACAAAATGGGAACCTTGTGGAGCTCGAAAAATCCTGAGGTAAAAGAAGACACAGCCAATGTTATAGACAACATAGAGGTGTAGACCACACTGACAATATCATTTATTACTTGTAATCGCTATCGTACAAATAATAGATTTAGTATTTGACATTTGTCGTTCCATCAGTGGCAGTACGGCATTTGGAGTATATTTGAACGTAAAAAAAATGGTTAATGCCAAAATAAATAAAAATGTACAATTTTTAACTATCCTGCGCAGAGCCCTGATTTGGCAAATTAAAAAAAAATTGCCTGGTCAAGGTTTTTCGACGTCCGAAGAAACGGTCGATGCGTTCAAAGTGCATGTTTTGGAGCTACCTTATTCAGAGTGGCAAAAGTGTTTCGAAAATTGGTTCAAGCGTATGCAAAAGTCTATACTTGAGAAACAATAAAGCAATTTCCAATCATCAATATGCGTTTATAGTCTCTTTTTCTGAAATATATATGGTGACCCCCATAGTAAATAAGTTTTAAAGCGATATGGGAAAGAAAATTTTTTTGATTTTGGAAACCGTACCCTTAAGGCATAACGAAAACACCTTTGATTGCGCAAACGACTGTATAGATACAGATCTCGTTAATAAATTCATATCTTTCTACGAATTTCGTTCGTCAATTTGGTAATGAGGCTTTTGGCAAATTGAAAATTTAGTGTGCTATAAATATCGGGCCCGGTATTTGCAATTGCCACAGTCCCTTCTCAGTCTGAGAACAGTCAACGTGATCAATCTGCAGACATGAGGAATGTATACGGTAATCAAACTTCGCAGAAATCTTTAGTTGAAAGCTAATGAATCCAATTTGGTTCCACAGCTTTTACGTTGCTCATTATTGCACTAGCAGCCAGCACCGCCAGCGGTGCCACTGCTTCTGGCCAAAACGAGTTCATATGCCGCAACAAGGCGAATGGAATTCGTGCCCTCGTGCCTGGCAGTTGCTCAAGGTTCTATGAGTGCCAAAACGGCATTGCCACGGAATACTCCTGTCCTCAGTTCTACGACTTCCAGGGCCGTAGCTGCGTGACGTACAATCCTGGCTGTACAGAGAGCGTAATGGTGGCATCCGTGGCTAAGAATTCCGTCCGAGATAGCGCCCAGTCATGCAATAGTGTAATCACCACAACTCCAGCATGCACAAAGCTCACAACAAAGGCTCCGTGTTCCGAAATCAGCACAACTACACCAACAACTCCAACGTCCGACACAACTACGACGACTACAACGACTACTACGACAACAACTACTACAACATCTTCGCCAACGACGACTACAACTTGTTCAACAACAACCCCTACTACAACAAACACTACTACAACTTGTTCAACAACAACAACCACTACTACTACTACAACATCTTCGACAACAACTACTACAACTTCTACGACAACTACTACTACAACTTGTTCAACAACAACAACTACTACTACAACATCTTCCACAACGACGACTACAACTTGTTCAACAACAACCACTACTACAACTTCTACGACAACTACTACTACAACTTGTTCAACAACAACATCTACTACAACTACTACTTCAACAACCACTACTACTACTATAACTACTACTACAACAACCACTACTACAACATCTTCGACAACTACTACTACAACTTGTTCAACAACAACATCTACTACAACTACCACTACAACAACCACTACTACTACTATAACTACTACTACAACAACCACTACTACAACATCTTCGACAACTACTACTACAACTTGTTCAACAACAACTACTACAACAACCACTACTACAACTTGTTCAACAACAACCACTACTACTACAACAACTGCTACTACAACGTCTTCAACAACAACTACTACAACTTGTTCAACATCAACAACTACTACAACAACCACTACTACAACTTGTTCAACAACAACCACTACTACAACTTCTACGACAACTACTACTACAACTTGTTCAACAACAACAACTACTACAACTACTACTACAACAACCACTACTACTACTACAACTACTACTACAACAACCACTACTACAACATCTTCGACAACAACTACTACAACTTGTTCAACAACAACCACTACTACAACTTCTACGACAACTACTACTACAACTTGTTCAACAACAACAACTACTACAACTACTACTACAACAACCACTACTACTACTACAACTACTACTACAACAACCACTACTACAACATCTTCGACAACTACTACTACAACTTGTTCAACAACAACAACAACTACTACTACTACTACAACATCTTCCACAACGACGACTACAACTTGTTCAACAACAACAACTACTACAACTACTACTACAACATCTTCCACAACGACGACTACAACTTGTTCCACAACAACTACAACAACAACCACTACTACAACAACCACTACTACAACTTGTTCAACAACAACAACTACTACAACTACTACTACAACAACCACTACTACTACTACAACTACTACTACAACAACCACTACTACAACATCTTCGACAACAACTACTACAACTTGTTCAACAACAACAACTACTACAACAAACACTACTACAACTTGTTCAACAACAACAACAACTACTACTACTACAACATCTTCCACAACGACGACTACAACTTGTTCAACAACAACCACTACTACAACAACCACTACTACTACAACAACTACTACTACAACATCTTCGACAACAACTACTACAACTTGTTCAACAACAACAACTACTACAACTACTACTACAACATCTCCCACAACGACGACTACAACTTGTTCCACAACAACTACAACAACAACCACTACTACAACAACCACAACTACAACTTGTTCAACAACAACAACTACAACTACTACTACTACTACAACTTGTTCAACAACAACCACTACTACAACTTGTTCATCAACAAAAACAACGACCACTTGTTCAACAGAAACAACAACTACAATTACAACAACCAAGTGTTCTGATGTAACAACAACGACAACAAAGTGTCCTGATGTAAGAACCACATCAACAAAGTGTCCTGATGATGTAACAACTACATCAACAAAATGTCCAGATGAACTTACAACACTATGCCCAACAGCTGAAAAAGCGAAGGCCTTAATCGCCACTCAATTGAAACGCAATCCCCTCCGCCAAAATCCCGTCCGCCGCCTTCTGTGGGAGGTGGCCCACCTCACCGGTATCTCCTCCGCTGGAACCAAGGTCGAACTTCAGGTCTCCTGCTTCGGCAAGCCCGACGGTTTCCTGATGGCCTCGCCCAAGAGCTGCAATGACTATTACGTGTGTCGTCATCAGCGCGCCTTGAAGGTCAGCTGCGGACTCAAATACTTCAACGGTCTAAAGGGCATCTGCGATCTCCCAGAAAATACTAGCTGCATCCAGTCTTAACTGAATCGTGACCAAAATGCCGAAACCAAGAACTTAAAAATGTGACGAAAAGAAAGGATAATTATTCAAAATAATTTTAAAACCACTAATTGTACGTGCACTTGTAAACAGCAATTGCTTAAAAAAAGCTAATAAAAAACATACCTATTATTATTCCTGATATTATTCTGGGCACATATATATTTTGATATTAAACACCTGTTTCAGTTTCGATTTCGGTTGCTGCTCGGTGCTCCTAAGCAACTGCACCGAGTGGCCGTATCTATCCTTGATGGCTTCTACTGTAAGCAGTATTTTGTGGCTGCATACTCAGAAATACAACAGGCATTTGACCGAGACTGTTTGAAACAATCACGACCTTTCTACCGGATTGGTCCTTCAGGGTGGTCCAGGACAGAGCCCCTCTAGCCGGACATGAATTAGGCTGATGTGCCACAAAGAGAAGTTTACTGGCTCCTACTCTCAATAGCCTCTATTTGCACTCTCATTTTTGTTAATTTGTCATAAAAAGAAGGGGGATTTTCTATTAATCTTCTATTTTGTGATTATTAAAGTTCCCATACACTTTGCTTGCACGCAGCCTTTCTGTTTTGTGTATTTAATTAACATTATTTTCACAATTTAGTTATGCTGCCAGTGTCTACTATTGCATATTTTTGAATTCCTATTTGTGCCTTCTCCGTTCAGCAGTAAGAAATATATGGTATCCGAATGTGTTGCGTGAGTGACCTTTCCTCCGGTGATATCCGTTTTGTCCTCTGGGGGGTCTTAAATATTGACCCCTTAGAGCCCCGGTAAATTATCTGCCCATAGTGTCAGGCCTGGACTTCTGACCGATATTGGCAATCCAGACAAGCAGTCTGCATGGCCCTTCCAAAAAGTTATTTGTTTCCCGGCTCTCCCCAGCTCAGACATAGGAAGATGTTATCGCTTATATCCAAGGCAAAACTAGAGCTGAAAAATAACAAGAAAGGAAGCTAACTTCGGTATGCCGAAGTTTAAATACCGTTGCAGTATGTAGAAGAAGAAGAAAAATGTTCTGACTTTCCGCTTTCTCGGGTACTGACATAAGGTAAATGTTGCGAGAGAAAAATGTTCCGGGCGAAATATGTTGCGAGCAAAAAATTTTGCGAGCAAAAAATGTTGCGAGCAAAAAATGTTGCGAGCTAAAAATGTTGCGAACAAACTAAATGAATGGATATATACATTCCTATTGCAGCTATATGATATAGTGGTCCGATTTGAATAAAATTAAAACCGAAATTCTGGAATAATAAAAAATGGCCATATCTCAAATTATATGAAAATATATTGAAAATTGGATTGAATATGTTCTTGTCAAAAACTTCGAAGGTAAGAAAAAACAAGAAAGAAATAGAGGTGCCGAAACATCGATGCTTCCAAGCATCTTTCACAAAAAAATCGATGTGTTCCGATGTTTTCTAACAAAATTTGTATTTGAATTAACACTTGAAAAAGAAAACACATTTATTCATTATTAAAATAAATTTATTTTAAATTTAATAACAAATCAAAAAACTTAAAAACAATGCTGGTAATTGGAAACTTAAAAACAATGCGAATTCTTTTCACAATGTAATAGGAAAATAAACTTATAAGAGATCTGTTTCAACAGTTTATCTATAATGAGTACATATTGTATATGTAATCACTTTGTTGTCGATATGTTCAAATTTTTGTTTAAAAACATTAATTTGTCCAGTAAATCGGATTTGAGACGAGTTCGGCGATCGGAAATGATTTCTCCCGCTTTGCTAAAAGCCCATTCCGATTCAACCGAAGTTGCAGACACAAAAGTATTTCAACGCCAGTTCCTTGAAAGGTGCCATATTGTTTGAACTCTCCTAAAATTAAAAATATTAATTTAAAAAAATGAGTGGGTCGCACTTTTCTGGCTCGTTTGCCATCTCAAGATGCTGCCGGAGCAAAAAAAATGGAATCCGAACGCGTGGTAATTAAAATATTTAAAACAAATTCTTCTAATTTGCATACCTTTAGCGTTGTACCTCTTCTTCTTGTTCTTGAAATAGTGACGAACCAAAAACATCGATAGTCGATTGAAAACATCGATGTTTCGGAAATTTTCAAAAACATCGATACATCGATGTTTCGGCACCTCTAGAAAGAAAGCTAACTTTGGCATGCCGAAGCTTAAATACACTTGCATTAAGTATGACATTTTCGCTACTTTTTCGGGTACTGACATAAATGTTGCGAACGAAAATGTTACGAACAAAAATTTTGCGAACGAAAAGTTGCGAACGAAAATATTGCGAACAAACTAAATGAATTTATATATAGTGACATGTCCACATCATCACATACTACCCCATGCTACCCATTAGAGTAAACCGATATGTAAGTCAACCAAATATGTAGGTCAAACACCTAATGTAATAAACCAAAAGTCAAAGACCTAAGTTCTAGAGAAATCATATGTTATGGCCACTTTATTAAGGCCCCTATCGATAAGTTTCGTATCGGCTTAGGGATGCCACTCTTTTAAAGAGAGCGAATAAAGGTTCTTGACCCGGAATGGTTCGAAACTGGAACAACGGGTCAAGAGATAAAGGAGAAGGGAAAATAGGAAATAGGAAAAGGGTGACAGAGCGATTCGATTAAACGGGCTACGCGGGCGGCAGTTGTGCGTTGAAAAAAATATTTCAAATTTTGAAATTGCGCGTGTGCCCATAGGAAGCCGGGAGCAGATTATTGAGGAGCAGATTATTGAGCAGGAGCAGATTATTGAGGACGGGAAGCCGGATCGGGATAACCCAGAGGTGAGTGGTCGTGGTCCGGAGGTGAAGCCCGAACTAAATGGCTTCCATTTCCAGGCTCGACCAGACCCAGTCCTCATAAGATATTGGCCAGGTCCCAGAATTGGCCTGGCCCGAAATTTTCCCCCGGAGGAGCTATTCTTTTCCGGATGTGATATGTCTCGGATGAGCTATTTTTCCCGGATCGCTCTGAGCCGGCCTCAGCTAACTTCGCCCTAACCAAAAAGTTCGGGAAGTCATATATTTGTTGGTGGCATATAGCCAAAGACATTGCCCCTTTGGTATTGGCCGGATTTTTGTTGTCATCCGTCGTCGTGGAAGACCGGCACGCCTCCCGAGTGGCGACACCGGGAGCCATTAGGCTTCAGCTAAATTTTTTTGTAGTTTTAGGTTCAATTTATTTTTTTTGTTGTCCTATAGTTCTTAAGCAAATATTTATTTACCTTATTTATTTTATTATTTCTTTTATTATTTATTTTTATTATCAATTTTATTTATTTCTATGTATCCAATTTTTACTCATATTTATTTATTTATTTTTGATTGTGAATTTGTGGTGTTGTTTGTTTGTCTAATATATACATCTATCGATTTCCCCCGCGACCCCCTTGAGAGCTCTTACGGGTAGGTTCGAAAATTTTTGAGGGAACTAATGTAAAATTTAAATCTTACAAATACAGTGAACAACTCACAAGGAAATCGCAAATCGCGACTTAAAATATGTGTGAAGAAATAAATTTAAGATTGAACTAAAAAGAAACAAGAACATAAATATGGAATAAATCTTTGATTTGGGAGGGAGGAGGTGAACTGGGGAAGATGTGTGGATAGGTCAGTGTGTGCATGGATGAGTTAGGGGCAGCTGCGGGAAATGGACATGCGAGCAGACTGCATGGCAGGGAAGGGAGTAGCATGTGGCCTCCAGGACACCAGGAGGAGCCAACAATTCGTGTTAGTCATATGTGTGAGAGTGTGAGATGGTTTTTCTTTGTGAGTTTGTCTGTCAGTATAGAGTGTTGTGAAACATCGATTACCGATGTTTATTGTTAGGTGTGATGGGCATGGGTTAGGGAAGACACGACCCCAAGGAGAGAGCTAGCCGGAGCCAGCCCAAATATCACGCAGGTCCTTCTAGGGACATAACAATATGGCGCCCAATTTGAAACAACAGCACTATATCCTGCTTAGATAAAGAGGAGTAATATTTCTGGATAGTGGGCCTGGACAAGAGCGGGTGATCGCTCGAGAGGTCTCTCGCCAGTAGGACAGACCCACAAGTCCAAAAATGTAGAAGTGGCTGCGCGGCCTATATCATTTGTGGTGGTTGCTCCTGAAGCACCAGGACGACATCAGCGGCTAGCAAGAAGCTGATTTGCGAACTGGGATAAGGAACAATTTTGACCGTATGTGATATAGATCTGTGATATAGCCATAAGTAGAATAGTAATAGGATTAGATTTTTGTTTTAAATTAGTAAAAAAAAAGAATTTCGCCAAAATAATAGGACAGAAAAAAGCAGACGACTGTGCCAGTGGTGTTAACCCTGGCATATTGCGATCAGCAAAAGGGGGGATTAACTGCGACATTAGGCAAATGACAATTTGGATTAATTCGCGCAGGATGACAAACGGACTCAGGACAGTTGACATTAAATTAGAATATTGAGAAGTTATAGTTATATATGTAGTGCAGCTTGTTATAGGAGCCAAATTTAGATAAATGTTAAAAAAATACTTAAAATTAGTTATAAGGGGGCATGCAAAAGTTATATTAAAAACATTAATTTTTCCTTTTTGTGGGAGTCCAAAAATCCTACGACCTCTGACGACCCAGGGTGACGTTGTGTGAGCCTTTGGAGGCGCTCAGAGGAAAGGGATGACCTCGACTACCGAACACGGAGTAGGGAGTGGCATCTCAGAAAACGCAGGATGAGTCCGGCTGAAAAACAAAGAGGAATTAATTAAGTATGTGTTTGTCCTGGCGTTCTTAACTACAAGTCATCAATCCAATTGATGATTTATGTTAGTTGACAAGCCAGGCAGCAGTGTTCATTTTGTTTTGTTTACTCTCACATACATATATAACATGAATGTTTATTGGTGCAGCACACACACCACTCACAACCCGGGGAACTTCCTCCTCCCAATTTTTATGTTATAAATTTGATTGGAAATCCGTCGAACCGTTTTATTTGTGAATTTTTGTTGTGTAGGATCTGTATTTTTGGTGATCGCAATCTTCTGAGTAAAATTGATTATCCCTTTTCGTAGCAGTCTGTGTTGAAAATGGCCGAGAACAATAATCTTGAGGCAGGTCAGGGCGAGGAAGGTGCCGAAGGGTTGAGACCAGGTTCGGACAGGGGCCGATTTAGCGTGCAGCAGAGGAGGATCAATCCACGAACCTTGAACCTAGACCCAGAAGCAACTCCATATGGGAGTTCCCAAATTAATTTGGACCCTATTCAGGAGCAGTATAGCCTCGAGAACGCCGAAGCGTACAAATCTCTGAACAAGAGAGAGATGCAGGCGATGATACAGGCCTCCCAAGAGCAGATCCGAGTGGACATGACGCATCTGATGGACGTTCGCATCGACCAGTGCATCCGGACAGGTTTTGCCGAGATGATGAAGAGGATGGAGCAACGAGACGCAGCTTCTTCGTCGTCGACGAACAGGTCGGGAACCAAGCAGCCGGATCCGAAAGAATTCTCGCAACCGGTCACGGATCAAGCCCAAAGCCAGGGGCAAGGAATGGACCGAGGACTTGAAGTAGGGCCAGCAATTGGACATCAAGGGCGACATAGGAACTCCTGGCAGACCTTTGGACAAAATGTGGTCCAAAATTCCACATTTCAGTCCAATCAGCGACTGCAAGGAAGACCAGGGAACGAAGGGATACCAGGGCTCGCACCTACCAGGGGTACGTCTCACCAACAAGGACCCTCAAACCGATCACGATCCCGCAGCATTGATCTGGTAGGCACAGGTGGAGATGGCCAGGGCTGGAACAATATCCAAAGAGCTCAGGACGGACGACTGGCAAGCCGCCCTCGTCATGATGTCCCATTGGACAAATGGGGGTTCCAATTCACAGGCAATTCTCGAGGCATAAATGCAGAAGATTTCCTCTTCAGGGTGGAGCATCTCCAGCTCCATTACGGGATGCCTTGGCCGGAGTTGCTCAGGGACTTCCACCGCTTGCTGGTTGAGGATGCCTCGGAGTGGTATTGGCTCCTGATCCGCACTAAGCAGCCCAGATCTTGGGAAGAGCTGAAGCAAGCCCTAGAGCGCCGGTTCTGTGATAAGCGGAGCGACTATGACCGCATCCAGGACATAGCAGAGCGAAAACAGAGACCGGGGGAGACACTAGACGAATATTTCACGGCACTTAGAAAATTGGTGGCTTCCCTAGTCAGCGGTGTGGATCCGGATTGGATCGTCAAGACGGCAAAAAGAAATTTGGCCGAACCAGTTAGACAATGGGTGTATCCAATCCGCGTTTACACACTAGAGCACCTACACGACGAGTGCAGGGAAGCGCAGAGGACTCTGGATCCAGAGCACGGGAGACAGCGGATGCGGCTGCCCGCTACCTACAGACCCAGGCAGGAACAGCGAGTAGACAGGGTGGAGGAGCTCCGTGACTCTGTAATAGACCTAGAGTCCCAGCCTGATTCCGAAGAGTTGGTTGAAGCGGTAGCAGGAGTAGCGCCGAAAAAGCTGCTTGTTTGCTGGAACTGCCAGCAAGGTGGGCACACTTTTATGGAGTGCGAAGCAGTGCAGCGAAAGTTGTTCTGCTACAAATGCGGGTTGCAGAACACCGTGACACCCAAATGCCCAAATTGCAGGTCGGGAAACACATCGCGGAACGCAGCTGTGACGGGCGAGCCACGTTCCACGAGAGAGCCCGAAAGGAGACCCCGTGCCTAGACCGGAATAAATACCAAGACACTCAACCGAGCGTGCAGGGGCCAGGCCGACTGTACCTGACCCTCAGCGAACGAGTACGCCGATACAAGGAAGCACGCGAGCGGATATTCGGGGATAATCGGCTAGCAGGGATGACCTTAGTGTCGAAAAGGGTGAAGAAGGCCAGAGACCGGTTCCGGAAAAGAAAGCAGGAGCGATCCCAGGTTCGGCAGTCCGTTGATTCAATAAAAAGGAACTTTAGAGTAACGGATCCAAGACCTTATGCTGAAATCCAAATCTCAGGGAGGACCATACGAGGGCTTTTGGACTCAGGAGCGTCCGTGAGTTTATTGGGAAAAGGCTGCAGAGAACTCCTACAATCCCTGGATATCACCTGGAAGCCCTACTACACCAAGGTTAAAACAGCAAACGGAGCAGAACAATCGATCCTGGGCAAAGTCACCATACCGATGACATACAAACAAGACACGGCGATGGTTAATTTGTTTTTATGCCCATCGCTGGAACAGGAATTGTATTTGGGAGTGGACTTTTGGAAGAGTTTCCAGATAGCGCCGGAAATTTTCAGTCTAGAAGCAATTCACGAGGAGATAGCGCCGGAAAAGGAGACGGAAGAGGAACCCGAGCCGCACGACCTGACTGAGGAGCAGAGGGAGAAACTTCGAGGAGTTTGCGAGTCCTTCCTGACGTTTGAAACGAACGGTCTGGGAAGAACGAGCAAGATGAAGCACGCGATCGATCTGGTAGAGGGAGCAGTACCAGTAAAGGATCGGCACTATCCGGTGTCACCAGCAGTCCAGTCCCTGATCTACGAGGAAATCGACGAGATGCTCCGGTTGGGCGTGATAGAGGAGAGCGATAGCGCCTGGAGTAATACGATGACACTCGTAAGAAAGCCCGGGAAAAATAGATTGTGTCTGGATGCCAGGAAGCTAAATAAAATCACCATCAAAGATGCCTATCCACAACAGAGCATCGAAGGTATCCTGAGCCGGATTAATATTACGAAGTATATATCAAGCGTGGACCTTAAGCATGCTTTCTGGCAGATCGAGCTGGAAGAGAAGAGCCGGAGGTATACGGCCTTTACGGTGCCTGGACGTCCCCTATACCATTTCGTGACGATGCCATTCGGCCTAACAAATGCGGCACAACGCCTGTGTCGGCTCATGGACAAAGTTATTCCACAAAGGCTGAGGGAGAAGGTGTTCATGTATCTGGATGACCTGTTGATCGTGTCTCCGACCTTCGAAGAGCATTTGGAGACGCTCCGAGAGGTATCGGAACTTCTGAGGGAAGCTGGCTTAACCATTGGGTTGAAAAAGTCACATTTCTGCTTCAAGGAGCTCCGATATTTAGGCTTCATCATAGGCGGTGGAGTCTTAAAGACCGATCCAAGGAAAGTGGAGGCGATCCAAAAGCTCGGCACACCCAGGAGTATGCGCGAAGTGAGAAGCTTCTTGGGAACGGCGGGATGGTATAGAAGGTTTATAAAAGGTTTCGCAGACCTAGCAGCGCCACTAACAGACACATTAAAAAAGGGGCAAAAATTCAAACTGACTGCGGAGGCTGAACAAGCGATTAGTTCCTTGAAAAAGGCACTTATGACAGCCCCGGTACTGACCCACCTTGATTTTTCAAAGAAATTCTTCGTCCAGTGCGATGCGTCGGATTCCGGAGTGGGAGCGGTGTTGTTTCAAGAGGAAGAAGACGGCGGAGAGCGACCGATAGCCTTCATGTCACAGAAACTTAATTCTTGTCAGCGAAACTACAGCGTGACGGAGAAGGAATGTTTTGCGGCCGTGGTAGCAATAAAACGATTCCGGCCATACATCGAGCTAATGCCATTCACCGTGATCACGGATCATGCCAGTCTCAAGTGGCTGATGTCCTTGAAGGACTTGAGTGGAAGGCTGGCAAGATGGTCGCTGAAACTGCAAGCATACGACTTCAGTATTCAGCACCGGAAAGGGTCGGAAAATGTTGTGGCGGACACTCTGTCTCGAATGGTGGAATCGATCCAGGAAGTGGAGGATGACTGGATGCTGGGATTCCAGACGCTGGAGTTTGAGTCGGAGGAGTATCGGGAGCTACGCGACGTGGTAGAAGCAGAAAAAGACCAGCGGCCAGATCTGAAAGTGGTGGATGGGTTTGTTTTTAAACGGGTCAGTGCAAACAGCAAGGCAGAGCTCGAGGAAAATAGTTGGAAGTTATGGATACCAGCGTCGTTGGGCTATGCATTGATCGAGCAAGCTCACTCACCACCAACGAAGGCACATGGAGGAATAGCGAAAACCCTACATCGCTTACGACAATGCTTCCATTGGCCAGGCATGGTGGCCCAGGTACGAAGCTACGTCAGGGACTGCAAGGTCTGCAAGGAAACAAAGCCGTTGTATGGAGGACCGAAGCCAGGACTGGGTGGTGAAACCGTCACGTATCGTCCATTCCAAAAGATTTACATCGACTTTTTGGGAAAATATCCTCGATCGAGAAAGGGCCACGCGTACATTTTTATCGTGGTTGATCACTTCTCGAAATTTGTATTTCTGAAGGCGATGAAGGAGGCGACGGCTACGGAGGTGATAAAGTTTTTGACCAAGGAGATCTTCCACACCTTTGGGGTTCCAGAAACTATCCATTCCGACAACGGGAAACAGTTCGTGGCAAAGCGGTTTCAGGAGATGGTCCAGCAGTACCGGATAAGACATGTAAGGACGGCAGTCTACTCCCCTCAATCAAACGCGGCGGAACGGGTCAACCAATCGGTGCTAAACGCAATCCGAGCATACCTGGAAGAGGACCACAGGGATTGGGACGTATTTCTTCCAGAGATAGAGGCGGCGTTGAGGAGCTCGGTTCACCAAGCGACGGGAGTGACGCCGTATTTTGCCTTGTTTGGGCAGAACATGTTTTCCAGTGGGGCCGATTACCAGTTGGCGAAAAGGTTGCGGGCGCTGGAGGACAATGAGCTCGAGGGATTGGAGTCAGGAGAAAGGATGGCACTACTGAGAGACTCCATACGGAGGAACCTGCATGAGGCGCATGAAACCAGCGCAAGGTACTTCGACCGTCGAACCCGAGAAGTCACGTTTCGCCCCGGGCAGGAAGCGTTCAGAAAAAATCATGTGCTGAGCGACTTCGGAAGGTGCTTTAACGCGAAGTTTGCGAGGAAATTTTTGAAATGCCGGATTCGGAGGCCCATAGGGAATCACATGTACGAGGTGGAGGACACGAATGGAAAGCTGGTCGGGGTATTTCACGTCCGAGACCTGAAGCAGTAACACAGACAACGGCAAAAATGGACTACACCCTACAACCGGGAGGAAGAGAATACAACCATCGAGGAGGACCTGAAAGAGAACAAGATATCAATCTGAAACTTCAGGACACATATGTCACCAGCTCACGCCGAGGCAGAGAACAGTCTTCCTTCTTGGTGGGCTCAAGGAGCAGTTCCAGACGCGTAGTGGGTGGTCTCCCTCGTTGGGCGCTTTCTAGGCAACCGATAAGGCCCTGCGTTGACGTCCTTCGGAAATTTGTTTATGGTTTTTAGGCCAGTTTTCACTGCCAATTCAATTGTAGACAACGTTTCTTGTCAGTGTGGTGTTATGGCCACTTTATTAAGGCCCCTATCGATAAGTTTCGTATCGGCTTAGGGATGCCACTCTTTTTAAAGAGAGCGAATAAAGGTTCTTGACCCGGAATGGTTCGAAACTGGAACAACGGGTCAAGAGATAAAGGAGAAGGGAAAATAGGAAATAGGAAAAGGGTGACAGAGCGATTCGATTAAACGGGCTACGCGGGCGGCAGTTGTGCGTTGAAAAAAAATATTTCAAATTTTGAAATTGCGCGTGTGCCCATAGGAAGCCGGGAGCAGATTATTGAGGAGCAGATTATTGAGCAGGAGCAGATTATTGAGGACGGGAAGCCGGATCGGGATAACCCAGAGGTGAGTGGTCGTGGTCCGGAGGTGAAGCCCGAACTAAATGGCTTCCATTTCCAGGCTCGACCAGACCCAGTCCTCATAAGATATTGGCCAGGTCCCAGAATTGGCCTGGCCCGAAATTTTCCCCGGAGGAGCTATTCTTTTCCGGATGTGATATGTCTCGGATGAGCTATTTTTCCCGGATCGCTCTGAGCCGGCCTCAGCTAACTTCGCCCTAACCAAAAAGTTCGGGAAGTCATATATTTGTTGGTGGCATATAGCCAAAGACATTGCCCCTTTGGTATTGGCCGGATTTTTGTTGTCATCCGTCGTCGTGGAAGACCGGCACGCCTCCCGAGTGGCGACACCGGGAGCCATTAGGCTTCAGCTAAATTTTTTTGTAGTTTTAGGTTCAATTTATTTTTTTTGTTGTCCTATAGTTCTTAAGCAAATATTTATTTACCTTATTTATTTTATTATTTCTTTTATTATTTATTTTTATTATCAATTTTATTTATTTCTATGTATCCAATTTTTACTCATATTTATTTATTTATTTTTGATTGTGAATTTGTGGTGTTGTTTGTTTGTCTAATATATACATCTATCGATTTCCCCCGCGACCCCCTTGAGAGCTCTTACGGGTAGGTTCGAAAATTTTTGAGGGAACTAATGTAAAATTTAAATCTTACAAATACAGTGAACAACTCACAAGGAAATCGCAAATCGCGACTTAAAATATGTGTGAAGAAATAAATTTAAGATTGAACTAAAAAGAAACAAGAACATAAATATGGAATAAATCTTTGATTTGGGAGGGAGGAGGTGAACTGGGGAAGATGTGTGGATAGGTCAGTGTGTGCATGGATGAGTTAGGGGCAGCTGCGGGAAATGGACATGCGAGCAGACTGCATGGCAGGGAAGGGAGTAGCATGTGGCCTCCAGGACACCAGGAGGAGCCAACAATTCGTGTTAGTCATATGTGTGAGAGTGTGAGATGGTTTTTCTTTGTGAGTTTGTCTGTCAGTATAGAGTGTTGTGAAACATCGATTACCGATGTTTATTGTTAGGTGTGATGGGCATGGGTTAGGGAAGACACGACCCCAAGGAGAGAGCTAGCCGGAGCCAGCCCAAATATCACGCAGGTCCTTCTAGGGACATAACAATATGGCGCCCAATTTGAAACAACAGCACTATATCCTGCTTAGATAAAGAGGAGTAATATTTCTGGATAGTGGGCCTGGACAAGAGCGGGTGATCGCTCGAGAGGTCTCTCGCCAGTAGGACAGACCCACAAGTCCAAAAATGTAGAAGTGGCTGCGCGGCCTATATCATTTGTGGTGGTTGCTCCTGAAGCACCAGGACGACATCAGCGGCTAGCAAGAAGCTGATTTGCGAACTGGGATAAGGAACAATTTTGACCGTATGTGATATAGATCTGTGATATAGCCATAAGTAGAATAGTAATAGGATTAGATTTTTGTTTTAAATTAGTAAAAAAAATAATTTCGCCAAAATAATAGGACAGAAAAAAGCAGACGACTGTGCCAGTGGTGTTAACCCTGGCATATTGCGATCAGCAAAAGGGGGGATTAACTGCGACATTAGGCAAATGACAATTTGGATTAATTCGCGCAGGATGACAAACGGACTCAGGACAGTTGACATTAAATTAGAATATTGAGAAGTTATAGTTATATATGTAGTGCAGCTTGTTATAGGAGCCAAATTTAGATAAATGTTAAAAAAATACTTAAAATTAGTTATAAGGGGGCATGCAAAAGTTATATTAAAAACATTAATTTTTCCTTTTTGTGGGAGTCCAAAAATCCTACGACCTCTGACGACCCAGGGTGACGTTGTGTGAGCCTTTGGAGGCGCTCAGAGGAAAGGGATGACCTCGACTACCGAACACGGAGTAGGGAGTGGCATCTCAGAAAACGCAGGATGAGTCCGGCTGAAAAACAAAGAGGAATTAATTAAGTATGTGTTTGTCCTGGCGTTCTTAACTACAAGTCATCAATCCAATTGATGATTTATGTTAGTTGACAAGCCAGGCAGCAGTGTTCATTTTGTTTTGTTTACTCTCACATACATATATAACATGAATGTTTATTGGTGCAGCACACACACCACTCACAACCCGGGGAACTTCCTCCTCCCAATTTTTATGTTATAAATTTGATTGGAAATCCGTCGAACCGTTTTATTTGTGAATTTTTGTTGTGTAGGATCTGTATTTTTGGTGATCGCAATCTTCTGAGTAAAATTGATTATCCCTTTTCGTAGCAGTCTGTGTTGAAAATGGCCGAGAACAATAATCTTGAGGCAGGTCAGGGCGAGGAAGGTGCCGAAGGGTTGAGACCAGGTTCGGACAGGGGCCGATTTAGCGTGCAGCAGAGGAGGATCAATCCACGAACCTTGAACCTAGACCCAGAAGCAACTCCATATGGGAGTTCCCAAATTAATTTGGACCCTATTCAGGAGCAGTATAGCCTCGAGAACGCCGAAGCGTACAAATCTCTGAACAAGAGAGAGATGCAGGCGATGATACAGGCCTCCCAAGAGCAGATCCGAGTGGACATGACGCATCTGATGGACGTTCGCATCGACCAGTGCATCCGGACAGGTTTTGCCGAGATGATGAAGAGGATGGAGCAACGAGACGCAGCTTCTTCGTCGTCGTCGAACAGGTCGGGAACCAAGCAGCCGGATCCGAAAGAATTCTCGCAACCGGTCACGGATCAAGCCCAAAGCCAGGGGCAAGGAATGGACCGAGGACTTGAAGTAGGGCCAGCAATTGGACATCAAGGGCGACATAGGAACTCCTGGCAGACCTTTGGACAAAATGTGGTCCAAAATTCCACATTTCAGTCCAATCAGCGACTGCAAGGAAGACCAGGGAACGAAGGGATACCAGGGCTCGCACCTACCAGGGGTACGTCTCACCAACAAGGACCCTCAAACCGATCACGATCCCGCAGCATTGATCTGGTAGGCACAGGTGGAGATGGCCAGGGCTGGAACAATATCCAAAGAGCTCAGGACGGACGACTGGCAAGCCGCCCTCGTCATGATGTCCCATTGGACAAATGGGGGTTCCAATTCACAGGCAATTCTCGAGGCATAAATGCAGAAGATTTCCTCTTCAGGGTGGAGCATCTCCAGCTCCATTACGGGATGCCTTGGCCGGAGTTGCTCAGGGACTTCCACCGCTTGCTGGTTGAGGATGCCTCGGAGTGGTATTGGCTCCTGATCCGCACTAAGCAGCCCAGATCTTGGGAAGAGCTGAAGCAAGCCCTAGAGCGCCGGTTCTGTGATAAGCGGAGCGACTATGACCGCATCCAGGACATAGCAGAGCGAAAACAGAGACCGGGGAGACACTAGACGAATATTTCACGGCACTTAGAAAATTGGTGGCTTCCCTAGTCAGCGGTGTGGATCCGGATTGGATCGTCAAGACGGCAAAAAGAAATTTGGCCGAACCAGTTAGACAATGGGTGTATCCAATCCGCGTTTACACACTAGAGCACCTACACGACGAGTGCAGGGAAGCGCAGAGGACTCTGGATCCAGAGCACGGGAGACAGCGGATGCGGCTGCCCGCTACCTACAGACCCAGGCAGGAACAGCGAGTAGACAGGGTGGAGGAGCTCCGTGACTCTGTAATAGACCTAGAGTCCCAGCCTGATTCCGAAGAGTTGGTTGAAGCGGTAGCAGGAGTAGCGCCGAAAAAGCTGCTTGTTTGCTGGAACTGCCAGCAAGGTGGGCACACTTTTATGGAGTGCGAAGCAGTGCAGCGAAAGTTGTTCTGCTACAAATGCGGGTTGCAGAACACCGTGACACCCAAATGCCCAAATTGCAGGTCGGGAAACACATCGCGGAACGCAGCTGTGACGGGCGAGCCACGTTCCACGAGAGAGCCCGAAAGGAGACCCCGTGCCTAGACCGGAATAAATACCAAGACACTCAACCGAGCGTGCAGGGGCCAGGCCGACTGTACCTGACCCTCAGCGAACGAGTACGCCGATACAAGGAAGCACGCGAGCGGATATTCGGGGATAATCGGCTAGCAGGGATGACCTTAGTGTCGAAAAGGGTGAAGAAGGCCAGAGACCGGTTCCGGAAAAGAAAGCAGGAGCGATCCCAGGTTCGGCAGTCCGTTGATTCAATAAAAAGGAACTTTAGAGTAACGGATCCAAGACCTTATGCTGAAATCCAAATCTCAGGGAGGACCATACGAGGGCTTTTGGACTCAGGAGCGTCCGTGAGTTTATTGGGAAAAGGCTGCAGAGAACTCCTACAATCCCTGGATATCACCTGGAAGCCCTACTACACCAAGGTTAAAACAGCAAACGGAGCAGAACAATCGATCCTGGGCAAAGTCACCATACCGATGACATACAAACAAGACACGGCGATGGTTAATTTGTTTTTATGCCCATCGCTGGAACAGGAATTGTATTTGGGAGTGGACTTTTGGAAGAGTTTCCAGATAGCGCCGGAAATTTTCAGTCTAGAAGCAATTCACGAGGAGATAGCGCCGGAAAAGGAGACGGAAGAGGAACCCGAGCCGCACGACCTGACTGAGGAGCAGAGGGAGAAACTTCGAGGAGTTTGCGAGTCCTTCCTGACGTTTGAAACGAACGGTCTGGGAAGAACGAGCAAGATGAAGCACGCGATCGATCTGGTAGAGGGAGCAGTACCAGTAAAGGATCGGCACTATCCGGTGTCACCAGCAGTCCAGTCCCTGATCTACGAGGAAATCGACGAGATGCTCCGGTTGGGCGTGATAGAGGAGAGCGATAGCGCCTGGAGTAATACGATGACACTCGTAAGAAAGCCCGGGAAAAATAGATTGTGTCTGGATGCCAGGAAGCTAAATAAAATCACCATCAAAGATGCCTATCCACAACAGAGCATCGAAGGTATCCTGAGCCGGATTAATATTACGAAGTATATATCAAGCGTGGACCTTAAGCATGCTTTCTGGCAGATCGAGCTGGAAGAGAAGAGCCGGAGGTATACGGCCTTTACGGTGCCTGGACGTCCCCTATACCATTTCGTGACGATGCCATTCGGCCTAACAAATGCGGCACAACGCCTGTGTCGGCTCATGGACAAAGTTATTCCACAAAGGCTGAGGGAGAAGGTGTTCATGTATCTGGATGACCTGTTGATCGTGTCTCCGACCTTCGAAGAGCATTTGGAGACGCTCCGAGAGGTATCGGAACTTCTGAGGGAAGCTGGCTTAACCATTGGGTTGAAAAAGTCACATTTCTGCTTCAAGGAGCTCCGATATTTAGGCTTCATCATAGGCGGTGGAGTCTTAAAGACCGATCCAAGGAAAGTGGAGGCGATCCAAAAGCTCGGCACACCCAGGAGTATGCGCGAAGTGAGAAGCTTCTTGGGAACGGCGGGATGGTATAGAAGGTTTATAAAAGGTTTCGCAGACCTAGCAGCGCCACTAACAGACACATTAAAAAAGGGGCAAAAATTCAAACTGACTGCGGAGGCTGAACAAGCGATTAGTTCCTTGAAAAAGGCACTTATGACAGCCCCGGTACTGACCCACCTTGATTTTTCAAAGAAATTCTTCGTCCAGTGCGATGCGTCGGATTCCGGAGTGGGAGCGGTGTTGTTTCAAGAGGAAGAAGACGGCGGAGAGCGACCGATAGCCTTCATGTCACAGAAACTTAATTCTTGTCAGCGAAACTACAGCGTGACGGAGAAGGAATGTTTTGCGGCCGTGGTAGCAATAAAACGATTCCGGCCATACATCGAGCTAATGCCATTCACCGTGATCACGGATCATGCCAGTCTCAAGTGGCTGATGTCCTTGAAGGACTTGAGTGGAAGGCTGGCAAGATGGTCGCTGAAACTGCAAGCATACGACTTCAGTATTCAGCACCGGAAAGGGTCGGAAAATGTTGTGGCGGACACTCTGTCTCGAATGGTGGAATCGATCCAGGAAGTGGAGGATGACTGGATGCTGGGATTCCAGACGCTGGAGTTTGAGTCGGAGGAGTATCGGGAGCTACGCGACGTGGTAGAAGCAGAAAAAGACCAGCGGCCAGATCTGAAAGTGGTGGATGGGTTTGTTTTTAAACGGGTCAGTGCAAACAGCAAGGCAGAGCTCGAGGAAAATAGTTGGAAGTTATGGATACCAGCGTCGTTGGGCTATGCATTGATCGAGCAAGCTCACTCACCACCAACGAAGGCACATGGAGGAATAGCGAAAACCCTACATCGCTTACGACAATGCTTCCATTGGCCAGGCATGGTGGCCCAGGTACGAAGCTACGTCAGGGACTGCAAGGTCTGCAAGGAAACAAAGCCGTTGTATGGAGGACCGAAGCCAGGACTGGGTGGTGAAACCGTCACGTATCGTCCATTCCAAAAGATTTACATCGACTTTTTGGGAAAATATCCTCGATCGAGAAAGGGCCACGCGTACATTTTTATCGTGGTTGATCACTTCTCGAAATTTGTATTTCTGAAGGCGATGAAGGAGGCGACGGCTACGGAGGTGATAAAGTTTTTGACCAAGGAGATCTTCCACACCTTTGGGGTTCCAGAAACTATCCATTCCGACAACGGGAAACAGTTCGTGGCAAAGCGGTTTCAGGAGATGGTCCAGCAGTACCGGATAAGACATGTAAGGACGGCAGTCTACTCCCCTCAATCAAACGCGGCGGAACGGGTCAACCAATCGGTGCTAAACGCAATCCGAGCATACCTGGAAGAGGACCACAGGGATTGGGACGTATTTCTTCCAGAGATAGAGGCGGCGTTGAGGAGCTCGGTTCACCAAGCGACGGGAGTGACGCCGTATTTTGCCTTGTTTGGGCAGAACATGTTTTCCAGTGGGGCCGATTACCAGTTGGCGAAAAGGTTGCGGGCGCTGGAGGACAATGAGCTCGAGGGATTGGAGTCAGGAGAAAGGATGGCACTACTGAGAGACTCCATACGGAGGAACCTGCATGAGGCGCATGAAACCAGCGCAAGGTACTTCGACCGTCGAACCCGAGAAGTCACGTTTCGCCCCGGGCAGGAAGCGTTCAGAAAAAATCATGTGCTGAGCGACTTCGGAAGGTGCTTTAACGCGAAGTTTGCGAGGAAATTTTTGAAATGCCGGATTCGGAGGCCCATAGGGAATCACATGTACGAGGTGGAGGACACGAATGGAAAGCTGGTCGGGGTATTTCACGTCCGAGACCTGAAGCAGTAACACAGACAACGGCAAAAATGGACTACACCCTACAGCCGGGAGGAAGAGAATACAACCATCGAGGAGGACCTGAAAGAGAACAAGATATCAATCTGAAACTTCAGGACACATATGTCACCAGCTCACGCCGAGGCAGAGAACAGTCTTCCTTCTTGGTGGGCTCAAGGAGCGGTTCCAGACGCGTAGTGGGTGGTCTCCCTCGTTGGGCGCTTTCTAGGCAACCGATAAGGCCCTGCGTTGACGTCCTTCGGAAATTTGTTTATGGTTTTTAGGCCAGTTTTCACTGCCAATTCAATTGTAGACAACGTTTCTTGTCAGTGTGGTGTTATGGCCACTTTATTAAGGCCCCTATCGATAAGTTTCGTATCGGCTTAGGGATGCCACTCTTTTTAAAGAGAGCGAATAAAGGTTCTTGACCCGGAATGGTTCGAAACTGGAACAACGGGTCAAGAGATAAAGGAGAAGGGAAAATAGGAAATAGGAAAAGGGTGACAGAGCGATTCGATTAAACGGGCTACGCGGGCGGCAGTTGTGCGTTGAAAAAAATATTTCAAATTTTGAAATTGCGCGTGTGCCCATAGGAAGCCGGGAGCAGATTATTGAGGAGCAGATTATTGAGCAGGAGCAGATTATTGAGGACGGGAAGCCGGATCGGGATAACCCAGAGGTGAGTGGTCGTGGTCCGGAGGTGAAGCCCGAACTAAATGGCTTCCATTTCCAGGCTCGACCAGACCCAGTCCTCATAAGATATTGGCCAGGTCCCAGAATTGGCCTGGCCCGAAATTTTCCCCGGAGGAGCTATTCTTTTCCGGATGTGATATGTCTCGGATGAGCTATTTTTCCCGGATCGCTCTGAGCCGGCCTCAGCTAACTTCGCCCTAACCAAAAAGTTCGGGAAGTCATATATTTGTTGGTGGCATATAGCCAAAGACATTGCCCCTTTGGTATTGGCCGGATTTTTGTTGTCATCCGTCGTCGTGGAAGACCGGCACGCCTCCCGAGTGGCGACACCGGGAGCCATTAGGCTTCAGCTAAATTTTTTTTGTAGTTTTAGGTTCAATTTATTTTTTTTTGTTGTCCTATAGTTCTTAAGCAAATATTTATTTACCTTATTTATTTTATTATTTCTTTTATTATTTATTTTTATTATCAATTTTATTTATTTCTATATATCCAATTTTTACTCATATTTATTTATTTATTTTTGATTGTGAATTTGTGGTGTTGTTTGTTTGTCTAATATATACATCTATCGATTTCCCCCGCGACCCCCTTGAGAGCTCTTACGGGTAGGTTCGAAAATTTTTGAGGGAACTAATGTAAAATTTAAATCTTACAAATACAGTGAACAACTCACAAGGAAATCGCAAATCGCGACTTAAAATATGTGTGAAGAAATAAATTTAAGATTGAACTAAAAAGAAACAAGAACATAAATATGGAATAAATCTTTGATTTGGGAGGGAGGAGGTGAACTGGGGAAGATGTGTGGATAGGTCAGTGTGTGCATGGATGAGTTAGGGGCAGCTGTGGGAAATGGACATGCGAGCAGACTGCATGGCAGGGAAGGGAGTAGCATGTGGCCTCCAGGACACCAGGAGGAGCCAACAATTCGTGTTAGTCATATGTGTGAGAGTGTGAGATGGTTTTTCTTTGTGAGTTTGTCTGTCAGTATAGAGTGTTGTGAAACATCGATTACCGATGTTTATTGTTAGGTGTGATGGGCATGGGTTAGGGAAGACACGACCCCAAGGAGAGAGCTAGCCGGAGCCAGCCCAAATATCACGCAGGTCCTTCTAGGGACATAACACATAAGCATTCATTGCATTCATTGCAACACACCATTCCCACGCTCAAAGTTCGGACTCGAAAGCGGAATATCCGATTAAAGTAAAATTAAACGGAAGCACTTGTATCCAGGTCAATTCACTTGAATACAAGGGAAATTAAAATAACAAATAATAAGAAAGCTCTATTGCAAAATTTCGAGACCGAGGTTTGATTATAGATCAATAGAAATTAATAGATGAGTTCAGTTTGAGACCTCGAATAAGACGGTCGTTGTTCTTCGAAAATAAAAAACCCTTGTACACAAAATTCGGTTAATAAATAAAATAATTTTTTTAACTTACGAATTAAATACAAGTATTTAATTGGCGCAGTCGGTAGGATCACAACAAAGAGTCCTTTTGAAATACGGTACTGGTCAAACAAAAAGGATATGCTATACGACTAGCTTTCCTAGACTGGCGAATTGAATAAAGTGACCCTAAGTTAACTGTGATCCGCAAAAGAATCTACGTGCGTGTAGAATTCTATAACTGAAAAAATCCCGTGTGGTCAGAAAACAAATCTGCAAAATAATTTTAAAAATCCCGTGTGGTCAGAAAAACAAATCTGCAAAATAATTTTAAAAATCCCGTGTGGTCAGAAAACAAATCTGCAAATTGACTTAAAAAAATCCCGTGCGGTCGGAAATTAAGTTTAACAAAATTTTTAATTCCGTGATTTAACAAAAAAAACAAGACTTATAAAAATTTTAATTCTGTGCACTACCAAGCAAGAATTTTAAATCAATAACATGACAGCCCCGCAACTATCAGAAGTGCATTTGAACCAAGTGTTGGCTCAAATCAAAGAGCTGCACTACTACGATGGTACACCTGGAAAGCTGTCCGGCTTCATAAGCCAAGTTGAACAATTGCTCAACTTATACCCAACCCAAGATGTCCGGCAAACGCATATTATATACGGAGCAATCAGGCGAGTGATTGTGGACTCGGCCCTAGAAGCAGTCATACAAGCTGGCGCAACTACCTGGAATGAGATGAGAGCCGCACTAGCAGTATCATTCAAGGATCACAGGCCGTACGTCACCCTTATCAAGCAGTTGGAAGAGACGGTCTATCCAGGCAGTATTTGTAAGTTCATCGAAAACTTAGAAAATCAATATCGAAATATATTTGATAAGTTAGAGTTAGAAACTGACCATATAAAGAAAACAATCTATACTGAAATGTTGAAAAGAACAATAAAAACAACAATTGACAGAAAACTTCCGGATAGAATGTATATGTCTTTAGCTCGTAGGGATATAGATACCATTCCGAAACTAAAACAAGCCACTATGGAACTTGGACTTTACGATGCAAATCCTGAAGAACAATACCTACAAAGATCAAGTGGACAAAATCGCAGGAACGGGGGGGAATAAAAATACAAAAAATAATCAAAGATATTATAATAACAGACCCAATAATTACAGTTCTTATTATTATCCCACAAGCAATCAGATTAACACTCAAACTCAAAACCCAACTCAGAATACAAATATCCAATATCAATATCCAACTCGTCCTATCCCTGCTCATCAGAGGGGCAATTATAATACTTTTAGGAATGATTTAATTCAAGGTAGGCAAAATAACCCTATCAATTATCTACCCTCTACTTCTAATAACGTAAGCAGTGGTGGACCGGTAAAAAGGCAAAGGGAAAGCCAGAGTGGACAGAGCAGGATGGATGTAAATTTTCATCAAACTGCCTCGGAAACTCAGGAAATTTGGGAAGACGAGTCAATCCCCATGTTAGAATAACGTATCATAATAATCTTTACAAAGGTATGATCGACACCGGGTCCTCCATTAATATCATTAAAGAAAATTTCGCAGGTTTGGAAGAGGAAGAAGAAAATTTGACAGTATATACCATAAAGGGGCCAATAAAATTAAAAAGAAGTATTATGATGAAGCCCAATCCAATATGTCCGTCCGAACAAAAATTTTACGTGCATAATTTTTCTGATAATTATGATTTCCTGTTAGGTCGAAAATATCTCGAAGACACGAGGGCGAAGATCGATTATGAGAAAGAGACAGTAACCTTAGGTCCAAGGGTCTATAAATTTAGATATGAAGAAACGAAGGGCGAGACCGCACCAAAATGCCTCGACCCAAAACCAAAAATTGATTCTGCTCCAGTGGAGAAAATCAATTCAAGTAAGCAGAAGGTTAAGACCGCACCTAAGTGCCTTGAACCAAAGCTTAAACCTAAACCTAAACAACAAAAGAATGAGACCGCATCCAAGAAATGCCTCACTTCAAAAGTTGTTAATTAAACAGTGGATGATGATGCAACACATCTCAATCCCATGTCCGTTGACAACGAAATAGTCAACTTCGCGATTAATAATGAGTTACGCGAATGCAATGAATATAGACTGGAACATTTAAATGTTGAAGAAGTCGAATGTCTAAAGAAGGTCCTATACGACTATAGAGACATTCAGTACAAAGAAGGCGAAAATTTGACCTTCACAAGTACCATTAAACATGTCATCCAGACTCAGCATGAGGATCCGGTATACCGTAAACCCTATAAGTACCCCCAAAGTGTTGACGAAGAAGTCAACAAACAAATCAAAGAAATGATAGAACAAGGGATCGTGCGTAAATCGAAGTCCCCGTATTGTTCTCCTATTTGGGTGGTCCCCAAGAAGGCAGACGCCTCTGGGAAACAAAAGTTTAGGTTGGTAGTTGATTACAGGAATCTCAATGAGATAACTGTTAATGATAAATTTCCCATTCCCCGAATGGATGAGATACTAGATAAATTGGGTAGATGCCAATATTTTACGACAATTGATCTAGCTAAGGGTTTTCACCAAATCCAAATGGATGAAAATTCTATTACAAAAACAGCTTTCTCAACAAAGCATGGGCATTACGAATACACACGAATGCCTTTTGGCCTGAAAAATGCTCCAGCAACTTTTCAGAGATGTATGAATAATCTCTTGGAAGACTTGATCTACAAGGATTGTTTAGTTTACTTGGATGATATAATTATTTACTCCACTTCATTGGAGGAACACATTTTATCTCTAAAGAAAGTCTTTGAGAAGCTGAGAGATGCCAATTTGAAACTGCAGCTAGACAAATGCGAATTCATGAAAAAAGAAACTGAATTCCTAGGTCACATTGTAACAACGAACGGCATAAAACCTAATCCAAACAAAACAAACGCAATTACAAATTTCCCATTACCTAAGACGCCAAAACAGATAAAATCATTTTTGGGATTATGTGGGTTCTATCGCAAGTTTATCCCTAACTTTGCCAAGGTAGTTAAACCTATGACTCTTAAATTAAAGAAAGGTGCAGTAATTGATACCAAATGCAAGGATTACGTCGAGTCATTTGAAAGACTAAAAGTTTTGATAACTTCGGATCCGATTTTAATCTATCCGGATTTCTCAAAACCTTTTCCCTGACAACTGACGCTAGTAATATCGCTATCGGTGCTGTGTTATCTCAGAACCACAAGCCCGTTTGTTATGCAAGCAGAACGTTAAACGAACATGAAATAAACTATGCTACTATCGAAAAAGAGTTGTTAGCTATAGTTTGGGCAACAAAGTATTTCAGGTCATACCTATTTGGCAGGCCATTTGAAATAATGAGTGATCACAAACCATTAGTATGGCTGAATAATATCAAAGAGCCGAACATGAAATTACAAAGATGGAAAATTAAACTGAATGAATTTGACTACAAAATAAGATATCTCCCAGGCAAGGAAAATTATGTCGCGGATGCTCTTTCCCGCACAAAAATAGAAGAAGTCATGGTTGGCGAAGTCGCAGACAGCGTAGATGCAACCATACACAGTGCTAACGAAGATAATTTAAATTACATATCCATCACTGAAAGACCAATTAATTTCTTCTCTAGACAAATTGAGATAGAAAAAGGTGATAACGACTTAACAAGTGTAAACCATTTCTTCCAGAAACTGAAGATTAAAATAATCTATAAAGAAATAACACTTGAACTAGCCAAAACTCTCATTAAGGAATATGTGTGCACCAAGAAAAGCGCAGTTTACTTCCCCAATGATGAGGATTTTCTGATTTTCCAAAGGGCATTCACCGAAATTATAAGCCCTAACAATCTTACAAAACTATTGAGATGTACTAGGAAGCTAATTGATATATTAACATATGCCGAATTCAAGGATTTAATCCTAAAGAATCATAAGGAAGTGTTACATCCAGGTATAGAAAAAACCATTAGTTGGTTTAAAGAAGAATACTATTACCCGGATAGTCAGAAGCTAATCCAAAATATTATCAATGAATGCGAAGTCTGCAATCTAGCAAAAACAGAACATAGAGACACAAAACTGACTTACGAAACAACACCAGAAATATTAAACGCAAGGGAAAAATACGTGATCGATTTTTATCTCACAGGGAATCAAATCTTCCTATCTTGCATTGATATCTATTCGAAATTTGCCTCATTAGTTGAAGTAAAAAGTAGAGATTGGCTAGAAGCAAAAAGAGCTATAACAAAGATATTTAATGACATGGGAAAACCTCAGGAAATAAAAGCAGATAAAGATTCAGCTTTTATGTGCATAGCTTTGCACAATTGGTTGACATCTGAAGGCGTAAATATTTCAGTTACAACTAGCAAAAACGGTGTATCTGACATAGAAAGATTTCACAAGACTGTAAATGAAAAGTTGAGAATCATTGGTAGTGAACAGAATATAGAAGATAGATGCACGAAATTCGAAACAATTCTATACGTCTATAACCATAAAACCAAACATAATACTACCAAGAGATCTCCAGCAGATATTTTTCTATACGCAGGCAGTCCCGATTTTAACGTACAACAAAATAAAATCGATAAGATTGAACAACTAAATAAAAAGAGACATGATTTTGAAGTAGATACAAAGTACCGACAAGCTCCACTTGTAAAGAGTAAAATCACCAATCCATTTAAAAAGACAGGAAGGATTGAACAGGTAGACGACAAACATTTTGAGGAAGTTAACCGCGGCAGGAAAATCGTACATTATAAATCAAAATTCAAGAAGAAAAAGAAGATTAATAAAAGCAAATACGATAATTCCAGACCGTCCGAAGAAACTTAAGCAAAGCATTCTTCCAATATTGCTTACTTGTATGATTCCCCTTATCACCATGGTCCAAGGCAGTAGCATAGAAGTAAACCCAATCAGTGCAAAAAACGGATACCTTATATTCCAAACGGGAACAATGGAAATTCCTACAAACTACGAGTACCATTATTTAAGTATAAATATAACAAAGACAATGCTTATGTTTGAGAAACTATTAGAGGAGGCAAAGGATTTTCCCGAAGTACTCCAAATACAGTATTTAGTTGAGAAACTAAAACGAGAAATTAATGGTTTGAGAATTATTAGGCGAAATAAAAGAGGTCTTTTGAATGTAGTAGGAACGGTAGGATACGGAAGTATCTATTTGGCACATTAGACCAAGATGATAGAAATGAGCGGGAAGAAAAAATTAATAACTTGTCAGCAAATTCTGTGCAAAACCATGACCTAAATATGATCATAGACGTAATAAACAGTGGAATTGACGCTATTAATAAACTCAAACAAGAGAAAGAAAAGGATAAACAATTAGCAGTACTAATTTTTAATTTGCAACAATTTACCGAATATATAGAAGATATTGAGTTAGGAATGCAATTGACTAGGCTAGGAATTTTTAATCCAAAATTACTTAAACATGATTATTTAAAGCAAGTAAATTCGGAGGAAATACTAAAAATTAAAACATCAACTTGGCTTAAAACAGATTCAAATGAAATATTAATTATTTCCCACGTTCCAAACGAAATAACTAAAGTACCAGTTTTTGAAATAATCTCATATCCAGACGAGTTCGAATACATTCTAACCGAACCTATATTTGATAAATTCTATATCTATGAAGATAAAGTTTATAATAAAAATTCAGGAAAATTAATTTTCGACAAATGCATAGTTGGACTTATTAAGCAGGAGAATACCGAATGCAAATACACAAAAACTCATAAAAATTTCCAAATCAACCACATAGAACCAAATATATTATTAACATGGAATATTCCCGAAACAGTTATTAACCAAGATTGTATAAACAATAAAATTGTAATATCAGGAAACAACATTGTTAAAATAAAAAATTGTACCATGCAATTAAACGAATTTATAATCTCGAATAACATAGCCGATTTTACACAAACAGTTTATATTAATAATAACGTTACCAAAACGGAACCATTAGCTTATTTACAGACAAAAGAAATTATAAATTTACATGTAAAATATTATAGTACATTCCAAATTATTTGTGTCACAACTTTTGTAATTACCATTGTAAGCGTAATTTTGTACTTAACATATAAGTTCAAAAGTATACCTAAGAAAATTATGTTAAAATATTGTAAATCAAAAGAAGAACAACCGCACACAGTAATTAATGATAATATTGAAACAAAAAGTAATGTAACCCAAACAGACAACAACAACAATATTATGTTTTACCCGACTTATCCAAATTTAAGTGACCTGAGGACAGGCCAAAGTCAAAGGTTGGGGGAGTGACATGTCCACATCATCACATACTACCCCATGCTACCCATTAGAGTAAACCGATATGTAAGTCAACCAAATATGTAGGTCAAACACCTAATGTAATAAACCAAAAGTCAAAGACCTAAGTTCTAGAGAAATCATAAGCATTCATTGCATTCATTGCAACACACCATTCCCACGCTCAAAGTTCGGACTCGAAAGCGGAATATCCGATTAAAGTAAAATTAAACGGAAGCACTTGTATCCAGGTCAATTCACTTGAATACAAGGGAAATTAAAATAACAAATAATAAGAAAGCTCTATTGCAAAATTTCGAGACCGAGGTTTGATTATAGATCAATAGAAATTAATAGATGAGTTCAGTTTGAGACCTCGAATAAGACGGTCGTTGTTCTTCGAAAATAAAAAACCCTTGTACACAAAATTCGGTTAATAAATAAAATAATTTTTTTTAACTTACGAATTAAATACAAGTATTTAATTATATATATTCCTATGGCAGCTATATGATATAGTGGTCCGATGATCAAATTAAAATCGAAATTCTAAAATATTATAAAATGGCATTGTTTGAAATTTCATGAAAATATGTTGAAAATTGCCTAAGTTATAATTTTCATTCCTAAAAATTTTCCGATTGTTCCTATGGCAGGTATATGATATAGTCGTCCGATCCGGCCCGTTCTGACACATATAGTAGTGAGAACATATAGAAGCATATGTGCAAAGTTCATTCAGATAGCTTCAAAACTGAGGGACTAGTTTGCGTAGAAACGGACAGACGGACATGGCTAGATCGACTCGGCTGTTGATGTTGATCAAGAATATATATATACTTTATAGGGTCGGAAATGTCTCCTTCACTGCGTTGCAAACTTCTGACTAAAATTATAATACTCTGCAAGGGTATAAAAACGTCGGCCTATAGGAATATAGGCCCGACCACACCACTGCGCCCTGTACGCCATCCGATCCAAAAAACTAATCAATTGCCTCTCCATCTCAAATCAGAATGCAATAGGCTTACGTAGTAAGCTTCCCAAATTGTATTCTGTTCATAGAAACCTGGTTAAAGCCGGAGATTCTAAGCTCCAAAGTTTTTTCAACTAATAATATATCGGCTGGATTGGTCTATTAGACGTGGGGGTGGTGTTCACATAGCGGTTGACTCCAGTCTCGTTTCAGAATTAATAACCTTCGAGGAGTGCAACGATGTTGAATTCCTTTGCGTGAAGCTATCAGTCAATGGTAGCTCCATTTTCGTTACTTGTTCTTACATTCCTCCTTTGTCGGAACTTCCTATTTATGGAACCATCTTTCCGCTATCGGGACGGTTTCCAATTGACTTTTGGATAAGGATATTTTACTAGTTCTTGGGGATTTTAATATCTCAGGGGCTATTTTATCTTCCAATAATTCTACTAATACACTCCTTACCTGCACACAGCATTAGTTTATTGCTAACTTGTTCGACATTTCGCTGTCTCAAGTCAACCATGTACGCAATTCCCTAGAGCGCTTGCCTTGATCTCTGTTTTGTCTGAAATCCGGCGAGAGTCAGTTTAGCCGGCTTCGATGTGACTCTCGACATAAGGACTGACCTACAGAACATATCTGACCGTCGAACCTAAAAATTCCTGTGTTTTCGAAAGATGGACAACGAACGGCTGAATAACTTTATATCAGCGTTAAATTGGTCCGATATATACATGTATAATGACGTGGCTGAAGCCGTGGATATTTTGTACAGTGCTTGGTTGGCCAATATTTATTATGCCTTTTTTCTCACCACAAAATTTCACCTTTCACTTGTTAATTTACGAGTGTGATGCTGAGGATGCATACAAATATATGTACATATGCCTCGACCGTTGGCAAGTCGATGTACAACGGAGAACGGAATATACGGCGAGGAATATGGCGACACACAAAGCGGACGCGAATGGAAAATTTCGGCGGACTAGGAGCACTATTAATTTATGCGGACGTGGCAGAAACTAAATTTGAAGTAAATTAGAAACAACCAAAATAGGAATTATAATAACAACAATAACTATAATGTTCGAGCTATTCAAAGCAATTCGGAAAACCCAAACCAGTCCTTCGATTCTCAGAACTGAGCATACGCGTTCATGTCATGAACTTCATGAACTTCTCAACTACTACTACAACATCTTCGACGACAACTACTACAACTTGTTCAACAACAACAACTATAACAACTACTACAACTACTACTACAACATCTTCCACAACGACGACTACAACTTGTTCAACAACAACCACTACTACACTTTTACGACAACTACTACTACAACTTGTTCAACAGCAACAACTACTACAACTACTACTACAACAACCACTACTACTACTACAACTACTACTACAACAACCACTACTACAACATCTTCGACAACTACTACTACAACTTGTTCAACAACAACAACAACAACTACTACTACTACAACATCCTCCACAACGACGACTACAACTTGTTCAACAACAACAACTACAACAACTACTACAACATCTTCCACAACGACGACTACAACTTGTTCAACAACAACTACTACTACAACATCTTCGACAACAACTACTACAACTTGTTCAACAACAACAACTACTACAACAAACACTACTACAACTTGTTCAACAACAACAACAACTACTACTACTACAACATCTTCCACAACGACGACTACAACTTGTTCAACAACAACAACTACTACAACAAACACTTCTACAACTTGTTCAACAACAACAGCAACTACTACTACTACAACATCTTCCACAACGACGACTACAACATGTTCAACAACAACCACTACTACAACAACCACTACTACTACAACAACTACTACTACAACATCTTCGACAACAACAACTACAACTACTACTACTACTACAACTTGTTCAACAACAACCACTACTACAACTTTTTCATCAACAAAAACAACGACCACTTGTTCAACAGAAACAACAACTACAATTACAACAACCAAGTGTTCTGATGTAACAACAACGACAACAAAGTGTCCTGATGTAAGAACCACATCAACAAAGTGTCCTGATGATGTAACAACTACATCAACAAAATGTCCAGATGAACTTACAACACTATGCCCAACAGCTGAAAAAGCGAAGGCCTTAATCGCCACTCAATTGAAACGCAATCCCCTCCGCCAAAATCCCGTCCGCCGCCTTCTGTGGGAGGTGGCCCACCTCACCGGTATCTCCTCCGCTGGAACCAAGGTCGAACTTCAGGTCTCCTGCTTCGGCAAGCCCGACGGTTTCCTGATGGCCTCGCCCAAGAGCTGCAATGACTATTACGTGTGTCGTCATCAGCGCGCCTTGAAGGTCAGCTGCGGACTCAAATACTTCAACGGTCTAAAGGGCATCTGCGATCTCCCAGAAAATACTAGCTGCATCCAGTCTTAACAGTCTTAATCGTGACCAAAATGCCGAAACCAAGAACTTAAAAATGTGACGAAAAGAAAGGATAATTATTCAAAATAATTTTAAAACCACTAATTGTACGTGCACTTGTAAACAGCAATAGCTTAAAAAAAGCTAATAAAAAACATACCTTTTATTATTCCTGATATTATTCTGGGCACATATATATTTTGATATTAAACACCTGTTTCAGTTTCGATTTCGGTTGCTGCTCGGTGCTCCTAAGCAACTACACCGAGTGGCCGTATCTATCCTTGATGGCTTCTACTGTAAGCAGTATTTTGTGGCTGCATACTCAGAAATACAACAGGCATTTGACCGAGACTGTTTGAAACAATCACAACCTTTCTACCGGATTGGTCCTTCAGGGTGGTCCAGGACAGAGCCCCTCTAGCCGGACATGAATTAGGCTGATGTGCCACAAAGAGAAGTTTACTGGCTCCTACTCTCAATAGCCTCTATTTGCACTCTCATTTTTTGTTAATTTGTCATAAAAAGTAGGGGGATTTTCTATTAATCTTCTATTTTGTGATTATTAAAGTTCCCATACACTTTGCTTGCACGCAGCCTTTCTGTTTTGTGTATTTAATTAACATTATTTTCACAATTTAGTTATGCTGCCAGTGTCTGCTATTGCATATTTTTGAATTCCTATTTGTGCCTTCTCCGTTCAGCAGTAAGAAATATATGGTATCCGAATGTGTTGCGTGAGTGACCTTTCCTCCGGTGATATACGTTTTGTCCTCTGGGGGGTCTTAAATATTGACCCCTTAGAGCCCCGGTAAATTATCTGCCCATAGTGTCAGGCCTGGACTTCTGACCGATATTGGCAATCCAGACAAGCAGTCTGCATGGCCCTTCCAAAAAGTTATTTATTTCCCGGCTCTCCCCAGCTCAGACATAGGAAGATGTTATCGCTTATATCCAAGGCAAAACTAGAGCTGAAAAATAACAAGAAATGAAGCTAACTTCGGTATGCCGAAGTTTAAATACCGTTGCAGTATGTAGAAGAAGAAGAAAAATGTTCTGACTTTCCGCTTTCTCGGGTACTGACATAAGGTAAATGTTGCGAGAGAAAAATGTTCCGGGCGAAATATGTTGCGAGCAAAAAATTTTGCGAGCAAAAAATGTTGCGAGCAAAAAATGTTGCGAGCTAAAAATGTTGCGAACAAACTAAATGAATGGATATATACATTCCTATTGCAGCTATATGATATAGTGGTCCGATTTGAATAAAATTAAAACCGAAATTCTGGAATAATAAAAAATGGCCATATCTCAAATTATATGAAAATATATTGAAAATTGGATTGAATATGTTCTTGTCAAAAACTTCGAAGGTAAGAAAAAACAAGAAAGAAATAGAGGTGCCGAAACATCGATGCTTGGAAGCATCGATTTTTCGATGTTTTTCACAAAAAACATCGATGTGTTCCGATGTTTTCTAACAAAATTTGTATTTGAATTAACACTTGAAAAAGAAAACACATTTATTCATTATTAAAATAAATTTATTTTAAATTTAATAACAAATCAAAAAACTTAAAAACAATGCTGGTAATTGGAAACTTAAAAACAATGCGAATTCTTTTCACAATGTAATAGGAAAATAAACTTATAAGAGATCTGTTTCAACAGTTTATCTATAATGAGTACATATTGTATATGTAATCACTTTGTTGTCGATATGTTCAAATTTTTGTTTAAAAACATTAATTTGTCCACTAAATCGGATTTGAGACGAGTTCGGCGATCGGAAATGATTTCTCCCGCTTTGCTAAAAGCCCATTCCGATTCAACCGAAGTTGCAGGCACACAAAAGTATTTCAACGCCAGTTCCTTGAAAGGTGCCATATTGTTTGAACTCTCCTAAAATTAAAAATATTAATTAAAAAAAATGAGTGGGTCGCACTTTTCTGGCTCGTTCGCCATCTCAAGATGCTGCCGGAGCAAAAAAAATGGAATCCGAACGCGTGGTAATTAAAATATTTAAAACAAATTCTTCTAATTTGCATACCTTTAGCGTTGTACCTCTTCTTCTTGTTCTTGAAATAGTGACGAACCAAAAACATCGATAGTCGATTGAAAACATCGATGTTTCGGAAATTTTCAAAAACATCGATACATCGATGTTTCGGCACCTCTAGAAAGAAAGCTAACTTTGGCATGCCGAAGCTTAAATACACTTGCATTAAGTATGACATTTTCGCTACTTTTTCGGGTACTGACATAAATGTTGCGAACGAAAATGTTGCGAACAAAAATGTTGCGAACGAAAAGTTGCGAACGAAAATATTGCGAACAAACTAAATGAATTTATATATATATTCCTATGGCAGCTATATGATATAGTGGCTGGCGAAAATCCTCCATCTGAACCCTCCAAGAGGGCGCCGGCTGGGCAATGGGCACTGTATTATCCCGGACGGATAATGCACTGCTGCTTGCTCCGTCCGCGGTAATACAGTGTCTAGCTAAGGCAACGGTTCAATTCCTTCTGCTGTAAAAGCCGGAGGAAATGAATCATTTGCCATGGGTGGAGGTGCCTGGCGGTTAGGCATAAAACGCAGCCTGGCGGTTAGGCATAAAACGCAAGTGGGTGGTTCCCCGGAAAACTAACCAGTTTACTCTGCAATGGACGAGAAAAACGTTTCAACCCGGGCTGGGATATCAGCCCAAACGTCGGTGGAAGGCGTGACTGCTACCACCGGCGGGCACGGAGGGGAGCAATCCTCTCTGCGTGTCGCCAGCGGTCACACCTCTAGCATGACGGGAGCAGGTCGTGCCAGTTGTACTGCTACTGCCAAGAAAACGACTCAGAGCAAACTATGCCGCTCAGGTGCCGCCGTCGATACAGACACGGGCCTGGAGAGCGCGCAGCTCACACCTGAGGAGGAGGAGATCCTACTCCGCTCGCCAGTACCAGGCACCAGCTCCCCGCGCAGGGACGGGCCGAAACGGTCTAGCGAGGGGAGGAAGGCGAAGGCGCAGTATAAGGCTGCCCTCGGAATCGGAAGCCGGCTTCGGGCCAAAGCTGACCTCTCCCAAGAGGAGAAGGCAAAGCTAGCCTGGGCCGAGCAGAAGATAGAAGAGGGCAGGTTATACTACGCCAACATCCCCCACATGTCCTCTATGGGCGGATTCGCCAACAAAGTGGAGGAGATGCTTGCCAGCAAAAGGCAACGCTCTGCCGAGAGCGCCACTAAAGACGCTCCGGCGAGCAAGCGGCAACGCGGGCCCAAGCAGGTAGGCCCTCCACCTAAAGCGAAGAAGCCTCAGAGGGCACAGAAGGTTAGTGAGGTGACCAAACGACATCTGATCGTGGCACTCATTGACCGCAGTGACGAAAATGGAAAGATGTCCGAAGAACGGTGGAAGACGGTGCACACGAGGCTCGTCGAAGCGCTTTTTGCACGGATGGAGGATGACTCCCTCGGTCCCATGCCCACTTTCGATGGTGCAGGGTGGCTGAACGGGGTCAAAATCCTGAAGTGCATGGACGACCCGACTCGGAAGTGGCTGACGCAAACGGTTAGCCAGATGGAGGCGTTGTGGGAGGGGGCCAAACTGGAGGTGGTGGACAGGGAGCTAATCCCATCCATACCGAAGGCGAAGGTACTCTTCCCCATCGCCATCCAAGGTGACCGGGCGCTGAAGCTGCTACAGCGCCAAAACCCCGATATTCCCACCGCAGACTGGAAGGTGCTGCACATTGCGACCCCGACACCCAAAGAGGGGGGCCAGTGCGCAGTACTCCAGATCAACAAAGCGGCGGAGGACATCCTGTACCCCAGATACGGGAAGATGGCGTGGGGCATGGGTAGCGTTTACCTGCGCCTCAAAAAGCGCCACCCGGGGGACAAGGATGCGCACACCCTGCAGGCAGGTGAGGTGGAAAAGGACCTTGGTCTGGACTCCATCGTCGAAGCCGCCCAGGAAATGACGCTCGACGTCTCAGATGAGGAGGAGGAGGACGGTGACCTGACAGTCATAGTCAACCCGTCCCGAGCTGACCCAGGTACTGCAGGGTACTGCAGCTCAACCTCCATCAAAGCAAAATCGCGTCGGCGGAACTCCTGATTGCCATGGAGCAAGGGTCCGTCGACATCGCTTTGGTCCAGGAGCCGTGGGTTGCCTCGGGCAATTCCAATGCCGGACTGAAGTCCTCAGCACACCATGTGTTCTACGCACCAACGGTAAGCAGGAACAGAACCGCCGTACTCGTACGGAAGGGTCTCCACGCTAACCTTATGTCTCGTTACAGCACGGATGACCTGACTGTGGTGATGCTTGAAAGCAAGAAGAAGCGCCTCCTGGCAGCTTCCTGCTACATGGCCCACGACAGAGCAGCCCCACCGGAGGAACTCAGGAGCCTGGTGGAAGGCAGCCCGAACGATGGATAGCAAACCTTTGTAGGTCCCACCTCCTCGAACGTGCTAGACTTAACACTCACAAAGGGACAATGTACAATGATATCAGAATGGAGAGTCCTCGAGAGACCATCCTTCTCAGATCATAAGTACATACAATTCCAATACGATTTCGACCACTCTCCCACCACTCTAGGAACCCCCGGAACACTAACTGGGGAAAGTTTAGGAAGACAATCTCAACACGACTCGCGACTGGCCCGGGCCTAGTAAAATCCGCTGAAGACATAGAAAAGTCCCTAGAGACCCTCTCCAGGGAATTACTAGATGCGCAATGCGCAGCATGCCCAATCTCTAGAGCTAGAAAGAGGACCAAGCCACCCTGGTGGAACAGTAATCTTTCGCTCCTACGCAATAACCTCAGAGAATTCTTCAAAATCGCCAAAGCGGCGAAAGAGGATTTGATAGATGAGGAATACAAATTCCTACTTAGGGATTACAAGAAGGAAATACGCAGGGCACAAAGAAGCTCGTGGAGAAACTTCTGCTCCAACATCGAGACGGCCCCAGAAACGGCTAGACTCCGGAAGTTGCTATTGAAGCAACCCACCATACAGAGTCAGCTCAAACGCGACGACGGACAGTGGACTGAGGGCAGCGAGGAGGCCCTAACAGCACTAATGCATGCTCACTTCCCAGGATGCACTGAGATATCCGATGCCAATAAGCACCAGGATCTCGCACTGGGGGAAGAGAGTCTCCCAACAGATCTAATATCCTCTAGAAGAATCCAATGGGCTATAGATTCCTTCGCGGGAATTAAAGCACCAGGACTAGATGGAATATTCCCAGCTATGCTACAGGTGACCAAAGAAGTGATCACCCCATGGCTACACGCTATATTCACAGCTTGCCAAAGCACGGGCTATATCCCTATCCAATGGAGGACCTCTAGGATTGTCTTCCTGCCAAAAGCAGGCAAGTGCAGCCATGTGAGCCCCAAGGATTACAGGCCGATTAGCCTCACCTCATTCTTACTTAAGACGCTAGAGAAGCTGCTGGACATATACATCAGAAACGATGTAGGACGACTGCTGTCATCCAACCAGCACGCTTACACGAAAGGGAAATCAGTGGAGACGGCACTACACTCGTTAGTAGCCACCATTGAGAGAGCCCTGTATAACAAAGAATATGCTCTAGGAGTGTTTGTGGATATATCCGGAGCATTCAACAACGTGACCACAGACGCTATAATGGACCGCCTAGAAGCGGCCAACACGCCCCCCGCCATCAGTATGTGGATAAGAAATCTACTAAGCTGTAGGCGGGTACAATCCGATTGGGGCACCGCCTCCACGGTGAAAGGAGCACACAGGGGCACGCCGCAAGGCGGGGTCCTGTCGCCTCTTCTGTGGAATCTGGTGGTGGACGACCTGATCAAGAGATTCGAGAGGAAGGCCCCAAAGATAACAGCTTATGCTGACGACATAAGCATAATTATCACGGGAGTCTGCCCATCGACCCTCAGCTCGATTATGGAATCAACACTCAGGGAGATATGTGAGTGGGCGAAGAAGGTAGGACTCAGTATCAACGCGGACAAGACGGACCTCATTCTCTACACCAAGAGATACAAGGTTCCGCTATGGGTTCCCCCGAAAATTAACTCTACCAGGCTAACCCCGAAAACACAAGTCAAGTACCTCGGAATTGTATTAGACAGCAAGCTGGCATGGAAGCCCAATGTATTAGAGAGGGTAAAAAAGGCCACCATAGCGCTATATGCATCCAAGAAGATGCTTAGCAGCACATGGGGCCTCTCACCCGCTCTAATGCACTGGATTTACATCTCGGTGGTGCGTCCAACTCTGATGTATGGAGTCTTAGTGTGGTGGCAGGCCATGGAAAAGAAGACGTATAACAAGCTCATGGAGAGGACTCAGCGGCAGGCACTGCTCTGCATAACAGGGGCGCTGAGATCAACCCCCACAAAAGCACTCGAAACTATAATAGGAGTTGATCCCCTAGACATCCACGCGCAACTGATTGCAGGAAAGGCGGCACAACGCCTAGTCGCATCAGGAAATATGTCCCTACAGGGATTCGGGCATAGTTCAATTGGTCGAGACATGAGCAGTATATCTGACTACATGGTCACCAGAACGTGCCCGGATGTAAAAACAAATACATTCATGGGACCAGACGACTGGAAAACAGGTCAGGACCATGCTCAACACCTCAACATATACACCGACGGCTCCAAGATGGAAGGAGGAGTTGGAGCGGGCAAATACTGTACAGACCCTGAAATGAGGCTGTCGTATAAGCTACCAAGCCAATGCAGGATCTTCCAGGCGGAAGTATTCGCCATAGGGAAAGCGGCAGAGCTTGCGCAGAGCATAGACCGCCCATATGGAGCGGTCAATTTGTTCGTAGACAGTCAAGCGGCGATAAGATCCATGCAATCGTCGGCGGTCAGTTCCAAAAATGTACTGGCAAGCAGGGAGGCACTAGATATCCTCAGCACGACTACGTCAGTGCGGATCTACTGGGTTCCCAGCCACCAGGGCATCGATGGTAACGAGACGGCCGATGAACTTGCAAAGGAAGGCGTAAGACTGCCGAGTGAAAGAATAGAAAACGTTCCGGTCTCCCTAAGGACGCTCCAAAGCGAGCTAGAGAGACGGGCCGACATACGAGCCAACAGCAGGTGGAGGAGTAATTCCACAACCTGCAAAATATCAAAAATCATGTGCAAAGAGCGCAACGCAAAACTTAGTCACTACGTGCTGCATCTTCCTAGGAAAGATTGCAGACTGTTAGTGGGAATTCTCACTGGTCACTGCCTAGCTGCGGCACATGCAGTCAAGCTGGGCATCACCGAAAACGCCAAATGCCGGAAATGTGATGAATCCACGGCAACTGAAACCTTGGAGCATCTCATTTGCAAATGTCCGGCCCTAGCAAGGGCAAGAATAAAATACCTAGGCGCTCCGGTTCTGGCATCGCTAGAAGATGCCTCCAGGAAGAAGCCAGGCGAATTACTTGCCTTCGCGAAAAACACCTCGATCCTTAATGATTTCGAAAATCGCGTAAACACACTCTAGGTCCATTCAGAACAATCTGTCGGACAGCTAAGGGCCATATTGGCCTATGCGTGGCCCCGTGAGGGCCTTCCGACCTAACCTAACCTAACCTATATGATATAGTGGTCCGATGATCAAATTAAAATCGAAATTCTAAAATATTACAAAATGGCATTGTTTGAAATTTCATGAAAATATGTTGAAAATTGCCTAAGTTATAATTTTCATTCCTAAAAATTTTCCGGTTGTTCCTATGGCAGGTATATGATATAGTCGTCCGATCCGGCCCGTTCTGACACATATAGTAGTGAGAACATATAGAAGCATATGTGCAAAGTTCATTCAGATAGCTTCAAAACTGAGGGACTAGTTTGCGTAGAAACGGACAGACGGACATGGCTAGATCGACTCGGCTGTTGATGTTGATCAAGAATATATATATACTTTATAGGGTCGGAAATGTCTCCTTCACTGCGTTGCAAACTTCTGACTAAAATTATAATACTCTGCAAGGGTATAAAAACGTCGGCCTATAGGAATATAGGCCCGACCACACCACTGCGCCCTGTACGCCATCCGATCCAAAAAACTAATCAATTGCCTCTCCATCTCAAATCAGAATGCAATAGGCTTACGTAGTAAGCTTCCCAAATTGTATTCTGTTCATAGAAACCTGGTTAAAGCCGGAGATTCTAAGCTCCAAAGTTTTTTCAACTAATAATATATCGGCTGGATTGGTCTATTAGACGTGGGGGTGGTGTTCACATAGCGGTTGACTCCAGTCTCGTTTCAGAATTAATAACCTTCGAGGAGTGCAACGATGTTGAATTCCTTTGCGTGAAGCTATCAGTCAATGGTAGCTCCATTTTCGTTACTTGTTCTTACATTCCTCCTTTGTCGGAACTTCCTATTTATGGAACCATCTTTCCGCTATCGGGACGGTTTCCAATTGACTTTTGGATAAGGATATTTTACTAGTTCTTGGGGATTTTAATATCTCAGGGGCTATTTTATCTTCCAATAATTCTACTAATACACTCCTTACCTGCACACAGCATTAGTTTATTGCTAACTTGTTCGACATTTCGCTGTCTCAAGTCAACCATGTACGCAATTCTCTAGAGCGCTTGCCTTGATCTCTGTTTTGTCTCAAATCCGGCGAGAGTCAGTTTAGCCGGTTTCGATATGACTCTCGACATAAGGACTGACCTACAGAACATATCTGACCATCGAACCTAAAAATTCCTGTGTTTTCGAAAGATGGACAACGAACGGCTGAATAACTTTATATCAGCGTTAAATTGGTCCGATATATACATGTATAATGACGTGGCTGAAGCCGTGGATATTTTGTACAGTGCTTGGTTGGCCAATATTTATTATGCCTTTTTTCTCACCACAAAATTTCACCTTTCACTTGTTAATTTGCGAGTGTGATGCTGAGGATGCATACAAATATATGTACATATGCCTCGACCGTTGGCAAGTCGATGTACAACGGAGAACGGAATATACGGCGAGGAATATGGCGACACACAAAGCGGACGCGAATGGAAAATTTCGGCGGACTAGGAGCACTATTAATTTATGCGGACGTGGCAGAAACTAAATTAGAAGTAAATTAGAAACAACCAAAATAGGAATTATAATAACAACAATAACTATAATGTTCGAGCTATTCAAAGCAATTCGGAAAACCCAAGCCAGTCCTTCGATTCTCAGAACTGAGCAAACGCGTTCATGTCATGAACTTCATGAACTTCTCAACAAATTCATCGCATCTAATGACCATTCAACAAAAAACCCTAACATTTTTACACGACACTGAAGCGGACATTTCGCTTACCAAGGAAGATTTTGATATTTTCAATGACATTGAAGAAGAAAATATTGTGAATATACAAGGAATAAGATAATGAGTAATCAACTCCAAAGACTTAGCACGCCTAGAATTAAAATCTGGAGGATACATCATCATTCACAATTTCCACTTGGTTGATCCGAGTTTTGCAATACAATGCGATGGAATTGTGGGATTTGACTTTATAACAAAATTCAATTGTAAGCTTGATTACAAGTAAGAAGAGGACAAGTGCATAATCAGTCCATACAATTTTTACTTTCCAATTATAATGTCCATTACCAATTATTCGTGTGGTAATACCATATTCCTAGATCCCAAGTTGTCCGAAAGATTGGAAATGTTACAAATGAAAACCATATCCTAATAACAAATCAGGAAATCCAACTTGGTATTTTTGTTGCGAATACGGTAGCAACATCTCAAAGTATGTTCGTCTGAGTATTAAATACAATAAATGGAGATAAAATAGTAAATGTAGAAAATCTGAAATTCTGAATCTGAAATGTGGTACAAACAAGTTCAAAAAAGAGACACAACATTTTTTTAGTCCGAATAGTCAGAAAAATGTAATTCAAAAACATGTTGAGAAACTTATTGGTGACCATAGAGCCTTCAGTGCATAAATATAACAGCCCACTGCTTCTTGTTCCAAAGAAAACCTTACCAGGCTCTGAAAATAAAAAATGGCGATTATAAATTGACCATCACCAGATAAATAAAAAAATTCCTTCTGATAAAATCCTACTCTCTAAAATTGGTTATATTCTACATCAACTGGGTAGAGCTAAACATTTTTTATGTCTTGATTTAATATCCGGACTTCATCAAATTGAACTTGATGAGAACTCAAGAAATAGTACGTATTTTTCAACGGACAATTGTTTCGAATCACTTCATTCGACTACTTTTTGGTTTAAAAATAGCGCAAAATTCTTTTCAGAGAATAATGAGTATAGCATTCTCAGGCCTTCAGCCATCTCAAGCATTCTTATACAGAGATGACCAAATAGTAATTGGTTGTTCTGAAAAGCATATGTTCAAGAATTTAATTGACTTTTTTAATCTATGCTGATCCCATAATTTTATTTATTTATTATTTTTTTTTTTGCGAGAGTCCCACGCCCACCTCCCGCCCAACCGACCGAGGGGCGCAGCCGTGTGACGTACGGCACGATCGCGTTCTACATAGACGCGTGAGAATAAAAACATAGGAAAGAACGAGGAAAGTTAGGTTTAGGTTCATGCAACATTACGAGCTAATTCTACTAGCAATACAGTTTTAAGGCGAGGGAGGCTCGCAGGTCCCTCTATAAAGTTAAAAAGTCTGTTGTAATCGGCACATAAGACCCTAAAAGGTTCATGTGCCTCAAACTCCCTCCTACAGTGATTTATTGCTATGGGGATAAAGGTTCTAGATGTTAGTCGAGGAACGTGAAAGTTAAGCTGTCCTAGCAGGTAGGGGCTCTCTACGTCACCGTGAATTAGCTTGTGTAGAAGGACGACACCAAGCATAGTTCTACGGTTAGCTAGGGAAGGTAGGTTAATTAATATAAGTCTACTAGAATAAGACGGTAATCTTAGGTCGGCATCCCAGGGTAAGCCACGTAGGGCGAAAAGCAGAACATTTTTTTGAACAGATTCAATGCGGGCAATATGAATTCCAAATTGAGGACTCCAAACGCAAGAACCATATTCCAAAATAGGACGAACTAACGAAGTGAAAAGAGTCTTAGTTACATAATAATAATAATAATTTTTGCTAGAGGTTAGTGCACTGCGACCACTAGGGTCTATTGTGCCCTCGTCCTAGTGTATGAGCTACAGCTCCTCGAACAGTTCAATCGATCGCAAGAATGCGATGATGTCGCCTGGTCGAAGAGCCCTCATTTCCTTTGTGGTGAGTGTAAGGCCCCCAAAGTGGGCCAACCTCAACCGACTGATAGCCGGGCACTCCTCAAGTAGGTGCTCCGGAGTCTCTTCTCCTTCCAGACAAAGTCTGCAAAGACTGTCCTCCCCTATTTTGAGATTGTGCAGATGCTTGCGCAGTCTGCAGTGCCCGGTCAGGAAACCCGTGACTATTCGGAGAGATCCTTTGCTCAGCTCCAAACAGTCCTTGGGCCTCTTACTGTTGTAACTACCTAGCAGACGTTTGCTCTGTCTTGCCCCTTTCGACGACTGCCAGAAGTCATCGCAAGCAGTCATGAGATCCACACGACTGCTCTGGCTTATGACTGTTACCCAGTATAAGGTTACTTTATTGTTCACACCCAGTACATTGAGCGTTTCTATACATTGCCATACTTGTCTGGAAACAATCTTATGGGCACTGAGTGCTCTGATTGCTGCCTGACTATCTGAGAAAATGGTTATGTCTCTCCGATTGTAACCCCGCTCAATATTGAACGAGGCACATCTCTCAATCGCGTGTACCTCCGCTTGAAAGATACTGGCGAATTTCCCTAGAGGTTCGTGATATTTGAGTCGGGGTCCACAGACACCCGCACCCGCACCATCCTCTGTTAGTGAACCGTCAGTGTACCACCTAATAGCATGTGGTTTCACATCATAGGTGGTAGACATGCTGGTCCACTCCGACTTGTTGCTAAGCTCTGTTTTAAAGAGCTTATCAAAGCTAAACTTGGCTAATTGAACATCCTGCGGATATTCCAGTAACAGGTCAGTTGCAGTCGCGGCCGAGTCAGCTGGTCCTGCTCCTGTTATCCTCATGGCAGATCTGCGCGCACTGTGCTTGATATGCAAGTGCAGTGGTGGAAGCCCGAGCAGCACATCCAGAGCAGTGGACGGGCAGGTGCGCATAGCGCCCGAGATGCACGTGCAGGCAAGTCTCTGGAGTTTGCCCAGTTGCCTTCTTGTGACATCAAGGACAGCGCGATTCGCCCAAACCGCAGCCCCGTAGCTGACTCCCAGATATTTGACTTCTGTGGAGATCGGAATCTCTGCGCCCCCAATGGCTATGGGCCGAATGGATTTAAGCTTGTAGCGATTGGTGAAGGCGACCACTGTGGTTTTCGCTGGATTGATATACAGCCCCACTTCTCTGCACCAGTCTAAGCTAAGTCTTAGGCCCAGTGTGATCCTGTCGCACAATGTGCTCTCAAAATTTCCTTTACATACTAGAGTGATATCATCGGCATAGCCTTGACATTCAAACCCATTTGCTGTAAGTTTAACTAGCAGCTCGTCCACCATGAGGCTCCAGAGTAGTGGTGATAGGACACCCCCCTGCGGACAGCCTCTGGTGATTTGAGCTTTAACAGTCACACTGTTGACAGTGACTTCTGCTATTCTGCTATCAAGGAGTTTGCCCAGCCAGGTCGTGAGACCCGTTTCAACTCCACTTCTACAGAGTGCTCTTACCACAACGTCATGAGCTGTGTTATCAAAAGCACCCTCTATGTCCATAAAGGCACAAAGTGCTACCCCTTTGGCTTTTACAGAGCGCTGCATACTGTCCACCAGGCTCAAGAGAGCCGATTCAGTAGACCTTCTCTATAGGCATGCTGATTCGCATGCAGAGGCCTTCGCACCAAGTGCGAGTTTCTAATGTGGTTGTCCACAATCTTCTCAAGGGTTTTCAGCAGGAAGGAGGTTAGGCTAATCGGCCTGAAGGATTTGGGATGAAAGGGGTCTTTCTTCCCAACCTTCGGGATAAAGATCACCCTAGCTATTCTCCATGCCCTAGGAATGTAACCCATTGCTAGGCTCCCCCGGAAAATACTTATGAGGAACAGCATTAGCTGTTCGACACCCTTCTGAAGATGGATGGGTATGATTCCATCCACCCCCGGAGCCTTGTAGGGGCTGAGTGTACTCAAAGCCCACCTAATCTTTTGTTCAGTTACGATCGCTGCAGCCAGGCTCCAGTTGGGTCTCCCGTTGGGGACCCTTTCGTAATTGTTGTCTATATCGGAGATGGTTCTACACATGGGGAAGTGAGTTCGCAGGAGAAGTTCTGCTTTCTCCTCCTCGTCCTCGGTGAATGACCCATCCGCCCTTTTCAGACAAAGTTCAGAAAGTACTTTGCCTTTTGAGATTGCCTTAAACACTCTAGCCGCAGGTGCGGTTTGCTCTATGGTAGAACAGAATTTCCGAAAGTGAGCACGCTTACTAAACCGGATTTCTTTGTTATATTCTGTCAGCTTTTTGGTGTAAAGTTCCCAAGTGGCGCTGTTCTTTTTAGCTGTGTTGAACAGCTTCCTGACTTCTGTACGAAGTAGTCCTAGTTTCCTATTCCACCAGGGATTGTCCCTACTGGACTCTATGGATTTTTCGGGACAGCTTGCATGATATGCATCCAAGATTGTGTCTTGAGAGTTGCTCAAGATCTTCTGGAGACGATACTCTCCTGCTTTGATTCAGTCTGCTCAGATTTAATCCCAAACAGGACTGATAGGCTGGCCAGTCAGTCCGTCGTGGGTTCCTGATAACCCTGCTGAATCTAAGGTTACTATGAATGTCGAACAGGATGATCCTGTGATCCGACATTGACGGTTCTGAGGAGACCTTCCAGTTGCGAATCAACCGTGAGCCCCCCTCATTCCCGAAAGTGATATCCAGTACTTCAGCCCTGGTTTTAGTAATGAAAGTGGGTTCAGCCCCCACATTGAACACAGTAAGATCCCTAGATAAAAGATAATCTAGTAAGCACTCACCTCTACCGTTGTTGTCCGTGCTGCCCCATGCAACATTGTGCGCATTGGCATCACACCCTAGCAGTAGGGGTAGCCTTTTGCTGCTGCAATGCTGCACCAGATCCTGAACCTCTGGTGGGGGGCATCCGTCACGTCTCCTGGGAAGTATGCCGACGCCACCACAATACTCCCGTGCTCGCTAGTGATCATCACCGCTACTAGATCTCTGTTGAGAAATTGAGAGAGACAAAGAAAGTTAATATCCTTTCGCACCAAGATGCAAGCTCTCGGTGATGCCTCCCTTCCGTCTGCAATAGTTTGCATACTCACTTTACTTAGGCCGCAGATCCTGCCTCTGACGACCCAAGGCTCCTGGATGAGCACCAGCCCCAGGTCAGACCTGGAGACCAACCTGCCGATGACAGCCGAGGCTGCCCTGGCGTGATGCAGGTTGATCTGTGCCACGCTGGTGACCCCCATCCTTAAAGCTCTTCTTCACCCTCCGAGAGCGTCAGATAGGCCTCTGATTGCTACTCGGTGGGTGTCCGCTCATCATCGGATGGCTCCTTATCGCTGGTTGGCTCCTCTGCGCCGCTCATATGCAGACGCGCCAGATCCAGCCCCTCTAGAGAGACCGAGTCCAACTCGGCCTCCACTGCAGCGAGTTCCATGGCCTCAGCCGCCTCGTCCGATGGGACGGAGGGAGCCTCCTTGGCTGCAGCCGTTGAAGTGCCAGGCACATCGTCGGCGTTTGCCTCGGTACACACCTCCGCCGCCGCAGACTCCTGCTTTTTATGCAGGCGGCATTTCAGCTGGCCGAACCGGTAGCTCACCAGCATGTCTCGCTTTTTGAGGAGTGTATGTGCCTCCTCATCCAGGCCGAGCAACAGCACCTTGCCGCCCTTCGACTCTAGGTGCCGGATGACCCGCCAGGTCTCCGTGAGAAGGCCCCTGTTCTGCTCATTGAGCAGCCCAAGGGACTTCTCCATCGCTCCCCTGCGGTGCGTGGCAGGTAAACCGTGACGATGTTCATCGCCGGCACGTCATCCTGCAGGCAGGTGCGGAGCTGCACACCCACCTTGGTGCTGATGCTGGGGACCGTCAGCTCCAGCCACTTCTTGGCATCGCAGTCCATGCAGTCCACCAGTAGTAGACCATCACGGAACTGGATGCCGTTAAAGTTTAGAGCCGCGGTCCAGCCCTTCCTCTCTCTCCGACGAGGGCCTGCTCCACCGCCGACAGCTCATCCTTCGTCAGGAGCCTCCTCGGGTAGTCCTCCGCCAGTATAACAAGGTTCGTGCCCTTGGCTACACTTGCGTACGAGGCCACCTTCGGACGCTTCCCGACTAGCGAAGTCCTCGATCCCTCCAGCGCTGCGACGTTCCTTCTCTTGGTCCGTTTGGACTCGGTCTTGGGGAGGTCAAGCGGCGACGTGTGTTGCAGTAGCCTCTTCCTCCCCGCAACGGCCTGGCCGTTCGGTGCACGGTGCTCCAGTGCTCTTTTCAAGCCACGCTCGAGTCCTTGCCTCAGAGGATCACCGGCTCCTCCAGGCTGACCTGCCGCTGGGACAGGCTGCTTCGCCAGTTGCTGCCTCGACCTTCCGGAAGAGGGTGTTGCAGCGTCTCTCCTGCTGGCGTCGCCCGCCTGCGGGACAGCCGCTGGGGCAGTGCCGGGCACTGAACCCCCCCTGCTGTCAGTACTTTTGGTAGCCTCACTGCCGGCCACTCGAGACTTGAAGGTCTCTACACCCTTCGAGGCGCTCTGCGTCGGGGTCGAGCCCTTCGGCTTTGCATCACTCTTCGAGGCGCTCTGCGTCAGGGTCAGGCCCTTCGGCTTTGCAGCACTCTTCGGGTGAGGGGCCAAGCCCCTGCGCGGCACCAGCTTGCCACCGTCATCCAGAGCCGCCTCCTCTATCCGCTCTGCTAGCTGAGTTGCGGTTAAGTCCCGCGTGTTAAAATGTTTATATTTTTTCGATTCCATAAATTGGTCCCACGAGTGTAGGGGAAGGTATTGCCAGCGTGTCATAGCCCCCATTAACACGCTGGGGCCAGTTCTACTCACCGAGGCGGCCAGGTATCGGTGAGGCTCCGTCCGAATACAGTCGGTTACCCCTGACTGCAAACCAGCCAATGGGCACGGAAACGCATGACACCCTGGCTTAGGGGGGTGAAGTGGCACCATTGCCTCAGGACGTCACCACTGCCCTTGTGAGATGTTGGGGATGGGATGTGGGTAGGAAAACGTGTAGGAGGTATGGAGTGTGTAAGACTATGTGTTAAAGACGGTCAGACAAGCGCCTTGTCGGTACTACAACGGTGTGGTACCCGCTGTTGTCCGGGACTGCTTATTCACGACAAGTCGCTATTCGCAGCTAACCTCCACAGGAGGCCTTGCGCTATCCGCAACCTGCGACCCGTCCGGTGGCTTCAGCTAGCCCACCTCAGAACCATCTCACTAGTTCTTCAGTACCAGAGTCTTAGTTACATAAGGGGAATCGAATTCTTTCGACCACCTTTTAATAAATCCAAGCATGCCTTTGGCCTTGTTAACCATGCAAGAAATATGTTCTGAAAACGAAAGCTTGGGATCTAGACCGACACCTAGATCGTCAACGAGAGTTATTCTTTCCAATGCACATTCATTAAGCGTATATGTTGCATACTGGGGAGTGACACGTGAAAATGTCATCAGTTTGCATTTTGAGCTGTTGAGATTTAATAAGTTAACACTCCACCATGCCTGGAAGTTGTCAAGATCGGATTGTAAGTCTGACTGGCATGAGCTGTCGTTATACTGCACGCACAGTTTGACATCGTCTGCGTACATAAGTACCCTAGAGTTGGGTAGCAAAAGAGGAAGGTCATTGATGAATAAGGTAAATAGCAGCGGGCCAAGATGGCTGCCTTGTGGGACGCCAGAAGTGACATTGAGGGAGTTGGAAAGAGAATTCTTGAACAGAACCTTTTGAGTCCGGTGACTCAAATAACTCTGAAGCCAATTAAGGAGATCGGTAGGAAACCCTATTAAATCGAGCTTCCTTATAAGAAGAAAATTATTAACCGAGTCAAAGGCTTTACTAAAGTCCGTATAAATCACATCGGTCTGAGATTTACTTTAAAAGCCCCTAATCACAAATGTGGTAAGTTCCAAAAGATTTGTAGTGGTCGATCTTCGTCTCATAAATCCATGCTGACATGGAGAAATTACGGATCTGCACAAGTGCTGCAGGTGAGGAGTAATTACATTTTCAAAGAGTTTTGGAATTGCCGACAACTTAGAGATTCCTCTGTAGTTACCGACTTGCTACCTTTTTTATGGAGAGGAATAATAAATGATTCCTTCCAAATAAGGGGAAATGTTGATGTTTCCAAAGATATGGTAAATAGTTTGAGAAGGGGGTTACACAGAGCCTCGGCGCAATACCTGAGAACACAACCCGGTATTCCATCGGGACCCGGTGCATAAACTGGCTTTACACGTTGAAGATCCAGCCGAATAGAGCTTTCGTCTAAAATAGGACTGAAAATTAAGTTCGATTTGGGTATAGGGAAAGAAAACGTCTGGTTTATCTGGTTTGAGGAAGAATAAGTAGTTTTAAAAAACTCAGCAAAGAGATCGGCGATTGCCTGATCCGATTTTGCTGAAGAATATTTAAATGAAAGCGAGGAAGGGTATAGGTTTGGTTTACGCTTGGTGTTAACAAAATTATAAAACAGTTTCGGCTCCTGTGTGAACTGAACCCTACAACGATTCAAATAATTTTTATAAGACCGAGCGTTATGCACGGTAAATTTCGACCGAGCACTGAGATAGTTAGAAAGGACAGTTTTAGAACGAGTAAGTTTATATTTATTATAAAGCCTAGACTTAAAATTTTTTAGACGTTTTAGCTCCTTATTAAACCAAGGTGGTTTACTAGAGACAGACGGATAGGTTGACGGAACACAGGATAAAAAGAACGAGTTCATGGCACTGTAAAAAATGTCCACGGCGGCTGCCATGTCAGTACACATGTACAGATTTGACCAATCAAATTCAGATATAAGATTATTTAGCGCATGAAAGTTAGCTTTACGAAAACAGCGAACCTTATTGGCTAAACAATCAGATTCATTCTTTAGAACCGTCCCCGTATCGATAGTCACTTCGAAAGTTGGATGGTAAGGATCTTCAGGTAGCGTCAGTGGAGGAACTCTAACTAAGTCAACACCTAGAGGATCAGAGACGAAACAAAGATCCAATAAGCGGTATAAGGAATAGAGGTGCCGAAACATCGATGCTAACATCGATGTATTGATGTTTTTGAAAATTTCCGAAACATCGATGTTTTCAATCGACTATCGATGTTTTTGGTTCGTCACTATTTCAAGAACAAGAAGAAGAGGTACAACGCTAAAGGTATGCAAATTAGAAGAATTTGTTTTAAATATTTTATTTAACACTCGTTCGGACTTCATTTTTTTTTGCTCCGGCAGCATCTTGAGATGGCGAACGAGCCAGAAAAGTGCGACCCACTCATTTTTTGGAAGGTAAATTTTTTAATTTCGTATTATGAGCTATTTAAATTAATATTTTTAATTTTAGGAGAGTTCAAACAATATGGCACCTTTCAAGGAACTGGCGTTGAAACACTTTTGTGTGCCTGCAACATCGGTTGAAGCGGAATGAGCTTTTAGCAAAGCGGCAGAAATCATTTCCGATCGCCGAACTCGTCTCAAATCCGATTTAGTGGACAAATTAATGTTTATAATCAAAAATTTGAACATATCGACAACAAAGTGATTACATATACAATATGTACTCATTATAGATAGACTATTGAAACAGATCTCTTATAAGTTTAACTTCCTATTATATTGTGAAAAGAATTCGCATTGTTTTTAAGTTTCCAATTATCAGTTATTATGATGCGTGTAAAATAGAATTTGCATTGTTTTTAATTTTTTTGATTTGTTATTAAATTTAAAATTGTGAGGAAGCGATTCGTTCTAAGGCTGGGATATCCTCAGCGGCTTAGGAGTCCTCCCATTATTTATATTGAGACAGGCAGGGGAAACGGGGATGCGCTGGTGAGAGCGCAGATTTATATTAGGAGGATAGTCTGGGGAAAAGGGGCGGCCCGTGTAGGGCTGCGTGTGGATCAAGATCCAGGTTTTCTTGGGGTCAGACAATCCCGTCCACGTCGGCCAAGTGACGGGACCGCCGTGGCGGGATGGGCGGCCCGAGCGGCCGGCCGATGCCGGGAACCGCGTCGGGGCCCTCGGGGGCGTGGCCAGGTACCCGGCCCTGTTTACCATGGTGCCGAGCCGCTGGCCTCGCCAGGAGAATATGTCCGGGTCGGGATAGCCGGGCGCGTCTTAGTGCCGACCTTGTTTACCATGGTGCCGGCGCTTCGATCCCGAGCGAAGCCGCGGAACTGGGAAATCGGCCCCGTTTACCGTGGTGCCGATGCCCTAGCCGAAGATGGAGGGGGATCTCGGGGTCTGAGAGCCGGCCCTGTTTACCATGGTGCCGACACCCCGATCCACGAGGTTCTCCGAAACCTGAGAGCCGACCCTGTTTACCATGGTGCCGGCTTCCAAGTCTCGGCCTCCGCCGCTACGGAAAAGGATGCGGAACTTGAGACCCGGCCCTGTTTACCATGGTGCCGAGCCCAAGTCCGCCCAGAGGGGAGTTTAGGGAAGAAGAGGAGGAGGAGCTGCCCAGGATAGATGCCAAATGCCGTCGGGTTTTATTATTAAGTTTATTTTGTCCGTCTAGTTTTCCCTGTCTGTTTCCCTACCTCGTGTCTACACCGCCGGCTCCCATGCCGCGGGAGGCCGCTTGGCCGGCTCACCCTCCTTACACCTGGGCGCTGGACTCCATGTCCATGTGGCCTCAGATTTAAAACGCCGTCGGTACTTTTCCACCACGTTTTCCTGCGGGCTATATCGTCGCACGTCTGTTCGCCTTGAAGTTCGCCGAGAGAAGAGAACGATCGGCGGCGGCGGCGTTGCTCGGGCCCTTCCTCTGCCGATGTTCTGGCGCAGAAGCTTCGGCCCCTGCCGCGGCGCATGTTCTCGCCGTCCCGCTCTGGCATGCGCGCTTCCCGATCGGTGGCTCTCTCTTGAGCTTTCGGGTTGCCGTTTCTTTGTCCCCTTTCTGTGTGGTGGTGGGTTAGTCGGCAATGTTGCGGGCTCTCTCTCTCTGAGAGTCGATGTTGCTGGTGCTCGCGGTGTTGCTTGCTTTTAGCTTGCTGGCCGATGTTGTTGGCCGATGTTGCGGGCGTGTGTTGCTCGCGATGTCTCGGGCTGGTGTTGCTCGCGATGTTGCGGGCTCGTGTTGCTCGCGATGTTGCGGGCGTGTGCTCGCGATGTTGCTGGCCGACGCCAGTGATGATGACGCGGCGGGTCGGTGCCAGTGATGCTTGGCTGGCTATGTCGATGTTGCTGGCGGGTGTTGGGTTTGCCCTATCTCCTAGCTATTTACAGGTGCCCTTCGTGGGTCTTCTTATGTCTCTTAACCCTAACTTATTACTAATTTAACTAAATATATATACAGTATGTACATACGGGGTGAGGTACTCCTCACAAAATAAATTTATTTTAATAATGAATAATCGGGTCTGTTCCAGTTTTCACTCGGAAGTGAATTTGATAACATTTTCATATTTCCCTTTAACATTTCCGAATTTCCCTTTAACATTTTCGAGTTTCCCGTTAACATAAGGGAATATTCCTTGTGTATTGAATTATTTTTTATTAAATTTCCCCTTGGCCGCTGCGTTTGTTTTGACAGAGTTTTGTGAATTAGGGGCTGATCAAATTTTGGCCCGCTCTAGTTTCCAACCTAAAGACGTTAATAAGGTACTGATTTACTGCATAAAATCAATGGTACACCCGTTCTTGGCCGTAAAAATTGCATTTTTCATATGCGAAATATCTCACAGATTTTTTATTTCTCTGATTGGATTTACGATCCAAAATTTGTTTCCGCTCGGAAACGAAAACAGGCTGATTTGGAATTTGTGAAAGATTAGATACGAACCGAATTATTTAAAAATCAAGTATGGTACCTTTAGCTAATTCAGTTATGCAGTAATGTCCCTAACCCATTAGAGAAAGAAATAATTAATTTCTGTTCATTCGGATCTGAATTCCTCCGGCCCTATGGCAGTCGGAAAGTTTCCGAGTGGTTTCGCTCGGAAGTTAACAGAGACTTAACAGAGGAAAATCCGAATCCGAGTAAATTTGACAGAAGTGGAAACTATAACAGGTCTGGGAAATCCAAATCCGAGTAAATTTTGGGGAAGTGGAAACTGGAACAGACCCGAATGTGTTTTCTTTTTCAAGTGTTAATTCAAATATAAATTTTGTTAGAAAACATCGGAAAACATCGATGTTACATCGATGTTTTTTGTGAAAAACATCGAAACATCGATGCTTCCAAACATCGAAACATCGATGCTTCCAAACATCGATGTTTCGGCACCTCTAATAAGGAATTCAGGACATGGTTAACTTGAGACAAGGATATGTCAAGCAGGCCATCAATAACATCGTTTTGTGTTAATTTTTGCATTAAATAAATAAATAAAGTTCCCGTTCACTTCGTGTGCATGCAGCTATTCTGTTTTGTGTATTTAATTGTTATTATTTTCACAATTTAATTGTGCTGCCGGTGTTTGCTTTGCATTTTTTGCATTCCTCTTTGTGCCTTCTCCGTTTAGGTTGCGCCGTCGCGACAGCTAAACGTTAAGCTCGCTCCCACGCTCACCCGTTTACCCGCTCTCTCGTTCTCCTGCTCTCTTGGTGCAGCTGCACTCTTATCTGTTCTACGTAAAGGTACAGTGGTAAGTCTTTATAATGTTCGCAATCGTCTGTTTCGCTAAGACCTGTAAAAAGGCAATTACCTCAAACGATCTTACAGTCGGCTGCTGGTTGTGCGACAACATTGTGCATGCCAAGTGCATATTATCGAGTTTTCGTAAAACTTATGATATGCTCTTGGCTCTGGACACTCAATTTAATTGCCTTAAGCTATTAAATGAGTCTCCTAGGCGCAAAAAAACGCAACTGGTCTGCAGCATATAGGCGGATCTCAGCAACCAGCGGCGGACTCCCAACAGCAGCCTCTCTCAACACAGCCCTCGACCTCAGAATTAAGTCAAAGAGTTCTGAGATCGAGTGGCAAAAAAGATTCGGCATCCGAATGTGTTGCGGGAGGGACCGTTCCCCCGATGATTTCCGTTTTGTCCCTTGGGGGGTCTCAAATATTGACCCCTCAAAGCCCAGTTAATTTACCTGCTCAGGGTATCAGGCCCGGACTACCGGCCGATATCGGCAATGCAGACAATCAGTCTGCAGCGCCGAAAGCCCTTGCAGTAATTCCACCTACGAAACACATTTTTGTTTCTCGGCTCTCCCCTGGTCAGACATCGGAAGATGTATATACTATATCCCAGTGGGACTTTGCCACATGCGATCTATGTGCTTTTCCCACCGAACAACTCATGGGGTAGGCCCGCCCGTTCATGTAAAAGGCTCATTCGCTTTTATTAGGGCATGAGCGGGGTAATTCATGATGCCACCGTCGCTGCTCGGCTCACCATGAAAATCACAGTGAGCGCTCTGTAGGGTAATTCATGATGCCACCGTCGCTGCTCGGCTCACTATGAAATTCATCCTTACCGGTATGGATAAAGTTCAGAAAACCAATTCCATATAAAAAAAAAAAAAAATGAAATCCAAATGTTTAATGTTTTTTTTATTTTTTTTTTTCTTTAGTTTATTTTTTTTTTTTTGTTATACTATGTTATTGTAGTAAATTCGTTTTTAATTTATATTGAAAAACCATACTGACAATTTTTGTTGAATACAAAGGATCTGCCTGGGATTGAACCCGGGTCTCAGAGTTTAACAGACCGACAGCTTACACATTGGACCACGCTCGCGTATTAGTTTGCGTCGCCGAAATACAAATACATGCATTCAGCGACTGTCGTATTAAAAAAATAAATCCCTAAAGGGAAATATTTAACTGAGCAAAACCACAGCATTTTATCATGAACGGAGCAGCGGTCGATTCATGTACATGAGTCGCCCGTTTGCTGCTTTGCTGAACTAGGGATCATACGAAAAGCCATCCCCATTCGACATAGATTTCTAGGCAGAATCGTTCAGGGCATGAAGCAAAGTCCGACTGGGATGTTCTACCAAATTCTGGCCAGAATATGTTGTCGTCAAAGAGTTTGAAGCAAAGAAAAAGAAAAGGCGGCCCGTAGGAATAAGTCTTCCCAGGCCCGACCAGACCACTGCGCCCTCTACGATATCCGCTTAAAAAAACTTATCAACTGCCTCTCTATCTCCTATCAGAATGCAAGAGGCCTTCGTAGTAAGCATCCCAAATTGTATTCTGATAGTCTCTCGTTTGCATCCCAGGTTATTGTGTGCACAGAAACCTGGTTAAAGCCGGAGATTCTGAGCTCCGAAGTTTTCCCAGCTGTGTGCACGATATATCGGCTGGATCGGCCTATCAGACGTGGGGGTGGTGTCCTCATAGCGGTTGACTCCACTCTCGCGTCGGAATTAATAACTTTCGAGGAGTTCGATGTTGAATTCCTCTGTGTGAAGCTAACCATCAATGGTAGCTCTATTTTCATTACCTGTTCATACATTCCTCCTATGTCCGAACTTCCTATTTATTGGAACCATCTTTCCGCTATCTAAACGGTTTTCAACCGACTTTCTAATAAGGATCATTTAGTAGTTCATGGTGATTTTAATATTCCAGGGGCTATTTGGTCCTCAAATACTTCCTCTAATGTACTTTTCACCTCCACACAGCATGATTTTATTGCTGGCTTGCTCGACATTTCGCTGTCTCAAGTCAACCATGTACGAAATTCCCTAGAGCGCTTGCTTGATCTCTGTTTTGTCTCAAATCCGGCAAGAGTCAGTTTAGCCAGGGTGGCGCCGTTGACGTTTCCCGAAGATCCCTATCATCCTACTTTCGACGTGACTCTCGACATTGGGACTGACTTACAGAATATATCTGACTGTCCAGCCAAGAAAGTCCTTTGTTTTCGCAAAACGGACTTCGAACGGCTGAATAACTTTATATCAGATTTTAATTGGTCCGATTTATACATGTGCACTGATATGTCAGTAGCCGTGGATATTTTTTACAGTGCCATAAATTCCTTTTTTACTGAATGTGTTCCGTTATACTATCCATCAACATCGAATAAGCCTCCTTAGTTTACTAAAGAGTTGAGTCATCTTAAAAACAAAAAATCTAGGCTGTATACTAAATATAAATATACCGGTTCTAACTCTGCCCTTTCCCTTTATTTATCTGCTCGGTCAAGATTTACCGTGTTGAACGCGCAGTGTTACAAGAATTATTTGACTCGTTGTAGGGTCCAAATCTCTCAGGACCCAAAACAGTTTTATAATTTTATTAACACTAAACGTAAGCCAATTACGCATCCTTCCTCGCTTTCGTTTGAAAATACAACCGTAAAAAATGATCGGGCTATTGCCGATCTGTTTGCGCAGTTTTTTCAAACCACTTACTTAACTTCCACTGACTGTAATCAGACTTATTCCTACATCATGCCTACAAATCGAACTTTATTTTCAGTCCTACTTTAGACGAAAGCAGTATTCTTTCAGATCTTTATAGCGTTAAACCCATTTATTCGCCAGGTCCCGACGGTATACCTGGCTGTGTGCTTAGGTATTGTGCCGACGCCCTGTGCAATCCCCTTCTAAAATTGTTTACCTTGTCCCTAGAAACCTCCCACTTTCCCCTTATTTGGAAGGAATCATTTGTTATTCCTCTCCAAAAAAAAAGGTAGCAAATCGGATGCCAGCAACTATAGAGGAATCTCTAAGTTGTCGGCCATTTCAAAACTTTTCGAGAAAATCATTACTCCACATTTGCAGAACCTGTGCAGATCAATTATTTCCCCATGTCAGCATGGATTTTTAAAGCGTAGATCAACGACAACCAATCTTTTAGAGTTCACTTCCTTCTTAGTTAAGGGCTTCCATAAGGGCTTTCAGACAGACGTAATCTATACTGATTTCAGTAAAGCATTTGATTCTGTCAAGCATTCTCTTCTTGTTCGGAAACTCGATCTAATGAGATTTCCGGTTGATCTTCTTTGTTGGATCTCAAGTTACATTATTTATCAACGACCTGCCGAAAGTTCTGACTAACTCCAGAGTACTTATGTACGCGGACGACGTCAAACTTTGCGTGCCATATAAGGACGCTTCCTGCCAGTCTGATTTACAAACAGATCTCAATAACTTCCAAACATGGTGCCGTATAAACTTATTGAACCTAAACGGCTCTAAATGCAAGCTAATGATTTTCTCTCGTGTCGCTCCCAAACTCGCGACTTACACGCTAAACTGCTGCTCTTTGGAAAGAATTAATATAGTCGATGATTTGGGTGTGCGACTGGACCCTAAACTTGACTTTATCGATCATATTTCGTGCATGGTGAATAAAGCCAGAGGTGTGCTTGGTTTCATTAAACGGTGGTCGAAAGATTGAATGACCCCTATGTTACAAAATCCTTATATATTTCGTTAGTTCGTCCTATCTTAGAATATAGATCTTGCTTCTGGTGCTCTCAGTATGGGGTTCACAGTAAACGCATTGAGTCAGTTCAGAAGATCTTTTTGCTTTTCGCTTTACGCGGTTTGAACTGGGATCCAAACCAGAGGTTACCCATGCTTGGCATTACGTTCATTTTTAACCTTATCCACGGTGACGTGGAAAGTGCTGACTTGCTGGGTCAGCTTAACTGATCGTAGTGCATCAACGTCCAATAAAAAAAAAAATAAGGTCATGCTGTGCCATAGTCTGAAGGACATTTGACACACCATCAGATGACCAACGAGCTCCAGGTATATTGAAGTCCCCTAGTTGGTCTCGATCTGAAAGCCTGTTGGAAACGGCCTGAATTGCCGCAAGGTGTTTCCAATAAATGGGCTCCTCAGCCGATGGTGGAACATAGGAGCAAGTTATGTAAATAAAACTACCTGGAAATGAAAGTTTAACACAAATAAATTCGATATCGTGATATCGTCAAGGGCAACAAGTTCTGAGATGAGGGAGGAGTCAACGGCAATTAATACTCCACCTCCACGACTAGTCGGGCAACCCTGTAAGTTGTATATTTTCCCGAAAAAATTTCAGAGCTAAGGATATCTGGCTTTAACCAGGTCTCGGTAAATACAATTACCTGGGATGAGAAGGAAAAACTGTCAGAATACTATTTCGAGAGCTTGCTGCGTAAGCCTCTAGTATTCTGATAGGAAAGTTGGAAGGAAATGGTTAGTTTTTTGGGACTGAAGGTGTTGAGGTGGTCTTAGCGGTGGTCCTTGCGGTTTGTGGCGGTATAGGGAGGCGTATTGTTTCCTAACCTAACCTCCTAACCTCATATAATACATATAAATACAAATTAAACACAAGCCAAAAACAACAAACACTCAAAACGAAACATTATTATAAATCCACACGGGCGGGACTGCGATTGTTTTCTGATTTTCTGCAGCTGCCGCGGTGTTGTTGATGTGTTTTTATCCTCCTCTTGCGTCCCTTCCGTATGTACTGCTTTGCCGATGGCAACAGTGAGTTTTCGGCCGAACAAAGCCAAGGTTTTTTAATTCCATCTTTCCGGCTTCGCAATTATTGCATTGGGAAATACAACAAAATAATAAATTATTTATTGATTGATATTAAATTCCGCTACAATATCTAAATTTTCTGGGCTACATTTATTCTGGATTTAGCCAAAATTTAAGCAAGCTTCATGTCCGAGCCACGAAATATATATACAGAGGTTATCGGGTCTGTTCCAGTTTCCACTTCCCCAAAATTTACTCGGATTTGGATTTCCCAGACCTGTTATAGTTTCCACTTCTGTCAAATTTACTCGGATTCGGATTTTCCTCTGTTAAGTCTCTTTTAACTTCCGAGCGAAACTACTCGGAAACTTTCCGACTGCCATAGGGCCGGGGGATTCAGATCCGAATGAACAGAAATTAATTATTTCTTTCTCTAATGGTTTAGGGACATTACTGCATAACTGAATGAGCTAAAGGTACCATTCTTGATTTTTAAATAATTCGGTTCGTTTGTAAGCTTTCACAAATTCCAAATCCGCATGTTTTAGTTTCCGAGCGGAAACAAATTTTGGATCGTAGAGTGCCTTGAAGGGCAAATAATCAGAAAAATAAAAAATCTGTGAGATATTTCGCACTCTGCTTTAGAGAAGAACTGCCAGGAATACGGAAAAATTTAAGCAATGTAAGAATAAAAACGTTTACAAATTTAATTAATTAACCATTTTCATAAGGAGGAGGCATAAAAATCCAAAACAGGATAACATCCATGTAAAAACAAGAGCTTTTTCTTGAGTATAAATGATAAGTCGGATGGTGCTAGTTTAATAGTTAAATTTTAATGACAATTCTTGAATTATTTCTCCTCACTTAAACTCCTCGTGGCTATATCTTCAACTTCAATTTTTCGTCTGTGTTTATTCTATGTTCTCTTTTTCCTAATTCCTATCTGCCACTCGTTCGCTAGTACGAGTTGGCAGCCTAGTGCAACAGCTGTTATGTTAACAACATTCAAAAAGCGCGGAATTCAAATATACAACATTATTCTAATTGGGTTTTGACCCAACATACCGGCCCCCTTGAAAGTAAGGCGAGTTTCCGTATAGGGCGGCGGATGATTCCCTTGGCAGTGCGTACGTCGGCTACACGCACGATGTTGTCCGCTCCTGCGATCGTGCTGACTATGCGCCCAAGAAGCCACCGTTGTGGGGGAAGATTATCCTCGTGAACGATGACCATGTCGTTGACAGCCAAATTTGGTGAAGTCTTCGTCCAGGTTGTGCGAACTTGGAGCTCGTTGATGTACTCGTGGCTCCAGCGACTCCAGATGTGATGTTTGAGTGCGCTGACCCTTTTCCATCGATCCAACTTGTCCAGGTTGTCGTCGATTGGTGGAAGTTCCGGTAGTGCTCGGAGTGCGTCACCCACTAAGAAGTGGCCAGGCGTGAGAGCGGCCAGGTCGTTTGGGTCTGATGAGAGCGGCGTTAACGGGCGAGAGTTCAGGATCGCCTCGACGTCAGCAGCTGCAGTGGCTAACTCCTCGAAGGTTAATCTGGTGTCTCGAAGAGTGCGATTGAGTAGTCCCTTGACTGACTTTTGACTGCAGCTTCCCATATGCCCCCGAAGTGTGGAGCCCTGGGTGGAATAAAGTGGAAGTTAATGAACTCTAAGCGACAGAAATTGTGGATTGTTTTTGTTGTTTCGTCTTTAAACAGAAACTGCTTCAACGATTCGAGCTTGTTGTTAGCTCCTGCGAAATTTGTAGCGTTGTCACAGAATATGTCCGAGGGAAGTCCGCGTCGGGCAATAAAACGCTTTAGTGATGCAATGAAGCTATCCGTCGTGAGATCCGATACCACTTCGACATGTATCGCCTTCGTGGCAAAGCAAACGAAGACGGCTAGGTAGGCCTTGGTAGGCGGCTTACCCCGAATGCGCAAATAGACGTTGATTGGTCCGCAAAAGTCTATTCCGCATCTTGAAAATGGCCTAGATGGTGTGATCCGCTCTTTAGGCAGTTGGCCCATTAGCTGCCTTTCGAGAGTTGGTCGATAGCGACGACAATGTATACATGAGCGAACGACTTGTCGCGCCAAGTCCCTTGCATTCACTATCCAGAACTGTTTTCTAATCAAAGCGACGAGCGTCCGTGGCCCGGCGTGATAGTTCTGTAGATGAAGATGGCGAGCGAACTGTGACACAAATGGATCCTTAGCTGGGAGCAGGACAGGATGCTTTTGGGTTTCTGGGTAGTCTGCTAGCTCCAGGCGCCCTCCGACCTTTAGCAGTTGGAAGCCATCTGTAACCTGAAGGAAGAGACTAAGATTTTTAAGGTTAGTGCGAATCGGATGGCCCTTCAGGACCGAGGACATCTCTTGAGCGAAGTGAATAGTTTGAATATTCCAGACGATGCAATGTAGCGCCCGCATCAGTTCTGCTGGCGTCGGCGAAGGTGATTGGAATGGCGTTAGTTTACGGCAGCGCTGAGTAAATCTGTAAATCTGTAAATCCAAGCGATAACTAGTAGGCAGCGATGATGCGAACTGATCTTGTAGATTCCTTCAAGCAGTTGATTAGTAGTCGTGTGTACGGCAAAGGCTGATTTTCTCTTCTCCAGTTGGACAGTTTCCATATCAATGTCACTGTTGTCTCGACTGTCCTTTGGCCAATGTTGATGATCTTGGCCTAGGAACTCAGGTCCCTCGAACCATATCGATTGTTCCAACTCGGTGATAGTGCAGCCCCTGGACAAGATATCAGCCGGGTTGCAGTGAGTAGGAACATGTCTCCAGTGGCAATCTGACGTGAGTTCTTGAATTTCAGCAATTCGATTGCCGACAAAGGTTGATAAGGTGGCCGAGTGTTGGCGATTCCAATGTAGAACAATTTGAGAATCGCACCATAAGAACGAAGTCGGCTTTCTGTCAGCGAAGATTCGAATGATTTTTTTGTATAGCTGTGCTAACAAATGTGCTCCACACAGTTCTAATTTCGGCAGAGATAGCTTCTTGGTGGGAGCAACTCTGGACTTCGATGTGATTAGCTGTACCTTGGTTAGCCCATCTGATCCGATTGTGCGAGCGTAGATGCAGCATCCATACGCTCGAATGGAGGCGTCACAAAAGCCGTGTATCTGAAAGGTATGTATCGCTGATTGGAGGCAATATCGTGGTATTGCTACAGACTCCAACGACGAAAGCGATGCAAGCAGGGACATCCAAGCTGTATGAATGCCTTGGGGTACTGACTCGTCCCAATGTAGTTTTAGGAGCCACAGCTCCTGGAGGATAATTTTTGCCACTATGATGATGGGAGTAACTAATCCCAACGGATCAAACAGCGAAGAGGCTATGGACAAAATAGAGCGCTTGGTGACGTGGTCCGAATCGACTTTTGGCGAGAACGAGAACATGAATGTGTCCCGTACTTGGTCCCATTTTAGGCCAAGCGTGCTGGTTAGCATTTCGTCGTCCAACTGCAAATGTTTGACTGTAGCGTCATCGACAAACTTGCAGTGATTTGAATGCCATTTTGCGAGTTATAATTGGCCATCCTGTAGAATCGCTGTAACTTCCCTTTTGATTTGATGTAGCTCCTCTACCGTATCCGCTCCACCTAAGAAGTCATCCACGTAGAAAGACGATTTGATGGCTTTAGCTTCCATCTCCAATTTGTTCATGAATTTGTCGGCTAGATATGACAAACTGCGTATGGCTAGATACGGTGCAGCCGCTGTGCCATAAGTTACAGTATTCAATTCGAAGGTGCTCAATGGTTGCGATGGCGACGTTCTCCAAAGAATGTATTGGAATCTGCGATCCTCGGCAAACATGTTGACTTGGCGGAACATCTTGACCACATCAGCAGTGATGGCATAGCGATGTATCCGAAAACGCAGGAGTAGTGTATAAAGATCTGGCTGAATGGTCGGTCCGACCATCAGAATGTCGTTGAGCGATTTCTGGGACGTCGTCTTGCAAGAAAACCACTCTGAGCTTTGTTGATGTGCTATTAGGCTTGAGCACGCAGTGGTGCGGAATATAATAATGCGGAGTGTTTAACTGTGGATGGCTCACGGGACTCATGTGTCCCAGATTTTGAAACTCCTGCATAAATTCAACATATTTGGCCCCTACCTCAGGCCTTTTGCATAGGCTGCGTTCGAGGGAGAGGAATCTCCTTTTGGCAATGTCGAATGAGGCTCCGAGAACGGTAGGTTCATCTTTAAATGGAAGTCGTACTTCCAATCGACCATCTGAATTACGTCGTACCGTATTGGTGTAGAACTCCTCACAGTTTCGCTGCTCTGGCGTAAGTGTGATCTCAGGAGTCTCCACATGATCGATGCGCCATAGCCGTTCCATTTTTCGGTCAATTTCTGTTAATGCGATAGATGAGTACTGATGGAGTGTTCTGGGATGAGCTCGGCATCGACCAGACACTATCCATCCAAGTAGTGTTTTTTGTAGTACGGGCAGATCCTTTCCTAATTTAACTCGGCCGACTGCCAATATATCGAAGAAGGTTTCCGTCCCCAAAAGCAAATCGATCCGACGAAACTTGTTGAAGCTCTCGTCGGCAAGAGATGAGTGCTGCGGAAGGTTCCACGCAGAAATGTCAATTTCCGATTCTGGATGATAGGCGATGTGGGATGTCACGCAAAAATCAAGGAGCAACTCGAATGCATTGTGCCTCGACTTGATATTGGTGGTTGCATGGTGTTTAATTCGCGTTTGTGTCTCACCAATGCTACGAATCTCCAGGTTGAGCTTGCTCCGTGGCAGTCGAAGTCTTTGGGCAAACTCCTCGGTTATGAAATTCACCTGAGAACATGAATCCAGAAGCGCTCTTCCTATTTTGTAGCTTCCAGATGCATCCTTGACCAGGATCAGTGCCGTGGCCAAAATGACACAGTCGGAACGGACTCCGTGTGAGTATGCGCGACTGCGTCCGAAACTTGTACAGGCTCCGCTTGAGGGAGTGACAACGGAGCTGCGGCCGATCCTGGCGATGGCCGATGAAGCAGCGAGTGATGCGGTAGTGCACATGAGTGGCACCTCCGCGTCGACGGGCAATTGGCTACAAGATGACCCCTGCCAAGGCAACTAATGCATAGCTTGTGGCGCTTTACTGCATTGAGGCGATTATCTAGGGCGAGATTGATTAGTTCTGGGCATCTAAAGGTCTTGTGGTCTGTCTGCGAACAGATGTTACAAGTTTGTGTGGTGCAATTGAAGGACAGACTTGCCTGATTCCTCTGCGAGCGCGACCTATGGCCACCTGGTTGACTCATAGGGGCTTCAGCAGGAGGCTTCTTATCCGATTCCAAATATTGGCAATGACGTTCAACGACTCCAACGCATTTGTCCCACGAAGGCAACGTAGCGTAGTCCAGCGACTCATTCCACTTCCTCTTAGTCTCCTGGTCCACTTTGCCCATAACTATGGAGATGAGCATGGCCTCGCAGATCTGTGGCTCGGTGCTCAACGAACGCAACGAGTTGTATAATGCGGATGCATTATCGATTAGGCTGCGCAACTGCTGACCATTTGACTTGGCGACAGTTGGCAATGCGAAGAGTGACGATATGTTATCCAAAAATACGAGAGTCGGGTTGTCATAGCGCTGCTTTAAGCGGTCCAGAGCCTTTGTGTAATTGTCTGCGGTCACCTGGAAAGCTCGAACCGTTTCAAGGGCTGGTCCTCGAAGACAGTTTAACAACTGGTTGAACTTCTCGATCTTAGACATGGATGGCTGGTGGCCAATAACTTGGTTAAACGACAAGATAAAGTTTTGGTACTCGCAGTATTTGCCGTCAAATGTCGGCAATGATAAGCGCGGGAGCTTAACTGCAGAGGTGTGCCCAAAATTAACCGTAGATTCATGAATGCCGGTGCTGTAAGCGTCTGGTCCAAGTTGCTCCTGAACGCAAACCTTGGCGTGGATAAACAGCTCCTCTATTTCGAAGCGAGTATTGCGCTGCGCCTCAGCTGGCTCCATCTGCTCTATGGCCTCCTGGGTAGATAAAGCGAGTTTAAAATACGATTCCAAAATCGAAAAACGGCAAGATAATTCCAACGGAGATAAGTTCAAACCAGGTTCCACTGATTTGCTCATACGTGTAAGGTTTTTCCGAGCACTCGTTCGTTGAGCTTTAAGTTGCTCCAGCGAAGACATTTTTGCAGATGTTTGTTTACTTTATTTAATTTCGATCTGGCAATTCCTTGCTTGACAAGGTCTGTGAGAGCGAGCGAGACGACGAGATGTAGTGGAAAATTTTCGCTCTCCAAGCCTAGAGTGCAACCTAGAGTGTTGCGACAGAATGAGGTTATGTATGGGGGTGCTCCTGGGGGCAATATGTATAGATGGAGGACCGAGATGTCGACTCCAACTATGGCGATGACACTTGGAGGATGTCCAACGATGTCCAATGATGCGGCGGGAGACCCTTGAGTATAGCCGGCAGCTGCGCTGCATGTAGTTGTGCGCAAATGCACTAGCGAAAATCCTATGCGGACGCTGGGTAGACCGGCAGCGAACGCGATGCGCGAATGTACGAGAGTTTGGCAGGGCAAAGGTCGTAAATACGCGTGCGAGACTTAGAGCAAAGTAAAAATGGGGGCGAACAATCATCACCAAAATTAACTAAAACGTAGCACAAGTCCTGTCACGGTCGCCAAAATGTAAAAACAAGAGCTTTTTCTTGAGTATAAATGATAAGTCGGATGGTGCTAGTTTAATAGTTAAATTTTAATGACAATTCTTGAATTATTTCTCCTCACTTAAACTCCTCGTGGCTATATCTTCAACTTCAATTTTTCGTCTGTGTTTGTTCTATGTTCTCTTTTTTCTAATTCCTATCTGCCACTCGTTCGCTAGTACGAGTTGGCAGCCTAGTGCAACAGCTGTTATGTTAACAACATTCAAAAAGCGCGGAATTCAAATATACAACATTATTCTAATTGGGTTTTGACCCAGAAATCCTCATTTCCTTTATGGAAAACAATCCGGATATTGCCAGGGGCTACACCAAGGGAGACAGAGTGGCGGTGGAGGCCAAGTGGATAAAACTGATTGATGAATTAAATTCCGCAGGTCCACCAATGAAAGATGTTGGTGGATGGAAAAAGGTACGATTCAGACGAAGGTTATGGAGCGAGTGGTGGAGTCTTTGGATCAGCTAAATGAGTCGGTGCGAGCTCAAGGCTTAATGATGGCCGAGCATAATGCCGCCATTTTAGCAATCGAAAAAGAAAAGCTGGAAGTCCTTAAAAATCTACTTAACCCAAAATAAAAATAAATTAATAAATTAAACAAAAATATGTTTATTCAATTAAAAAAGGCTGCGAGCAATATCGTCCCGAATTTCAGTAGCATTTGCTAAGTCCTCCTGCGTTCCACTGAGTTCTTCCTCTTTTTGGTTGCGCGAATCGTAGTTCTCCACATCAATCTCAGGCAATCCTTCATTTCGTCGACGGCAAAAGTTGTGTAATAGGCAACAAACATTGATAATCTGGCACACAAATTTTGGATCGTACTGAAGAGTACATTGAAGGCATCTAAATCTACTCTTTAGTATGCCAATAGTCCTTTCTACAATATTTCTGGCTTTTGCATGCTTCACGTTGAATAGATGTTGCATGCTTTGATTTTGTGGCCTACGGTAAGGAGTCAAAACAAAGGGTTCTAAAGCATATCCGGAATCTGCTAGTACAATCGAATTATTTGTCCTGGAAAAAAATTCTCTTATATTACTCTTGTTCCAGATAAACGAATCATGGCAAGCTCCGGGATGTGTGGCATCAATTGCAAGAATCTCCATATTATAATTGCATACCTGAAAGAAACAAACAATTATTGCTATTTTACTCAAATAGGGCAATACTAACTTACCACCATTGCATTAACGCTGAAGTATCCTTTGCGATTCAACTATAACGAAGGGTCTTGAACAGGTTTTGTTATTTTGACGTGCGTACCATCTACGCATGCAATAACATTAGGAAGTAAAAATTTTTCAAGAAAGTTATGCTTTGATTGTAAAATCTGAACCGTCGTTTGTTGTGCGGATATATTGTCGGAGCACAAGTTTTCCAACAAACATACGACTTTATGCAATATTTTGGAGAATGTGCTTCTTCCAATATTAATGTCATGGTCCTTTGCCACCCCCATTTGGTGAGTCCCGGTAGCAAGAAAGCGAAGAACAGCCGCAACCTGTGTTTCTTGTGGAATTAGCGGATGCTCTAGGTGGGGTCCAAGTTTTTCGACAATGAACTTGAATAACTCCTTGTTAACCCGGTAAGATTCTACAAATCTGCAAGTCTTACAAGTCTTAGCTTTCCGTTTTTATAATTACGATTATTGATGACTCACTGTAGATCCGGTAATTCAAAATATTAACATTGTTTCTTAAGCGTTGGTTGTTATTTTTAACGCTTAATAACTGTCGACGCCTTAATTCGTTTGCAGCTAAAAGTTGCGACAACATTTTGATAAAATTGTAATGCAACAATATTTAAATCTTGACGGACAAATAATCTGACATCTGCATGAGTTTTCCAATACTTCTTTTCGACCATTTCCAACACTTCCCCCGAAAACACATTTTGAATATTAAAAACTCACTTTTTACGGCCAAGAACGCGTGTACCATTGATTTTATGCAGTGAATCAGTACCTCATTAACGTCTTTAGGTTGGAAACTAGAGCGGGCCAAAATTTGATCAGCCCCTAATTCACAAAACTTTGTCAAAACAAACGCAGCGGCCAAGGGGAAATTTAATAAAAAATTATTCAATACACAAGGGAAATTCCCTTATGATAACGGGAAACTCGAAAATGTTAAAGGGAAATTCTGAAATGTTAAAGGGAAATATTAAAATATTATTAAAAACTCACTTTTTACGGCCAAGAACGCGTGTACCATTGATTTTATGCAGTGAATCAGTACCTCATTAACGTCTTTAGGTTGGAAACTAGAGCGGGCCAAAATTTGATCAGCCCCTAATTCACAAAACTTTGTCAAAACAAACGCAGCGGCCAAGGGGAAATTTATTAAAAAATTATTCAATACACAAGGGAAATTCCCTTATGTTAACGGGAAACTCGAAAATGTTAAAGGGAAATTCGGAAATGTTAAAGGGAAATGTTATCAAATTCACTTCCGAGTGAAAACTGGAACAGACCCGTATATTAATATTTTTTTTATATTCCTTCCGACGACATCAGGATCTCGGATTTTTCTGCCAATATTCTGGTTACCAATTCCGCTGTCCGCATAAGGCACCATCCGCCTTCAGTAAAAGTTTTCCTACCGAATTTCTGCTGCCTAGTAACTTCAACCTGCTTCGTTGGGTCGAGTGGCCGCTTCTGTGGCCTGATTCCACTTGGGTTCTTGATTCGTCCATTCTCGGCGACGACAGCTTATTCCGAACAGCTCGGCAGCCCAGATCGCGACAAGAGCATTAGTGTGACCATCCTGCTTCATAAGAGACGCTTATTGCTCACGCTAGTCGACACATGCTAATCGGCAGAATTCGATTCGGAGAATGCCCACGGGAGACGACAAGAAGCCGAGTCCGATACCATCAATCCGTTTGGACAGGTCCCAATCCGCATCTCCGCGCACTGTTCATCCGAAATCAAAGTCCTACGTTATCAATCCACAGGCTAGTAGCGACATTTCTTCAAATATCAGCCCACGTCTATCGACAAAACACACTCGGCCGACCACAAAAATTGCCTAAGCCGCTATCGATATCGCCGTGAGGAAATTCACTGCCACAACGGACCGTGTGAGCCAATTTGAGGCCAATATACACACTCCGGGCACCCCAGAAACGACCAGTCTCTCCCCCCACATGTGTCAAGTGCGTTGCGGGCACTGTGGGAAAAAGTGGAGAGAGATTACGACAGCTGTTCTGAGCTTATTGCGGCATCTGCTGAAAGTTCAACGGTAGGGCTAACACTCCAGTTCAAATACGAATATTGCTTTTCGGTCTACGAAAGGTGTGTAGCCAATCTCCAAAAGCTCATAGAAAAGGCCGCCTCTCAGTCCGCTCAGGCTTCCGCACCCAGCCAACTGCCCATTTTTACTAGCTGCCGTTTACCGCCAGTGAATACCGAAGTTTTCGCTGGTGATTATCTTCGGTGGCCCACCTTCAGAGACTTGTTCACCGCCAAATACATCCACAACTCGCGGCTCACACCGGTGGAAAAGTTGTTCCACCTGTTGTTGAAAACAAGTGGCGGCGCGCTCGCCATTGTCTGCAAGGCCCCGCTAACCAATGAAGGTTTCGTCTCAGCGTGGCAAGGCCTGACCGACCGCTTTGAGAATCGGCGGTTTTTAGTCAACAGTCAGTTGAAAATTCTGTTCAACATCCAGACTGTTCCCCAAGAGTCCGGAGCCGCTCTAAAAGAGCTACAAGGCACCATTCAGAGTTGCCTCACAGACTTACGAATGTCCTCCATTAAGGTCGAAGGTTGGAATTGTCTCCTGGTATACATGGTTTCCTTAAAGCTTCCCAAAATCACGCTTTCCATGTGGGAGCAATCAGTCCACAACAAGGCCGAAATTCCAACCTAAAATGAGTTGGACGCATTCCTGACAGAGCGCTATCGGACTCTGGAGGCAATCGACGACATCAGGCCTAGCGTTTCGGGGCAATTTCCGCAAAGACCGGCAACTGTTAGCGCCCCAGCGCGAGGCTTAATTCATACGAGGCCAGGGTGGCTCCAGCCCCAAAGGGATGTGATCTTTATTCCAGGGAGAACCATCCGGAGTGCTTATGTCCACGGTTCCTTGAAATGAATGAGCGACCGCTCCGACTACATTAAGAGAAGGCAGCTTTGCCTGAACTGCTTTGCGCGAGAGCACCAGCAACGGCACTGCACCAGTGCCCACAGCTGCTTCACATGCCACAGCCGGCATCACACTCTCCTCCACCGCGGTAATCCGTTCGGTTGTTCAACTTGGTCAAACTTCCTTTTAAGACTATCCAGGCCCAAGTGTCCGGCGTGAACCAAACCGTGGATGCTCAGTCCACTAAGTTATGTTATTTTTCAATTCGTTCGCCTTCCAGACCTGGGATACAGTTAGAGACCGCAGCTTATGTTCTTCCGCAGCTGGCCGGGAATCTGCCCTCGTAATCAATCACGCCAGAATTTCTTAAGGATCTTCCTGACATCCCCCTGGCGGACCCCAAGTTCTTTGGGAGCTCCCAAATCGATATCTTGATAGGAGCAGACGTTCTTCCTTCGATCCTCCTCGGCAACTCCAAAACGAACATTTGCGGTTCGCTTCTCGGCCAGGAGACTATTTTTGGATGGGTGTTGACACCCCCAATCCACTCGACAGGCCCCCGCAGTGTGTCTGCCTTACCTGTTGCCTCGAAGATTCCCTGGATCAGATCCTTACTAAATTCTGAGAGGTGGAGGAAGTGTCCACACAGATCGTCCCCGAGGCTGATTCGTTTTGCGAACAAAAACTGGCCATCGCGGGACCATCGCGGCAAATATGTTGTAAAGCTCCCCTTGCACGATCCCGAGCACAAGGGTTCCGAGCTGGCATCCTCACGATCCACAGTGGGCGATTTGGCCAATCTGGTGAAGGAAAATGAATAACTCAAAAAATAAAAGATTTTTCAAAAGAAAAATTTTTTTATCGTAATAATCAGGGGTGCCGCAGAATCCACTTCCGCTGCAAAAAACCTAAAAAATGATTCCGAGGTGCCACAGCACTTCCACTCAAATATTTTTCGGGTATTTGAAAACACACAACTTGACGTGAATTTCGATGCCTACCACATCAATAGATTCGAAATTTTGAAGTCGGGTTTAGTAGAGCTGTCGAGCTACTTTTATTTATTTTCGCGCCAACATTTTAAACTTTTTTTTTAAATTAAAGTAAAAAAAATAAACTTAATGAATTAAACAAAATAGGTTAAATAACATTATTTAAATAATAAAATAACCCAAAACCTACCATTTTACAGTCATTTCAAAAAAATATTTGCTAGAACACATGCGTGATTTCATCATGGCAATCCTGCCAGCCATTTCGAATGGTTTTTGAAAAAACTAAAAACACAAAACTTATTCGATGTTGTATGGCACCGAGAAATTGGTTTAGCGGAAATGCCTTTTTGTGGAAATCAAAATCACTGTGTTTTGCATGGCACCCCCGTATAACTTAAAAAGGCACACAACAAATTAATTTTTTTTTAATTTAATTTTTTATTTAAAAAAAAATAAATTTTTTTTTTTATTTTGTAATTTAACAACATTTTTGCTTTTTTTTTTGTTTCTTAATTATTTTTAAGTATCCAATCAGAACCGGATCAGAATCGCCTTCCTTTACATAGCCCAAAAGCAACATGCCACACTGAAAAAAGAGCGCTTCCTGACCACTTACATGATTTCTGCAATATGAAAAATTTTAGAAGCGGCGCGGTGCGGCAGCCAAGTTTGGTCATTTTGATAGAAGACGATTTATATTTTTAAATGTATACACAATTATCTCAGACAAGGACGATCATCATATAGTTTTATTCCACAGAAGTTAACAATTATTCACAAAAAGGGTAATTTAAAGCTTACCACATTCAATCACCATTTAATAATTCAACACTTATCACAGGTCACAAAACGTTTTTTTTTTCTGTTACTACATACCTGACTTCTTGTAAAAACAAAAAAAAATCTTCGAAAAGGTTAAAATTTTAATTTTTACAATGAATTGAATTAACACGGAAAAACGCTGGAAATACTTATTATGATTGCAGCGAAAACATATGCTCACTTTGAAAGCTCACAGCTGATCAAATATATCGATTAAAACACCAAAAATAGTACTTTTGTGCTAATTAAATATTTAGTTATCGGCGGGAATTCAATTTTTGGAACATTTCAACAAAAAAAATTGTTGAGTTCCTGTCGCTAGATCGGTCTAATCGCCCACTGTGCGATCCTTCGCTCTAGGTCAGTTCCTCCGCAACGAGCAGCGCCTGAAAAAGGATCCTCTCCTCAAAGGCTGGTATGACGCTGTGATCCAAGAATACCTCGACTTAGGACACATGGCAGAGGTTTCTACGACGAGCAGTTCCGCCACGTATTACCTTCCGCATCACGCCGTTTTCAAGCCCGAAAGCATAACTACTAAAGTGCGGGTAGTCTTTAATGCCTCTAGCCCTTGCGCAAACGGGACCAGTGACATTCTCTACGCAGGCCCGGTCTTACAGTCCGACCTGACGATTCAGATCCTGAAGTGGCGATACTGAGGCACAGGCAGCTATCCGAGAGCTCGAGGGGGCCCTAGGTTCGGCAGGGTTCCCACTTAGGAAGTGGATGGCCAACAGCAAGGCGATTTTGTCAAACATCCAGACTGACCATCTCCTTCGGGCTGACTTCCTCGAAATCGATGCAGAGAGCACAGGCAAAACTCTCGGCTTGCGGTGGAAGGCGACGTCGGATGAGTTCTTCTTTATTCCGCCAGAATTGGCCCTGGGATCATCGTTCTCGAAGCGTCAGGTCCTTTCTCAAATTGCCAAGTTGTTCGATCCAAAGATGTTTGTGTAGGACATTTGGTTCCAGGATCTAGGCTGCGTCGATGTCCTCCCTCAAGAGTTCTGCAAAAAATGGGTTGATTTCCTGAAAAATTACTCGGAGCTCGATCAGATCCGCATTCCCCGCTGGGTCGCTTTCCGACCACACTTGAGGGTGGAACATCATGGGTTCTGCGACGCCTCGCAGAAGGCTTATGGCGCCGCCATTTACGACCGAGTTGAGGTGGGGTCCACGGTAGCGGTGAACTTGATAACGGCAAAGACGGGGGTGGCCCCAGTCAAGACGGTGTCGCTCCCGCGGCTGGAGTTGTGCGGAGCCGTTCTGTTGTCCGAGATGGCCAACGTGATTCTTCCGAAGATGCCCGGCCCTGCGTCCGCCCTCCATTGTTGGACGGACTCGACCATTGTTCTCGCCTGGTTGCACAGGCGAGCGTGCCATTGGACAACATTCGTGGCAAATCCGGTGACAAAGATCACTCAGTGCACGGAGGTACATGTCCGCTCCGAGCATAATCCGGCTGATCTCGCTAGCCGGGGGGTCGGGCTTCAAGACCTCGCGGACATTCAGTTGTGGTGGCATGGTCCTGCATGGCTGCAAGGGCCGCGTTCTGAGTGGCCCAGTCAAGGCAATGACTCCCCCGAGACTGAACTCGAGAAGCGAGCGGTTAAGGTCCATGTTGCGAAGGCCCCGCCAGAAGATATTCTTGAGCGTTTTCCCACCTTCGACAAGACGTTGCGAGTGCTCGCTTATGTTCGCTTCATCCAGCGCTCGCGAGAGGCCAAGACTTCGTTTGAAGACCACTTGACTTCTTCTGAGATTGCGTCGGCCGAACGTCTCCTAATTTCCATCACGCAACGCAGGCATTTCATCCATGAGTTTGGCTGTTTAAGCCAAAAGCGTCCAGTGCCAGCAGGCAGTCCGATCCAAAACTTGAACCCGTTCCCGGATTCTCAAGGGCTCATGAGAGCGTGTGGCCGGGTTACAGCCTCCGAACTTCTCCAATATGACGAACGGCATCCGGTAATCCTTCCATACAACTGCCATCTGTCTCGTCTCCTCGTCCATTTTACTCATCGCATAACGCTGCACGGCGGTAATCAGTTGATGATCCGTCTGATCCGTTCCAAATTTTGGATTCCGAAGGTGAGAAATTTGGTCAAGTCCGTGAACTATTCGTGCAAGGTATGCGTCATCCACAAAAAGAAGTTGGAAACGCAACTCATGGGAGAGCTACCCAAGGAACGGGCGTCTTTCTCGCGTCCCTTCACACACACCGGCATGGACTATGCTGGACCCTTTGACATCAAAAACTACACGGGACGAGCCTGCCTCATTACAAAAGGATATGTGTTGGTATTCGTGTGCTTCTCCACCAAGGCCATCCATTTAGAGCCGACCTCCGACCTCACGACTGAAAAATTTCTTGCCGCTTTCGCCCGTTTCGTGTCCCGAAGAGGATGCCCCCGTCAAGTTCAGTCGGACAATGGAAAGACCTTCGTGGGTGCGGCTAGCCTACTCTCCCTCGATTTCCTCCAGGCTCTCAAGGGGGCTGTGACGAGTGCCTATAGTCACCAGCAGCTGCTTTGGGATTTCATCCCTCCGGGAGCCCCTCACATGGGAGGCTTGTGGGAGGCAGGCGTCAAAAGCTTCAAGACCTTGTTCTACAAGTCTACTGCCACGCGGAAGTACACTTTCGAAGAGCTGTCTACGCTCCTGGCGAGGATCGAAGCGTGTTTGAATTCGCGTCCGCTCGCGCCAATGTCCAAAGACCCCGCTGACCTGTTAGCCCTTACTCCTGGGCACTTCCTTGTTGGAGGCCCCCTCCTGGCAATAGTGGAACCTGAGATAAATAATGGGGATACCACAACCATTATAAACCGCTGGCAACATCTGAAAGCTCTCCATCAGCAATTTCTGCTATGGAAGGAAGAGTACCTTAAGGAACTCCATAAGCGGAATAAGTGGCGAGCCCGCACACGAGATCTCAAGGTCGGAGATATGGTGGTTGTCAAGGAGGACAACCTTCCGTCCAATGAGTGGCGATTAGGCCGAGTTGACGCAGTGTTTCCAGGATCCGATGGCCATGTCCGGGTGGTCGATATCCGCACTGCGCGAGGGCTCATCAAACGTCCCATCGCCCAGGTCGTGCTTCTTCCGATGGAAGCACCGGCTTGCGCGCAATAACCAGTCGTCCGTCCAGTCCAATGTTCCACGTCACCGTGCTGTTTTGTAGTTTTGGACAGTTGTCCAATTCGTAGTTTTTTACCAGTACTGATTGCCACGTTTTTTTTCATCCTATTCTGCTAGACATATCAAGCACGATGTCTCCACGTTCACGCAGCGCCATCGCACTGGAGAGCAGATGTACTCGAGATACTAACTTCTACCGATGCCGAGTCTGCAGTGGGATCCATCCGTTACGGAAGTGCCGCCGATTTCTTCGCTTGAGAGCCGAGAAGCGGCTACCGGCTGTCCTCGCCAATCGATACTGCCCCAGTTGTTTGGCTGACGAGCATTCCGACGGAGCGTGTCGGCGAGGGGACTGTTGCAAAACGTGCGGCCAGGATAATCAGACGTTGCTGCACCTTTTCGAGCAGCCGTCGGCTTCGCGCCAGCCGCGTCAGGATGCTCGCCGGTCGCGAAACCAATCCCCACGGAACTTTTCAGCCGCTCTTCGCCTGCCGTCCGCCACTCCACGGCGTTCCCCAGCCGTTCGTCGGCCCTCATCCGCCGCTGCTCCGCTGCTCCACGGTCCTCGCCGTCACACCACGGCATTCCTCGAGTACTCATCAGCACACGTCCACCGCGCATGTGCAGTTTTCCGCCACCCGTCTGAGGAGCCCGCAGAGCGCGGCCACCGATCCGTCGCGCTGGTGCTGGTACGGCCATACAGGGACGCAGGTCTTCGACACGGCGGTGCTCATCGACCCGTGCACGCCCACGAGCTGCATCGACGCGTCGCTGACAACCGCATTCCGACTGCCAACGACCAGAGAGGAGCAGGTTTGTGCGGCCACTGTGGACTCCAGACAGGATAGTAGTGTCCGGTTCGATTTCGTATTCAAATTCGAACCCCACATGCGCATTCGCACTCCAGTCCGGGAGCTGAGCGAGACTGTGCGGGCCCACTTCCGGGACTTTACCCTGGCTGACGAGCGGTTCTAGCTACCCGCGACCATCTCCGTGGTCCTGGGCGCGGATATGTATCCGCACGTGATGCAATCCGGCTTCATGAAGATCCAGGAAGGACTGCCGGTGGCCCAGAGCACCGTTTTTGGATGGGTCGTGTCCGGAGCATGCCACCAACAAGGACCATGTTGCAACCCGGGTGCTTGCAAGGGGGGGCGCTCGTCCGCTACTATATGCTTGATCCTCCTCCTCCTGCTTGATCGCCGCTTATTTTGGAGGACCAGATGTTTCATATTCAAAAAAGAAATAAAGATTTGGTTTAAATTAGCGTAGAGATTTTATGGATGTTTGTAATTTAAAAATTGATTTAGAAGAATTAAAACTAGTGACGGTAGAGAGTATTGAACACGATAACAAAGGAAAAAAGAAAGTAAAAGCATTTGCCAGTGAATGTATGGAAACAAGCAATTAAATTGAAAATGTTGGAATAAATTTAAAGGACGAAAATTCATGAAAAAATATTGATTGTTATGAAAATATAGGTGAAAGTGGAGATGAAACTAGGTTAGGTACAAGATTAAATGGAAATACGTTAGTAGAAAGTTCAGGAGAGGAAATTTAAGGTATACAATTAGATGAAAATAGGTTAGGTACAAGTTTAAATGGAAATACATTAGAAGAAAGCTTAGGAGAGGAAATTGTAGGTACACAATTATATGAAAATAGGTTAGGTACAAATTTAAATAGAAATATATTAGGTACAAGCTTGGAAGAGGATATTTTAAGTATACCATTAGATGAGAATATGTTAGGTACACGTGCAGAAGATATATTAGGTACAATCTTAGGCGAGGGAAATTTTAGGTACATGTTTAGGTGAAAACTGTTTAGGTAGAAGTTTTGGGCAAAACGGTATACATAGGTACAAGCTTAGGGAAAAACTGTTTAGGTAGAAGTTTAGAGCAAAACGGTTTAGGTAGAAGCTAAGAGAAAAACAGTTTAAATACAAAGAGTGTAGGGGGACAAATTGGAGTGTAGGATGAAATTTTTGAAAAATAAATGTTACAAATAAATATGTTAGAACAGGAGGATGAAGAAAGGGTGTACAATATTGGGGATCAGGTTAGTTATGCGGATAGAATGAAGCTAATGGTTTAAATATACATCGTTTACAACACCATTAGAGCAGTTTGAGTTTTTACGGATGCCAATGAGATTGAAAACGGCACCTCAGGTATTTCAAAGATTTGTAAATGATATTTTTTATGATATAATACGAGAAAATAAGGTTATAATATATAAAGATGATATTTTAATTACAAGTCAGGGTATCAAGGAACATATAGAAATATTAGTAAAGGTGTTTAGGAGATTAGTAGAGAATAAATTAGAACTTAGAATGGACAAATGCAAATTTCTACAAGATAAGGTAAAATATTTAGGTTTCTTGATGTCAAATGAGGGAATTAAAGCTGATGAAAAGGGATTAGATGCTATACAACATTTTCTGGTGCCAAATAAAGTACAAGCTGTACAAAGCTTGTTAGGTCTTTGTTTCACCGATTTATAAAAGATTTTTCGATATTGACAAAACCGTTATATGATTTACTGCGAAAAGATAGAGCTTTTGAATTTGGAAAAGAAGACTTAGATTGTTTCACACTTTTTAAGGATAAATTAGTCGCAGCTCCAGTGTTGGCTTTATATGATCATATGTAGGTGTTCCCGCCAGAAGGGCGAGAACCTCTGAGCGGCAGTGTGAGCGGCCAGCGCTTGCGCCCAAGTTTCCCACCGGCTCATATGCCGCTGCTCTCCTCGTCTCTTCTCGCTTTCCCCCTTCTTTTCCGCTGGCAATCTCACCACTCCGCGGTCCAGCGGCTCTTCCTCTCTTAGTTTAAGTTTAAGTATTATTGTCTAACGCAAGAAGTGCGAAATTAAATTGAACTGAATCGAAGCTTCCTCCGACACCTCTTTCTTGGGACTCCAACAGCAGCAACAACAACAACGACTACTTCGACACCTCCCAATCCAGCGGCCAGCAACGGAAATACATCCCGAGGGAAACCGGACCATCTTCGGCATTTTCCGCCCACTCCAGTACATGGTCCTTTGAGCCGGATCTATCCTGATCCACCAGCGCCCCCTGCGGAAAAAACTCAAGATATGTACGATTTTCTATTTCTATTCCGTCCATGGTCGCCATATTCCTTTTCCGAAGGCGTTAATTCTTTCCTTCTGTCCGATTCCGATTTCTAAGTGATAAGTGAATGTGATATATATATGTTTATTAACATATGTATGTGCATTCGCCCAGCCGCAGTGAATTTCTTCCTATTTTTTAAAGTGCAAGTGCTTTGCCAATATCGGCCCCCTATTTCGTTTTCACTGCGATCCGCTGGTGTCCAAGAAAATATATACATATATATTACATACACCCATCCATATTCACATAAATCGTCCGTCATTAAACTGATGGTTTTTTCGTTCAATAAATTAATATACAATTTAAAATAAATACATACACATTCCAATCTATACAAACAAAATATCCACAACATACAAATTATACTAAGCAAATTTATTCACATTTACAAAATATATATACATAAATATTTAAAAAAACGTAACCTATTTGAACGCAAATATAATATCTTATATATAAAATTCTGCTGTCCACTCTTTGTACCAAAACTCCTCCGAAACTACTTGACCGATTTGGATGAAATTTTGAGGGGATATTCTGTAGGCCAGAGAATCGGCTAACATCTATTTTTGTACCCTAACCAATAAGGGTGGTACGCAATACAGCTTTAGTCGCTGCCTGCTGACTGTAAGATTAGAAATTTTGAATCTATGGATGTGGTAGCCATGAAATTTACGTCAAGTTTTGTATTTTGAAATACCCAAATAATATTTATGGGGCAGTGCTGTGGCAATTCGGTATTATTTTTTGGTTTTTGGAAAGGAGGGTTTCTGTGGCCGACCTGTGAGTTTCTTTTAAAAAGTAGATTTAAAGTGATTCAATTAGTTATATTTATATGTGTTTTTTAAAGAAAAATGCCAACAAAACGCAAAGGGGCTGATTTGGCCGGGTTCAAGCAAATGTCGGAACCAGCGATAGAGAAGAGACCAAAGAACAGAAGAAGAGATCCAGCAAGAAAACATTAATGCCCGTGAGACCATGGCACGAGTGCGTCAAGAAGAAACAGAAGATATACGAGTGGAACGCAATGAAGAAGAAGATCAGAACAACGACAAATATGCCGTTTCAGAAGCAATATAAGCGAACAAATGACCAACAACGCACACAGGCACATCGAGCATTTGTCTCAATTGATTCCTGCGTCTGGCATTCCACTACGAGCCCGATATTGAATATTCTGCTCATTCAAAGTTGCCATTGGTGCTATGGACAAGGAATGCCCACATTGTCATGCTTTCAAATTCAACAAGGAGCCGCCGGGATGTGTTGCGCGTCTGGAAGGTACAACACCTCCTATTGAAACACCACCTGAACCATTGAACGGTTTACTTACAGGCACAGATCCAAATTCTAACCTTTTCCTAAAGTCCATTCGAACAATTAGTTCATGTTTTTTAAATGACTTCGTTCGGGCAACGAAATCATTAGAAATACTAATTCAAATGGTCAACAATTCAATTCTACTTTAATTCAGATGAAACTGGATGCGTTAAATTACCGACAGATTTCTGCACAATCATTGTGCAGAATGCAGAACGGTAATGATTCAATCATTAAACGAATCCAGTTTCCAATTCGATTGGCATTTGCCATGACAATTAATAAGTCCCAGGTCAACGATGTCCGTTTGTGGCTTGATTTGAGCAAACCATGTCATTATACGTTGCATGCTCGCGAGTGGGTAAACAATCCGTTTGTTTGTCCTAGCGAAAATGGGCTAACCAGAATATTGTGCACGCCATAGCATTGAGAGAATAAATTTAAATGAATTTAACAAATTATTGTTCAGTGTTATGTTTTTGACATTTTTTTCGTGAACAGCGCTCCGCCTCTACTCATATACCCTCTTTACATACTTGCATAATAGTTGTTTTCTCCTTCGAGATAAAAATGGTTTTTTTTACAGCATGAATTGAATCAGGGATAGGTGGGCGAAGTTCCCGGGTCAGCTAGTATATTCAATAAAAAACAATAAAAACCAAACATCCACATTGAGAACAAAAATAATTAATCCGCAATAAATAAAATAAATTTTTGAGTCGACATACATACATATATACATTTAACCAAACAAATATTGCCTTTTTATTTCGATCGTGACCTACACAATTGGCTACATACATATGTACATATGTACATACATATTTACAAGCAGAGCGCCAGACTCCAGCTTCCCCTCCACCTTCATACATATATATTTGCCAGCTTCCCGCTATTCTGCGCGGAACGGCAACTACAGCTTCATACATCCGTATATACATACATACCTACATACATATTTGCAGCGCCAGACTCCAGCTTGCCCTCACCCTTCATGTTCAAATTTATTTTCACAACGAACAATATTTGCAAACTCCAACTTCTTTTAGTTGTTATTCTTGTTGTTGTTAACCACGTTGACTGAAATAGTTCTTATCGCATAGCTTGATCTATGCAGAATCTAGATGAAAAGAAATGCGAAAGATAACGGTTCATAGAATAAAGCTTAAAGCAAAAGAAAATATGTATGCAAGTTGTCAAAAGTATTTTCACAAGTTTATTGCGCTTCAAAAGTATTTTCACAATGCAAATATTTAATTGTTCTTGGAATACTTTCAAATATTCGCAGTCGTTTGGACTTTCTAAAGTTTTAAGAAGTCTTGGGTTGAATAATTAACAACAAGAAAATTACCACAATGCTGAATATGAAGGAAATTCGAACGAACTGGTGAAAAAGTCGAAATGCTATATTTTAGTCGTAATTTTTTGTTTAATCATGTAATTTTTTTTTGTTTGCAAAACTGTCTACAATTTGTAACATATCACCCAGTGCTATGTACATGTATTAGACGACGGATGGAAGCGGGTAACTCCTCTGGGAGGCACGCGAAGGGGTCCGGCTATGAGCTTGGTCGGTATTTGGGAGTGGGAAACAATTGAATTCCAAAAGCGTTACCTAGTCGTCAATTTATTATACTCTTACTTTGTTTTCGCGTGCGGCGAAGGGGGAAATGAAAAATGTGGACAAAAGGACAATCTGCTTATCTACCAATCAAACAAGTCCGGAGCGTAGCAGCAAGGTTGAACTGCTGCGGTCATGCCCACCCTACCTTGATTCCGCAGCCTCCTAGCTGTCTATAGTCGGAATCCCATACATATGACCCACTCCTAAGCCCTATCCTTTATACTCCCCGACATTGTCGACTTGCGGTCCCCACTAGAAATTAACTTAGCAATCCATAATTAATTTGTGTTTATTCTGGACAATTTTCCATATAAGCTAGCCCTTAACGTTATGCCTAAGTTCCCTAGTTGGGCAAGCTAAACTTTTCGCAGTAATTAAATATCAAAGTATAACATGTAAATATCATAAAAGTAGAAGAAAAATGAAATGGTATGGATTAAAATAAATTATAAAAATAACATAATAATAAACATAATAATAATACAAAATATTTTCCATTTAATTTCTCGCAAATTCAATCTAGTGCAATCTACTTCAACTAATTCCATCTGTTCAATTTCAATCGCAATCTAATTCAATCAAGTCCATCTGCTCAATTTCAATCGCAATAGCAATCTAAGGCACGGCCAAACAGATCAGCTGCTACACCTTTAAGCGGGATACGCTTACCAAAACAACAAAAATAACTAATGCGAAATAATGCCAATCGTGCACTGATAGAAAAGGAGAAAAAAAAAAATATGATCTTGTGTTGTCCCTCACTTATGCGGGAACTCCAACGACAAAAGCGCTTTCTCGTTCATTCCCTGAAAATACACTTGGCAAAAATATTTGGGGGCAAAAAAACCATCTTTAATTGCAGGACAACCAAAATGTTTTGAAAGTTAATTAATTATTATAATTATAATCGGCTGTGGCCGATTTCCTCCGGATTTAGTCCGCACTTCCGCACTTTTGACTGGTCTTCCGCTGGCCGATCCTCTAGCGGACAATTTGGGGTGAACAGGAACCAAAAATTAACGTGTGACGAGTCCGCGCTGCTGAGCTGTGCAAATTATTTAGCGCTGCCGGGAGAGGCGGATAAGCGGAGGCGAAACTGGCGGTACTGCAAGTGGCGGATTGGTGAAGACGGAACTGGGGTAGGCGGCAAAAAAGTTCCAGCGGTCGATGCTCTGCCGAATGCTTCTGCTGCTGATAGGCGGCTCGCCCAATGCCGCTCGCTTTAAATATTTCAGCCGCTTCAATAACTTTGGGGGCTCGCCTGCAACCACAATAATTTTTTTAACATTTGGACACTTACTCGAACTAACGCCTTTTCAGACTCACCCCAATTTGATAGGTAACACAAAAGTAGCAATAAAGCTTTTTTTTTTTTTTTTTTAATACGCGCGGGAGTCCCACAGCCCACTTCCCGCCCAACCGACCGAGGGGCGCAGCCGTGTGACGTACGGCTCGATCGCGTTCTAGATAGACGCGTGAGAAGGAAAATATAGAAAAGAACGAGGAAAGTTAGGTTTAGGTTCATGCAACATTACGAGCTAATTCTACTAGCAATACAGTTTTAAGGCGAGGGAGGCTCTCAGGTCCCTCTATAAATTTAAAAAGTCGGTTGTAATCGGCACATAAGACCCTAAAAGGTTCATGTGCCTCAAACTCCCTCCTACAGTGATTTATTGCTAAGGGGATAAAGGTTCTAGATGTTAGTCGAGGAACGTGAAAGTTAAGCTGTCCTAGCAGGTAGGGGCTCTCTACGTCACCATGAATTAGCTTGTGTAGAAAGACGACACCAAGCATAGTTCTACGGTTAGCTAGGGAAGGTAGGTTAATTAATAGAAGTCTACTAGAATAAGACGGTAATCTTAGGTCGGCATCCCAGGGTAAGCCACGTAGGGCGAAAAGCAGAAAATTTTTTTGAACAGATTCAATGCGGGCAATATCAATTCCAAATTGAGGACTCCAAACGCAAGAACCATATTCCAAAATAGGACGAACTAATGAAGTGAAAAGAGTCTTAGTTACGTAAGGGGAATCGAATTCTTTCGACCACCTTTTAATAAATCCAAGCATGCCTTTGGCCTTGTTAACCATGCAAGAAATATGTTCTGAAAACGAAAGCTTAGGATCTAGACGGACACCTACATAGATCGTCAACAAGAGTTATTCTTTCCAATGCGCATTCATTAAGCGTATATGTTGCATACTGGGGAGTGACACGTGAAAATGTCATCAGTTTGCATTTTGAGCTGTTGAGATTTAATAAGTTAACACTCCACCATGCCTGGAAGTTGTCAAGATCGGATTGTAAGTCTAACTGGCATGAGCTGTCGTTATACTGCACGACCAGTTTGACATCGTCTGCGTACATAAGTACGCATACCCATAAGAGTTGGGTAGCACTAGAGGAAGGTCATTGATGAATAAGGTAAATGCAGCGGGCCAAGATGGCTGCCTTGTGGGACGCCAGAAGTGACATTGAGGGAGTTGGAAAGAGAATTCTTGAACAGAACCTTTTGAGTCCGGTGACTCAAATAACTCTGAAGCCAATTAAGGAGATCGGTAGGAAACCCTATTAAATCGAGCTTCCTTATAAGAAGAAAATTATTAACCGAGTCAAAGGCTTTACTAAAGTCCGTATAAATCACATCGGTCTGAGATTTACTTTAAAAGCCCCTAATCACAAATGTGGTAAGTTCCAAAAGATTTGTAGTGGTCGATCTTCGTCTCATAAATCCATGCTGACATGGAGAAATTACGGATCTGCACAAGTGCTGCAGGTGAGGAGTAATTACATTTTCAAAGAGTTTTGGAATTGCCGACAACTTAGAGATTCCTCTGTAGTTACCAACTTGCTACCTTTTTTATGGAGAGGAATAATAAATGATTCCTTCCAAATAAGGGGAAATGTTGATGTTTCCAAAGATATGGTAAATAGTTTGAGAAGGGGGTTACACAGAGCCTCGGCGCAATACCTGAGAACACAACCCGGTATTCCATCGGGACCCGGTGCATAAACTGGCTTTACACGTTGAAGATCCAGCCGAAGAGAGCTTTCGTCTAAGATACGACTGAAAATTAAGTTCGATTTGGGCATAGGGAAAGAATACGTCTGGTTTATCTGGTTTGAGGAAGAATAAGTAGTTTTAAAAAACTCAGCAAAGAGATCGGCGATTGCCTGATCCGATTTTGCTGAAGAATTTTTAAATGAAAGCGAGGAAGGGTATAGGTTTGGTTTACGCTTGGTGTTAACAAAATTATAAAACTGTTTCGGGTTCTGTGTGAACTGAACCCTACAACGATTCAAATAATTTTAATAAGACCGAGCGTTATGCACGGTAAATTTCGACCGAGCACTGAGATAGTTAGAAAGGACAGAAAAGGACAGAACCTTATTGGCTAAGGCTAAACAATCAGATTCATTCTCTACAACCGTCCCCGTATCGATAGTCACTTCGAAAGTTGGATGGTAAGGATCTTCAGGTAGCGTCAATGGAGGAACTCTAACTAAGTCAACAACTATAGGATCAGAGACGAAACAAAGATACAATAAGCGGTATAAGGAATTCAGGACATGGTTAACTTGAGACAAGGATATGTCAAGCAGGCCATCAATAAGGTCATGCTGTGCCATAATGAGGGACATTTGACACACCATCAGATGACCAACGAGCTCCAGGTATATTGAAGTCCCCTAGTTGGTCTCGATCTGAAAGCCTGTTGGAAACGGCCTGAATTGCCGCAAGGTGTTTCCAATAAATGGGCTCCTCAGCCGATGGTGGAACATAGGAGCAAGTTATGTAAATAAAACTACCTGGAAATGAAAGTTTAACACAAATAAATTCGATATCGTGATATCGTCAAAGGCAACAAGTTCTGAGATGAGGGAGGAGTCAACGGCAATTAATACTCCACCTCCACGACTAGTCGGGCAACCCTGTAAGTTGTATATTTTCCCGAAAAAATTTCAGAGCTAAGGATATCTGGCTTTAACCAGGTCTCGGTAAATACAATTACCTGGGATGAGAAGGAAAAACTGTCAGAATACAATTTCCAGAGCTTGCTGCGTAAGCCTCTAGTATTCTGATAGGAATGTTGGAAGGAAGTGGTTAGTTTTTTGGGACTGAAGGTGTTGAGGTGGTCTTAGCGGTGGTCCTTGCGGCTTGTGGCGGTATAGGGAGGCGTACTCCCACTGGCCGCTTTTTCTTTGTTTTAGCCTCGAATTCTTTAACTACAACGTGCTTGGGCCAGAAGTCACCAGAGCAAATTGTGTCAAAGATATTCGGATTAACGCTAATCTTGAAAGACGAGATGTGTCTGACATACGAAAAATTAAACTTTTCCACTTTTACATTTTCGGCATGGGTTTTGCCTTGAATATAGGCAACGACATCTTCCGATGCGAGGTCAGGGGCAAGCCGCGAAACAAATATTGTTTTCGATGGTGGAGCAGCAGTTAGGGTCTTTGGTAACCCTAAGTTATCGACAGCCGGTAGTCCGGATGTTTTTTCGCCCTGGGCAGTCTGCGGCGTCCGAGTTTGGGACACCGCAGCGGACACAACGGAAATTACTGGCGGACCTGTTGCCATTTCCACCCCTGTACTTTCGGTTACCGAATCTAATACCGCTCCCGATCTCAAAACCATTGGGCTTGGTATCGGGGTCGGCGGCTGTGCCGAAGGGGTGATCCCGATGGTAGGTTGCTGGGATTCGCACAGTTGCTGACGACCAGCAACAGATTTTTTGCGCTTTGGCGACTCGTTTAATAGCTTCAGACTATTAAACTGAGCGTCTAACGCTGTGAACAGATCATTCGCTTTGAGAAAAATTGACCGTGAGCTCACTAAATCCGTTTCTGGTCTGCCGCATGAAGGATTTCATTTCCTTCTCAACCTCTCGACAGGACTGGCAACAATAATGTATTCCCATTTTACTGGAAATTGCATCGTATTGCCGTATTGCGGGCCCGACAACTCGACACACTTAGCGTGTACGACCGTATCACAAAGCCAGCAATATACTCTTGGTTGGTCTGCCAAAACGGTTTTTTGGCAGTTTTTAATTCCGCAGACAATATTAAAAGACATTTCCACAAACCTTAGACCACTGTGCAAAGAGGAGAAGAGGAGACGCGTGTGAGCGGGAGAGTGAGAGCGATATGGAAATAGCGAGGGCGAGAGAGCTTAGCTGCAGCTAAACACCAACGGAACGTAAGCGGGGAGAAGAGGGATAGGCACAAAAGAGAATGCAGAAAACCGTCTTAGCACAAAAACTAAAATACAAATAAAACACGAAAAAAAGCTCATGCACACGCGGTAGCAAACGGCTGAAGTTAAATGAGAAGTTTTGTGATGATTTTAATAAAACCCCCGGTGGTTTAAAAAGCAAAACAACACAATATTCGGAGCGCAAAACAAAAACACGACCGTTCACTATGAAGAGAAAAGACGTGATATGGATCGCTCAATTTAACACATAGGCTCATCCAGGTGTTGGCCTTTATTTAACTTTTTCGAGTCACGTCCGCTCACAATGGGGTTTTCCGCTCAAATAATTTGAAGCTGCGGTCAGCAAGTCAGCCGAGACCACGCCTAGGAGGGCGTTGTCAGCAAACTCCATTTTGTAGAGTATTTCTCTGACAGTTTGCTGATTGGAAGCGATACTCTTACCCCTCCATAACCTTGCCACGACCTTGGATCAGCTTCTCTTAGATCTTAGATCTTAGATCCGCGAGATCTTTTCCTAGCCTACTTTTAGGCATATGTATCAGCATATACCTCTGCACGCAGCATTCTACAAACTGTCCCCCACCAAAATCACACTTTAGGGGCTCTTTAAACCACTAAAGGGGGATGAATCCGATCGTAGGCTCATGAATTATTGCCTGATATCTTTGGCATGGAATTTCCCAATAGCTCGGCCCTGCAAGTCTTCGAGCTCGTAGTAAGCATGGCCTAGCTTCCGCTTAACTCGGGCCTTCACAAAAGCTGGAGCTAGCTTTGCGTTATAACCCCAGGCGAAGTTGCTTTGCTGAAAATTCCGTCGGTAAACTTCCTGACCTGGCTCAAATGAAACTTCTCGACTGCGCAAGTTATAGCTTCGCTCATTCCGAGCATGCTGATCCCGCATAGCTTCAGTAGCCGAATTAGGCAACAAATCGAAGGAATCTTCTCTAGCAAACTCTATCCACCGGTCCTCTAACAATTTGAGCTCTCACAGTAGTTGATACATATTGCTATTAGTAATCAGATGCTGTCCGAAAGCTAACCTATATGGGCTAGTTTTCACCGCACTGTGCACGGACAAATGCAGGAAGCAGGCAATATGGCTTAAATTTTCATCCCAATTGGTCTGATCGGGACGCACATACGCCTTAATCGCTGCCAAAATCGATCTATTTACGCGCTCAGATGAATTTCCTTGCGGCGCATAAGAAGCTGTAAAAGCATGTTGCACGCCATACTTTTGTAAAAAGGTATTAAAACTGTGGGCCTTAAATTGTACCCCATTGTCCGACACTAACACTTCCGGCGTGCCGAAACAGTGGAACAATTCCGTTTCAATATAGCTTCTGCAGCTAGCATTGTGTGGCAGTCCTATCTTCATTGCGTGCGTTCCGATCGCCCAATGACCTGTTTCGACTGCTGTAAGTCCTCTGATATCCCGCTTGCTGTTGGATAGCAGCTCACTGATTCGATTCTTGTCGTATGTCGGCCAACATTTCTTTGATCTGTTGTGTTCGCTCCTACTTGACCATTCCTTGTAGGATGTCTGCTTGAAATGGTCATGGATCCTTGTTTGGACCGAGTTTAACGAGATCGGTGTCATACGTTGATAACTTGCCCTTGCGAACCTGCTCGGGCTAGTTCGTCCGCTTTCTCGTTCCCTGGGATGTCAAAGTGTCCCGGTACCCAGGTTACTTGTACCTCGTTTTTCTCTGCAAGGCTATTAAGGGCCTTCTTGCATTCTGCCACCAGCCGTGAATTTGTTCTCACGGCCGCTAGGGATTTGATAGCCGCTTGGCTATCAGAGTAAAACCGTACTTTGGTGTCGCTAAGTCCTCGTATTGAGCCGTATCGAAAGTTTGGCTGCTTCCGTTATGGCGAGTACCTCAGCCTGAGCATATTATTCTATTCTGGGCATATTATATGCTGGTATCTTAGTCCTTTCTGGTACCGAAGAACTAGTGAGATGCTTCTGAGGCTGAGGTTCTGAAGCCACCGGACGGGTTGCAGGTTGCGGATAGCGCAAGGCCTCCTGTGGTGGTTAGCTGCAAATAGCGACTTGTCGTGAATAAGCACTCCCGGACAACAGCGGGTACCACACCGTTGTAGTACCGACAAGGCGCTTGTCTGACCGTCTTTAACACATATGTTGCAGTGCCCCGTCCTGCAGGCGAGCAACGCCCTCTTCCCTAAGGTCGAGGAAACAAATCAAAAAGCAGCCTGTTCCAGCGACATGTCAGCCCGGGGGAGCCGGAGATCCTCTGACGCAAGGCCATATACTAGCCGAGCTATTCCGCGCTGAGCGGCGATTCCATACATACATAGGTCCCTAAGTGCATGTTCTCTCGTCTCCTCTTTGTTAAGAAAGCAGGTGCACGCATATTGGCACACATACTGCACTGACAAAGAACGGCGAAACAGTGCCGACGAGAAAATACTCTCGAATCGAGACATAAAAATATTTCCGACAACAACATTTTAAAATTATCCAAATAAATTATAAATTTACAACTATTTATAGCCAAATTCCTTGGCTTTTTTTATAGCTTTGGCTTTGGCTATGGCTTTTTTTAAATGTTGGTGTTTCCTAAATACTTATCCGAAAGTTGCAAATAATTATTTATTAATTACCGCCAAATATCCTTTATTTTTCCTAGCTATTTTTAGCTATTTTTTGTCATTTTTTGGCGGGTTTTCAACAGAATTTGTTTTTAAAATTTTGAATGAATAATAATAATGAATGGGACACACGTCGTCCCAGGACACCCAAATCTATACCGATGTTTTACCTTCTTATGGCGACCATGACCAAGGATCAGAAATACAAAGTTAATAATTATGTGATAATGATGATGTGAAAAAACATTCGGCGTTTTTCTGGTTGTGTGGACGGACGATCCAAAAATCCATCACCTGCGACTTTCCTAGCAAAGCTACTAAAGGATCAGCATAAATTTATAAAATCTTCCCATTCGTTTATAACTACGTGTTGTTCTACTGCGAATCGTGATTTGCAAACGCCAGACCACATAATTTAACGTGTCTTCGTGCTTCATTCTTTGGAAGTAAAACCAACAGTAAATCGAAATGGCTGATGTGGCTGAGCAAAAGAACGAGACCCCCGCTGTGGAGAAAGTCGCCGCCTGACCATCGGACTTCGGATCCGAAGATTGCAGGCTTCACCTAGACCATCCAACTGAAACCCACTCAGGACATTCTCATCCCGGCATCACTGGCCGAGAACATCCGTATGTGCAGCAGAAGTTAAATAGTCTGTGCGAGGACCAGCACCGGCGCCGCTTGAGCTCATAGGCCAGGACAACAGAAGAAAAAAACCAGTGTGGGAGGCAGACCGCCCCCTGCGCCTACGTGGGAAAATCCAACGAAAAGGACAGCTTGTGCAGCCAGCACTGGAACCCCCCGACGCGCCAAGTCGGGCCAAGGCAAATAGGACCGGCAGCGCTTCAAAGAGCGCCCAACTGAATAAAATATTTTATTTTTTGTGTTGCCCTGCGTTGCACTCAACCATTTATGCACTGTGTTGCATATTCGATTTAAATGAAACATTGTAATTTGTACGACCAAGCAGTTTTTAGCTGCGGGTTTAGAAATTTTTTTAAATAGGCAGGTCATAATATTTGTAAAATCTGTATAACACACTAGAATAATCTCTATATATGTATATTAGAGGGCCCGCTATTGCATCCTCGCTTTGATCGGATGCAGATCCACACTTAAAATTTCGTATTAAATTTCGCTTTGAAGTCAGCGCACTGAATGAGAAATAAAGATTCTTTGAAGTCGAATGACAAATATAAAATGAGGCAAGGCCTACTCTAAGCCTTAGACCAATATCAATATTATCCCATTAATATTATTTTTAAAATTTATGTTTTTTATTTTTTAAAATAGGTTACAGGTGGAATTTGAAAATTAAAATACCCATACGAATCTGGAAATTTTTTTTCTGATTTTTTAAAAAAAATTTCATGTCTCTAAGACATGTGGTTTGGCCAGGGCTGTGATATATCAGTCAGTCAGTCAGTCAGTCAGTCAGTCAGTCAGTCAGTCAGTCAGTCAGTCAGTCAGTCAGTCAGTCAGTCAGTCAGTCAGTCAGTCAGTCAGTCAGTCAGTCAGTCAGTCAGTCAGGACAAAGCATTTTATATATATAGATAAAATTCTATGTCGTCGTGTTAGACATCATACTCTTCCGAAACGACTCGACCGATTCTCATGAAATTTTATATGCATATTCAGTAGGTCTGAGAATTGCTAACATCTACATATTTTTCGAACCCCTAAGTGATAAGGGTAGCCCCCGTAGTATTATCACTCTATAACTATATAAAACAACAACTAGGGGCGAGACAGAGTTCGCCTGGTCCGCTAGTAATATATATGTATACATAAAATCAAAGAACATGAACAAGAAAAAAAATAATTATAATAATAAAAATAATAATGATGATTTAAGAGCATACATGTAATTGTTTTAGAATTTTTTTTTATTTTCTGTTGTCATTTATAACAATAACCCATTTGTCATAAACAATTTTTTTTATTAACTATCGACTCAAGCCCAAAACTAAATAGGATTCTGGGAAGCGTTTATCAAAATGGGATCTTGGTGGAGCTCCAATAAACCTGAAGTAAAGGAAGATACGGCTAACGTTATAAATAACGTAGATATAGTAAACCACACTGACGATATCCAATCATTGTGGACGGTATTGCTTACAAACGGCAAACGACCTAGACAGGGTCTAAAATCGATTCAACATTTTTAAGGTGCTCACTTAATTGATATTATTATAATAACAAGTGGTGCATGACAATATCAAAAATGAATAACGTACCCCTATCAAAGAATACGGGCGTTAAAAACAAGTCAAAAAAATGTGGAGGTCAGAAAAATGTCCTCAATAAAAAATTGAGAGAATTAAATAAAGCAGTGTATGGAGACAAAAATGTCTTACCATGGGACACTTGCGAAGAACTTAAACAACAGATAGACGAGGTGCACGAAAAGTTGCGTCTTTATAAAAATAAGGAGTATAATTATGTTAACCATGTTTGCAGAAAGGACTACAAAGGCCCGCTTTACGAGCCAGACTGCGAGTATACTTGCCAACATAGGCAATACTAGAAACTCAGTCATTCTGGTACCTAATAATGAAATATTTGCTAACTCGATTTGAGCTATTTGTAAAGATATATTGCACAAATAAAGTTATATTAATATATAAATGGACTGACAAGAAATAAGAAACCAACTTAGAGAAATTAAAACAACTTTCGACAAATCATACAAGTGCATGACTCAAAATAGAGAAGTGCAACAAAGCACTCTCAATAAACATGCACAGATATTGGTAGAATGCTTTAATGAAGCACGCCAATTAATACACAAAGAAAGGGAAAGACTAACAAAAAGTCACTTAACACATTTCTAAACAAGTTTCGAGAAAACTTGTTCAGTGTCAAATCCAGACACAATTTGAATTTAACTATCCCAACGATATTAAACACACCTGTAGTCGCTGAAATTAGTGAGGATATTGAGAGCTTAGGAGAATCTGAATTGGAAATTAAAGAAGAGGATCTTCACGATCTTTCAATTCCAGCGGTAATAACGTTACCTGAATTGCTAGAGGAAGAAAGTTCAGATTCAAATAATTCAAACATGACAGAGAGAACAAACACAATGACAGACCCTGCCGCAGCGTCAAGGGAATATGTGCGACAAATTTCGTCCACAGTACCTGAGTTTGACGGCAAAAAAGCTAAACCTAAATAGATTCCTCACAGCTCTTCGTTTAACTAATCTGACAAAATCAGATAATGAGACGGTAGCAGTAGTAGTCATACAAAGATGAAAATGAAACGACCATTATCGGTATAATAAATGTATTGAAGGCATCAGTTAAAGGCGAATCGCCCGATGTCATTAAAGCTAAGTTGCTCAATACACAACAGCGTGGCAAAACTGCAGCGCAGTATACCACAGAAATAGAAAACCTACGTAGGTCGCTTGAGGCAGCCTACATAGACGATGGTTTAGATTATAAAAATGCAGACAAATTTGCTACCAAGGAAGCGATCTCTGCAATGACAAAGAATTGCGAGCATGGTAAGCTCAAAACTATACTGGAAGCAGGAAATTTCCCATAATCACCCATAATCACCGGTGTTACCGTACCGTGCCCCTGTGATGAATGGCACTACGTCAGTGTGTCTTTTAACGGTGGCTTCCGGATACTTGGCACCTCCGGTCGTACAAGCGCCCGATCCGGGGTATGAGGCTCTGCCCCGGGGGATACTTCCTTCCTCACTACTCGTGGGACCAATCTATGGAAACCATACAAAGTAAAAACACAGAAACAGGGTGCTCTTGCAGCCCCAAATCGATCAATATCGAACCAATCCGGAAGCCCGAAGAAGCCATGGACGTCTGTTCACAAGGCTCTGGCACCGACACCATCACCAAGGAAGAGGAAAAAGTCCTTCTCGCCTCTCCCAAGGTTGATAAACCCAAGCGGATCGCTCTATCGGGCGCCGCAAGAAAAAGGTTGCGCAGACACCTTGCGAACGGCACCTTGGCTGAGCACCGAGGTGCCAAAGCTCCGGCGGAAAGACGCCCACCTCAAAGTAGGCCCCGAGGCAAAGGCACCACGTGCCGCCGTCTATGTCGGCTACTTCCCGCTTCCAAATGCGGAACTGAAGACAGCTGTGGTCTTAAACCTCATTGAAGCCCAGAACAGCGGCCTGCGAGTGGGAGACTGGCGGGCCTTCCACCGTGAGATGAGGCAAAACACGGCTGTCCCGACGATCGCGCTGGACCCGGTCTCCGCCAACCGACTAAAAGCGCTGGGGCATCGGCTCAATTTTGCATTTGGCACGGCTTCTCTAAAGCCAAAGGCCGATACGCAGGCGAAGAAACAGGCAGAGGCTCCCGTTCCCGCAACGGAGAAGCCCACCTGCTCATATGCCAGTGCTCCTGTTATGGCTGCATCGACACCACAGGGCACCGCAGTCGCACAAGAGCCCGCAGCACCACGGAAAATCCTGCGCCCTCAACTCCATGGGCGCATCACGCGCGGAACCGGGCGCCCCACTCTAGGCACCGGGCACGTACCCAAGGGTGCGAGGCGCACACTAGAGGAGGAGGCCCTTCTAGGCACCAACCGCGGCCGGAAGATGGCGGCCAGGGGCCGCAAGAGGGCGGACTAATGCCCTCTCCCCCTCTCCCCACTCTACCTAACACCAGGAGACACCTCCGATGTCTCCAAGCGAACCTCCACCACGCAAAGGCTGCATCCGACGTACTTTGCGAGAGGTTCGCTACAATGGACATAGCGTTCATCCAGGAGCCCTGGTTAAATGCAGGACGTGTCCGGGGGCTTAGCACCCCATCCGGTAAGTTGCTGTATGCAAATGACCAACCTCGCCAACCTCGGCGTTGTTAATTAACAAAAATCTAACATTTGTTCCCCTTTCACAGTTTATAACTGAGGACCTGGTGGCGGTTTGGGCTAAAATACCCACCGCCCACGGCGAGCAGGAGGCAGTGTTGGCCTCCGCCTATCTACCCGGCGACTTGGAGGAGGTGCCTACGGCGGCTACTTGTGCCCTGATAGAGCACTGCCAGAGAAACCGGCTCAGATGGATAATCGCCTGTGATGCCAATGCACATCACACGGTCTGGGGGAGCAGTGACATCAAAAAGAGGGGTGAGTACCTTCTTGAATACATTATTAGTAACAATATAGGATTAGTAAACCAGGGCAGCGAACCCACATTTATTAATGCCATTAGAGAGGAGGTCCTTGACCTGACTCTCTGTAGTACAAATATGTTGTCCGTTGTCTCAAACTGGCACGTTGCAAGTGAGATCACTATGTCAGATCACCAACACATTAGATTTGACATAGGATGCGCCTTGCAATGTAGCCTAGTCACCAGAAATCCCAGGAAAACCAACTGGGATCTCTTCTGTTTTGAACTTGAGCAATCCAGAGACTGCTCAACCCGTCCAATCACATCCATAGACGAGTTAGAGCGTGAAGCTACTGTGCTTCATACAAATGTTGAATCAGCATATCACGCCAGCTGCGACCAAAAGGTACGCAAGACCGGAAGGGCTGTTCCCTGGTGGAACAAAAGCCTTGACGATCTCAAAAAAGCTTCGCGCAGGCTCTTCAAAAAGGCTTTAACGCTCTATAATAAAGAGCTGAGAAAGTCAAAACGGGCTACTTGGCGTCAACACTGCGGGCAGATCTCATCTCTCCCGGAAGCTGTTAGGCTGCAAAAAGCCCTCTCCAAAGACCACTCAAACGGCATCTGCACGCGGAAAAAGCCGGATGGAACATACACAAACAACCCAAAGGAGACGAGTAGCCTACTCCTGGCTACTCACTTTCCTGGGTGTGTGGCTGTGGAGCAACCCATCTCACAGAGAGAGGCACCAACCTACCTCTCTGAGACTGGAGAGTGCCCACACCTGCGCGTGACTATGGTGGCAGACTCTAATGGGGCTGAGAGAGGGGAACCCCCCCATCGCTTAGAACGTGTTGGAAACATTCCCTATAGGATGTTTCATCAAAATAGCGTAAAATGGGCCTTACAAAGTTTCAGCCCATACAAATCACCCGGACCGGATGGTATATATCCATGCCTGTTGCAGCGGGAACTGCACCTAATCGCACTCCCCCTGGTCCGTCTATTTCGATCCAGTCTCCTGCTTGGACACATACCAAGCAACTGGGCTAAAGTAAAAATCGTGTTTATCCCAAAGGCAGGGAAGAAAGATTCCCAATTGCCTAAATCATATAGACCGATTAGCCTTAGCTCCTTCTTCCTTAAAACGATGGAGAAGATAATTGACCAGCATATAAGGGAGGTGAATCTCAAGGAACTACCCCTAAACAAATACCAATACGCATATCAAGCTGGTAAATCAACTGAGACCGCCATACACTGCCTTACAACAACCATTGAAAAGGCCATTGGCGCCCAACAGATAGCACTAGGTGCCTTCTTAGACATCTCAGGAGCTTTCGACAACACGTCATATGAGGCTATACGTGCCTCTCTTGTTCGAAAGAATGTCTCTACACCTATCACTGGGTGGATTCTGGAAATGCTTAAATCCAGAATCATAACTGTAGACCTTGGAGGAACTATGACCTCAATCACAGCCACAAGGGGGTGCACTCAAGTGGGAGTACTCTCTCCTCTCTTGTGGACTTTGGTCATCGACGAGCTACTATATGAGCTCAACAACCTAGGGTTCCCCACTCAAGGCTACGCTGATGATCTAGTCATCTATATAGTGGGCTGGCATGAACAAACCATTTCGGACCGCATGCAGCAAGCCCTTAATATAGCCAACGGACGGTGTCAGGACAAAGGACTGTCCATAAACCCATCAAAAACAGTTTTAGTCCCATTTACCAGGAAAAGGTCTCTCTCCTTAAAAAGACCATCCCTAAATGGGTCCATCATCGACTTTTCGGTTGAGGCCAACTACCTAGGAGTCACACTTGACTCCAAACTCAACTGGAACGCACACCTGGAAAAGACTATAAACAAAGCCACTCGAGCACACTTTGCTTGCAACAGGCTTTACGGTAGAACATGGGGCCTAAGTCCCAAAATGATCTACTGGTATTTTAACACTGTGGTAAAACCGATCTTAACCTATGCATCTCTTGCTTGGTGGACGAAATCTACCCAGAGGACAGCTGCGGCTGCACTTACCAAATTACAACGACTGGTCTGCATAGGCATCACTGGAGCCATCCGGACATGCCCCACTGCAGCACCAATTACTTTGAAAAAGGAGGCCTGCCTGGGGCACTTCGCCTTCAAAACATCACCAATATAAAAAGTGGTGATCTTACCGGCATCTTAGGGTCCTTGAACCCCTAATAAATGAGCCCATTCTGCGCGTAACTGACGAGCAGAAACCAAAACTTGTTTTCCACAGAAACTTCTCAGTAGTCTTGTACACTAGGAATGAATGGAAAACAAAATCAATATCTCTGCCCAGTGGATCACAAACGTGGTACACTGACGGGTCGAAACTGGAAAACGGTGACACCGGGGCTGGCATTTTCGGACCAAGGTTCAACAAATCCATAGCCATGGGAAAGTCTCCAACCATTTTCCAAGCAGAGATACACGCCATAGAAATCTGTGCTCGTGAATGCCTTCGCAGGAAAATGCAAGGCGCACGGATTTACATCTTCTCTGACAGTCAGGCAGCGCTCATAGCGCTGAGTTCCTTTACGATCTCACCCGGACTTGTAGAGAACTGTTTCCAGCAGCTAAACGCCCTTGCCTCCAAAAACACCTTAATGGTAGGCTGGGTGCCAGGGCATGAAGGCCATATAGGAAACGAGGTGGCAGACTCCCTAGCTAATCGCGGGGCGATGACACCTTTTATCGGCCCTGAGCCGTTCTGTGGACTATCGAAAGGACACAATAGAGAACTGCTCAGGAAATGGGAGGAAGCGGAGATAAATCGTCACTGGACCGACAGTGCAGGGCTGAGACAAGCCAAACAATTTCTCGTCCCCCAGATGACGCGCTCAAAACGCATCATCAACCTACCAAAGAGAGAAATTCGCACTCTAACAGGCTACCTAACGGGTCACTGCAACCTTAGGTATCACCTTAAGAAATTAAAACTTTCAGAAGACGACACCTGCAGATTCTGCGAGATGGAGCAAGAAACATCAGAACATATTCTATGTGCGTGCCCATCGCTAATTAGTCGTCGACTTCAACATCTAGGCGGCGAACTTATTCCCCCCTACAGGATTTGGGAACAAATAGACCTTACCAAAGTGCTCTCTTTTATTAAAAGCCTAGGTATAGGGCCTCTTCCCTAATCCTACAGGCCGGCACAAAAGATCTAAAATCTTGTCTCATTGCAACAAGGCCTTTGTAATAATAATAATTAACAACAAGAAAATTACCAAAATGCTGAATATGAAGGAAATTCGAACGAACTGGTGAAAAAGTCGAAATGCTATATTTTAGTTAAATCATGTTTAATCATGTAATTTTTTTTTGTTTGCAAAACTGTCTACAATTTGTAACATATCACCCAGTGCTATGTACATGTATTAGACGACGGATGGAAGCGGGTAACTCCTCTGGGAGGCACGCGAAGGGGTCCGGCTATGAGCTTGGTCGGTATTTGGGAGTGGGAAACAATTGAATTCCAAAAGCGTTACCTAGTCGTCAATTTATTATACTCTTACTTTGTTTTCGCGTGCGGCGAAGGGGGAAATGAAAAATGTGGACAAAAGGACAATCTGCTTATCTACCAATCAAACAAGTCCGGAGCGTAGCAGCAAGGTTGAACTGCTGCGGTCATGCCCACCCTACCTTGATTCCGCAGCCTCCTAGCTGTCTATAGTCGGAATCCCATACATATGACCCACTCCTAAGCCCTATCCTTTATACTCCCCGACATTGTCGACTTGCGGTCCCCACTAGAAATTAACTTAGCAATCCATAATTAATTTGTGTTTATTCTGGACAATTTTCCATATAAGCTAGCCTTTAACGTTATGCCTAAGTTCCCTAGTTGGGCAAGCTAAACTTTTCGCAGTAATTAAATATCAAAGTATAACATGTAAATATCATAAAAGTAGAAGAAAAATGAAATGGTATGGATTAAAATAAATTATAAAAATAACATAATAATAAACATAATAATAATACAAAATATTTTCCATTTAATTTCTCGCAAATTCAATCTAGTGCAATCTACTTCAACTAATTCCATCTGTTCAATTTCAATCGCAATCTAATTCAATCAAGTCCATCTGCTCAATTTCAATCGCAATAGCAATCTAAGGCACGGCCAAACAGATCAGCTGCTACACCTTTAAGCGTGTGACGAAGTCACAATCTTGTATATAGATGTAAATATTTAGCTATAAGAATAAGTATAAGTTAGGCATAATTATAGCCAGAACGCCCGCACTCACTCAGGCGCCCGGACAAACCCCACTCGAACGCACTCCCACACTCACTCAGAAGGGCACTCACGCCGGAGAGAACCACTCAAGAGAGGGAGTAGCAGCCGATCGAGTGAGCGACAACAGCGCCGCTATCACCACGGCGCATGTCATGAAAAAAGGGGCGCGTGCCAAAACCGCCCGGATTGGCCAGATAGGGTCACGCCATGAGCGCAGACCGAAGCAAGAGCAACAGCACATGCGCAGAAGAACCGGGAGAGCGCAAGAATAAAGCCACCGGTCCGATCGCCTGGAGGAGTAAGGGAGAAGGAAAGAGACGCCGCCAAAACTCCAGCGAAAAGTAGGTCAAAGCCAAGCCACGCTAGGCTGAGCTTGATTCATTCAGTTCCCGACTCTGAACGCGACCAGCAGCAGGAAAAGTCTAAAGTGCGAAAACCAAGTCCGCGATCCCGCCACCACGCGGTTGACAACACAAAAACGTATAGCCGCCGCCGCGAGTGCCACGCCTACGCGTCCAGGACGAGGATCCTGTCGCAGGATTCTCCAAGGAGAGGAGGTGAGAGTGAGCGAGACATGGCCGCATGGCCAAGCTTTGTCAGGGGCCGGGGAAGGTGCCCGCCATACTAAGGCCCTTCTCTCCCCCTTTTTCTCCACCCAGTTTCGTGCCGGCCGCAGGCCGCTTAAATATCTAAGTTAGTAATTAATTCCCGTCGCCGCCGGGCAAAGGCGCCCGCCGAATTAGGGCTCTTTTCCTGCGCTGCCTTTTGTTAGGGGCCGCGGGCCAAATACATTCACATACGTTTGTAAATACTAAATTCAAACTAGCAGTCTGGCCGCCGCCGGCTGAATAACCATAACTTGTACAAATAAACCCTATGTGGTGGAAACTCTTGCTTCTCACTTGTCCCGACCCTGTCCAACTCATCGTGTCGCTGGGGGCCACGCCGTTCGGAAATTCTTCCAGGCGTAGGACCGTCCGGAAAATCCTCCGGGTCCAGGGGAGCACGCCGTTCGGAAATTCTTCCAGGCGTAGGGCATAGGTGGACCGTCCGGAAAATCTTCCGGGTCCGAGGCATAGGTGGACCGTCCGGAAATTCCTCCGGGTCCAGGGGCGCACGCTGCTCGGAAAGTCTTCCAGGCGTGGCGCAGGGTGGACCCTCTCTCCCATGTTCCCCTCGTTGAATTCGACCCCTTTCCAAAAAATATAGCTAAAAACTACGGCCGCCTTTATATCCTGGCTGCCGCAGAAATAAATAAATTCTGTGGGGACCTCTGGAGCCGCTGAGGTTTACCCCGGCCTGAGACGCTTCCTTACAAGCGGGATACGCTTACTAAAACAACAAAAATAACTAATGCGAAATAATGCCAATCGTGCACTGATAGAAAAGGAGAAAAAAAATATATGATCTTGTGTTGTCCCTCACTTATGCGGGAACTCCAACGACAAAAGCGCTTTCTCGTTCATTCCCTGAAAATACACTTGGCAAAAATATTTGGGGGCAAAAAAACCATCTTTAATTGCAGGACAACCAAAATGTTTTGAAAGTTAATTAATTATTATAATTATAATCGGCTGTGGCCGATTTCCTCCGGATTTAGTCCGCACTTCCGCACTTTTGACTGGTCTTCCGCTGGCCGATCCTCTAGCGGACAATTTGGGGTGAACAGGAACCAAAAATTAACGTGTGACGAGTCCGCGCTGCTGAGCTGTGCAAATTATTTAGCGCTGCCGGGAGAGGCGGATAAGCGGAGGCGAAACTGGCGGTACTGCAAGTGGCGGATTGGTGAAGACGGAACTGGGGTAGGCGGCAAAAAAGTTCCAGCGGTCGATGCTCTGCCGAATGCTTCTGCTGCTGATAGGCGGCTCGCCCAATGCCGCTCGCTTTAAATATTTCAGCCGCTTCAATAACTTTGGGGGCTCGCCTGCAACCACAATAATTTTTTTAACATTTGGACACTTACTCGAACTAATGCCTTTTCAAACTCACCCCAATTTGATAGGGAACACAAAAGTAGCAATAAAGCTATGGATCGCTCAATTTAACACATAGGCTCATCCAGGTGTTGGCCTTTATTTAACTTTTAAAAAAAACTTTATGCACAATTTAAAATAATGTCGAATTGCTCGAGTCACGTCCGCTCACAATGGGGTTTTCCGCTCAAATAATTTGAAGCTGCGGTCAGCAAGTCAGCCGAGACCACGCCTAGGAGGGCGTTGTCAGCAAACTCCATTTTGTAGAGTATTTCTCTGAGAGTTTGCTGATTGGAAGCGATACTCTTACCCCTCCATAACCTTGCCACGACCTTGGATCAGCTTCTCTTAGATCTTAGATCTTAGATCCGCGAGATCTTTTCCTAGCCTACTTTTAGGCATATGTATCAGCATATACCTCTGCACGCAGCATCCTACAAACTGTCCCCCACCAAAATCACACTTTAGGGGCTCTTTAAACCACTAAATGGGGACAAATTGGAGTGTTGGATGAAATTTTTGAAAAATAAATGTTACAAATAAATATGTTAGAACAGGAGGATGAAGAAAGGGTGTACAATATTGGGGATCAGGTTAGTTATGCGGATAGAATGAAGCTAATGGTTTAAATATACATCAGAACATATTCTATGTGAGTGCCCATCGCTAATCAGACGTCGACTTCAACATCTAGGAGGCGAACTTATTCCCCCCTACAGGATTTAGGAACAAATAGACCTTACCAAAGTGCTTTCTTTCATTAAAAGCCTAGGTATAGGGCCTCTTCCCTAATCCTACAGGCCGGCACAAAAAAACTAAAATCTGGACAACAAGGTCCTTATATGCAACAAGGACTTTATAATAATAATAATATTCTATAATAACACAGGCCGACAAAATCAGCTCAACCCTCTGACCCAGAAACCAGTATATACTTTTCCGAAGGTTTTCGGTGCGCTGAATCCGAATCCGAGATCGAAATTTCCGAATTGGCTCTGGTTTCCGAGATATCCTAACCTAAAAGTGCAAAAACAGCGTTTTTTGCCAATATTTGAGGTTATGTAGCATCGACTTGTTCTTTTACTGAAAATACAAAAAAGCCATCATAAAGTATATCCCTTGCCCTTTCAAATGCTGTTGAGTTTGACTAAATATCTTTTTTTTTCGCTGAGATATCGTACTTTGAAATTTTCATGTTAATGAATTTACCTCAAAACAAGTAAGAAAGCTACAGTCGTTCGTGAACGACTGTTATATACCATGTACCAAAATGTATCGCCGCTCGAATAAGCTCCCGATTATAAATAAAATCGGTAACCAGGGAACACCACAGCTGATCAGCTGATCGCGACTTTTGCCTATTAGAGAAATGTAAACAAACTCGCTCTTTGCAAAACCACCACCATCTCATGCACTTGCGTGTGCAAGACAGAGATAAAGATAACCCCTCTCTCTTTTTTGCGCACGGGAGTTAGTTTCTTGCGCTCATCAGTTTTGTTGTTGTTTTTTGGGATGCACCTGTTGCTAGCTGCCAAATAGATAACACACTGATAAATAAATAACTTTTGTGTTTTTCACCCGATCTTTACCAGATTTTCGGTATTGATACATGTTATACATATGCATGCCTATGCACAAAAAGAAAGATCTATGGTAATATTTGTGGCTGCAAAACGTTCTTATTGATTTGCGGGGGAGTGGGAGGGAAATTTTTAAATCTGAAACAAACTTGATCTGCGTGCAAAACATTCCGACCTACATACCAAATTTGGTGGCTCTAGCTCTTATAGTTGCTGAGATCTAGGCGTTCATACAGACGGACAGACAGACATGGCTATATCGACTTGGCTGTTGATGCTGATCAAGAATATATATACTTTATGGGGTCGGAAATGCTTCCTTCTGCCTGTTACATACATTTGCACAAAATTAATATACCTTTGTACCTACGGTACATGGTATAAAAACATTATGGATAGGCCCTATGAAGCAAACATTTTTCTTTGCACATAAAACAGCTTAAATCTGTTACTCGGGGGTTTTTGGGGTCGATGATCCCGCATCCGGACTCAAATTTTCAAAATTCAAGATGGCGGATCCAATATGGCGGACCAAATTCGTAGAAAGTTACTGGATCAAGCTGAAACTGGGTATATGGGGGTCTTCGGGGTCGCTGTTTACCAACCTGAGATAAAATTCTGAAATTTGATGATCAAATTTGATGTTAGATGTTAGATGTTAGATGTAAGTAAAAAATTCAATATGGCGACCATAAAACGACCATAAACGAAATGGCGGGGAATGTCAGACAGCTCACTCGACAAAGAATACTCTTTATCAATTTCAAAGTACGATATCTAAGCGAAAAAAAAGATATTTAGTCAAACTCAACAGCATTTGAAAGGGCAAGGGTTAGACTTTAAGATGGCTTTTGTAGTATTTTCAGTAAAAGAACAAATTCGATGCTACATAACCTCAAATATAGGCAAAGAACGCTGTTTTTGCACTTTTAGGTTAGGATATCTCGGAAACCAGAGCCAATTCGGAAATTTCGATCTCGGATTCGGATTCAGCGCACCGAAAACCTTCGGAAAAGTATATACTGGTTTCTGGGTCAAAATTTTGTCGGCCTGTGTAATAGAAGACACTCTCGAGGAAATAATAACCGACGAAATTACCACAACAGAGGTAATGGACAAGGAAATTATAATAACTATAATAATAATTATAGAGGCCGAGGTAGTTACCAGGGAGCAAACAGAGGAGTCGCCGATAAATTCACCAAGGTTACCTCTTTGCCCGGTATTGTCGATGTGGAATGCAAACTACACCAATCCCTAAACTTTGTTAAGGGCACCATCTATGCCCCTTGCCTTATAAATGTTCCAGAAACAGAAATTGGTGAAGAACTAAAATCGCAAAATGTGCACAGCGTTTATAAATTTACCAAAATAATTGACGGCAAAGCAAAACCCTGCGGTAAATGCAGCTTCCGTGAAGCCCGCTTAATTTTACAACAACAAAAAAATGCGAACAACACATCAACTACCTTCGCTTCTATCGCTAACTCTGCAAACACGACCTCAACACGACCTCTTCTACCAACATACCATCCACTTCGCTATCAAATTCAAAGCCCGCATCACTGACCACCGTACCCGACAAACAAGACCCGAAGTCATCTACCTACTCAACTGATCTTCCACGCTCTTTAGCAATTAAAGCTCTCATCGAAGAAGCAAACCAAATTATTGTACCAGAATCTCAGCCTTACCCAAACGAAACAATCTATGCTAGCGACCCTTGCTCAAACCTCTCATCCGACTCAGACTCACCAATGGAAGCACTTGACTAGTCCAGTCCTTTCATTGATTTCATTCCATTACAAATAAACTACTATTTATATTTTATATAAATTAGACCATGCCACTCAAGATATTACAATGGAATATCAACGGAATTTTTAACAATTACAATGAACTTAGACTTCTAATAAATGAACAATCACCCGACATATTATGTTTGCAAGAAACAAACTTGCCATTTAACTTCAAAAATTTTATATGCCCCAAGGGCTATATCGGATATTTCCACAATTTACCACACAACATCGGTGCCAAGCAAGGAATCGGTGTCCTTATTAAACAGAACATTCCTCACACTCACCGCATCATTAACTCCAACATACTGTGCTCTGTTTTGGAGCTAAATTTAAGCATTGCACAAATTACCAAAGGGATCAGGACTGCGGCTAACTGCAGTATACCACAAACCAAAAGAGTCGTGCGTAAAGCAGTAGTTCCTTGGTGGAATAACACTCTTCAAAAACTGAGAAATGAAAAGCAACAGTTGTTCGCGGTTTACAAGGCCAGAATGTCTGATACCAACCTGTTAAATTACAAAAAAGCAAACGCAGTTTTCAAAAAATCAGTTCTTTCAGCTAAACGGGAGTGTCTGGAAAACTTTACATCCTGGATATCTCCCCTATCCTCAGTCAAACAAATTTGGTCTGACGTTAAGAGGCTGGCTGGTGTGCCACCACTACCATTTCGATTTTTGACATGCGAATCAGGTACCTTAACAGGTGCTCAGAGGATTGCCGAAGAGTTCGGACATCTCTGGTCAAACTATTCTGCAAATAGTAACTTTTCAGCCCAATATGTTCAGCAAAAATAAGCCTATTTATCCCGATCCTACAATCCCACTTCACTGCCAACGCATAGCATTAGTTTAGATGCAAATTTCACCCTAGCCGAAATCGAAATTATATTGATAATGGCAAAAGGCAAAACTCCTGGTGCAGACAGGATATCTTATCCTATGCTAAAAGAGATGCCACAATCCCTCAAACTTAAACATTTAGACATATACAATCTAATGTTTGACTCCGGAATATACCCACACACTTGGAGATCAGTCAATGTTATCCCAATACCCAAACCCAACAAACCTAATAATAATAATAATAATAATTTAGCTAGAGGTTAGTGCACTGCGACCACTAGGGTCTATTGTGCCCTCGTCCTAGTGTATGAGCTATAGCTCCTCGAACAGTTCAATCGATCGCAAGAATGCGATGATGTCGCCTGGTCGAAGAGCCCTCATTTCCTTTGTGGTGAGTGTAAGGCCCCCAAAGTGGGCCAACTTCAACCGACTGATAGCCGGGCACTCCTCAAGTAGGTGCTCCGGAGTCTCTTCTCCTTCCAGACAAAGTCTGCAAAGGCTGTCCTCCCCTATTTTGAGATTGTGCAGATGCTTGCGCAGTCTGCAGTGTCCGGTCAAGAAACCCGTGACTATTCGGAGAGATCCTTTGCTCAACTCCAAACAGTCCTTGGTCCTCTTACTGTTGTAACTACCTAGCAGACGTTTACTCTGCCTTGCCCCTTTCGACGACTGCCAGAAGTCATCGCAGGCAGTCATGAGATCCACACGACTGCTCTGGCTAATGACTCCTGGCCCTAGTCCACAGAAGGGCTCCGGACCATAGAAGGGCGTACTCGCCCCTTTTCTAGCCATTATGTCGGCCACTTCATTGCCGGGGATCCCCGCATGCCCTGGTTCCCAGTATATGGTTACTTTATTGTTCACACCCAACTCATTGAGTGTTTCTATACATTGCCATACTAGTCTGGAAACAATCTTATGGGCACTGAGTGCTCTGATTGCTGCCTGACTATCTGAGAAAATGGCTATGTCTCTCCGATTGTAACCCCGCTCAATATTGAACGAGGCACATCTCTCTATCGCGTGTACCTCCGCTTGAAAGATACTGGCGAATTTCCCTAGAGGTTCGTGATATTTGAGTCGGGGTCCACAGACACCCGCTCCCGCACCATCCTCTGTTAGTGAGCCGTCAGTGTACCACCTAATAGCATGTGGTTTCACATCATAGGTGGTACTGGTCCACTCCGACTTGTTGCTAAGCTCTGTTTTGAAGAGATTATCAAAGCTAAACTTGGCCAATTGACCATCCTGCGGATATTCTAATAACAGGTCAGTTGCAGTCGCGGCCGAGTCAGCTGGTCTTGCCCCTGTTATCCTCATGGTAGATCTGCGCGCACTGTGCTTGATATGCAAGTGCAGTGGTGGAAGCCCGAGTAGCACATCCAGAGCAATGGACGGGCAAGTGCGCATAGCGCCCGAGATGCACGTGCAGGCAAGTCTCTGGAGTTTGCCCAGTTGCCTTTTTGTGACATCAAGGTCAGCGCGATTCGCCCAAACCGCTGCCCCGTAGCTGACTATGGGCCTCACCATAGCAACATACATCCACAGTAGGATCTTTGGAGACACTTCCCAATTTTTCCCTGCAAGAGATCTACAGCTCATTAAGGCCATAGTGGCCTTGCGAACGGCATGATCCACATGTTGTCTCTACATTAGTCTCTTGTCTAGGATGTCTCCCAGTGACTTCAGTGGAGATCGGAATCTCTGCGCCCCCAATGGCTATGGGCCGAATGGATTTCAGCTTGTAGCGATTGGTGAAAGCGACCACTGTGGTTTTTGCTGGATTGATATTCAGCCCCACGTCTCTGCACCAGTCTAAGCTAAGTCTTAGGCCCAGTGTGATCCTGTCGCACAATATGCTCTCCCCCTGCGGACCAGCTCTGGTGGTTTGAGCTCTAACAATCACACTATTGACAGTGACTTCTGCTATTCTGCTATCAAGGAGTTTGCCCAGCCAGGTCGTGAGACCCGTCTCAACTCCCCGTCTACATAGTGCTCTTACCACAACGTCATGAGATGTGTTATCAAAAGCACCTTCTATGTCCATAAAGGCACAAAGAGCTGCCCCTTTGGCTTTTGCGGAGCGCTGTATACTGTCAACAAGGCAACAAGCCGATTCAGTAGACTTTCCTTCTCTATAGGCATGCTGATTCGCATGCAGAGGCCTTCGCACCAAGTGCGAGTTTCTGATGTGGTTGTCCACAATCTTCTCAAGGGTTTTCAGCAGGAAGGAGGTAAGGCTGATTGGCCTGAAGGATTTGGGATGAAAAGGGTCTTTCTTCCCAACCTTCGGGATAAAGATCACCCTAGCCATTCTCCATGCCCTAGGAATGTAACCCATTGCTAGGCTCCCTCGGAAAATACTTATGAGGAACAGCATTAGCTGTTCGACACCCTTCTGAAGACGGATGGGTATGATTCCATCCACCCCCGGAGCCTTGTAGGGGCTGAGTGTACTCAACGCCCACCTAATCTTTTCTTCAGTTACGATCGCTGCAGCCAGGCTCCAGTTGGGTCTCCCGTTGGGGATCCTTTCGTAACTGTTGTCTATATCGGAGATGGTTCTACACATGGGGAAGTGAGTTTGCAGGAGAAGTTCCGCTTTCTCCTCCTCGTCCTCAGTGAGTGATCCATCCGCCCTCTTCAGACAAAGTTCAGAAAGTACTTTGCCTTTCGAGATTGCCTTAAACACTCTGGCCGCAGGTGCGGCTTGCTCTATGGTGGAACAAAATTTCCGAAAGTGAGCACGCTTACTGTACCGGATTTCTTTGTTATATTCTGTCAGCTTTTTGGTGTAAGATTCCCAATTTGCGCTGTTCTTTTTAGCTGTGTTAAACAGCTTCCTGACTTCTGCACGAAGTAGTCCTAGTTTCCTATTCCACCAGGGATTGTCCCTACTGGACTCTATGGCCTTTTCGGGACAGCTTGCATGATATGCATCCAAGATTGTGTCCCCTATTTCGCTTGAGAGTTGCTCAAGATCCTCTGGAGACGATAATCTCCTACTATGATTCAGTCTGCTCAGATTTAATCCCAAGCAGGACTGATAGGCTGGCCAGTCAGTCCGTCGTGGATTCTTGATGATCTTGCTGAATCTAAGACTACTATGAATGTCGAACAGGATGATCCTGTGATCCGACATTGACGGTTCTGAGGAGACCTTCCAGTTGCGAATCAACCGGGAGCCCCCCTCATTCCCGAAAGTGATATCCAGTACTTCTGCCCTGGTCCTAGTAATGAATGTGGGTTCGGCCCCCACATTGAAAATAGTGAGATCCCTAGACAAAAGATAATCTAGTAAACACTCACCTCTACCGTTGTTGTCCGTGCTGCCCCATGCAACATTGTGCGCATTGGCATCACACCCTAGCAGTAGGGGTAGCCTTTTGCTGCTGCAATGCTGCACCAGATCCTGAACCACTGCACTATGGTCCAGAATTCGATTTTTTTGGCATAAACTCTAAATTTTTATGTCAATATATCGTCCTTAAGCAATTATTTTCTAAAAGTAAATTGATCATACAAATTAAAATCAAAAACAAAAACAACCGAAAGCTTCTCTTAAGCTTTTTATGAATTTTCAAAGTTAAGCTATTGATCAGCTGATTGCGCGTGAGGAATTTGCGCGATTTTTTTGTTTACTTTGGCATATCACACAAGGTTTACTACGCACCCAAAAATTTAAGTAAAATATGGAAATTAAAGGTAAAGGTATGTAGTTTTTAATGTATATAGAATATAAATGTGTTTTTGTAGAATTTTAGTGCCGTGTAACGTCTTAGTTATGTGATTTTATAGGAAAAAATTAGTTATGACTTCTGTCTTTAATGGAGTATAACTAACCACCTGACACTTCCTGACAAAAGTTAAAAACGTAAGTTTGTAGGCTTAACCTTTGTTTTTGATGGCTATGTAATATCTTTTGCTCATTTTTGCTCGTTTTCTGATAAATCGATAATACATAGGCAAGTCCCAGTTCTGGTAAAGCAACATTTTCGATTAATAAATATGTAATATAGAATTACAGGAAGAACAAGATTAATCATTCTAAAAATTTGTATATAAAATAGATCTCATAAAATGTTAATAAAGTTAAGTTTTTGTAATTAGTAAAAAAATAATATAAAATATGGTTTAATTCCGAAGTCATTCGAGTAGCTTGTATGGGAGGCAAAAAGGGGGCGTGGTCACATTTACCCCAAATTTTTTTTACAAACTTGTTATAATGTAATAACAAAATGTACAAAGTTTCAAGTCTGTAGCTTAATTTTTAGAGTTTATGCCAAAAAAATTGAATTCTGGACCATAGTGCACTGGTGGAGGGGCATCCGTCACGTCTCCCGGGAAGTATGCCGACGCCACCACAATACTCCCGTGCTCGCTAGTGATCATCACCGCTACTAGATCTCTGTTGAAAAATTGAGAGAGACAAAGAAAGTTAATGTCCTTTCGCACCAAGATACAAGCTCTCGGTGATGCCTCCCTTACATCTGCAATAGTCTGCATACTCACTTTACTTAGGCCGCAGATCCTGCCTCTGACGACCCAAGGCTCCTGGATGAGCACCAGCCCCAGATCCGACCTGGAGACCAACCCCGCAACAACCTTATCTCACAAAACCAAGTTGCATTTAAACGAAAACATAGTACTATTGACGCCTTGCTGCGTATTCAACACTCCGCGTCAAATGCTCTTTCATCAAAAAAATCATGTTTCCATATTGGCGACGGATTTTGAAAGGGCCTTCGATCGCGTGGGGATTCATGCCGTGCTTTGTCAGCTTGAGCGCTGGGGCGTTTATAACCTTATAAAGGCCTTCATGACCAATCGATCCTTTCGAGTTCGGGTCAACAACTACACCTCCAACACCCACAGCCTCTACAATGGCATCCCACAAGGCTCCCCACTCTCACTAGTGCTTTTTATAATAGCTTTTGATAAAATTAATTGTATCATTAAAAGACATAAAGATATACATGTTTCTATATATGCAGATGACGCTATCCTTTTCACAAAACTAAAAAATGTAAATACAGTTAAAAATAAATTTGTAAATATTTTAAGCGATATAGATTCCTGGGGAGCCGTTTCGGGGGCTTCTCTGGTCATAGAAAAATGTAAAATGCTTCATATTTGCCGTAAACACAGATGTTGCCTCCCCGACATAGATTTTAAAAACAAAAAAATATAAAATGTCAACAGTTTAACCATTTTGGGCATAACCTTTGACTCGAAACTTATCTTTAAAGAACATTGTCTTAAATTAAGAAAACAACTTGAGATTAGATTTAATATTATAAAATTTTTATCATCTAAATTCTCAAAGATTCATATAAACACACTAATAGGAATTACCCGGGCCCTGATGCTATCTAAAATTGATTATGGCCTTCCAATTTACGGTTGGTGTGCCAAATCCCACCTAAGTAAGCTGCAGGCTCCATACCATGGCGCAATCCGACGTGCTATAAACGCCTTTCCCACCTCTCCCACCGCTTGCATATTAGCCGAGTCTGGCCTACCGAGCATTCTTTCTCGGAGAGAAGGAATGACCATGCAGCTCATTCCTAAGCTACATTCAACAGACAACCTTCTTTTGTGGAAAGATTATTCCACCATTTTCAAGCAAAAGCGAAAATACAAATGCATATCAACTTTAAGACGTTGCGCCGACTACATCAAGCTACTTGACCTCTCCCTGCCTACGCCCAGGAGATCCTTCAAATCGCCAGCACACTGGGTTTCCAAAAATCTAAATATAAACCTCCAGATCTAAAATGCTGCTAAAAAGGACACATGCCGGTTAGAATACCAAAATCGTTTTTTGAGTGCACAAGAAGATCTTGGTGAGAAAACCTGGATTTACACCGATGGGTCTAAAGTCACCGACTCAACCACGTTTGCGGTCATTGACGGCAACCGCAAAATAATTGCAGGAGGGAGGCTCCCGTCGTACAACTCCATCTTCACAGCTGAAGCCTTCGCCATTCTCAAAGCGTGCCAATTCGCCTCCAGAAACGCCGGAAAATCCGTTATCTGCACAGACAGCCTTTCCTCTCTTTCCGCTATACGAAACTGGAATAACTATGACCCCACAACACAAGAAATTAGACTTATTCTAATTTCTCTTCCAACAAAAATCACCTTACTGTGGGTTCCCAGTCATCAAGGAAACGAACTCGCTGACGAAGCCGCCCAAGAGATAAGACATACACCATCAATCCTTTTCACTCTGTTAAACTGCAAGGATATACAAAGACGAATTCAGCTATACCTTAAAGAAAAGGAACTCTCCGAATGGGCACTCCTCATGCACAGGTACCAGATTATAAACCCAAATTGCAACATGTTCAAGCCACCACCGAACGTACATAAACGGGAATGCGTGACCTTTATCCGCCTACGCATCGGACACACCCAATCCACACACCAACACATACTGACGGGAACAGCGCGACCAACATGCCAACTATGCGGGGACGAGCTCACCGTCGACCACATTCTGGACGCCTGCAGTCGATTGCACACAATTAGATCTCTATTATTTGGTACACACAGTCCCTCAAATTGTTTAAATAACCCCTCATTTAAAAATATCAAAAAAATGTACAAATTTGTCCAAAAAGCTAATCTTATTATATAAGTAATAATCCAAAAGTTTCGAGTCGAAGGCCCCCGTAGCTAGTACTCATTAAATTTATTAGGTTTAGTATTATATACTAGATTTAATTTTGTTAAATAAATAAATAAATAAAAACGATTTAACAAAACTATGCACCGAATATAGCGATATTTTTGGTCTCGAAACAGAAACCATATCAGCTAATAACTTGTATACGCAAAAATTGAGATTAAATGACAAAACTCCAGTCTACATTAAGAACTATAGAATGCCAGAAAGTCAAAAGCCAGAAATTCAAAGGCAAGTGACAAATTAATAAGAGACGGCATTGTCGAGCCGTCTATCTCAGAATATAATAGCCCATTTCTCTTGGTACCCAAGAAATCACTGCCTAATTCGGCGGAAAAGAGATGGCGATTAATAGTTTACTATCGTCAAATCAACAAGAAACTGTTAGCAGACAAATTCCCACTTCCAAGAATAGAATATAGTCTTGATCAATTTAGACGAGCAAATTATTTCTCGTGCGTAGATCTGATGTCAGGGTTTCATCAAATCGAACTAGATGAAAAGTCAAGAAATATGACATCATTCTCTACTTCAACAGGAGCATATCGCTACACGCGATTTTCTGTATATGGATGATTTAGTAGTTATAGGTTGTTCTGAAAAGCATATGCTTAAGAATTTAACTGACGTATTCAAATTATGTAGACAACATAATTTAAAGCTACATCCAGAAAAATGCACTTATTTAGGTCATAAATGTACTTATAAATATATATTAACAGATGACTCTAAATATGAGGTAATTAAAAATTACCCCCAACCAGTAAATGCAGACGAAGCTAGACGATTCGTCGAAAAATCACGCCACTTAACGAGGCTTTGTAAAAAGAACGTACCATTTGAATGGACAAGCGAATGCAATGAAGCATTCGAATACCTTAAAAGGGAATTAATGAAACCAACACTTCTTCAGTACCCAGATTTCAGCAAACAATTTTGTATAACCACAGATGCTAGTAAACAGACCTGTGGAGCGGTACTATCTCAAGACCACAACGGTCAACAGCTACCAGTGGCATACGCTTCAAGAAGCTTTACGAAAGACGAAAGTAATAAGTCCATAACAGAACAAGAACTAGCAGCTATTCATTGGGCAATAAATCACTTCAGACCATACATATAATTCATAATTCATAAGATTGCTTAATTGCTTTGAAATTTATAAATTCATCGCCTAAAGCTAGCTTAATGTAGGTGAATCAGAGATTAGATAAAGTATCTTTACAACTGAGATGTATGTTTACATAATTACAAAAAATTAGGTTTATGGTTATTTTTAATATTTTATGGTAAGGGAAAATATGGCAATAAAAACCTTGGTTGAACTTATTAACTAATTTAAGACTATGCTGGTACTTATCGGAATCTAGTTAGCACTAGAAGGAAAGTAACCGTCAACACGCAGCTGTGCAATATGAGGTTTTTTAATATTAAATTTTATTGTGGCGCGATCATTGAGTTCATTTATCGTTTGAACATTGGATTCATCATGCAGTCTTTTTGTTGCATAGTAGTAAGGCTTGTTTAAGATTAGTTTTAATATTTTGTTTTGGGCAGTTTGAATTTTCTTTATGTGTGTTTGTGCACTTTTGCCCCACACCTCTGATCCATATAGCATTAAAGGTAAGACAATTTACTTTTATAGTATTAGCTTATTATGTAATGTTAGTTTCGATCTGGGGTTTATAAATGGGTAGAGTGTAAAAATAGTTTTATTTATTTTATCTAAGGTTTTACTAATATGGTTTGAAAAGAGCATCTTTTTGTCCAGATAGATGCCCAAATAGCGAACGCAATTTTCCCAATTGGTATTTGTTGTGCCCACACTTAGTGCATTGTTAGGTAGAAAACAAGGTTTACGCCTTCTGGTGAAGTATGTGGCTTGCATTTTTGCGGCATTTAACTTTATTTTCCACTTATAGAAGTAATCGGAAACGGAGTCGAGTGCAACTTGTAACTGATTGTGAACCGCATTGTAATCTTTACTAGAGTAGTAGAGTGCAGTGTCATCTTTCAAATATAGGGAAGTCATGAGTGTAGATGTTGTACAATGTCGGGCCCAGCAATGAGCCTTGAGGGACACCTGCAGGTAAGAGTTTACTTTCAGAATCAAATCTATTTAGCGAGACATAGAAGAATCTGTCAGATAGGAAGCTTGAGATAAGTATTGTTAGATACAATAGACTAGTTTGTAAACGAGGCCATTGTGCCATACCGAGTCAAACGCAGCTTCAACGTCAAGGGTTACCAATCCGGTTGATTTTTTCTCTGCAAGACTTTCTCTAATGAAGCTAGTAACTACATATATCAAGGGGATGGATGCAGCTTACACAAGATCTGAATCCGAATTGGAAGGACGAAATAATGTTATTTTCTTCCAAGTGGAGATTAAGCCTTGTTTTTATGAGGCGTTCGAAAACTTTAGAGAAGCCGCAGAGCAAGCTAATTGGTCGGTAGCTTGTGGGGCAGTCAGGAGGTTTCCCTGGCTTGGGAACTGGAATGATTTTTGCTCTTTTCCATTCTAAGGGAAAATAACCGAGCTGTATATACTTGTTGAACAGAAGCGATAGGTATTGAAGCGCAGTCTTTGGCAAATATTTGAAGCAGATATTTTGAATTTTATCGATCCCTGGAGATTTATTGATTTTTAGTGACTTGATTACAATTTTAATTTCATCTATTGTAACGGGCCTAACATTTGTGGTGCTGGCTTGGCTAACTTCAAGTTCATTTAAAGTATTTTGCACTAAGTTGCATGTAGTTGAATCCGAATACGACTCGGTTGTATGGTGCTTCAATTCGAATAAATCAGCTAGGATGTTAGCTTTTTCGAGACCTGTTGTGAATCGTTTGTTGTTATAACTGAAGCTGGGAGAAAATTGTTTTTTGGTTTTAATGACTTTAGTTAACTTCCAAAAGGGTTTCGAGCATTTTTCAAGTTTGTATAACTGTTGGTTCCATGAGACATTGTTGAATTCAGACAGATAAAAGCGAATTTCATGGTTAAGGTGGTTCACTATAGCTTTAAAAATGGGTAACCTTGTGCTGATCCATTGTCTTAAAGCTATGTTTCGATCTGAAATAAGCTTAGCAATATGCGCTGGAAATTTTCTGACTAAATCTTTGACGTATTTTTTCGGCACATGCTTATTAATGGCTTCAGTTATTTCGACCTTATTACCATCAGCCATTATGTCAACAAGTTCCCGGTTTGTAGGTTGGCCTGACAAGAAATCTAGTTTGATTTGTATTTGTATTTGTAGATTTAAAGTGCGTCTAAAGGCAGCCCAATTTGCTTTAGAATACTGCAAACATTCTGCGTTGGCCGTAGCTATTTTCTTGGTGAATTTGCATACAACTGGGAGGTGGTCAGGAGAAAGATTAGTGTATACAGTAGGCTCTGAAATATTCCAAGGTGAATTTGCAATGAAAAGATCAAGAGTAGATGGTTTGCTTTTATAGTTTGCAGGTATACACGTTGGGTCATTTGGATAAATTATTGTTAATTACCATATGATGACAGTTCGTGCAATGTGTTTCCAAAGCAGTTGGCTATTGCGCAATTCCATTGTCTGTTTCTGCAATTTAAGTCACCCCCAACAACGTAGTCACCAGAGATACGAGAAATTTTAAGAAGATCAGATTTGAACAAATCCTTTCTATGTTTTAAAGAACAATTTGAATTACAATGTGAAAGACATTTCGCCGTTTGGCCAGGGAAGTAAACAGAGTAGATTTTAAATGAAGTTTTTGAGTCTATACTTATTTATCTCTAGTCCGATATTTTCAATAAAGTGGGTTGTAATGCTAGTGATTTGTGAATGTTTTATAGATCTGTGAACTACAATGGCAACGCCGCCACCTCTATCCAAGGTCCGATCATTTCTATAAACCACGTAATTAGGAATATGGAATCGAATAGTTTGCGTAAGCCAGGTTTCACTGAGAAGTAATATGTGTATTTTGTTAGTACTTAGGAAGTTAATTAGTTCCAATCGTTTTGATAGAACGGCACGGGTATTCCATGCCATAATTGTAAGATTGTTAAGAGAGCTATTTAGAGTAGACATACTTAATAGCTAGTTCTGTTATGATGCTGAATTGATCGCTCTTAGTTTTGCACCTGTTTAGTTTACTGATAAGCTCCATTAAGAGAGCATTGATTTCGCCGATAGAGAAGAGATTCGAGTCTACTTGATGTTGTGGGTTTTCGTTGGAGAGCACCTGAATATAGCTGAGATGAGCAGTTTGTGGCTGTGTCGCGCCGCGGAGAGGGTTATACAGGGCACTCTCTCTGATGGTTGGAGATCGTGGAATAGTGAATTGGCTCTCGGCAAAAGTTCGCCGTCTGACAGCCTCTTCGCGTACGTTATTGTTGTAAGATTTACCTCTATTTGAGTGTCTCTTCAATATTTGTTCATACGAGAGTCGGCAGGGGCACTTGGGGTCGGTTGATGGATGGTCGCCTTTACAATTTGCGCACATCTTCTTTGTTTTGTCCGCACAATTAACGGTAAGGTGAGGGCCCGCACAGTGGGCACAAGATGTTTTAACATCGCAATTTTGGGATCCGTGTCCAAAAAGTTGACATTTGTAATTTATTGTGCGATTTTGATTTGTACTCCCAGCGTACTTTTGTATGGTTGACGTGTGGGTAATTTTCACGTAGGTCTTTTAATGTGGTACTTTTGTTGGCGAAATAAACTACATAAAGTAATAGTTTATGATCATTGTGCGTAATTTTTTCGATGGTTTTAACATCGATGCAATTTAGGCCCAGTTCACCCAGCATTGATTTAACTTCAAGGTTTGTGAGCTTATCTAGTCCAGAAAGAACGGCTTTGTATGGTTTGGTGTTCTTTGTTGCATAAGAGTAGAACTCAAAATTGAGCTCCTTAAGTTTAGTGCAAATGTGGTTAAAGTTGTCGGCTCCTTTGACGAATATTTGTATGCCAATAGAGATCGTTTTAATAAAATAATCTTTGATGTTAAGATCAGCAATTATCTTATGAATAAGTGTTAAGTTCTGTTTGATAACAGTTATAGGTGGCATTTTAAGAGAACCTTCAACTAAAGGCTCATTTTCCTCATCAATGTTGATGTTTTCGTTTTCGTCCCCAATGGTTTAAAGCGGACGGTAATAGTTTTGATAATTGGATGAGAGATCAGCAGATGAGTTTTTGCTTGATCGCGTAATTTTATTTTTGGTCGGTGCCATGGCACCGCCTTCAACATGCGCTGCCGATCGGTGCCTAATTTTGCTATTTGTGTATTTGTATTTTTAAGCTCTGATTTCGTTTGTAACAGTAAGGCGAGGCGTAGGGTGCCTCAGCAGGTTGACAAGTTGTTGTTTGTAAATTGAAGACAATACAAGAACTACGACCGCACTTGAAGAGAGTTACTTTGCGACTGAGACCATACATATGTATATGGTAGGCATTTGTAGTACAAAGTGACCATAGACCATACCTTTTCTCAATGAGAAACCCGAGCTCGAAGTTAACAAGAATGAGACCAGACTTGGAGGAGGTTGAATTCACAGTAGAATACCTCAAGGGGAAGGAAAATCATGTTGCAGATGCTTTGTCCCGGATAACGATCGGAGAACTTAAAACAAAGAATAGACAAATTTTAAAGGTCACGACAAGATCTTCATCAAGACAGAAAAATACCTGCGCAGGTGAAAAATTGCATGAACCACAAAAGAACGAAGACATTTTAGAAAGGCCCAATATCTATCAAGTAATCAATAACATTGATGCCAAAAAATATGTTGTTCTCAAAATAGACAAACATAAGTGTTTGGTAAAAAGAGGCAAGCATATCATAACACGTTTCGATATGACTTATTTTTATTCTAATGAAAAAAAATTGAACAATATGATCTAAAAAATTTAACAATAACGCTATTGAACAAGGTGAGTAAGATAGATGATAAGGTTCAAATAGAAGCAATACTGTCTAAATACCATGACGATCCGTCAGAAGGAGGCCACTCAGGAATTTCTAGAACCCTGTAGAAAATAAAAAACTTTTATTTCTGGCCACAAATGACTAGGGCAATAAGTAAATATGTTAAGACATGTTTGAAATATCAGCAAGCAAAAACTATAATAACTGAAACGCCAGCAACAGCATTTGATATACTTTTGATAGATACCATTGGTCCACTTCCAAGATCAGAAGATTGAAATGAGTATGCTGTCACTATAATTTGCGATTTAACATAATATTTGGTAACGGTACCCATACCAAATAAAAAGGCAAGGTCAGTTGCTAAGGCTATATTCGAAAATTTTATTCTGAAGTACGGTCCGATGAAAAAAATCATTACGGACATGGGAACGGAATACAAAAACCAAAATATAGACGACTTGTGCAAATATATGAAGATAAAAAACATTACTTCAACCGCATACCATAATCAGACCCTAGGAACAATAGAACGAAATCACAGAACGTTCAACGAGTATGTTCGCTCGTACATTTCTGTTGATAAAACTGATTGGGATGTATGGATACAATATTATTGTTGCTTATTGTTTCAACACAACACCATCAGTAGTTCACGAATATTGTCCATATGAACTAGTATTTGGAAGATCACCAAGACAGTTCACAGACTTTGGCAAGATAGAAAGAATAGATCCCATTTACAACATGGATGACTATTCGAAGGAAGTTAAGCTAAGAGTAGAAACAGCTTATACAAGAGCTAGAACTATGTTAGGAAAGGCAAAAGCCGATAGAAAAATAAAATATGATAGAAATGTTAGTAATTTTGAGTTAACAAGTAAGAGGGCTACAGTCGTTCGTGAACGACTGTTATATACCATGTACCAAAATGTATCGCCGCTCGAATAAGCTCCCGATTATAAATAAAATCGGTAACCAGGGAACACCACAGCTGATCAGCTGATCGCGACTTTTGCCTATTAGAGAAATGTAAACAAACTCGCTCTTTGCAAAACCACCACCATCTCATGCACTTGCGTGTGCAAGACAGAGATAAAGATAACCCCTCTCTCTTTTTTGCGCACGGGAGTTAGTTTCTTGCGCTCATCAGTTTTGTTGTTGTTTTTTGGGATGCACCTGTTGCTAGCTGCCAAATAGATAACACACTGATAAGTAAATAACCTTTGTGTTTTTCACCCGATCTTTACCAGATTTTCGGTATTGATACATGTTCTAAATATGCATGCCTATGCACAAAAAGAAAGATCTATGGTAATATTTGTGGCTGCGAAACGTTTTTATTGATTTTCGGGGGAGTGGGGGGGAAATTCTTAAATTTGAAACAAACTTGATCTGCGTGCAAAACATTCCGACCTACATACCAAATTTGGTGGCTTTAACTCTTATAGTTGCTGAGATCTAGGCATTCATACAGACGGACAGACGGACAGACAGACATGGCTATATCGACTTGGCTGTTGATGCTGATCAAGAATATATATACTTTATGGGGTCGGAAATGCTTCCTTCTGCCTGTTACATACATTTGCACAAAATTAATATACCTTTGTCTTACGGTACATGGTATAAAAATAGGAGATAAGGTATTAAAACCTATTTACACCCAATAATATGCAGGATTTTGGTTGCGAGTATCCACCAGGATCCCTCACCAATAAGTGAATAACAATATCCGTTAAAGAATTTGATGATATTGGAGGCAACCTGCTCAAGAAACTTGGATAGGAAATACAAACGAAAGCGCTGAACGAATTGGGCACGCCTGGGTCTAAATGTTCTTTGTGGAACCATTATTAAATAATTATTTTGTACATTATTTTAAAATATTTTTTAATTAAAAAAAAAAGGGTTTTTACGCGGTTTTTTAAAACGCCATATTGCGATTCTTGAAAGAATCTTCTTCGGCTAGCATCGATCCCAATTTGAATTATATTTTATCTTTCTGTATATGTGGGAGTTCTTCAGAACTCACTGAATTCTGTCATATTCTTTGTCCACAGATCCAGAAGTGCCGACCAGAAGTCCCCAAGAGTGCACTGCTCAAACCGTCACTAGGTTTTGATTTTTATTTGGTGGCGAAACTTGTACGATAGTCCGAATATAGAGTTGTTATCGAAATACACAGGTGTTATCGACACAAACGTAACTTGAACGCAACTTGGACGCAACTTTTTCCCACCTCTAGGCCCCTATACAAAACCTATGTAAAAAAAACTACGTTTGCTCTGATGACGCAAAAACGCGTTTTCCGACAAGAATGTCCATCACTGTAAAAACGGTTAAAATGTAGACTCATTAGACCAGAAAATTCTTTTTTAATCGTCAATGGTCAAATTGGGTTGATTTCATTTGATTTTTAACAAATTTTAACCGAGCTTTGACGTTCTTGTCGGAAACCGCCGGCTAACTCTCTTTTACGCTCGATATGTTCCCGATGTCCTGTAATGTTTATCGAGCAGTCCAGAGTCCAGCCGTCCAGTAGCAGACCAGACAATCACTAATAGCTTGTTTTAAAGCATTTCGGACATCATTGGACCAGCATCTGAATTTTTAAATAATTTTATCCCGGTTGCGACTTCAGGCTTGGTCAGCTATCGCCTCATCTGAATGGGGACCACCGCAGAATGACTAATATCAAGCTTATCGGCAATATTACGTGTAGAATTTTCACTTTCGGCCAGGCTAACAACATTATATTACATTTTCTTTGACAATTTTCGAATTTGTTGGTTTTTTATAAATAAATTTCTCTAATTATTCACAAAAAAAATTTCGCTCCACAAAAACACGTCTTAAACTAATCTATGACTACCGAAAATAGCATTAGAACGAATATATAGGTAAATCTGGGTGATGTTTCTTGAAAAGAGATGTGGAAAATCGAAAATAGGTACAAAACGTAAAACGTGCAAAAATGAGTTTATGTGAGTTTATTTCGTTTTTTTATTCTAAGTATTTTCCCTCTTTGATATGTTGTGTTTCTTTTCTAATATTAGTAGCCCATGAATTAAGGATAATAATAAAAAAAAAATTGTTGGATTAGCTTGTGTGGTTGGCTTTTTATTGATGACCAAAGTCAGAGTCATGAACATGAACTCATTTTTGCTCGCCACTGTATGTATGCAAGCAGACAATTATGCAGCAGGCCAGAAGTTCTTTCCTCGTGTTATATTCTTATATTTTCCTATACGCCTACTAACATCTAACACAAAACAAGCACGTGCTTGGTATCATAAGAGCCAATTGAATGTACTGACCATACTGACCAAAATAATCTTTTACAACAGTCTGCGGCTTACCATATTAATGATGCCCTGTCGAAAATCAGATTCAGGATCCACAGACTCCGGCAACATTTTTTGTAAGTCCTTTATTTTATTTCAGAGAAATTTACTCCAAAAAGGGTACATTTAAATCAATTAGTATACTACAACTCAACTTGTTGTTCTTTGGATCCGAATAGAAATCTATAAAAAAAAAAGCGGTTTATAAATAAATAATGCAAATTCTTAATATGCAGCATTTGATATACAGTGCATACATTTTTGATTCACTTCATTTTTAACTAAAGTAACACTATAAACTTAAATGATAAGCTTGATAAACAAAACTTGGTAGGTATGTAAATAGTTAAGTATTACTTTATTTCTTATGCAGAAAAAAGGGATTCATTTATGTATATTTGTAACATTTTACTCGTGTATCTCCATGGCATGTTAAATTTGTAGCAAAGTTTATTTCAATTGTTTGCCATTGTAGAAATGTGGTCGGGAAGTTCACCATTTTTAAATCTTGCCCACATTCGTAAAAACAATACTTCTAGACCTTTGGCATACTGTGAGCAATCAAATAATGGACTTTCCACTCTTGCCTTCCATACTTTAGCTCGTATAGCTTTTAAATATTCCCTTTTTGTTCCTAGACGTATGGCAATATCTTGGTATTCTTCCCTTGTGTGGGCTATTAATTCTGGACATCCAAGGGTTGCAAGCTGTGAAGCCGCAACTCTGAAAAACAAAAAGTTAAATTAGTCAATAAAAATATGGATATACATATGTATGGATTTAATATTTTTCTCGATATAGATTTTATGTTATTATGTTATACACTTGCAATGGGTACTATAAATTGAGCTAGAAGTTTGCAACGTAAGAGACAAATGCAGCCTGTCTGCCTAGACGTCTGTCCTTTTGTCCTTATCGTATCTACACAAACTAGTATCTCAGCTTAAAAGCAAGTATGAAAGTCTATAAAATACCCGGTATCCAAAAAAAATATATGGGTGAAATGAAAAATAATATGATATGGTTTAAGGGGGTTGACCCACGTGACATCCCTATTTGGTCTGTTATTTGAAAATGTTTTTCTGTAAACCGTTTTTCCCCCTTTTTTTATTTTTATTTTTTTTTTTGTCTAAAATATATTTAATTATCCGTAGAATATACTGTGAAACTTTTATTATCGAATTCGAACTCTGAATTCTGGATGCCTGAAAGCAAGCGTGTAAGCGCGTCAAAAAATTCAAATCGAGCTTTCTTCATTCATAATTTTTTCGTTTTTAGCAATGTTACGGATACGATTCACGAAAAAACTACTCAACATATCGGAGTTGATTGCATTTCAACTCCCGCATAGAGCGGACGTGGTCTCGCGCGAGCTCCGGGAAAACAATTTAAAATAGTGGATGAAATAGTGGAAACTTAAAGAATATTATACTGGAGCAGTCCAAACAGTGCGAAAAGACGCTAACAATTAAAAAACAAAGAAAAAAAAAATAACTAGTGATATGATTAATACAAGTGCTTATTTAATTTAAACAAATAAGTGCCACGCAAACCAAGCTCGAAAAATGAGCAGCGATCAAAAGAATGAGCGTAGAAGCTCCGTCAACCCAAGAAATGCTTGCTACTCTTATTTCTCAACCCGCGATATAGATCAAAATCAGAATTCGACAAAGAGCAACTCGACTCTACTGACCGTCGACAGCAAGAGAGCCAGCTCTTGCTCACCCTCTCTGCTCACCCCAACTCCCGCATCTTGGAGTTACCAATGCCAAACCCCACCACCGCCGGCAACGCTGAATGAAGCTCCAACAACAAGCAGAGCTACAATTACTGCAGTCGCAGCAAAATCACCACCAATAATCAAACCAACTACCAATATTGCGAGTTCGGTCCCAACGGCTGTACAACAAAATAAAATGCCAACAAAAACAGTTAGCTCCGATAAGCAACAAGCGGTCCCGGCTATACAGACCGGTATGGACCGCTACATCCAGATTAAGCGCAAGCTTAGTCCACTCAACACGGTTGGTAACAAACCAAAGATCAACCGAACCAACAAAAGCACCGACCAAACGAGGAGCTCCAATGAAAACCGTTACTCCATCTTAGCAGAGGCGGACAACAACCAACCAGAGTTGGGGTAGGAGACCCAAAGGAAACCTAAGCCCCCACCTATTTACATAAGAGAAAAAAGTTCAAGCGCCTTGGTCAACAAAATTGTTGCGCTGGTCGGGAACGAGAATTTCCATGTTGTTCCGCTTATTAAAGGGAACATACACGAAACAAAGGTTCAAACGAAGTCCGAAGAACACTTCCGAGCTGTGTCTAAGTACCTGGAAGACACAAAAAAGAACTTTTACACCTATCAACTAAAAAGCAGCAAGGGACTGCAAGTTGTGCTAAAAGGTATAGAACCTGACGTCACCCCCTCTGAAATTCAAGAAGCCCTTAAGGCCAGGGGCTTCTGTACCAAAAATGTTAGCAATATTGTTAACAGAAACAAAAAACCACAACCACTTTTCAAGGTCGAGCTTGAACCAGATAGCAAAGCCTTAAAGAAAAACGAAGTGCACCCGATCTACAAGCTGCAGCTCTTACTGCATCGAAGAATCACCGTGGAAAAACCCCACAAACGCAACGGCCCTGTTCAATGCACAAACTGCCAAGAGTATGGACACACCAAGACATACTGCACACAACTCCGTAAACTGCCCCGCAAACAAAGAAGACCCCCAAATGAAAAAATGTGGCAACTGTGGAGGAAACCATACGGCAAACTACAGAGGCTGTGCGGTCTACAAGGAGCTGAAGAGTCGCATGCGACGAGCGACAGCTACGCACCAACAACATACACAAAATGTGTATTACAACTCAAAAAGTACGCCAGACGTATTTTTCGCCAAGGCAGCCAGATCATCATTTGGGCAGCTAAATACCACCAAGGGAATCTCCTACGCCGAGAACAGGCATGGAAAATCCACCCCAGCCTCACTCAGAAAATGCTCAGCAGGTTCCAGGGCAGCCGCAAAGCATATTGGAATCTATGATGTTCACCATGCAACAAAGTATGATGGAACTTATGTCATTCATGAAAACAACCATGCAAACCCTTGTTCAGAACCAGAACATGGTAATTCAGTTGCTTGTAGCACAACAGTCCAAAAAATAAATGACTAACCTACGTATATTCATGTGGAATGCCAACGGCATTTCACGGCATAAACTTGAAATAACTCAATTCCTAAACGTAAATCACATCGACGCCATGCTGCTGGTTGAAACGCACCTCACAGGGAGATATAACTTCCATATAAGAGGTTATACCATTTACCGCACAGATCATCCGGATGGCAAGGCCCACGGCGGAACGGGCATCTTAATCAGAGAACGCATCAAACACCACTTTCATCAAAGGTTTTCAACAAATTACCTGCAAGCCACGTCCACCGCCACCCTGGAAGAGGTACTCGTCACAGCAGCCAGGATCTCAACCCCTAAACGGAAAGATGGGGAATTTAAGAAGTTCAAAACCAACAGGCAAATAGAACAGCTGGTTCAGGAAAAGAGGCGTCTGCGACGAGCGTGGCAAACCAGCAGATCGCCATGCTCAAAGCAACGTCTTACTGAAGCCACCCGCAATCTAAACCGGGCCCTGAAGCAAGAAGCTGAAAATGAACAACTTAAATATATTGGAAAACTCTCGCCAACTAGTACAAAGCATCCCTTGTGGAGGGCTCACCCAAATCTAAGCTCTCCAATTCAAACCGTCACCCCTATAAGGAATTCCTCAGGGTGCTGGGCCCGCAGCGACAAAGATAGAGCCGAATCATTTGCCTTACATCACAGAGGCGTCTTCCAGCCGAACCCCGCAGCTAATGATTATGTTCCCCCGCAAATCCACCTCGAAACTGAATCCACGCCAACTACATTTCAGCCGAACGAGATCACAAAAGTCATCAGGGAGCTAAAACCAAAAAAGGCTCCAGGCGGTGACCTAATAACTACAAAAATGATAATGGAACTTCCGTACTGTGCTATTGAGGTCATCTGTAAACTCTGCAATGGAATCATAAGTCTCGGCTACTATCCAAGGAAATGGAAAAAATTAATTACATATTATAATGATACCGAAGCCCGGAAAAGATCACACGATTCCGTCATCTTACAGACCAATAAGTTTATTATCATGCTTGTCCAAATTATTCGAAAAATGCCTTCTAACGCGCATAATACCATATATGGGAGCCCACAACATTATCCCAGCCCATCAATTTGGCTTCAGAGAAAAACACGGAACTATAGAGCAAGTAAACAGAATAACATCAGAAATTCGAACCGCCTTCGAACATAGGGAACATTGCAGCGCGATATTCCTCGACGTATCTCAAGCATTCCACCGCGTCTGGCTCAAAGGTCTCCTGCATAAAATTAAAACACACTTGCCCGGGTACACTCATAAACTTCTTGAATCCTACCTCTACAATAGAGCCTTCGCAGTAAGATGTAACACAACAATTTCCGACAGCTACACTATCGAAGCTGGGGTCCCACAAGGTAGCGCACTTGGGCCAACTTTATTCGTCCTCTATATAGCAGATATTCCCACGAGTGACCGACTAACAACATCCACCTTCGCCGACGACACTGCGATCCTTAGCCGCTCCAGATGCCCAGTCCGTGCAACAACCCAACTCGCCAACCACCTCGTGGTAGTCGAGAAGTGGCTATCTGACTGGCGTATTAAAATAAACGAACAAAAGTGTAAACACATAACGTTTACCCTTAACAGACAAACTTGCCCTCCGCTCTGTATGAATAGCACGAAGATCCCCCAAGTTAATGAAGTAACATATCTCGGCATCCACCTCGACAGACGTCTAACATGGCGTAGACATATCGAATGCAAGAAACTGCACCTAAAACTGAAAGCCAGCAGCCTCCACTGGATTATTAACTCACGATCGCCCCTGTGTCTGGACTACAAGGTCCTGCTCTACAACTCCACTCTTAAGCCAATCTGGACGTATGGCTCCCAGCTGTGGGGGAACGCGAGCAGAACCAACATAGACATCATACAGCGAGCCCAATCAAAGATCCTGCGAACTATCACTGGGGCACCATGGTATATTCGTAACCAAAACACCCACAAGGACCTCGGCATTCTCGCAGTAAAAGATGAAATAGACAGGCAAAAAGCGTCCTACAATGAAAAACTCTGTGTCCACCCAAATCCTCTAGCAAGGGTCTTGACTCGGGTCTCCAGCCGAACCCGCCTGCAACGTACAGACCTTCCAACCCAGCCATAACTTGTCAGGGCCACTGTCTCAGTCTACATGACTCCTAGTTAGGTTATAGTATAAGATTTGATACACTTATTGCTAGTCTCATAAATCAGAAGATTCAATAATAAAAAGCAAAGCATAAAAAAAAAAAAAAAAATATCGGAGTGAATCCAAAGGCATGAAATTATTTACATATTGGTCATGAAAATAAGGTTTATTATTATTTGAGGGTATGGGAAGTAAAACATAATTTTCAAGAAAAAATTGTTCGTTTAAAACTGAATTAAATTTTTGTTGCCACCATTTTGTTTTGGATTTCTTACACGAATTTTTAGCTCTATAGAGCCTATAACCGAAAAACTCAAAAAATTTAAACTCAAATTTATGCTGCTTTATATACTCCATTAGTTGGTAAGTGAAAATATAGCTAAACTTCCAAGATACGGGAGCCCAAGTACTTTACATAATAAACGGTTCTGTCATCATAAGTAAGATTCTGGCAAAATGAAAAAATTTAAATGACATAATATATTTACAAAAAACAATTTTTTAATTCATGTCTTCGTTTTTTTATCCTAATTTATTCCATGTATGCTGAAAATATCAAATAACTTTTACGACAATCGTTCAAGTCGTTTGCTCCTGACATCCATTATGATTGGGAACATTGCCATAGAAGTGAACATTTTATTATATTGATTTTTTACAATCGCTTATTTCGCGTATTAAAGAGAAGATTTACGAAACGAAATCTCAAACCAAATGTAAAGAATACTTCCAAACTTATTCTGAAATACCTGAAGGAAACAAAAAAGAACTTTTACACCTAACAACTAAAATGCAGCAACGGACTAAAAGGAATCGAACCTCAAGTCTCCCTCTCTGTCGTACTAAAAGGAAAGTGTTTCTATGCCAAGAATAATATGGAACAATGGACGGAAAGATACAGATATGTTGCAAAAATCAACAGGTAATAGTTGAAAAAAAAAGGTTGAATCCAAAAAATTATTCAAATCGGTTCAGTATTTTGGGTTGCAAAAAAAGCATGTCGTTTTTAGAAAAATTCTGACTTTGCGGTCGATTTGTAGTTAAAATATGTATTCGACCGGCATGCTTATGGTCTCTATCGAAAGGGTCATCAAATCTCGGTAAAACATAGAAAGAATAAAATTATATTTTTTTTTGCACGTGCTGGCATACCTGTTAGTACAGAAAAACTAAAATGTACGGCGGGCATACATTTTTTCCTGTATTGGCGGCTTGTTTTTCATTTCCTGACCTTGTAAGGACACTTAATGATTTGAAATGAATGTATAATGGTAAATTATTCTTCAACAATATTAAATAATGTAACATTTAATGATTATTTTGAACAAAAATTGCATAAATGATTGATTTTTTTTCTTTAAACTTTATTCTCTTTTTGTTTTTAAAACATTAAATATGCACCATATTAGCATTTTCAGAGAAAACAATCGAAAAGTATTTTTCAAATTTGGAAAAAAAATTGAAAAAACTGCCTCAAAAAACAATAATTTTCGAATATATGTAAAATTTACTATTTATCACACCATATAGTATGACCACTTAATCGAAAAATCCAATAAAAAAAAAATACTAAAATTACCTTTCATTTAAAAGAAAAAATATGAAAATATCTCAACTGGATCAAGAGTTATGATTTTTGCAACCCGAAATTATCTAAACTGCCACTGTGCTTCGCACAGCAGTAACTGGATGTAATACAAAAAGTATGTGACTTTCCGCATTGAGCTAACCCCTCAGCTAAATGTTGAAGCGGACATTGACTGCTTTACCACAGCTCTGGAAGAGGTACTTGTCACACCAGCCAGTACCTCAACACCAAAACGGAAGGAGGTGGAAATTAAGAATTTCATAAGCGACCTACAATTTGAAGCGCCGTACTCGTACGGAAGGGTCTCCACGCTAACCTTATGTCTCATTACAGCACGGATGACCTGACTGTGGTGATGCTTGAAAGCAAGAAGAAGCGCCTCCTGGCAGCTTCCTGCTACATGGCCCGTGGGCAGCCCCACCGGAGGAACTCAGGAGCCTGGTGGAAGGCAGCCCGAACGATGGATAGCAAACCTTTGTAGGTCCCACCTCCTCGAACGTGCTAGACTTAACATTCACAAAGGGACAATGTACAATGGTATCAGAATGGAGAGTCCTTGAGAGACCATCCTTCTCAGATCATAAGTACATACAATTCCTATACGATTTCGACCACTCTCCCAAACCAACCGTCTTTAGGAACCCCCGGAACACCAACTGGGGAAAGTTTAGGAAGACAATCTCTACACGACTCGCGACTGGCCCGGGCCTAGTAAAATCCGCTGAAAACATAGAAAAGTCCCTAGAGACCCTCTCCAAGGGTCTAGAGCTAGAAAAAGGACCAGGCCACCCTGGTGGAACAGTAATCTTTCACTCCTACGCAATAACCTCAGAGAAGTCTTCAAAATCGCCAAAGAGGCGAAAGAGGATGTGATTGATGAGGAATACAAAACCCTACTTAGGGATTACAAGAAGGAAATACGCAGGGCACAAAGAAGCTCGTGGAGAAACTTCTGCTCCAACATCGAGACGGCCCCAGAAACGGCTAGACTCCGGAAGTTGCTATCGAAGCAACCCACCATACAGAGTCAGCTCAAACGCGACGACGGACAGTGGACTGAGGGCAGCAAAGATGCCCTAACAGCACTAATGCATGCTCACTTCCCAGGATGCACCGAGATATCCGATGCCAACAAGCACCAGGATCTCGCACTTGGAGAAGAGAGTCTCCCAACAGATCTAATATCCTCTAGAAGAATCCAATGGGGTATAGATTCCTTCGAGGGAATAAAAGCACCAGGACTAGATGGAATATTCCCAGCCATGTTACAGGTGACCAAAGAAGTGATCACCCCATGGCTACACGCTATATTCACAGCTTGTCTAAGTACGGGCTATATCCCTATCCAATGGAGGACCTCTAGGATTGTCTTCCTGCCAAAAGCAGGCAAGTGCAGCCATGTGAGCCCCAAGGATTACAGGCCGATTAGCCTCACCTCATTCCTACTTAAGACGCTAGAAAAGCTAATGGACATATACATCAGAAACGATGTGGGACGACTGCTGTCATCCAACCAGCACGCTTACACGAAAGGGAAATCAGTGGAGACGGCACTACACTCGTTAGCAGCCACCATTGAGAGAGACCTGCGAATTTGCTCTAGGACTGTTTGTGGATATATCCGGAGCATTTAACAACGTGACCACAGACGCTATAATGGACCGCCTAGAAGCACCCAACACGACCCCCGCCATCAGCTTGTCGATAAGAAATCTACTAAGCTGTAGGCGGGTACAATCCGATTGGGGCACCTCCTCCACGGTGAAAGAAGCACACAGGGGCACGCCGCAAGGCATGGAAGCCCAATGTATTAGAGAGGGTAAAAAAGGTCACCATAGCGCTATATGCATCCAAGAAGATGCTTAGTAGCACATGTGGCCTCTCACCCGCTCTAATGCACTGGATTTACATCTCGGTGGTGCGTCCAACTCTGATGTATGGAGTCTTAGTGTGGTGGCAGGCCATGGAAAAGAAGACTTATAACAAGCTCATGGAGAGAACTCAGCGGCAGGCGCTGCTCTGCATAACAGGGGCGCTGAGGTCAACCCCCACAAAAGCACTCGAAACTATAATAGGAGTTGATCCCCTAGACATACGCGCAACTGATTGCAGGAAAGGCGGCACAACGCCTAGTTGCATCAGGGAATATGTCCTTACAGGGATTCGGGCATAGTTCAATTGGTCGAAACATGAGAGGTATATCAGTATATGGTTACCAGAACGTGCCCGGATGTAAAAACAACTACATTCATGGGACCAGATGACTGGAAAACAGGTCATACAGACCATGCTCAACACCTCAATATATACACCGACGGCTCCAAGATGGAAGGAGGAGTTGGAGCGGGCATATACTGCACAGACCCTGAAATGAGGCTGTCGTATAAGCTACCAAGCCAATGCAGCATATTCCAGGCGAAAGTATTCGCCATAGGGAAAGCGGCAGAGCTTGCGCAGAGCATAGACCGCCCATATGGAGCGGTCAATTTGTTCGTAGACAGTCAAGCGGCGATAAGATCCATGCAATCGTCAGCGGTCAGTTCCAAAAATGTACTGGCAAGCAGGGAGGCACTAGATATCCTCAGCACGCCTACGTCAGTGCGGATCTACTGGGTTCCCAGCCACCAGGGCATCGATGGTAACGAGACGGCCGACGAACTTGCAAAGGAAGGCGTAGGACTGCCGAATGAAAGAATAGAAAACGTTCCTGTCTCCCTAAGAACGCTCCAAATCGAGCTAGAGAGACGGGCCGACATACGAGCTAACAGCAGGGTGAGGAGTAATTTCACAACCTTCAAAACATCAAAAATCATGTACAAAGAGAGCAACGCAAAACTTAGTCACTACGTGCTGCATCTTCCAAGGAAAGATTGCAGACTGTTAGTGGGAATTCTCACAGGTCACTGCCTAGCTGCGGCACATGCAGGCAAGCTGGGCATCACCGAAAACGCCAAATGCCGGAAATGCGACGAATCCGAGGCAACTGAAACCTTGGAGCATCTCATTAGCAAATGTCTACTACTTGCCTTCGCGAAAAACACCTCGATCCTTAATGATTTCGAAAACCGCGTAAACACTCTCTAGGTCCACTCAGAAACTTTCGGACAGCTAAGGGCCATATTGGCCTATGCGTGACCCCTTTCGACATAACCTAACCTAACCTAACAATTTGAAGAACTGGTTCTGGAAAAGAGGCGTATTAGACGGGAGTGGCAAACCAGCAGATCACCATGCTCAAAGCAACGCCTTACTGAAGCCACCCGCAAACTAAACAGGGCTCTGAAACAAGATGCCGAAAACGCACAACAAAGTATAGAAGAATAAAAGAAACTGGCGCCAACTTGTGCAAAGCATCCCTTGTGGAGGGCTCACCCAAATCTAAGCTCTCTGATTGAAATCGGCACCCTGATAAGAATTGGTTCAGGTTGCTGACAGCGACAAAGGCAGAGCCTAAACATTTGCCTCACATCTCAGTGGCGTCTTGAAGCCAAACCTTGCTGCAAATACTTTTGTTTTTCCGCAAAAATTTAATTTGAAACTTAATCTAGGCCAACATCGTTTCGGCCAAAAGAGATAACAAAAGTCATCACAGAGATAAAACCAAAAAAGACTCCCGGCTAAGTGGCTAACCCGCAGGCGGGCGACGCACAGTGGGCGGCGTTGTATGAAGAGCGCGGTCATAAATACTTCCAGTTGAGGTAGAGGCTTGAAACTTTGCACAACATTTTCTAATAATACCTCATATATCATTTATAAAAATTTAGATCGGACAACTATATCATATAGCTGCCATAGAACGATCAGTCTGCAATAAAGTGATTGCATTTCTAATATTTTTGTTACTTATATGGGATTAAAAAAAAAATAAAAAAATTAAAGAAGTAGGGATGTTTCAAAATATTTATGCCCACCTCAAACCAATCTATTGCAACAGCAAAAAAAAGCACCATGAAAAATAATATCCAATGTTTTTTTATAGTTATTTATAAAGTTATACAAAATAATTTAACAATTCAAAATAACATAATTTATATAAATTCAAATTAATATTGATATAGTAAATGTATGTATATATTATTTTAGTAACTCAATAGTTGACTTTAAAAGTTTTGATTTTTCTTTACATTGAAAAGACAACTTTTTACCATAAATAACAGGGTCGGAGCTTAAAAATAATCTATTAAATAGGTCGGATTTTGTTAAAACCCATGCAATTTTAATAACTCCAAATTTATAATTAGTGTAGTTGTTTATTCTACAAACTTCTCTCACTTCCTCCATATCTTCAATCAATTTTTGAACACGATTTGCCACATTTTTCGCTTTTTGTGCATTGAGACCCTTTTCCGTGCACCAAATGTTAAATAATGTGCTTAACAGTAAAGTAAAAAACAGAGTTATAAAAGCTAAATACCAAAACAACATATTTGAACACAAACACAAATCCAAACACAATAATGGGATCACAACAGCAAACCAAACGCAGCGCTTTAACTAGAAATTAAACCTTGAAATTAAGGGATACGGCATTAGTATTTTTAATTTTAGAGTACTTTGGAGCACTTAGGCGCAAATGTGGTAAGTTTTTCTTATTTCTTATTTCATTAAGGGAATCGGGGGGAAACACAACTAAAACTTTAACAAAACATAGAAAAGACGATAAAAAAATGCACAAAAAAGGTTACATTTATTTAAATGTCACATAATTGTATTATCAATAGAAAAAATATTACAAAAATAATTTAATAAAGTCAATACCTTAAACTTTCAAAATCATTTTAAATCTTAAAATTTGAACAATTATAGCCCGAGCTTGACTGCTTTGAAGTTGGGAATTGTCTCTTGTCGAATGCTCTTCGTACAACTGCGTGCAGCAAAAGAACACAAACTTGCAACTTTAGTTCTATTTTTAGAAAGCACCGTTAGCTTTGCAGAAAAAAACTGTTTGATCTTGATTTGTTGGATCATTTTAGATATGGCTTGGCTACTTTATGAGCAAATCAGCTGTGCTACTTTTTTTGATTTTTGGCCTATGGGCGCAACCACTGTCCGACGCCAGCAGGAGAGACGCCGCAACACCCTCTTCCGTAAGGTCAAGGCAGCAACTGATGAAGCAGCCTGTCCCAGCGGCAAGTCAGCCCGGAGAAGCCGGTGATCCCCTTGCTATACTGGCGGGGGACTACCCGAGGAGGCTCCGGACGAAAAATTAGCTGTCGGCCGTGAAGCAGGCCCTCGTCGAGAAGATGAAGGGCTGGACCGCAACTCTCAACTTCAACGGCATCCAGTTCCGTGATGGTCTGCTAGTAATGGACTGCATAGACTGCGATGCCAAGAAGTGGTTGGAGCTGACGGTCCCCAGCATCAGCACCAAGGTGGGTGTGCGGCTCCGCACCTGCCTGCAGGATGATTGGCCGGCGACGAACATCGTCACAGTCTACCTGCGCCGTACGGCTGGTGAGACGATGGAGATGAGCAGAACAAGGGCCGTTTCACAGAGACCTTGCGGGTCATCCGGCACCTGGAGTCCAAGGGCGGCAAGGTGCTGATGCTCGGCCTGGATGAGGAGGCGCTGACACTCCTTAAGAAGCGGGAAATGCTGGTGAGCTACAGGTTCGGACACCGAATCTTTCTTACTACTCGATCACAAAATTCTTTGACTTGATTCTAGGGTCGAGGGCTGTGTCAAGGGAGGCTGCTGTTGGTAACCGCCGCTGGTACACTCCTGCCCAGAATTATACGACACCCCGACCCTCGTAGGTTAATGGGGAAGCATAGTACAATAAAATCACATATGTATACAGAATGAAAGCTTAATCAATTATGCTTAAATTTAGATATTTGTATCACTGATTGCATCTTGCGTTTTCAAGCAGCAGTAAATAAAGCACAAATGCCCGTTTTTCGTGATGCCTGCAACTGTTTCAAAATTATACGACACATTTAGATTATTGCGGCTGGAGTGGAAAATTCGGTTTCAAATAATTTTTGTTATATTTATTATCACATTATCGTGAAAGGTAGCAATTCGATTGCCTCGTGCTCCACACTTGCGGCAAGTGACAGCAAGCCTGTGTCACGAATGACTGTTTGGCAGACGCTTCAATCATCGGAGTGCATTGTGAGAGGAGTCTTAAAACCGCACCACAAAACTGCACGGCTTTAATTTGTTGAAAAAAACTTGGAGATAAGCTGGGCCTCGGTAGGCAATTTTGACTCTATTTTCTATTTAACATCTTTGGTTAATAGTTTTCATTTAGATAATTTTTTCTGGTGAAAAAATTTAATCTGGACGACTCAGATGGATTGCAACACTATTGGAGGGATTTAAGAAAGGATCCACCTTATAGTCTCTAAGCGGAATTTCGGAGGAGGATCCGCAATGGTTTGGAGAGCGTTCACTTCTTCTGGAATGCTTGATTTGGCTTTCAAAAATGAATAGCGCAGAATATATTGCAGTATTGGAGGAGCGTCTTTTGCTATTTTTGGACCAAAATGGGGAAACAAATCATGTTTCTATGCAAGATAATGCTTCAATACACGAGCAGAGAGACCCAACGCTTCATAAGTGGCCAGCGTGCTCCCTGGACCTAAACCCAATAGAGAACATCTGGGGTATCCTAGCAAGGCGAGTTTACGCCAATAACAAGAAATTTGAGAGCGTCCAAGCCTTAAATCTGAAATTTTGGCACAATGGTCTCTTTAAGACCAAAATTTACTTAAAAATGTAATAAATTCAATGCCTAAGAGGCTTTTCGAGGCTGCAAAGGCTCAAGGTGGCCCGATTAATTATTAACAGGAAAGGAAGATAACTTCGGCAAGTCGAAGTTTAAATACACTTGCAGTAAGTATTTAAAATATGGTATATTTAAGGATTGCGGTTCTTTTCGCTTTCGAGTGTTTTTAAATAATTTAAATGTTGAGCAAAACATGTTGACAGTGAAAAATGTTGCGCAACAACTAAATGTTGGTAGCAACAAAGCTTTCAAAATAAATTAATTGATATAAATATTCCTTTGGCAGCTATATGATATAATAGTCTGATCTTGATATTCTAGAATAATACAAAATGACCATATCTCAATTTATATGTAAATATGATGAAAATTGGCAAAGTTATAATTTTTTTCCACAACAATTTCCGATCGTTCCTATGGCAGCTATATGATATAGTCGTCCGATCCGGCCCGTTCCGACATATATAGTAGTGAGAGCATATAGAAGACTATCTGCAAAGTTTCATTCAGAGGGAGGGACTAGTTTGCGTAGAAACGGACGGACAGACGGACAGACAGCCGGACAGACGGACATGGCTAGAACGACTCGGCTGTTGATGCTGATCAAGAATATATATACTTTATTGGGTCGGAAATGTATCCTATGTTTGCGTTGCAAACTTTCGATTAAAATTATAATAGCATTTTTTTTTTTTTTTACGCGCGAGTCCCACGCCCACCTCCCACCCAACCGACCGAGGGGCGCAGCCGTGTGACGTACGGCACGATCGCGTTCTAGATAGACGCGTGAGAAGGAAAATATAGGAAAGAACGAGGAAAGTTAGGTTTAGGTTCATGTAACATTAGCAGGTAGGGGCTCTCTACGTCACCGTGAATTAGCTTGTGTAGAAGGACGACACCAAGCATAGTTCTACAGTTAGCTAGGGAAGGTAGGTTAATTAATAGAAGTCTACTAGAATAAGACGGTAATCTTAGGTCGGCATCCCAGGGTAAGCCACGTAGGGCGAAAAGCAGAACATTTTTTTGAACAGATTCAATGCGGGCAATATCAATTCCAAATTGAGGACTCCAAACGCAAGAACCATATTCCAAAATAGGACGAACTAATGAAGTGAAAAGAGTCTTAGTTACGTAAGGGGAATCGAATTCTTTCGACCACCTTTTAATAAATCCAAGCATGCCTTTGGCCTTGTTAACCATGCAAGAAATATGTTCTGAAAACGAAAGCTTAGGATCTAGACGGACACCTACATAGATCGTCAACAAGAGTTATTCTTTCCAATGCACATTCATTAAGCGTATATGTTGCATACTGGGGAGTGACACGTGAAAATGTCATCAGTTTGCATTTTGAGCTGTTGAGATTTAATAAGTTAACACTCCACCATGCCTGGAAGTTGTCAAGATCGGATTGTAAGTCTGACTGGCATGAGCTGTCGTTATACTGCACGCACAGTTTGACATCGTCTGCGTACATAAGTACGCATACCCATAAGAGTTGGGTAGCACTAGAGGAAGGTCATTGATGAATAAGGTAAATGCAGCGGGCCAAGATGGCTGCCTTGTGGGACGCCAGAAGTGACATTGAGGGAGTTGGAAAGAGAATTCTTGAACAGAACCTTTTGAGTCCGGTGACTCAAATAACTCTGAAGCCAATTAAGGAGATCGGTAGGAAACCCTATTAAATCGAGCTTCCTTATAAGAAGAAAATTATTAACCGAGTCAAAGGCTTTACTAAAGTCCGTATAAATCACATCGGTCTGAGATTTACTTTAAAAGCCCCTAATCACAAATGTGGTAAGTTCCAAAAGATTTGTAGTGGTCGATCTTCGTCTCATAAATCCATGCTGACATGGAGAAATTACGGATCTGCACAAGTGCTGCAGGTGAGGAGTAATTACATTTTCAAAGAGTTTTGGAATTGCCGACAACTTAGAGATTCCTCTGTAGTTACCAACTTGCTACCTTTTTTATGGAGAGGAATAATAAATGATTCCTTCCAAATAAGGGGAAATGTTGATGTTTCCAAAGATATGGTAAATAGTTTGAGAAGGGGGTTACACAGAGCCTCGGCGCAATACCTGAGAACACAACCCGGTATTCCATCGGGACCCGGTGCATAAACTTTACACGTTGAAGATCCAGCCGAAGAGAGCTTTCGTCTAAGATACGACTGAAAATTAAGTTCGATTTGGGCATAGGGAAAGAATACGTCTGGTTTATCTGGTTTGAGGAAGAATAAGTAGTTTTAAAAAACTCAGCAAAGAGATCGGCGATTGCCTGATCCGATTTTGCTGAAGAATTTTTAAATGAAAGCGAGGAAGGGTATAGGTTTGGTTTACGCTTGGTGTTAAAAAATTATAAAACTGTTTCGGGTTCTGTGTGAACTGAACCCTACAACGATTCAAATAATTTTAATAAGACCGAGCGTTATGCACGGTCAATTTCGACCGAGCACTGAGATAGTTAGAAAGGACAGAAAAGGACAGAACCTTATTGGCTAAGGCTAAACAATCAGATTCATTCTCTACAACCGTCCCCGTATCGATAGTCACTTCGAAAGTTGGATGGTAAGGATCTTCAGGTAGCGTCAATGGAGGAACTCTAACTAAGTCAACAACTATAGGATCAGAGACGAAACAAAGATACAATAAGCGGTATAAGGAATTCAGGACATGGTTAACTTGAGACAAGGATATGTCAAGCAGGCCATCAATAAGGTCATGCTGTGCCATAATGAGGGACATTTGACACACCATCAGATGACCAACGAGCTCCAGGTATGTTGAAGTCCCCTAGGGCTACGAGTTGGTCTCGATCTGAAAGCCTGTTGGAAACGGCTTGAATTGCCGCAAGGTGTTTCCAATAAAAGGTGTTTCCAGCCGATGGTGGAACATAGGAGCAAGTTATGTAAATAAATCTACCTGGAAATGAAAGTTTAACACAAATAAATTCGATATCGGTGATATCGTCAAGGGCAACAAGTTCTGAGATGAGGGAGGAGTCAACGGCAATTAAAACTCCACTCTTCCTTGAAGATAATGAATATCCTGCAGTGGAAAATTCCTGCATTTAAGACAGTTTTCCAAATCTGGGGAACATATGGCCACTGCGTTGGTCTAGTTAGAGATATGATTAGAATATGTAAATTTCATGTTAGCTACCTAAGCTAGGACATAGAAAATAAAGATTCAGTTTGAAATTATAACTCAACGAATTGAAGGTCTTTTTATTGGATCCTTTCATTTTTTGGTCAATCGAGCCTTCGAAGAAATTGAACTTCGTTTAAACTCTGCAGTTTCCCCCTATATGATACGGGACTCAAAGAAAGGCTAGCTCCTTTAAGTATTTCTAAGTTAATCTTGCAGCTAAAGGTAGCAAAAATAAGTGACTCATGTTTCCCCCTGTATGGGAAGGAACAGAGTATAATTAAAAAAGCAAAAAGATACAAAATAAACTTTTACGTTTTAAGGGGGTCTTCTATGTACCTTCGCCCTATTTTTCAAAAATGGATTGCAAAAAAACTACACATGATATCCGAACAAAATTTTTTTTATTTGATTAACTAATGCTTGAACTTGAAAAAAAAAAAACCATATGAATTTATCATAACATCTGCCATTGGCGCGTCGTCGAATTAACCTCTGCCGGCGCGAAAGAGTCAAACGGCTGGCAAGAAATCTCAGCTTCAGAACATGCAAACAACAAGAAGTTTTTTTTAACTTAATTTTAAGAACGTCGATTAGGTCTAGACACAAGCTTTTTTTAATATTTGCAAATTTCACAAAATGGCAGCGATTTGAATAAAAATGTCATTTTTTGACCATGTTTTTCAATATAAAAATGACTCTAAAAAAATTGAAAAAAAATTTTTTGGAAAAAAGGTTGTGTCTAGACCTAGCGAGATGTTTTGTGAATAAGTAACGCTTTACAGATCTAGGATATCTTCTATGGTTTCGTCAAAATCGTGCCAAAACTTTTGAAAAACACTACTTTCGGGAAAATGCGTTTAAAGATAGGAAAAATGGTCGAAACGTATGGAGGTGGCAATCTTTCGGGCTTCGTTTACCCATGAAGGAATGCGAATTTTACAAAACCCTTTATATGGCGTATTCCTCAGATCCTCTAGTATTTAAAAAAAATTTTAAAAAAAATCGATTTTTTCAAACCGTGAAGGTAGAAGACCCCCTTAAAATAAAACAAGCACCTTATAGTCTAACAAGAAAGGAAGCTAACTTCGGCATGCCGAAGTTTAAATACCCTTGCAGTAAGTAGAAGAAGAAGAAGAAATATGTTCTGACTTTCCGCTTTCTCGGAATGTTGCTAGCAAAAAATGTTGATAGCGCAAAAATGTTGCTAACGAAATATGTTGCGAACAAATTAAATGAATTTATATATATATTCCTATGGGAGCTATATGATATAGTGGTCCGATTTAAATAAAATTAAAACCGAAATTCTGGAATAATACAAAATGGCCATGTATCAAATTATATGAAAATATATTGAAAATTGGGAAAGTAAAAATTTTGTTTTCTCAAAAATTTCCGTACGTTCCTATGGCAGCTATATGATATAGTCGTCCGATCTGGCCCGTTCCGACATATATAGTAGTGAGAGCATATAAAAGCATATGTGCAAAGTTTCATTCAGATAGCTTCAAAACTGAGGGACTAGTTTGCGTAGAAACGGACGGACAGACAGACGGACATGGCTAGATCGACTCGGCTGTTGATGCTGATCAAGAATATATATACTTTATAGGGTCGGAAATGTCTCCTTCACTGCGTTGCAAACTTCTGACTAAAATTATAATACCCTGCCAGGGTATAAAAAGCTAAAGGCTGTTTTGTTTACCATAATAAATTGTGGTAAGGCGTGCTAGAGGCCATACATCAGCAATTGTGAAAATAAAAAGTGCATAACAAGTGCCATATAATTGCCTTAAGAGCATTAATTAAATAAACAGCTCAGAAATAGAGTGCAGAATAAATGTCATAAGAGCATTAATCAAAAGCAAAGGGATAGAGAAGAATTCCTATTGTACTTAAAACAAAATTGTCCAGCTAAATAATTGGTTGGTAAAAAATAAAATGACGATCACCAAATCTACTTCATCATCAACAAAAGCATCAACAACATCAGCAGCAGCAACAACAGCAGCAGCAACAACAATAACAGCAGCAGCAACAACAACAGCGAGAAAAGCAGCAACAATAACTACAGCAATGACAGCTGCGACATCAACAGCAGATAAGTCAATGTCCAAATGTCAACCCCCCACAAAAAAATGTAAGTGGTGTTTTAACCAAACACACTTTTTTTAACGAGAATTAATAATAGTTTATACAATAATAGAACAAAAAATAAGACCATTGTTCGAAATTAATATGAGGCATATCCTTTTTTTTTTGGTATTTCGACAACTCTTATAATGTCCCTTTCAGTTTCAACTTTTCCGCTCGGAAACTAGAACATGGGCGGCGGATTTGCAATATTGTATTTTGTGGAAGCTTAGAATCGAACTGATTCTACATTTAGCTAATTCAGTTAGCTAAAATTCAGTTAGCTGTCCCTAAAACATTAGAGAATGAAATACAAATTTACATTTGCAATTTTCATAATCGCATTGTATTTTAAAATAAATGATTTTTGTTCATTCGGACCTGAATCCACCGACCCAATGACAGTCGGAAAGTTTCCGAGCGGGTGCGCTCGAAAGATAAAAGACACTGAACAGTGGGAAAGTCGAATCAGTGAGGATTTTTCGAAAGTGAAAACTAGAACAGGTCTGAGAAATTAGAATCCGAGTAGATTATGCGGAAGTGGAAACAGAAACAGGATCGTATATGTCTACTTAACAAAATTTTAGCCACGACCATTTTAATTCGGGCATAAGAGGGCTAACAATATCAAACACAAGAAAGTAAGCTATAAAAAAATCGAAGTATACATTTTTTTACATTTACAGTTATAGCAATACAACTCGGGGCTTCTAGAGCTGCATTTAAAATCGATGTAACATTATTCCATATTTCGGACAAGAACAAAGCAATCATTTTGTACCGATGTACCGATCACTTGTACGACAAACTTGAGATATGGAGATCCGATCAGGCCTGTTCTGACATTACTAGCGTTAAGGGGGTCTTCTACCTTCGCGGTTTGAAAAAATCGATTTTTTTTTCATATTTCTAAAGTAGACATAACTAAAAACATGCCTTTGAAGGATTTGATCGAAAACATGCTCGCTTACGAGATATCGAGCCTCAAACCCGGCCACGCCTTGCCTATAGTATTGTAACATTTATCTTTAAACGCGTTTTCCCGAAAGTAGTGTTTTTCAAAAGGCACGATATGGCACGATTTTGACGAAACCATAGAAGATATCCTAGATCTGTAAAGCGTTACTTATTCACAAAACATCTCGCTAGGTCTAGACAAAAACTTTTTTCCAAAAAAATTGTTTTCAATTTTTTGTGTCTAGACCTAATTGACGTTCTTAAAATTAAGTTTAAAAAAATGTCTTGTTTGCAGGTTCTGAAGCTGAGATTTCTTGCCAGCCGTTTGACTCTGTCTCGCCGGCAGTGGTTTATTCAACGACGCGCCAATGGCAAATTTTATCATAAATTCATGTGGTTTTTTTTTCAAGTTCAAGCATTAATTAATCAACAAAAAAAATTTTGTTCGGATATCATGTGTAGTTTTTTTGCAATCCATCCTTGAAAAATAGGCCACAAATTTGAGCGCGAAGGTAGAAGACCCCCTTAATAGGAAGGACACTATTTTTATATGTATTGCTCAGATAACTCTAAACATGAGAAACTAGTTTAAGTAGAAATAGAATATCCTATGCAAGGTCAAAAATATTAATTTTGTCATCATTGGGAAAGTTTTACTCACAAACCTTGAGGCCAATGTTTCCCCCGGTAAAGTTACAACCGGTGTTCCTGTCCACAATACGTCCATAGAAGTAGTATGCCCATTGCATAATGGAGTGTCAAGACATATATCGGCTAATTGACCTCGACGCACGTGTTCTTCTTTTGCCGCTACATTAGAAAATATTACTCTGTCTGGAGATATACCTAAAAATTTTAATTTTTAGAAAAATTATAAAAACATTTGTAATATTTATAATTACCAAAGTCACTGACAGTTTTTTTAATATTTTGTTCACCAACTGCTGGAAACCTCAGAAGCCATAAAACCGACTTGGGTACATTTTTTAAAATTTCGATCCATGATTCAAGGGTTTGTGGATCAATTTTATATAATTGATTAAAATTGCAAAACACAATAGCATCATCTGGTAACATATATTGACGACGCGTCGTTATAACAATATTTTGGGGAACCTCTTCCCCGGTTGCGGCCTTGTTGTTTGTCTGAGTAGTAGCCAATCCGTTTTGAACAACAACTCCATTCAGAGAAGTTTGTACTTGACCAGAAGCTATCATTGATACTATTTGCGTCGTGCTTGGCAGCTCTGCTACTTTATGAGTTATTTCTAGCGGCTTTTGCGCGTTGACGACTTCTTTTATTTCTTTTACGTCTGTATTTTCTACTAGGGGAGACAAATCTGTTGCATTAATAACAGTTACATTATCTACAAGTGAAGATTGTTGTTTGTCACAAACTATAATACGCTCTTTTAAATGAGGAAACATCTGCTTATGATCGCCAATAAAATATGTGTGGGGCATATAAGATAATTTTTCGCTGTATTGATAAGCCAATTCCATTGGACTAGTTATTGCATCAGTTATAATATAATCCATAAAACTAGCTCCACTGGTTCCTGGATAACCTAACCACATTACTTGAATCGGGGCAGGTCGGAGAGCAAATATTTCATTTCGGGCGCCTTTTGTGTAGCCATTCATATTTACAAGAATATTTATACCATCATTATGGATCTTATCAGCAGCTTTACCATTGCAGGAAATTTGCGAAAGATCAACAAAATGTTCAGCTTCTCTGCTGATTTTGTATCGAAATGTTGTGCCATCATCTGGACTTAGGGCGTAACAAAAGATCTCAACTTTCGAACGGTCATGCAAACCTGGAACTGACTGCATCAAATGTGAAGTAGGATGATTACCAAAGTCCGAGCTTAGATACCCAATTCGGAGTCTTCCATTTGTAGGTAATTCTTTTAGAAAATGATACGGTTTTTTGTGTAGCACATGGATTTTTTCTAAACATAAATTAGCATGCCTTGCTGCAATGGCTTTCCGATAGTCATGTGTCAAAGGATACAGCATAGAATGATGTGGATGTACTGATGGTAAACGGTTCTTGTCAAGTTGCTCAGCAACTATACTAACTAATTTCTTCATTCGGATTTCATAGTCAGTCCAATCACACACGATTTGTAAGCAATGTGCTAAATTACAATATGCATCTGGGAAATCTGGTTTTAACTTCAGGGCAGTACGGTAAGATTGAATCGCGTCTGGAATATTTCCAGAATCTTTGTGAATGCTAGCTAAGTTACTGTGGGCATCAGCAAAGGCTGGGTTAATTTGAATCGCTCGGGTGTAGCATTGAAGGGCCCCATTAACATCTTGTAACTCTTTAAGAGTATTACCCATATTTGAATAGGCATCTGCAAATGTAGGCTGTATTCTAATAGCTTCTTTGTAATGCATTAATGCTTCCTTTAATTTCCCTTGTTGTTGCAAAACGGAGGCCAAGTTTGAGTGAGCAGCAGCAAAATCTGGAAATACTTCCAATGCCTTAAGATAAAGTCGAGTAGCTTCTTCAATATATCCTTGTTCTCTTTTTATGTTTGCTAAATTGTTTAGGGAATCCGCGTGATTAGAACATAGTCTTAGTGCAGTGTTATAGCAATCTTCAGCTTCTTTAACCTAATAAAAAATGAATTAAATACAATTTAAATAATAACAACCAAAAGTTATGATATAAATAAAACAAACCTGTCCTTTCTCTTTAAGAGCATTCGCAAGATTGCAATAGGCATCGGGAAAATTAGGCTGTAGATCAATTGCCCGTCTATATGTGTCGATAGCTAAGTCAATTAGGCCTTGTTCATAGTAGACACATGCTAAATTTCCATGAACTACAGCATTATTCGGAGACAAGTTTAATGCACGTAAGTAGGCGGCCACAGCTCTAAAAAAAAGGATTTACATATAAAAAGACAATTTAAAATTTATAAAAAGAAGACAAAAATATTTATGAATATTAAATTTCAATAGTATCTATATTACCTTTTCCATAAACGCCTGACTTTATTTAACACTTGCCAATCATTTTTTTTGCCATGTAAATTCTGATTTTTATATTTATTGTCCTGAGTATTTATGTTAACTATTGTATAAATAATAACGTTTTGATAATCCATTTTTCATGAACTATAAAATATCAAGTAAAACAATGACGCGTGCGCGAAAAATTTGTATTATTTTTAGTGTACACATAAACATATACAGAGATATAGCTAGCCTTCAATGACGTAAATAAACACTAATAGACATAAACACATATGTAAGTAATTAAAGAATACGTTTTGTTTGTTTGTTTTTTAAACCAAAAGGTTTTAGAATAAATCTGAATAAATCTGTAATAAACTATGAGGGAGATACGCTTCTTGCTTGAAAACCAAGATGTGCCAAACTGCATGCGAAATATATAGCAACTTCAGATACATACCGACAACAATTTATATTTTGACAAAAATTCGTAAACTATTTATAAATTTTGAAAATAAGGTAACAGCAAATACCGAACATTAAAATATACCCAAACCCTTCTTGCGAACGCTGCAATCGTACTTAATAAATATAATTTAAATGTATAGTAATTTCGATTGACATCACAAAAAAAGTGTTTTCAAAGACGTCAGCAAAAATGAAAGGTTCTTTATAATTTGATTGAAACAAATTTTCTTAACCAAACAAACACAAGATAGAAAGCTAATTTTGGCACGCCGAAATTTGTATTTGTATAGAACAAGAAAAATGTATTTATTTTTGTGAAATAAAAAGAATCAAGAAAGGCAGATAATTTCGGCACGCCGAAGTTTGTATTTTTTATTTGTATTTTATTATAAATATATAATTCCTAACGCTAAAAGTCTGGGACTTATAAATTATCACGCTTGTCAAAATGAGTTTACAAAATATTATTTGTTCATTTAACTAAAACTACTTAAAACTAAACCCTAAGCCCTAAGACGCTTTAATTAGGAATTTAAATTTTTGAAATGTGTGTTTATTCTAAGTTTGAACTGCGGCACACTGCTAATACATTTAACCGGTAAACCGATATCTCAGCGAAAAAAACAGATATTTAATCAAACTCAACAGCATTTGAAAGGGCAAGGGTTATACTTTAAGATGGTTTGTTTAGTATTTTCAGTAAAAGAACAAATTCGATGCTACATAACCTCAAATATAGGCAGAAAACGCTGTTTTTGCACTTTTAGGTTAGGATATCTCGGAAACCAGAGCCAATTCGGAAATTTCGACTTCGGATTCGGATTCAGCGCACCGAAAACCTTTGGAAAAGTATATACTGGTTTCTGGGTCAGAGGGTCGAGCTGATTTTGTCGGCCTGTGTTATTGTTAAACTTTAGTCGGCGAGGGAGAAGGTGATACTTCTGCGCGCACTAGGGTATTACCGTCGCGCAGCAAAACAACAACTGAGCATACACCTGTTGGGTTTTGCCTCGCCGGCCGCTCTATATGTCAACGAGCATTAATTATCTTAAAGAAGCCTTTCGGCCTGAAATCGTCGTTGGTTTTAGGAATTGGCATAATTTTTCAAATTTTCCAGGATTCAGGAAAAGTCGACGTGGTTATTGCCGTGTTATAGATATGGGTTATATAACGCAAAATTTTTCCAAGTATTATTTTTATAAATTTTGGATGCAGCTCATCAAGCCCAATTGAATTCGATTTAATATACAAAATAGCTTTTAACACATCACATTGACTTACACAAGCAAATTCAAAACGATTAGCACTACATAATGGGGACTTAGAAAACAGATACGAATTATAGCTACATTCAGTTACATTAGTTTGCAAAAACTTGTCATTAAGATCGTCCACATTTACGTTAGTATTTATCACAAAAATTTTTATTGCCAACTCTCAGGTTTTTTATTTCGTTTCAGACCTGCCTAGAACTATTGGTACCGGTAAGCTTAGCGCTGATATAAGCACTTTTAGTGTCCTGGATCAATTTATTTACACGCGCCCTTTCAGTTTTGAACAGGCCAAACAAATGATCAGTCTTATATCGTCTCCAATGCGCATATGCACTATATGCATATCTCTTTTGTTTATAGCCCTCTAATATGTAGGTACATGTCTGTTATATAGATAGTCAATGTTAGCGTTTAGATGGTTCAATTGAGTTTCCGTCGATGGTAGCATAAATATGCTATTCCAATCACAGCGGCAGACGTCATATTCCAACATATCATAGTCAATATTTCTAAAGTCTCTATATTTAAAGGTTTGCTCAGTGCGGTCAATTTGAACATTATAAGTCAAGAAAATAAGATCATGTTTTGAGAAATTCAGCACAGAGACTTGGTCATAAAGGAGAATTTTGTCACTATCGATAACAAAAAATACATCAAGCAAGGTATTCACCGTACTTGTGTAATGTGTTGCTATCACAGAATTTACAATTTGTACCCATAAAGATTCAATATCGTCTCGTAAGTTATTCTCGTCCAAAATGTTACTATTTAGGTCGCCGGCCAAAATTATGTCAGTATATCTATAGGAAAGGCTTGATAACGAATTGATAATAGTCGAGGAATTAGTCAATTTGTTGGGTCTATACATGCAACTAATTAATGTCCTTGATCTGCTACATCTTAAACTAATTACTTCCAGGAAAATATATTCAATGGGATCATTGCCAGTTGTTTATTAACTAATTTGCATTTAATATTCGATTTTTTTTCCTAACACACACAGAAAACGTAAAATATTAACAATATTAATTACTAAAAGATAATATCGAACTCTCTTAAAACTAACAAAAAAGCCAGAGCGGGAGAGTGGTAGCTACCAGTGAGTGATAAAAGCTCATCTAGATGTTGGATGATGTACAACATCATCTCTCCACACCGCTGTGAGAGACTTGCGCTTTTTCAGCCGAAGGGCTTCTTTAATGATAATGAAATTATCTCTCGTGAGCTGCTCGTTGATATATAGAGCGGCCGGCGAGTCAAAACCCAACTGGTGTATGCTCAGTTGTTGTTTTGCTGCGCGACGGTAATACCCTAGTGCGCGCAGAAGTATCACCTTCTCCCTCGCCGACTCAAGTTTAACAATAATTGGAGGATCAACCAGGGATTTTTGTGTTTTACGGACCCTGAAAATGTCTCGGACTCTCGGCGCAAGGACCAAGTTCATAGCAAAACATAGCTTGTTGAACATTGGTCGTAGTATTTCGCCTTCCGTGAAAGGGACCCCGTGCATTCTCAGTGTACCCGCCTCGCTTTCGGCACGCTGTGCGTCTAGCCTACCTTGCACCGATCCAATTTGTGATTTCAGAGAGCGCAGCTCCTCAACTTCTCTCTCCTGATGGGACATTCGATCGGCCATCTGCTTCATCTCCGTGGTAACACCTAGAAGCCGTTCCTGCAGCACTCCAAGCATCCTCTCCTCGACCTCGCGAATGTGTGATTTAATGAGCTGGGCTTGCTCATCGAACCGGCTATTCATAGCCCCGATCAGCATCGGTGGGGCAGCATCTGATGTAGCATCAGAGGGACGCCCTCGCTTGACACCAGAAGTTTCCTACATGCGCTTTCCCTATGGCAAAACCATTTTTCTCTTCTCTCTTTGTGAGTGATTGTGAGTAGTCGATGAATTTTGCTTTGTGCTTTATGTTCTTCCTTCTTCCCTTTTGCTGTAGTGTTTTCGGTGATGCTCGTTGAGTTGGTTTCGGTTATTGTTTGTTTGTACCTTCGCGCGTTCAAAGTTAAATGCACGCTTAAAATAGTTATTACTATATTTTTAGCGAAATGTTTATCAGATATGATTCAAGAGTGCTTAACGACTTTTTGAGAGATTTAATATCGATTTTTAATTGTTCACGGGGAGCGACAAAAAAACACGTCTTGTTTCTCTTCTGTTTGCTTGCATACTTTTTTCCATAACTGCTATTAAACTTATAAAAGCATATATCTCTGACAGAAGGCAAGCTGTTGTTGTTGGGAACCAAATATCAGGACTTCGCGTCATCACTCGTGGTATACCTCAAGAATCAGTTTAAGGCCTTTACTATATTGTTTACAATCTATGTTAATGACCTACAAAATGTTTTGTCTATGTGTAATGTCCATATGTATGCGGATGATGTTCAGATGTATGTCAGTCGTCCGTTAAGTCGAGTTAATGAATGTATAAATGTATGTAATACTGACCTGTTAAATGTTAACAATTGGGCTAAAAAGAATGGTCTGAGCCTTAACCCTTCGAAATCTAAGTGTCTTGTTATATACAAGAAAAGCATCCAAACGGACCATTTACAAAAGCTTCAATTTGAAGACACGAATTTAGAATACGTTGATAGGGCTAGTAACCTAGGTTTTTTCTTTAATAAGACACTGTCTTGGAATGACTATGTCAATATAGTTACAGGAAGAACATATGAGATGTTGTGGCAACTTTACATTACACAGTCTGTGATTCCGTTAAATATTCGACATTAAATTGTCAAAACTCTAGTCATACCAACACTGTTTTACGGGATTGAAGTTTTTGGTAACCGTGATGCCATAAACCAGCAAAAGATAAAAGTAACTTTTAACAATGTTGCATGTTTACAATCTGGAAAGAATGGACCAAGTAACAGTGAGCGCGAACAAAATGTTTAATTTAAATGTTCGAACATGGATAGACTTCAGAATTTTATTATTTCTGCACAAAATTGTAATAACAAAGCAACCTGACTATTTATTTGAGCTAATTAGATTTTCTTCCTCACAACGGAATTACAATATTAAAGGGTGTTTTTCTAGGAGGTTTATTTTTTTTAATTGAGAAAGAAAATGCACAGGTTGCGGTAGAGAGGAGATTTTTTTTTGTTTATTTTAAAGATAATTCGATGGCATTAGTGATGGAATATAACTTTGGGCAAATGGCCACCACGTGAGTTTTTCACAAACTGCATTCTGGAAGTCCAATTTTCCACTTTTTCAAGCATCTGGGGACATATGTCGGCAATAGCTCGTTCAATGTTGGCTTCTTGTGCCGCAATCGAGGTGGGCTTGTTTGCATAGACCAACGATTTCAAATACCCCACAAAAAATAATCTAATGGTGTAAAATTGCACGATATTGGAGGCTATGGCACATGCGCACCATAAAACGGGCGAAGCAAACGGTGCACTTTCACAAACGACTTCTGATTTTCGAAATAAAATTCAACGATTTGGTATCGCTGGTCAGCTTTTAAGCTATTTATCATGAATTGCCAAACCAAACAGAACATAAAGCACTCGACAGATGTCAGCTAACATCAAAGATGGCCAAACTGAACCCTATTGAAAAAAAAACTTCCTAAAAAACACCCTATATAAGTGTATACTTATACAAGACTTGCTCTGATAGACAGTTTCTAATTTATGCCATTAAACTGTGGAACCAAATACCGAATTATATAAAGTTAATCAGAGGCACATCACAATTCGAAAACAAACTCAAAACTTATCTTTCAACACACACATAAAACATATGTATAACAATCGCTAGAAATTTGAAAACTATAAGTAACAATCACTAGGAATCTTAGAAATAAATCATGTTCGTATTAAGTTAGTAATATTACATTTTGTGACTGGCGCATTAATTTAAAAGTTGTATACTTGTAGCGTCAGGATAATAAATAAATAAATCTAAATAAATCTGCTCTTAGAGATCTGGGCCTAATGCACATAATGTTGTTAGTTCTTCTTGGCGATATGAACCTTAGTTTGTCAAAAAGGTATAATGGATCCTTACTATATATTATTTTATGAAGATAGATTAAGGTGCGAATTTTTATCCATTTTGTCAGCTCAATATTAAATATTTGATTGGCGAATCCAGATACATGCTCTGCTCTGTGTAGGTTGAATATATATCTCGCAATATTGTTCAATAAAACTTTGATTTTGTTTTGACTATTGACATCGCAGAATGCATAGACTTCCAGGCCATAGAAAAGAGCAGGAATAATGCATGTTTTTGCTATTAATAGCCGTATGTTGGTTGGCAGAAACGTTTGGTTATGGAGACCCTTCAGTACCTGTCCCCGAATATTCCACGGAGAATCCCCTCGCCGATTCCATACAAATCTAGTAAGGATTTTCCATACATCAGGAGAACGTGGTGTGGAATTCGAAATTGGGCGGGGATTATTCGGGGAAATCGCGTGGAATCGCTGCGCCATTTCGCAGTGAATTTCGAAATTTCGAAGTCGATTCTACGTGGATTTTACGTGGAAACCCCGTGGAAAACCTGCGGGTAATCTCCGTGGAAACCCCGTGGGAAACCACGGGGAATATCCTCTGAAACCCCAGGGAAAAACCTATAGAAAATACCCGAAAAATATCCTCCTAGTAAAAATCCGGAGTAATTTATTTTTGTATTTAGTATTTATTTATAAAATGTTATGTATGTATGTTATGGTTACACATTTTTGGTTAGCTTAACTTCTGTATTCTTCTCTGCCGGCGGGTGTCCCTTTACCAGACTATTGCTATCTGTAAATAAACTATATAAATGTTAAAATCAAATTGAACACTTCAATATTTTGCACAAATATACATACGTACCGTTCATATATGCGTGAGACCAGGTTCAAGATAAAATCCGCAAATTAATTTATTAATTAAACACAAATATCTGTACTTACTGAGGTAATATATTATTACTTACTGAGGTAATATATATTATTTATTTATAATATTTCACTTTTACGCAACTTTAACTAATACGCAAAACACTTCTGAATGCAGCAACAGTCAACTCTAAATGCAAAGAGAATTAAGAGAAGCGAGAGAAAACCGAAGATCGAAAATCTTGGCTCGTGTCAGGGTATGCACGACTAAAGCAATGCCTTTTAATTTGAACCCCATAAGGCAGAAGATCAAATATGAACTTATTGGCATTGCCAAAGTAAATTTTTAATACTTGCCAATTCGACTAAATAAATAAAAATTCATCAAATACAGTATTAAATATTTATAACTGCTGCTCCGAGTCGGTTCGAAAACAAATACAAATATACGGTCCGAACTTCGCGAGAGATCGGCAGTAGCCGAAGGCAGGTCGATTTTTTTTGCGCCTACTTCGTTTCGAACTTCGCTAAACGGAGCCTATGTAATTTGTTTTTGCTTTTCGAGCATGCCGCGTGGAAAACCCGGGGTCGTGGAATTGACCTTAATATTCCATACGTTTTACCAACTACCCTTGTAATGTGATCATTCCACGTCAGAGTTCTATTAACGGGTTATATACACTTGCATTGGTCAAAAAAATCGAAAAATTGTTTATAGCGTTTTCTGAAAGTACATACCTTGGAGAATGTTTTCCCCAAAAATCATAAAATTCTGAGCATTAGAACCAGATTGGCAGCTATTGTTAGCGCACTATCTGCACTACGAGTCAACGGCGAATCATTCTTTACACGCGATTATCTCGAAACTGTTTTTTTTTTCAAAAAGTGTGGTTGCGGTGACCACGATTGTGACCACGAATGTGTTAAAAAAAAAAATCGTAAAAAAGCCTATTTTTCCTCGCGAAACCCCTTAAAAGTAAATCCTAGATTTAACGCATTTTCTACGTAGTCCAAAGGAGTATCGTCAATCTTGAGTAGGCGGAGATTATTCAAGATACATTTTTTCCTACTGATCTCTAGACATTTTGATTTAACTTGGTTTGTACCAAGGCCGTTGATTTTGGCCCATATACTTATACGTTCAAGTTCACTGTTACACACACTTATACATTGGTCTATTCTACTTAACTGACCGAGAACACTGGATAGGTCGTTAACATACAACGAGAACATTAATGGTCCAAGAACTGAGCCTTGAGGGACACCACGACTGACATTTTTAAATGAAGAGGAAGCGTTTTGTATTACAACAGATTAGCGACGATTACTAAGATAAGATGACAGAAGTTTGACAGAAGAGCTAGAGAACTGAAACATTTTACGCAGTTTTGTTCAAAGTATAGTATGATTAACATTGTCAAAAGCTTTTCTATAGTCAAGTAATACTAAAAAAGTCACATCTCTTTCGTCTAAATGTTCCCTAATGTCAGATTGGTTGTTGTTTAGCATTTCATTGTCAGATATAAACCGGGTTATTTGCACTGCCATCAAATTTTCGAACACCTTTGATAAATAAGGCGGAATCGGAATGGGTCTGTATTCCTTATTTGCTTTGGGAATTGGTATAATTTTTGCAACTTTCGAGCAGTCCGGAAATGCAGAAGTTGTAAATGCACTATTAAAGATGTAGGTAATATGTGGGAGTATGTATGGTAGTACCTATAATTTTAACAAATTTTGGATTAATGTCGTCAAGTCCAGTCCACTCTTAATTTTATCTATACATTGAAGGACCTCACACTGGCCAACACACACAAAACTAAATCTATTATCACAGAAATCTTCAGGTACAGATTGTAGGTTCAGATTTTGGTAGGGATGAACAATGATCCATTTACGTTAATATTATTTGGATTAACCATGTCGAATATTGACATTTATATATTAGCTGTGCGAGCAGTTTACATCAGACTTACTAAGACAAATTGAACACACATCATACGAATAATAAAACAATATAAGCGATATAAGCGATCGTATGGCAGCTATATGATATATGTATAATCATCCCAAATGGCTATATCTCTGAACAGATACAAATATGTTGATAAACTGCAAAATTTTTATTCTTTCAATAAATTTCTTGGACGTTCCTATGGACGTTCCTATGGCAACTATATGATAGACCGATCCGGCCTTTTCCGACTTAATCAGAAGTGACAGCATACATATCTATCGGTTCTCACTTTGCCTTTTCCTTTTATTTTTTGGCTCTGCCAAGATTTACCGTTTTGAATGCGCAGTGTTACAAGAATTATTTGACTCGTTGTAGGGCCCAGACCCCGCAGGACTCAAAACAGTTTAACCATTTAGTTAACACTAAACGTAAGCCAATTATTCATCCTTCCTCGCATATTTTTAAAAATACTACCGTAAATAATAATCAGGCAATTGCCGATCTATTTGCTCAGTTTTTTCAAACCACTTACTCGAATTCCACGGACTCAAATCAGACTTATTCTTACATCCTGCCCAAATCCAACTTAATTTGCAGTTCGAAAGCTCTATATTTTTAGATCTTCACTGTATTAAGCACGTTTATATTCGCCAGGTCCCGACGGAATACCTGGCTGTGTGCTTAGGTATTGTGCCGACGCCCTGTGCAATCCCCTTCTGAAAATGTTTACCTTGTCCTTAGAAACCTCTCACATTCCCCTTATTTGGAAGTGATCATTTTTTATTTCTCTCCCCATAAAAGGTAGCAAATCGGATGCCAACAACTGTAGAGGAATCTATAAGTTGTCGGCCATTCCAAAACTTTTCGAGAAAATCATTACCCCACATTTTCAGAACCTGTGTAGATCAAAAATTTCTCAATGTCAAACTTTCAGACAGACGTAATCTATACTGATTTCAGTTAAGCATTTCATTCTGTTAACCATTCTCTCCTTGTTCGAGAACTCTATCTAATTGGTTTCCGGTTGATCTTCTTAGTTAGATCTCAAGTTATCTGAATGGCAGGACGCAAAAAGTCCTTTTTAAAAATACTTTATCTCATGTTCTCAGGGTTACTTCTGGCGACCCGCAAGGGAGCCATTTGGGTCCCCTGTTGTTTACATTATTTATTAACGATCTGCCCAACGTTCTGACTAACTCCAGAGTACTTATATATATGGACGACAAAAAACTTGGCGTGCAATATAAGGACGCTCCTTGCCAGTCGATTTACAAACAGATCTTAATAATTTTCAAGCTTGGTGCCGCATAGTGTCGCTCCCAAGTTAGCGATATGCACCGAACTGCTGCTCTTTGGAAAGAATTGCTATAGTTGACGATTTGGGTGTCGGCCTGGATCCTAAACTTAACTTTAATGATCATATGTCATGCATGGTGAATAAAGCCAGCGGTGTGATTGGTTCTATTAAACGGTGGTCGAAAGAATTCAATGACCCCTATGTTACAAAATCGTTATGAATTAAGTCAGTTCAAAAGAACTTTTTACTTTTCCCTTTACGCGGTCTAAACTGGGATGCAAACTAGGGTTACCTTCGTATTCTAGTAGACTCCTCCTAATTAACTTACTATCTTTATCTAACCCGTAGAACCTAACCTTATCCACGATGACGTGGAATGTGCTGAATTTTTGGGTCAGCTTATTTTTCTGAGTAGAAATCACTGTAGAACGTTTTTCCAATTGCATGAACCCTGTAGACTCTAGACTCTTATGTGATTGCGAAAATTCTCCATCTGGACCCTCCAAGAGGGCGCCGGCTGGGCACTGTATTATCCCGGACAACGGGTAATGCATTGCTGCTTGCTCCGTCCGCGGTAATACAGTATCTAGCTAAGGCAACAGTTCAATTCCTTCCGCTGGAAAAGCCGGAGGAATTGAATCATTTGCCATGGGTGGAGGTGCCTGGCGGTTAGGCATAAAACGCAGCCTGGCGGTTAGGCATAAAACTCAAGTGGGTGGTTTCCCGGAAAACTAACCTGTGTATTTCTGAAACGGACACAAAACACGTTTTAATTCGGGCTGGGATATCAGCCCAAGCGTCGGTGGAAGACGTGACTGCTACCACTGCTGGGCACGGGAACTGGGCACTGGGAACAATCCCCTATGCGTGTCGCCAGCGGTCACACCTCTGATTTGACAGGAGCAGGTCATGTCAGTTGTAATGCTACTGCCTCAACGACGCAAGGGAAGCTATGCTGCTCAGGTGCCATAGTCGATACAGACTCGGATCTGGAGAGCGTGCAGCTCTCTAAAGAAGAGGTAAAGCCTTCTCCGCTCACCGAAACCAGGCACCAGCTCCCCGTGCAGGGACGGGCCGAAGCGTTCAAGCGAGGGGATGAAGGCTAAGGTGCAATATAAAGCCGTCCTTCGCATCCAGAGCCGGCTCCAGAAAAAAGGGGCAGGCCCTCTCCCCCAGAAAGCAAAGAAGCCCGAGAAGAAGCTTAAAGTCAATGAGGTGACCAAACGACACTTGATCATGGCACTCATTGACAGAAGCAATGAAGCCGACAAGATGACCGAGCCACGGTGGAAGTTGGTGCATGCGCGACTCGTTGATTCATTGTTTGCACGGATGGAGGAAGACCCCGAGGCCCCCACGCCCACATTTGATGGTGCCGGGTGGCTAAACGGGGTAAAAATCCTAAAAAGGAACGATGACCCAAAGAGAAAGTGGCTGACGCCAATTGGAGGAGTCCAGCTGGAGGTGGTGGATTGGGAGCTAATCCCGTCCATTCCTAAGGCGAAGGTACTCTTCCCCATCGCAATCCAAGAGGACAGGGCGCTGAAGCTGCAGAAGCGACAGAATCCGGACATCTCAACCGTGGACTGGAAGGTTCTGCACCTTGCGACCCCATTACCCAAGGAGCGGGGCCAAAGTGCAGTCCTCTAGATAAATAAGGAGGAAGAAGACATCTTCTATCCGAGGTACGGGAAGATGGCATGGGGAGCGTATACCTGCGCCTCAAAAAGCGCCATCCCGGAGATACGGTTGCTCATACACTGAAGGCAGGCGAGGTGGAGAAGGACCTAGGTCTGGAAACCATAGTGGACGCCGCCCAGGGACTATCGCTGGACGAGGCAGACATGGAGGACGGTGACCTGACGACCACTAACCTATGCATAGCAAACGTGGGGGAAGAGCAAACCTTCGTAGGTCCCACCTCCTCGAACGTGCTAGACTTAACAATCGTAAGGGGACAAAGTACAATGGTTTCAAAATGGTGAGTCCTTGAGAGACCATTCTTCTCGGACCATAAGTAAATACAGTTCCTATACGAATTCGACCACTCTCCCAAACCAATCGTCTTTAGAACCCCCGAAACACTAACTGGGGAAAGTTTAAGAAGGCGATCACGACACGACTCGCGACTGGCCCGGGCTTAGTAAAATCCGCTAAAGACATAGAAAGGACCCTCTCCAGGGAACTACTAGATGCGCAACGCGCAGCATGCCCGACATCCAGAGCCAGGAAGAGGACCAACACACCCTGGTGGAACAGTAATCTTTCACTCCTACGCAATAACCTCAGAGAAGTCTTCAAAATCGCCAAAGAGGCGAAAGAGGATGTGATTGATGAGGAATACAAAACCCTACTTAGGGATTACAAGAAGGAAATACGCAGGGCACAAAGAAGCTCGTGGAGAAACTTTTGCTCCAACATCGAGACGGCCCCAGAAACGGCTAGACTCCGGAAGTTGCTATCGAAGCAACCCACCATACAGAGTCAGCTCAAACGCGACGACGGACAGTGGACTGAGGGCAGCGAGGAGGCCCTAAAAGCACTAATGCATGCTCACTTCCCAGGATGCACTGAGATATCCGATGCCAACAAGCACCAGGATCTCGCACTTGGAGAAGAGAGTCTCCCAACAAGTCTAATATCCTCTAGAAGAATCCAATGGGGTATAGATTCCTTCGAGGGAATAAAAGCACCAGGACTAGATGGAATATTCCCAGCCATGTTACAGGTGACCAAAGAAGTGATCACCCCATGGCTACACGCTATATTCACAGCTTGCCTAAGTACGGGCTATATCCCTATCCAATGGAGGACCTCTAGGATTGTCTTCCTGCCAAAAGCAGGCAAGTGCAGCCATGTGAGCCCCAAGGATTACAGGCCGATTAGCCTCACCTCATTCCTACTTAAGACGCTAGAAAAGCTAATGGACATATACATCAGAAACGATGTGGGACGACTGCTGTCATCCAACCAGCACGCTTACACGAAAGGGAAATCAGTGGAGACGGCACACTCGTTAGCAGCCACCATTGAGAGAGACCTGCATAACAGTGAATTTGCTCTAGGAGTGTTTGTGGATATATCCGGAGCATTTAACAACGTGACCACAGACGCTATAATGGACCGCCTAGAAGCACCCAACACGCCCCCCGCCATCAGCTTGTGGCTACTCACGTTCCTGGGTGTGTGGCTGTGGAGCAACCCATCTCAGAGTGTGAGGCACCAACCTACCTCTCTGAGACTGGAGAGTGCCCACACCTGCGCGTGACTATGGTGGCAGACTCTAATGGGGCTGAGAGAGGGGAACCCCCCCATCGCTTAGAACGTGTTGGAAACATTCCCTATAGGATGTTTCATCAAAATAGCGTAAAATGGGCATTACAAAGTTTCAGCCCATACGAATCACCTGGACCAGATGGGATCTATCCATGCTTTTGCAGCGGGGACTGCACCTAATCGCACTCCCCCTGGTCCGTCCATTTCGAGCCAGTCTCCTGCTTGGACACATACCAAGCAACTGGGCTAAAGTAAATGTCGTGTTTATCCCAAAGGCAGGGAAGAAAGATTCCCAATTGCCTAAATCATATAGACCGATTAGCCTTAGCTCCTTCTTCCTTAAAACGATGGAGAAGATAATTGACCAGCATATAAGGGAGGTGAATCTCAAGGAACTACCCCTAAACAAATACCAATACGCGTATCAAGCTGGTAAATCAACTGAGACAGCCATTCATTGCCTAACAACAACCATTGAAAAGGCCATTGGCGCTCAACAGATAGCACTAGGTGCCTTCTAAGACATCTCAGGAGCTTTCGACAACACGTCATATGATGCTATACGTGCCTCTCTTGTACGAAAGAATGTCTCTACACCTATCACTGGGTGGATTCTGGAAATGCTTAAATCCAGAATCCTAACTGTAGACCTTGGGGGAACTATGACCTCAATCACAGCCACAAAGGGGTGCCCTCAAGGGGGAGTACTCTCTCCTCTCTTGTGGACTCTGGTTATCGACGAGCTACTCTATGAGCTTAACAGTTTGGGTTTCCCCACTCAAGGCTACGCTGATGATCTAGTCATCTATATAGTGGGCTGGCATGAGGAAACCATCTCGGACCGCATGCAGCAAGTCCTTGATATAGCCAACAGATGGTGTCAGGACAAAGGACTGTCCATAAACCCATCAAAAACAGTTTTAGTCCCATTTACTAGGAAAAGGTCTCTCTCCTTAAAAAGACCATCCCTAAATGGGTCCATCATCGACTTTTCAGTTGAAGCCAACTACTTAGGAGTCACACTTGTCTCCAAGCTCAACTGGAATGCACACCTGGAAAAGACTATAAACAAAGCCACTCGAGCACACTTTGCTTGTAACAGGCTCCACGGTAGAACATGGGGCCTAAGTCCCAAAATAATCTACTGGTCTTTTAACACTGTGGTAAAACCGATCTTAACCTATGCATCTCTTGCTTGGTGGACGAAATTTACCCAGAAGACAGCTGCGGCTGCACCTAATAAAATTAAAACGACTGGTCTGCATAGGCATTACTGGAGCCATCCGGACATGTCCCACTGCAGCACTAGGAGTCATAACTGGCATACCCCCAATACCAATTACATTGAAAAAGGAGGCCTGCCTGGGGTCACTTCGCCTTTAAAACATTAAAAGTGGTGATCTTACCGCGCGTAACCGACGAGTAGAAACCAAAACTCGTTTTCCACAGAAACTTCTCAGTAGTCTTGTACACTAGGAATAAATTGGAAAACAAAATCAATATCTCGGGTCGAAACTGGGAAAGTCGCCAACCATTTTCCAAGCAGAGATACACGCCATAGAAATCTGTGCACGTGAATTCCTTCGCAGGAAAATGCAAGGCGCACGTATTTACATATTCTCTGACAGTCAGGCAGCGCTCATAACGCTGAGTTCCTTTACGATCTCATACCGACAGGTAGAGAACTGTTTCCAGCAACTGAATGTCCTTGCCTCCAAAAACACATTGTGAATGCCCCTCGCCCTATCAGACGTCGACTTCAACATCTAGGAGGTGCACTTATTCCCCCCTCACAGGATTTTGGAACAAAGCAACCCTACCAAAGTGCTATCTTTTATTAGAAGCCTCGTTAGGCTCTACCCTAATCCTTCAGGCCGGCAGAAAAGATCTAACTTCTGGTCGCAGTGCAACAAGGCCCTTGTAACAATAATAATAAAAATAATACCTAGTAAGAACCTTTATTTTTATTTTTTTCGGCTCTAGTTTTGCCTTGGATAAAGGCGATGCCATCTTTAGATGTCTGAGCAGGCGAGAGCTGCGAAACAAATATATGTTTCGTAGCTGGTATTGCTATGAGGGCTTTCGGCGATGCAGACTGCTTATCTGCATTGCCAATATCGGCCGGCAGTCCGGGCCTGATACTCTGGGCAGATAAACTAACTGTCCCCAGGGGACAGAACGGATATCACCGGGGCCACTGTCATTCGCGCAATACATTCGGATACCGAATCTTTTTTACCACTCGATCTCAGAACTCTTTGACTTGATTCTGAAGTCGAGGGCTGTGTCGAGACATAAGACATAAGGCTAAGAAACCCTTTGTCTAAATAACTTAGGAACATTGACATATTAACTTTCAAATGGAGCGGGACCTTCCCTGCTCTAAAATAATAAAATTAAATAATAACCAAATTATAAACGTCTATTTACTGGCGACCGTGACATCGAAACCAGCAAGCAAAAAGTTGTAATGATTATGTGGCAAAAAAAAAAAACGTTGAGCAGAGATGATCAAGGAAAACGCATATCAAAGGAAAAGTTTATATTAGACACAGCCATAATTGAGCGAAAGCTAAAAGTTGGAGCAACATCGAGTGAACAAGTTTATCTGAGACACAGTTAGAATTGAGCTAGAGTAAAAGTTGGAGCAACATCGGGTGAACAATTTAACAAATATTAAGATAATGAAAAATAAAAAACCTATCTAATCCAAAAGTCACAAAATCCAGCGCAAGCTCTCAAACAGGGTGTAGTGTGTAATGCTCAACTTGCAAGCAGTTCGCCTTCGTTAGCCACTTCAGCAGCAAGTAGAGACAGCTAAAGAAACATCCGCCATGGCATCCTTCATTGACCAATTCCTCATCGTCGCCGCTCTGACCATCGTCGCAGACCATCCAACTGAACTCCACTCAGGACATCCTCATCCCGGCATCACTGGCCGAGAGCATCCGTATGTGTAGCAGAAGATAAATAGTCTGTGCGAGGACCAGCACCGGCGCCGCCAGAGCCCATAGGCCCAGGACAGCAGCAGCCGAATACGAGCGCGGGAGGCATCCCGCCACCTGTGCCTTTGATGGAGTGTCAGCGACATTCAGCTGACACAGGAGGAGAGTATCGGGGAAAAGTCAGCCTGTGCAGCCAGCACCGTCACCGCCCGGCGCGCAAATCCGAGCTAAGGATAAGTGATCCGACAGCGCTTCCAAGAGCGCACAACGAAATACAATTTTTTTTTCGTTGCCCTGCGTGGCACACCCAAAATCGATGCACTGCACTAAACAAAATATTGTAACATTAAGCGGAACTTTCTCTGTAAGATGAGTTGTATGGCCCGTAAAGCCATACGAAATAATAGGTAGGACTATTGTACATTCACCCAGGAGTGAATTAATATTAAATTTCTCTCCGCCAGTCGGCGTTAATTAACCGAAGCTATTTTTCTTTCATATTGACGGTAATCGTCCAATTCCAAATTTTACAATGGACGGAAGCGAGTCCAAGCCCGAAGTAAAAGATAACAACTCCAACGTTGTTAATATCGTTGTGGTTGAACCCACTCCTCATCTAGAGTCTCAGGTTAACTTGTTGCTTATCATAGCAGTGATAATTGCACTAAACTTGTTACTTAAAGTTTATCTCATGTACAAGGAAACTTTAAGAAAAAGATACATGAGCCGAGCCGATGGACTCGACAAAGCTTAAAGAAAAACAAGAAAGGAAGCTAACTTCGGCATGCCGGAGTTTAAATACCCTTGCAGTAGCAAAAAATGTTGCTAGCAAAAAATGCTGCTAGCAAAAAATGTTGCTAGCGAAACATGTTGCTAACGAAACATGTTGCGAACAAATTAAATGAATTGATGAATCCTAAGGCAGCTATATAATATAGTGGTCCGATTTGAATAAAATTAAAACCGAAATTCTGGAATATTACAAAATGGCCATGTTTGCGTAGAAACGGTACACAGACAGACAGACAGACAGACAGACAGTGTCAAAAACAGACAGACAAAAAAAACTATGAAATGCCTAATTTAGGGAAGAAAACATTATTTTGCAAGAACATACTTATGTATATGCAAAAATTAATTGAAACACGCATGGATTGTTTTGGTTTTTCTTCTCACTCAACATGTATATTATCGAAAAACACGCGAAAGCGAAAGGACGCTTGCGTGAACAGTTAATCTGTGTATCAGATAGGCATAATTTACAACTATTTTGCCCATCTATATTAAGTACACCAGCATTATTTGATCCATCTGTGTTGCAGTCAATAGACGTTAGGGAGTCGGAAGAGACTATTAGCGAGACTGAACAACCAGAAAATTTCACAATGGTTCAAACAAATATGGACTTTATTAATACCGCATCTAAGCTTATACCAGTTTTTGATGGTAAAACCGAAAATATGAGAAGTTTCATAGATGCATTGGAAATAATTGAGTCAATAAAAGGCGAACACGAACAATTAGCTATTTCAAAAAGAAAAACAAAGCTAAAAGGTGTAGCCAGAAACTTAATCGGAAACGAAACTTCTATTGCTGAAGTTATTCACCGATTAAAGAATAATGTCAAAGGCGAAACTGTTGAAGTATTGTCAGCCAAGCTGATGAACTTACAGATGCTTTACCAATGGAGTTAGCCAGAAATTATTCAACTCAGCATGAAGTTAAAGCAATGACCAAAAACTGCTCAATAGATTAGGTAAAACTCATCATGCAGGCAGGCACGTTCAACAACATGAACGATGCGATCTCAAAATTTGTGAACAGTTGCACTGACGCAACTGGGCATTCAAATGCCATACTTTATTATAATAATGTAGCGAACCGCGGAGGTTATCGTACCCGAGGTGGACAACACCAAGGCGGCCGAAACAGCGGGGGTTATAACAGCTATAACAGGCGCTACAACGGCCGAAGTAATTATCGAGGAGGCCAACGCGGCAACTCCAACAATAATACCGATAACGGAGAAATCCGAGTTGTTCAAAGGAACCCGGAAAACCAGCAGTGACCTTTAGGTGCAAAAACATAATATATGCCAAGGTCCATAAAGTAAACCTCAGTCTCAATGTATTTATAACACTAAAAAATGTAGCCACTTACAAAAAGCTCACATTTTTAATTGACACTGGTGCAGATATATCCCTACTAAAAACCGATTCCGATGTCTTTCATGACATCAATAGGGATAAAATAGTTAGTATTCAGGGCATAGGCGAAGGAGTAATATACTCGAAAGGCCAAGCTTCTGTAGAGCTACAGACAGGAAATTATATAATCCCGCACAATTTTCACTTGGTAGATTTTAATTTACCACTACCAAGCGATGGGATTATAGGTTTAGATTTTATAAAAAGATTTAATTGTGATCTAGATTTTCAAGAGTTAGAGGATTGGTTTACATTGAGACCATCTAACTTACAGTTTCCAATTAATATTCCCATACAGTTTAACTCTGGTAATAATTCAATATATTTACCAGCAAGAACGCAGGTCGTTCGAAAAATAGAGCTAACCTCAAATGAGGATAACATATTGATTCCTAATCAGGAAATTCAAACAGGCTGTTCGGAGCAGACCGCCAGCACCTAGGCATGTGCGCATGGGTGTTCCGCTGCACCTGCAGCGCTCTCCTCTTATCTCTTTTCGCCTTCCTCTTCTATCGTCAAATCTGTCGCGCTTTGTTTTCCTAAGCTACACATTGTCCACTGCTGATATATATTTGGAAGCTGAGCTTCACTCCGCTATTCTCTATTCTTCGCAACTCCGCATCGGTCGATCATAATTCCGCATCGATCGGTCAAATAAACAGAGCACTTATATATTAATAGAACCTATCGTGCGTTTTTATTAATTATATTGCTAAGGGTGGCATATTCGTTGTCTTCCACATAAACATTTTGGTGAAACCGATTGTTTAATATCGTTTAAACAAAGCCAACTATTGTCGCTGTCGTTTGCTGGCATTCGGTCACAAACACACGAACATACATACATAAATAAGTGCGCAGCCGCAGCCGCTTCATTTTTCGTACATTTCGCGCTGTGAAAGCCAAAAGCTGTGTTGTGCACAAAAATATTAACAAAAGTGAACCGCATTTAATTTTTGTTAATTAGCGCATATTACATAAATATTTATATGTACATATAGCCACTCACCAACATACATTTCGGTTACGCTGTTGCTAGGCAGAGAATTTGCCGGCAAGAACAACAAATCAAAAGGTTCCGTTGCACTTCGGCGACGCTTGTTACCTTACATTTCGCGGTAAAAGTACAGGGTGTGTCGTACCTATGACTCGGTCGGGCATTGTATTTAATTAATTTTCTCTAGCTATCGGAAAATGTCTGACACTGAAAACTCGGTTCGGGCTCAAAATGAGACCCCAAGTGAAGTTGATTTCTATAGAGCCAAAGCCCAATCGACCTTGCGGCAGCTGAGCTCTATGAAATTTTATTTAAACGCTGATGCGATAAAACAGTTTGACGAAGAGGATTTGCTTTCGCGAGTGGATTGGATCAATTCCTTGAATCTGGCAATTGGATTCTGCGCAGACATCGCTGGAAAAATTCGATTTCGCGGAGATCTCCAGTGACACTCGGATGGAATTTTCCGCAATTTTCGCGGATTTGAAGGCGAAGCTCAGCCGTGGATTAACTGCTCTTCGCAAGTCGCAATTGCCGGCTTCAGCCGCAGCCAATTCAACTTCTATTGACATCAGTAACCATGCGGATCTTTCTTTTCGATCTAGGAAGCCTCGGTTGCCGAATTTGGAAATTGCTCGTTTTCATGGATCCTACTCTGACTGGCCGGATTTTATCGCTACTTTCAACACGGTCATCGGAAATGATATTGAGAAATTAAGTGATATTGAGAAATTACAATATCTACGGTCGAGTTTGGGCGGCGTTGCTCTGGAGACCATACGCTCGCTCAAACCCTCGAATGCCAATTATAAAAAGGCTATGAATTTATTGATAAAAGGCTATTTATTTATAGCCTGGCGGTTAGGCATAAAACGCAGCCTGGCGGTTAGGCATAAAACGCAAGTGGGTGGTTCCCCGGAAAACTAACCAGTGTATTTCTGAAATGGACACACAAAGCGTTTCAACTCGGGCTGGGATATCAGCCCAAACGTCGGTGGAAGGCGTGACTGCTACCATCGGCGGGCACGGGGGGGAGCAATCCCCTCTGCGTGTCGCCAGCGGTCACACCTCTGATTTGACGGGAGCAGGTCATATCAGTTGTAATGCTACTGCCACAACGTCGCAAGGGAAGCTTTGCCGCTCAGGTGCCATAGTCGATACAGACTCGGACCTGGAGAGCGTGCAGCTCTCTAAAGAAGAGGAGGAAAGCCTTCTCCGCTCGCCGAAACCAGGCACCAGCTCCCCGCGCAGGGACGGGCCGAAGCGTTCAAGCGAGGGGATGAAGGCTAAGGCGCAATATAAAGCCGCCCTCCGCATCCTGAGCCGGCTCCGGGAAAAAGCCGCCCTATCCCCACAGGAGAAGGCAAAGCTTACCTGGGCCGAGCAAAGGGTCGCAGAGGGCAGGCTGCACTTCGCCAACCTCCCGAATATGGGCTCAACGGGCGGATTCGCCAACAAGGTGGAGGAGTCGCTTGCCAACAAGAGGCAACGCTCAACCGAGAGCGCCAACAAGGACGCACCGGGGAGCAAGCGGCGACGCGGGCCGAAGGAGGCAGGCGCTCCCCCCCTAAAAGCGACGAAGCCCGAGACGAAAAAGCTTAAAGTCAGTGAGGTGACCAAACGACACTTGATCGTGGCACTCATTGACAAAAGCGATGAAGCCGGCAAGATGACCGAGCCGCGGTGGAAGTTGGTGCATGCGCGACTCGTTGAGTCATTATTTGCACGGATGGAGGAAGACTCCGAGGCCCCCATGCCCACATTTGATGGTGCCGGGTGGCTGAACGGGGTCAAAATCCTGAAGTGTAAGGATGACCCGACGAGGAAGTGGCTGACACAAACGGTCTGCCAACTGGAGGCGTTGTGGGAGGGGGCCCAGCTGGAGGTGGTGGACAGGGAGCTAATCCCGTCCATTCCTAAGGCGAAGGTTCTTTTCCCCATCGCAATCCAAGGGGACCGGGCGCTGAAGCTGCTGCAGCGTCAGAATCCGGACATCCCAACCGCGGACTGGAAGGTTCTGCACCTTGCGACCCCATTACCCAAGGAGGGGGGCCAGAGTGCAGTCCTCCAGATCAACAAGGAGGCAGAGGACATCCTTTATCCGAGATACGGGAAGATGGCGTGGGGCATGGGGAGCGTGTACCTGCGCCTCAAAAAACGCCATCCCGGGGATAAGGATGCTCACACCCTGAAGGCAGGCGAGGTGGAGAAGGACTTAGGTCTGGAAACCATCGTGGACGCCGCCCAGGGACTCTCACTGGACGAGGACGCGGAGGACGGTGACCTGACGTTGACAGTCAACCCGTCGAATGGAGTTGAGCCCAGTACCCATGCCACTCAGGGTGCTGCAGCTCAATCTCCATAAGAGTAAAATCGCGTCGGCGGAACTCCTCATAGCCCTGGAGCAAGGGTCCGCCGACATAGCTTTAGTCCAGGAGCCATGGATTGCCTCGGGCAATGCCGTCGCCGGACTAAAGTCCTCTAATTACAACTTGTTCTACACACCATCGGTAAGCAGAAATAGAACCGCCGTACTTGTACGGAAGGGTCTGCATGCTAACCTTATGTCTCATTACAGCACGGATGACCTAACTGTTGTGATGCTGGAGAGCGAGAAGAAGCGCCTTATGGTAGCTTCCTGCTACATGGCACACGACAGAACGGCCCCTCCGGAGGAACTCAGGAGCATGGTGGAAGCCATCCCGAACGACCAGCAACTGATCGTGGGTGCGGACGCCAACGCACATCACTGCGTGTGGGGGAGCCCCGACATCAACGACAGAGGTGAGTCACTCTTAGACTTTCTATTACCCACTAACCTATGCATAGCTAACGTAGGAGAAGAACATACCTTCGTAGGTCCCACCTCCTCAAACGTGCTAGACATAACACTCGTAAGGGGACAATGTACAATGGTATCAGAATGGAGAGTCCTTGAGAGACCATCCTTCTCAGATCATAAGTACATTCAATTCCAATACGACTTCGACCACTCTCCCAAACCAACTGTCTTTAGGAACCCCCGGAACACCAACTGGGGAAAGTTTAGGAAGACAATCTTTACACGACTCGCGACTGGCCCGGGCCTAGTAAAATCCGCTGAAGACATAGAAAAGTCCCTAGAGACCCTCTCCAGGGAATTACTAGATGCGCAACGCGCAGCATGCCCGACATCTAGAGCTAGGAAGAGGACCAAGCCACCCTGGTGGAATAGTAATCTTTCGCTCCTACGCAATAGCCTCAGAGAATTCTTCAAAATCGCCAAAGAGGCGAAAGAGGATGTGATCGACGAGGAATACAAGATCCTACTCAGGGATTACAAGAAGGAAATACGCAGGGCACAACGAAGCTCGTGGAGAAACTTCTGCTCCAATATCGAGACGGCCCCAGAAACGGCTAGACTCCGGAAGTTGCTATCAAAGCAACCCACTATACAGAGTCAGCTCCAACGCGACGACGGACAGTGGACTGAGGGCAGCGAGGAGGCCCTAACGGCACTAATGCATGCTCACTTCCCAGGATGCACTGAGATATCCGATGCTAGCAAGCATCAGGAGCTCGCACTTGGAGAAGAGAGTCTCCCAACAAACCTAATATCCTCTAGAAGAACCCAATGGGCTATAGATTCCTTTGCGGGAATTAAAGCACCAGGACTAGATGGAATATTCCCAGCCATGATACAGGTGACCAAAGAAGTGATCACCCCATGGCTACACGCTATATTCACAGCTTGCCTAAGCACGGGCTATATCCCTATCCAATGGAGGACCTCTAGGATTGTCTTCCTGCCAAAAGCAGGCAAGTGCAGCCATGTGAGCCCCAAGGATTACAGGCCGATTAGCCTCACCTCATTCCTACTTAAGACGCTAGAAAAGCTGCTGGACATATACATCAGAAACGATGTAGGACGACTGCTGTCATCCAACCAGCACGCTTACACGAAAGGGAAATCAGTGGAGACGGCACTACACTCGTTAGTAGCCACCATTGAGAGAGCCCTGTATAACAAAGAATATGCTCTAGGAGTGTTTGTGGATATATCCGGAGCATTCAACAACGTGACCACAGACGCTATAATGGACCGCCTAGAAGCGGCCAACACGCCCCCCGCCATCAGTATGTGGATAAGAAATCTACTAAGCTGTAGGCGGGTACAATCCGATTGGGGCACCGCCTCCACGGTGAAAGGAGCACACAGGGGCACGCCGCAAGGCGGGGTCCTGTCGCCTCTTCTGTGGAATCTGGTGGTGGACGACCTGATCAAGAGATTCGAGAGGAAGGCCCCAAAGATAACAGCTTATGCTGATGACATAAGCATAATTATCACGGGAGTCTGCCCATCGACCCTCAGCTCGATTATGGAATCAACACTCAGGGAGATATGTGAGTGGGCGAAGAAGGTAGGACTCAGTATCAACGCGGACAAGACGGACCTCATTCTCTTCACCAAGAGATACAAGGTTCCGCTATGGGTTCCCCCGAAAATTAACTCTACCAGGCTAACCCCGAAAACACAAGTCAAGTACCTCGGAATTGTATTAGACAGCAAGCTGGCATGGAAGCCCAATGTATTAGAGAGGGTAAAAAAGGCCACCATAGCGCTATATGCATCCAAGAAGATGCTTAGCAGCACATGGGGCCTCTCACCCGCTCTAATGCACTGGATTTACATCTCGGTGGTGCGTCCAACTCTGATGTATGGAGTCTTAGTGTGGTGGCAGGCCATGGAAAGGAAGACGTATAACAAGCTCATGGAGAGGACTCAGCGGCAGGCACTGCTCTGCATAACAGGGGCGCTGAGATCAACCCCCACAAAAGCACTCGAAACTATAATAGGAGTTGATCCCCTAGACATCCACGCGCAACTGATTGCAGGAAAGGCGGCACAACGCCTAGTCGCATCAGGAAATATGTCCTTACAGGGATTCGGGCATAGTTCAATTGGTCGAGACATGAGCAGTATATCTGACTACATGGTCACCAGAACGTGCCCGGATGTAAAAACAACTACATTCATGGGACCAGACGACTGGAAAACAGGTCAGGACCATGCTCAACACCTCAACATATACACCGACGGCTCCAAGATGGAAGGAGGAGTTGGAGCGGGCATATACTGTACAGACCCTGAAATGAGGCTGTCGTATAAGCTACCAAGCCAATGCAGCATCTTCCAGGCGGAAATATTCGCCATAGGGAAAGCGGCAGAGCTTGCGCAGAGCATAGACCGCCCATATGGAGCGGTCAATTTGTTCGTAGACAGTCAAGCGGCGATAAGATCCATGCAATCGTCAGCGGTCAGTTCCAAAAATGTACTGGCAAGCAGGGAGGCACTAGATATCCTCAGCACGACTACGTCAGTGCGGATCTACTGGGTTCCCAGCCACCAGGGCATCGATGGCAACGAGACGGCCGACGAACTTGCAAAGGAAGGCGTAGGACTGCCGATTGAAAGAATAGTAAACATTCCTGTCTCCCTTAGAACGCTCCAAAGAGAGCTAGAGAGCCGGGCCGACACACGAGCTAACAGCAGGTGGAGGAGAAATTCCACAACCTGCAAAACATCAAAGATTATGTGCAAAGAGCGCAACGCAAAACTCAGTCACTACGTGCTGCATCTTCCGAGGAAAGACTGCAGGCTGTTAGTGGGAATTCTCACAGGTCACTGCCTAGCTGCTGCTCATGCAGTCAAGCTGGGCATTACCGAAAACACCAAATGCCGGAAATGTGATGAATCCGAGGCAACTGAAACCTTGGAGCATCTCATTTGCAAATGTCCGGCCCTAGCAAGGGCAAGAATAGAATACCTAGGCGCTCCGGTTCTGGCATCGCTAGAAGATGCCTCCAGGAGGAAGCCAGGCGAACTACTTGCCTTCGGGAAAGGCACTTCGATCCTTAAAGATTTCGAAAACCACGTAAATACTCTCTAGGTCCACTCAGAAACTTTCGGACAGCTAAGGGCCATATTGGCCTATGCGTGGCCCCCCTCGAGGGCCTTCCGACATAACCTAACCTAACCTAACCTATTGATAAATCGATTTGATAATAAAGTTTTGCACTTTCAGGCACACGTTCAGGCAATATTTGGGTTAAAAGGTGTTGAGAAGGGATCATCAAAGGGTCTTCGGGAGCTCAGTGATGGCATGAATTCGCATCTACGGGCAATTAGAACCCTAGCCACTTCGCAACAAATTCTTGACGGACTTCTGGTTCACATCGTCGCTCGAAAGCTGGATCAGAGGACGCGGGAGAAATGGGAAGAGGATTTGTCAATCCATGAGCTATCCACCTGGGATAGCATGGAGTCGTTTTTGGAGAAGAGGTGCAGGATGATGGAGAACATGGATCAAGCCTTGGTAGCTCAATCGCCAGGCCAGCAGGTGGGAAATAACTTGCACAAATGTAGCCAGAATGCACTTATTGCTTCTTGTTCCTACTCAACTCAACCCATTTGTTTACTTTGCAATGCGAGGGACCATTATTTGCCATAATGCTCTCGATTTTTAAATCTGAGTCCTAGCCGTCGATACAGAGAAGCAAAGAAGTTGCACCTTTGCCTTAACTGTTTGCGCAAGGGGCACAGTTTGCAGCAATGTAAGTCGTCGTTCTGCAGACATTGTCATATGAAGCATCATACGTTACTGCACATGAACCAAGACCCATCCGCGCCATCCGCCTCACTTGCAACTTCATCAACTCAGTCATCGCCATCAACATCAACATCAACATCAACATCAACATCAACATCAACATCAACATCATCAGCATTAGTATCATGCTCTCATTCCTCCCCGCAACCTAATCAATAATTCATCAAGCCCTCCACCTAAACTCTCAAATACTACGCCGATCGACTACGTGTTGCTTCCAACTGCGATTATTTACATAAGAAATCGAGCTGGAGAATTTATGCCTTGTAGAGCAGTTTTAGATTCGGGCTCTCAGCTAAACTTCATAACTTCTCGCTTAGCTAGTCAACTAAATTTGAATCATAGAAGATCGGAAAGCTCTATCTCAGGTATCGGAAAATCTTCCATGATCTCTGATAATGCAGTCGACATTATTGCGCAATCACGGGATGCAAGCTATCGTGCTTCGTTCGCAGCTATTGTGACTAACAACATTACGGATTATCAGCCTCACTTCAATATAAATACAACATTTTGGAGGATACCACAAAACATTTCGCTCGCTGATCCTTTTTTTAATTTGAAATGATTTCTACAGGACAAATTCATTTGGGCAGGACGTTGCCAACTCTTCAGAACACCAATCTTGGTTGGATAGTATCTGGAGGGATGTCGAGTATGCCAAACGCAGCAACACTTTTAGAAGACAGGGAGCACCGACCGTCATCGCCCCGCCGTCATCAGAGTAGCTATGGTCCGTACAGCTACGGGTATACGCAAGAGAGCAAACCAGCGTGTGGAGCGGTTTTAACTCAAAACCACAATGAACTCCAACTTCTAGTTGCATATGCATCAAGAGCCTTTACAAAAGTAACAAGAAAGTAACAAGAGTACAACGGAACAAGAGTAAGCAGCAATACCTTGGGCACTTCAGACCATATATTTATGGTAAGCACTTCACTGTCAAAACAGATCACAGACCACTCACGTAACTGTTTTCGATGGTAAACCCCAGCTCTAAACTAACCCGAATGCGTCTAAAATTAGAGGAATATGACTTAACTGTAGAGTAGCTAAAGGAAAAGGACAATCATGTAGCAGATGCGTTATCAAGAATAACCATCGACGAGCTAAAGAATATCAATGCAAATGTTTTAAAAGTCACTACGCGAAACCAAAGTAAACAGAAAAATCCTGCGCAGGAAATGAACAATTAGAATTGCCAAAGCAATCTATTGTCAACGCTTCTAAGCCCAACGTATATGAAGTCATAACAAATGACGAAGTACGTAAAGTAGTGACCTTGCGAATTACCGAATCCAAATGTTTATTGAAGCATGGAAATAAAGTAGTTGCGAGAATTGATGTTAGCGATCTGTATTCCAATGGAATTCTAGACTTAAGTCAGTTCTTCCAAAGGCTTGAAACGCAAGCCGGTATACTTAAGATCAGCCAACTCAAAGTGGCACCGAGCGAAAAGATCTTTCAATTAACTTCAATGGAATCTTTTATTAAAATATGCAATAACATACTAAATACATTAAGTGTAGCGCTACTCAAGCCGGTGACCCTAATAAAATATACAAAAGATCAAGAGCGATCCTGTTTACAAATTATGACGCTCCGGTACAAGGTGGTCATACAGGCATTACAAAAACATTGGCCTAAATAAAATGACACTACTATTGGAAAAACATGACACGTGATGTGAAAGAGTACTTAGATGTCAGAAATGCCTAACGTCAAAAACAACAACGGACACAAAAACACCTATGACCCTAACGGACACACCAACTAAGGCTTTTGACAGAGTGATAGTGGACACAATTAGCCCACTACCCAAATCCGAGTATGGCAACGAATACTTATGTACTTTGCAGCTCTTTTAAGGCTGCCAAAGATTCATGTGCAATGGACTGCATGTTCAGTAATTTCTTCAGTTGGCTATTCATCAGCGCTCGTTTTTTTTCGAAACGCTCAGATAGGTTTTTCCAGGCTGAACGGAAACCATCGCACTATGGACGGAAAGATACAGATACTATACAATAATCAACTTTTTGATGACAACGGATCGTAAGAGTTGTTATTGCATTCGACAGGTAATAGTTTAAAAGTGTTGAATCCAAAAAATTATTTAAATCGGTTCAGTATTTTAGAAGTTACACGTGTTCAATGTTGAACCTTTTTTGGGTTGCAAAAAAGGCTTGTCGTTTTGGAGAAAAATTCTGACTTTGAGGTCGATTTTTAGGTAAAATATGCACCGGCATGGTTATGGTCTTAATCGAAAGGGTCATCAAATCTCAGTTAAACCAAGGTAGAATAATATTATAATGTTTATTGCACGTGCTCGCATACCTGTTTTACCGAAGTACTAATTTTTCACCTATTTTTCAACATTGATGGAATGTCAAAAATGAGACTACACGAGATGATGGGTTTGACGTATGAGGTGATGTTCCTGAATATGTTCTTTATCATATTCAAAAGAGATCGGGTCCCCCGACGTCCCTCCCCGAATTTCCCACGCAATAGATACTTTCAACTCAGCGTAAAAAACGCCCGGCTTCATACAAATTCTGCTACAAGCATAGTCGCTGCGCAGTACGAAATTGTATGGCGGGCATACATTTTTTCCTGTATTGGCGGCTTGTTTTTCAATTCCTGACTGTGTAGGGACACTTTATGATTTGTAATAAATGTATAATGTTTAATTATTCTTCAAAAATATTAAACGATGTACAATTGAATGATTATTTTGAACAAAAAGTGCATAAATTATTGAAAATTGGTAAAAAAGGAAAATTACAAAAAAAAAAAAATTTTTTTCTTTCAAATTAATTATTTTTTGTTTTTAAAACATTAAATATGCACCATATTACAATTTTAAGAGAAAACCAACGAAAAATATATTTCGAAATTGGATAAAAATTGAGAAAACTACCTCAAAAAACATTAATTTTTGAGTATAAAATCTACTATTTATCACACCATATAGTATGACCACTCAATCGAAAGGTACTAAAACTACCTTTCATTAAAACGGTTCACGAGTTATGATTTTTGTAACCCTAATGTATCTAAACTGCCACTGTGCATCGTTGGTGAGTGGCGAATTGGAAACCATGGAATGAGCTTCACCACTAGTCTTGGCATTTAGATAGAGCAACTTTTCAAGGGGGGTCAGCCCAGGATTGTCCATATAGACCGCTGCGAAAAGGTCTAGGAAAGTCGGCCAGCGAATATAATCGCCCGAGAAAACTTTTGTATCGCACGGAGGAAGCTGACAGACAGACGGATAGGAATTTTGGGGCGGAACGGGTTGGAATTGAGATGTTTTAGAAGCAATAGTCTCGATCTGTTCCATGAGCTGGGCGGCATACTCGTATTTTGCCTAAAGAGTGGGTAAGGTGTCCGCCGCGCCCTCTAAGAGAACTGAAATTAGCACTTTCTCGACCTTATTCCCTACCGATCTGACTTGGTCGAGATGAATTTCGCAAGTATATTTGGATGGACTGCGTGCTGCTGGATTGCAGACTCTGGACTCGAAGTGACTCAGACGGTCACGGGTCATCATAAATTTATTTAAAATGCAGGAAGGCATTCCGAAAGTGGCTTGAGGCCGGAGGAGGCCCGGAAAAGAGCACTGGAGCACCGTGCACCGAACGGCCAGGCCGTTGCGGCGACGAACGTGTCTCCAGTGGAGAGAGTCGGCGGCCAGGCCGTTGCAGGGAGGAAGAGGCTACTGCAACACACGTCGCCGCTTGACCTCCCCAAGACCGAGTCCAAACGGACTAAGAGTAGGAACGTCGCAGCGCTGGAGGGATCTAGGACCTCGTCCGAAGGCGGCCTCGTACGCCAGTGTAGCCAAGGGCACGAAACTTGCTATACTGGCGGAGGACTACCCGAGGAGGCTCCTGACGAAGGATGAGCTGTCGGCGGTGGAGCAGGCCCTCGTCGAAGAGATGAGGAAGGGCTGGACCGCGGCTCTAAACTTTAACGGCATCCAGTTCCGTGATGGTTTACTACTAGTGGATTGCATGGACTGCGATGCCAAGAAGTGGCTGGAGCTGACGGTCCCCAGCATCAGCACCAAGGTGGGTGTGCGGCTCCGCACCTGCCTGCAGGATGACTTGCCGGAGATGAACATCGTCACGGTTTACCTGCCACGCACCGCAGGGTAGACGATGGAGAAGTCCCATGGGCTGCTCAATGAGCAGAACAGGGGCCTTCTCACCGAGACCTGGCGGGTCATCCGGCATCTGGAGTCCAAGGGCGGCAAGGTGCTGATTCTCGGCCTGGATGAGGAGGCGCTGACACTCCTTAAGAAGCGCGAAATGCTGGTGAGCTACAGGTTCGGCCAGCTTAAATGCCGCCTGCTCAAGAAGCAGGAACCTGTGGGGGCGGAGGTGCCCACGAAGGCGAATACCGATGATGTGCCCGGCACGTCAACGGCGACAGCCAAGGAGGCACCCTCCTGCCCCTCGGGCGAAGCAGCTGAGGCCATGGACTTAGCAGCAGTGGACGCCGAGTTGGACTCGGTTTCGCTACAGGGGCTGGACCTGGCGCGCCTGCACATGGGCGGCGAGGAGGAGCAAACCAGCATTGAGGAGCCACCGATGATGAGCGGACACCCACCGGGATGCTGTCAGAGGCCTATCTGACGCTCTCGGAGGGTGAAGAAGAGCTCTAAGGATGGGGGTCACCAGCGTGGCACAGATCAACCTGCATCACGCGAAGGCAGCTTCGGCTGTCATCGGCAGGTTGGTCTCCAGGTCGGACCTGGGGCTGGTGCTCATCCAGGAGCCTTGGGTCGTCAGAGGCAGGATCTGCGGCCTAAGTAAAGTGAGTATGCAAACTATTGCAGACGGAAGGGAGGCATCACCGAGAGCTTGCATCTTGGTGCGAAAGGATATTAACTTTCTTTGTCTCTCTCAATTTCTCAACAGAGATCTAGTAGCGGTGATGATCACTAGCGAGCACGGGAGTATTGTGGTGGCGTCGGCATACTTCCCAGGAGACGTGACGGATGCCCCCCACCAGAGGTTCAGGATCTGGTGCAGCATTGCAGCAGCAAAAGGCTACCCCTACTGCTAGGGTGTGATGCCAATGCGCACAATGTTGCATGGGGCAGCACGGACAACAACGGTAGAGGTGAGTGCTTACTAGATTATCTTTTATCTAGGGATCTTACTGTTTTCAATGTGGGGGCCGAACCCACATTCATTACTAAAACCAGGGCTGAAGTACTGGATATCACTTTCGGGAATGAGGGGGGCTCCCGGTTGATTCGCAACTGGAAGGTCTCCTCAGAACCGTCAATGTCGGATCACAGGATCATCCTGTTAGACATTCATAGTAACCTTAGATTCAGCAGGGTTATCAGGAATCCACGACGGACTGACTGGCCAGCCTATCAGTCCTGTTTGGGATTAAATCTGAGCAGACTGAATCAGAGTAGGAGAGTATCGTCTCCAGAAGATCTTGAGCAACTCTCAAGAGAAGTAGGAGAGACAATCTTGGATGCATATCATGCAAGCTGTCCCGAAAAATTCATAGAGTTCAGTTGGGACAATCCCTGGTGGAATAGGAAACTAGGACTACTTCGTGCAGAAGTCAGAAAGCTGTTTAACACAGCTAAAGATAACAGAGCTAACAGAATATAACAAAGAAATCCGGTTCAGTAAGCGTGCTCACTTTCGGAAATTCTGTTCCACAATAGAGCAAGCCGCACCTGCGGCTAGAGTGATTAAGGCAATCTCAAAAGGCAAAGTACTTTCTGAACTTTGTCTAAAGAGGGCGGATGGGTCATTTACCGAGGACGAGGAGGAGAAAGCAGAACTTCTCCTGCAAACTCACTTCCCCATGTGATGAATGTGTGTGATGTTTCAAAATTTGCCCGTTGTCAACAAAGTATGACTGCATCATTGGCCCTCAAAAAATGCCAAGCATCGATTAGAAAGAGCGGTCATACTTCAAAAGAATAAACATTTTTGCGCTGCGTGATAACTTTATTTGCTGGATACTGAGCCGAAGGAGTATTGAAATACTAAAAATATTATGTATGTTAATTTGGCAACAACCATATACTGAAATTTGGTCACACTGATCTAAATCAGTTCTTTTTCTTTTTCTGGAAACTTCCTTCTTCTTTTGTTAACTTCCGAACGACTCACAACGCTGTCACGCTTATGTCAATTAAACAATTATTATACTTTAACTAAATCGCCTCGCGATTTACTCCATCATTTCCAATAGGTTATGGGCCCAGGAGTAGTAAAGACTTTAATAATTGTGTGTGATCTAGTGGAAAATAATTATTGTCTGTAATTAGCTTGTACATTTTTTATAAACATGAGCGGACAAGGGCTGTGTACGATCGACAAATTGGACGGCGAAAATTACGCAGTATGGTCGGTGCAAATGAAGAGTGTATTGGTGCGAAAAAGCACTAGCAACAATATTGCTGTGCATGAAGGCTTCAGAAATTAATTTAATTAACAACTGCGCTAGTTCTAAAGAAGCTTGGGACAAGCTTGCAGCTGTGTACAAGCCTCGTGGACCCGCCAGGAAAATTACCTTGTTCAGGAAATTACTCCGGTTGAGTTTATCGGAAAGTGCGTGCGTACAAAATTACATAAATGATTTTGCGGTTATCGTCGAAAAACTGAAAGAAATTGATATGGACATTTCTGAAGATTTCTTACTATTTTGATGCTGTCGGGAATCGGTAAGAAATTCGAAAATTTCGTGGTAGCGATCGAAACGCGCGAACAGTTACCGACTCTCTCTGATTTAAAAGTGAAAATTATAGAAGAGGGAGAGAGACAAAGAGTGAGTTCGGACGAAACGGAACTTTGTGTGCAGCAAGCATTTGTGTCGCGTCCCAGTGGAAAGGGAGACAAGAATAATAGATCGGCGCAAAAGAACAGTGATGCAAAGAAGTTTCGCATACGAGCTTTGAGTCGGACGTGTTTTTCTACCGCTCTTCGTTTTTCAAAGTTTTCATAGTGAATATTTATTCTACTCAGCCCAAATTTTTGGCAAGTAGTCAGTGTTTCTGTGATATTTAATATCCATAAACAGCTGGTTCATTTTAAACAAAGATAGTGACTTTATTTATGTAACACTAATTCGGTTTTACATTTTATCAGATTGCTCTGCCTTTCTGTTCTTTCGCGGTGTTTACCGCTTATCGCTTCATCGCCTAGTGCTTGTTGTTGGTGCAAGTGTTTTGCATACGCTAAATCAACCACTCAAACTTATTACTTCTCTGCGCTCAGAAAAAGCTTTTATTCTCGCGCATTTCGTTCTTTTGTTTTGATCGGTTCCTTCGCCGCGATATTTGATCAATTTTATTGCTCGATTTGACTGCTGCGGTGTAAATTATTTTAAAATAATGGCAACCTGTTGCATCAATCCGTGTTCGAGCGGCGGAGCAATTACCGCGCGGCAGGCCACTGTTTATTGTTGGCTCTGCGACAATATCGCCCACCCTGCATGCGCCGATTTTGGAGAAATTGGCCCGCGTATTGCTGATCGCATACGGAGTAATTCTGGATTGGACTGGACGTGCCCGAGCTGCCTTTATATCAAATTGGACATGAGGGCTTTTATGAGGCAAACGCACCTCGAGTTTCAGTCCTTGGCTGCCGGCTTTAGGGACGTATCTAGCAGTTTCCAGAAGGCGGAGCAGCACATTAAATCGCTTAAGCTGCTAAGTGACTCCGCAAATCAACAAATGAGCAACCATACTAATAGCTTTCTATTTGTTCCAGACCCTGTGAGCCCCCTTATGCGGTTTAGTCCTCGTACTAAGCCCTCTGATAACACCGCGGCCGTGGTCAACGGCCCTGGTGAAGGTGCTCTTCTTGCCCCCATATCTGGCGGTACTAGTGTCGACTTGGTTTCGGATCTGCAACCAGCCAACTTCGACGTGCCTTTGGATCTGCATCCCGTCAACGTCGACCAAACATCCACGTCGGCTGCCGCTGACTGCGTGTCGTTGGACTTGGATGCCCACCCTGGGGTACCTCCGGCGGTCTCAACTTTAGCGCTGCCAATCACCAGCCGAGGACCCCAAACTTCTACAATTTCTGGAGTTGCCCAACGAAGACCTGCGCCTTTAGCTGGCGTTGCTCCCAAGAAGCTAATCTTTGTTTCCCGCCTCAATCCAGGGGCCTCTGAGGTCGATGTAAGGACCAATTTGAGCAACAAGCTGAATGTTTCTGGTACCGAATTTACTGTCACTAAATTCAGTTTTAAGCAAAGACGTGATATATCTTCGTTTAAAATTGGAATTTCTGATGTACTATTTCCTAGGGTTCTTGATACTTGATACTATGACCTGAACACGCAATTGTTCATGAATTTGTCAACAAGAGTGATCCTCGGTCTCGCGTGCCACGGTCTCCCTCGGCTAGAACTCCAAAAAACTAAAAGATTTCTTTATCCTACACTACCAGAATGTTCGCAGCCTACTAGGCAAACTTAGTAAGCTGCACGTCAACAGTGTCTCCTTTGATGCCAATGTTATTGCCTTTACTGAAACGTGGCTCAACTCCTCTGTGTCTGATAGTGAATTATTTGCAGGAAACTATGTCGTTTATAGACGTGATCGTCTTATGCGTATCGGCGGTGGCGTTCTTATCGCTGTTAAGTCTGATCTTGTTTCTAACTTGCTTCCGATAAATGACACGGATTGTAATTTAGAGTTTGTTGCAGTTCGCATCCATGTTCATGATTATTTTGTTTATGTCTCATGCTCCTACATCCCACCCCGTCTGATACTGATATATATTTGAAGCATTTAATGCCAATCCAAAATATTCATTCGTCCCTTGGCATTAATGATCACCTCATTGTTATGGGTGATTTTAACCTGCCTTCCATATCCTGGGTGCCCGCTCCTGACTCGAATTTTCTAGTTCCCACTGCTCCTCATGATTTTACTGTGGAGACAAAATATTAGACTTAATTTTTTCGTCGGAGTTTGCCAATGCTTACGTCTCTAGAATCGACCCTCTCTCCAGCCCCGAAGATGCTTATCATCCCACATTGGAAATAAATTTAGAAGCCTCGACTCCATTACTGCTGTGTCCTTTAGCTGAGGCAGCAACTTTTCGCTGCTTCCGCAAAGCTAATTTCACTGACATGAGCTCTTATTTATCTTCTGTCGATTGGACTTTTCTTGACTCCACTGACGATCCCTTGCACATGGTTGAACGGTTTTATGACATACTGTACTCTAGTTCCCTCTCCTGACGTTTCGCATAAGCCTCCCTGGTTTTCTCGTCGACTCTCCTGTTTAAAAAACGTGAAGTCCAGACTTTTTAAAAAATTCAGAAGAACCGGGCTACAAGTCGATCGTGCTAGATATTTAACCCTCTCAGCCCATTTGTTGCCTATAGGCAACATTGTAGAAATACGCCTCAGTTACCTGGAATATACATTTTTTTGCTTCGCGCTTTTTTTCAACATCTTCCTTAATGTTTTCTGCAACCAAAATAACTAATAAGTTACTTGTAAGCTGCAAACGTGTTTATTTAGCAGACGTTTTAAGTGCAGTTGTATGAAAAAAAATGGTTGGCGGGAAAAGTGTTGCTGAAATAAAAATTCATTTTTTTTATTTTATTCAATAAATATTTGTTGTAATGGAAAACTAGGTGGGAATTATACATATACACTCCTGCCCAGAATTATACGACACCCCGAAAATTTTAGTTTCGGGCCTCGTAGGTCCATGGAGAAGCATAGTACAAAAAAATCAAGTATGCAGAATGAAAGCTTAATCAATTCTGCTTAAAATGAGATCTTCTTATCTCTGATTGCATCTTGCGTTTTCAATCAACAGTAAAAAATGCACAAAAGCCCGATTTTCGGCATGCCTGCAACTGTATCAAAATTATACGACACATTTCGATTTTTGCGGCTAGAGAGGAAGAATTGGTTTCTGATAATTTTGTTTTATATTTCACTTATAAATTTAATTCATTCGTAATAAAATGCATCGTGGAACTTCATTAACCGACGAGGAAAAAGGAAGAATTAAAGCCTACAACGATGTTGGCTTTAATGTTAGGGAAATATCGCGGACAATTGGCCAAACACGTTGTGTTATCACAAAATTTTTGGAAAATCCGGATGGATATGGTGTGAAGCGTAGGTCTGGAAGGAAACCAAAGTTGTCCGACCGCGATAAACGACACATTATCGGGAAAGCGAGCAATTCGTTTGCCTCGTGCTCCACCCTTGCGACAAGTTGCAGTAAACCTGTGTCACGAATGACGGTATGGCGGACGCTGCAATCATCGGAGTGCATTGTGAGAGGAGTTTTGAAGAAGGCTTCGTTCTTAAAACCGTACCACAAAACTGCGCGGCTTTAATTTGTTGAAAAAAACTTGGAGAGAAGCTGGGCCTCGGTAGGCAATTTCGCCTTTATTTTCATTTAACATCTTTGGTTAATACTTTTCATTTAGATAATTTTTTCTGATGAAAAAAAATTTAATCTGGACGGCCCAGATGGATTTCGACACTATTGGAGGGATTTACGAAAGGATCCACTAATGTTATCTAAGCGGAATTTCGGAGGCGGATCCGCAATGGTTTGGGGAGCGTTCACTTCTTCTGGAACGCTTAATTTGGCTTTCACAAGCTCACGAATGAATAGTACAGAATATATTGCAGTATTAAAGGAGCGTCTTCTGCCATTTTTGGAGCAAATTGGGGAAACAAATCACGTTTTTATGCAAGATAATGCAACAATACACCGGAGCAGAGAGACCCAGCGCTTCATAAGTGACCACAGAATAAGTGTTTTGGATTGGCCAGCGTGCTCCCCGGACCTAAACCCAATTGAGAACATCTGGGGTATCTTAGCAAGGCGAGTTTACGCCAACAACAAGAAATTTGAGAGTGTCCAAAGCCTTAAATCTGAAATTTTGGCACAATGGTCTCTTTTAGACCAAAATTGACTTAAGAATTTAATAAATTCAATTCCTAAGAGGCTTTTCGAGGTTGCAAAGGCTTAAGGTGACCCGATTAATTATTAAAAATTGTTTAAAAATAATTATAAAATTAAAAAACTATTACAATTTAAAAAATTGGCATGTGTCGTATAATTTTGATACAGTTGCAGGCATGCCGAAAATCGGGCTTTTGTGCATTTTTTACTGTTGATTGAAAATGCAAGATGCAATCAGAGATAAGAAGATCTCATTTTAAGCAGAATTGATTAAGCTTTCATTCTGCATACTTGATTTTTTTGTACTATGCTTCTTCATCGACCTACGAGGCCCGAAACTAAAATTTTCGGGGTGTCGTATAATTTTGGGCAGGAGTGTATAGGGGTAAGTAAATTATTTAAAAATAAAAAAATTTTAAAAAAGTTCATAGTTTGTCTACAAGAATTTTGTGAACATTTTGTGGCAACATCCTGTAACTATCGAACCAGGACACCAAGGACCTTGAAATTTTCGTCAGTTCATATTTGAATAAAGCCAAATACATATCTGTTAAAAAAAAATGTTTATCTTGGCTAATTTTAAATGTGGGCTGAGAGGGTTAATAGCCCGCTCTGACTTTCTGACTCACAATTCTGAACGTTACAAAAACTACCTAAATCGTTGTAGTACTGAGTTTTAGGCTAATCCCTTTGTTAATTCGAAACGAAAGTCACACATTTATCCATCCTATCTTCATCTCCATAATGAGTCCGCCTCGAACGAGCACGATATCGCGAACTTATTCGCAAAATTTTTTCGGACTACTTATACATCTATCAGTTTTGACTCAACCTCACCATACCCATACTCTCTTCTGCACTCAGACAATATTTTTTTGCCCACAATCAGCGAAAACGATGTTTTTCAGCATCTCAAAACACTTAAGCTATCCTTCTCTTCTGGTCCTGATCTGGTTCCTAGCTGTGTCTTGAGATATTGTGCCAGTGCATTATGTAGTCCTTTGTCAAAACTATTTAAGATATCCCTTCAGCTTTAATTTTTTCCCGAAAGTTGGAAGGAATCTTTTATAATTTCCCTTCACAAAAAGGGTCGCAAATCCAACATTGAACACTACAGAGTTATTGCAAAACTTAGTGTGATTCCTAAGCTATTCCAACTTTTAATTACTTCTCAGCTTCAGCACCAATGTCCCCCTTTCACCCTGGCTTTATGAAACACAGATTCTCTTTCACAAGCCTTCTTGAGTTTTGCGCAGTCATTAGAAACGCGTTCAAAACAACACCCAAACTGACGTTATCATTACTGACTTCAGCTGCTGCAAAAACTCTCACTCTTGGGTTTCCCTGTTTTGCTGACCGATTGGATCGATCGCCACCTATGTACTTATCGAACCGAAGAGTAGCTTTACCCGTGTCCACGTAACTTCGGGTGTTCCACAAAGGGGTCACCTTGCACCACTTTTATTTGTCAATTAATGACTTGCCTAAGGTGCTTCTTCATTCCCATGTGATGATGTACGTTGATGTGAGCCACTGACGAATTCAGACTCGTATATGCTTTTGCAAACTGAATTAAGCAACATGCAGTCTTGGTGTATTAGAAATTTTTTGTTTCTCAACAACTCTAAATGTAAATGTATGAAATTTTTTCCAAAAAATGTTTTCCTAAAAATTGTTTCTCTGCAAATTATTCTATAGGGACGAGTAAAACGCATCCATTCTGTCACAGTTCTTGGAATTCTTTTCACCCACAATTTAAACTTTACCGAACATATTGGATTAATTGTTGGTGAAGCTAGAGAGGTTTTCGCCTTTGTCAACCGTTGGTCTAAGGAGTTTGACGATCCTTACACCACAAAGCTTCCTTATGTCTCTTTTCTCAAATTCTCAAATATTGTTCGTGTATTTTTTTTTTTTTTTTTTTCGGACGTTGATGCACTACGATCAGTACATTCAAGTGGCCCATCTGACACCAAGCACGTGCCTGTTTGTGTTAGGTGTTAGTAGGCGCGACAAATGAAAGTATAGAAAAGGAATACGAGGAAGTTACTACTGGCGTGCTGCCAGACTGTTTGCCTGCATGCGTACTAAGTGGGTTAATATTAAGGTTTTTAGTTGGGGAAGGCTATCTACGTTTGATGTTATCATGTACAAATCGTTATAATTTGCACATAAGACTCTAAAGGGTTCATGCAATTCAAAAGACGTTCTACATTGGCTCAAAACTAAAGGAATATAGGATCTAGTATTTCTACTCGGTACGCGAAAGTTAAGCTGACCCAGCAAGTCAGCACTTTCCACGTTACCGTGGATAAGGTTAAAAATGAACGTAATGCCAAGCATGGTTCTACGGTTAGCTAAAGAAGGTAAGTTAATTAGGAGAAGTCTACTAGAGTAAGAGGGTAACCTCTGGTTTGGATCCCAGTTCAAACCGCGTAAAGCGAAAAGCAGAAAGTTCTTCTGAACTGACTCAATGCGTGTACTGTGAACCCCATACTGAGGGCTCCAGACGCAAGATCCATATTCTAGGATAGGACGAACTAACGAAATATATAAGGATTTTGTAACATAGGGGTCATTGAATTCTTTCGACCACCGTTTAATGAAACCAAGCACACCTCTGGCTTTATTCACCATGCACGAAATATGATCGATAAAGTCAAGTTTAGGGTCCAGTCGGACACCCAAATCATCAACTATATTAATTCTTTCCAAAGAGCAGCAGTTAAGCGTGTAAGTCGCGAGCTTGGGAGCGACACGTGAGAAAATCATTAGCTTGCATTTAGAGCCGTTTAGGTTCAATAAGTTTATACGGCACCATGTTTGGAAGTTATTGAGATCTGTTTGTAAATCAGACTGGCAGGAAGCGTCCTTATATTGCACACAAAGTTTGACGTCGTCCGCGTACATAAGTACTTTGGAGTTAGTCAGAACTTTCGGCAGGTCGTTGATAAATAATGTAAACAACAGGGGACCCAAATGGCTCCCTTGCGGGACGCCAGAAGTAACCCTGAGAACATTAGATAAAGAATTTTTAAAGTGGACCTTTTGCGTTCTGCCATTCAGATAACTTGAGATCCAACTAAGAAGATCAACCGGAAATCCCATTAGATCGAGTTTCCGAACAAGAAGAGAATGGTTGACAGAATCAAATGCTTTACTGAAATCAGTATAGATTACGTCTGTCTGAAGGCCCTTATGGAAGCCCCTAACTAAGAAGGAAGTGAACTCTAAAAGATTGGTTGTCGTTGATCTACGCTTTAAAAATCCATGCTGACATGGAGAAATAATTGATCTACACAGGTGCTGCAAATGTGGAGTAATGATTTTCTCGAAAAGTTTCGGAATGGCCGACAACTTAGAGATTCCTCTATAGTTGCTGGCAACCGATTTGCTACCTTTTTTGTGGAGAGGAATAATAAATGATTCCTTCCAAATAAGGGGAAAGTGGGAGGTTTCTAGGGACAAGGTAAACAATTTTAGAAGGGGATTGCACAGGGCGTCGGCACAATACCTAAGCACACAGCCAGGTATACCGTCGGGACCAGGCGAATAAATGGGCTTAACGCGATGAAGATCTGAAAGAATAGTGCTTTCGTCTAAAATAGGACTGAAAATAAAGCTCGATTTGGGCATGATGTAGGAATAAGTCTGATTACAGTCAGTTGAAGTTGAGTAAGTGGTTTGAAAAAACTGCGCAAACAGATCGGCAATAGCCCGATCATTTTTTACGGTAGTATTTTCAAACGAAAGCGAGGAAGGATGCGTAATTGGCTTACGTTTAGTGTTAACAAAATTATAAAACTGTTTTGGGTCCTGAGAGATCTGGACCCTACAACGAGTCAAATAATTTTTGTAACACTGCGCGTTCAACACGGTAAATCTTGACCGAGCAGATAAATAAAGGGATAGGGCAGAGTTAGAACCGGTACGTTTATATTTAGTATACAGCCTAGATTTTTTGTTTTTAAGATGACTCAACTCTTTAGTAAACCAAGGAGGCTTATTCGATGTTGATGGATAGTATAACGGAACACATTTAGTAAAAAAGGAATTTATGGCACTGTAAAAAATATCCACGGCTTCTGACATGTCAGTGCACATGTATAAATCGGACCAATTAAAATCTAAAATAAAGTTATTCAGCCGTTCGAAGTCCGTTTTGCGAAAACAAAGGACTTTCTTGGCTGGACAGTCAGATATGTTCTGTAAGTCAGTCCCAATGTCGAGAGTCAAGTCGAAAGTCGGATGATAGGGATCTTCGGGAAGCGTCAACGGCGCCACCCTGGCTAAACTGACTCTTGCCGGATCTGAGACAAAACAGAGATCAAGCAAGCGCTCTAGGGAATTTCGTACATGGTTGACTTGAGACAGCGAAATGTCGAGCAAGCCAGCAATAAAATCATGCTGTGTGGAGGTGAAAAGTACATTAGAGGAAGTATTTGAGGACCAAATAGCCCCTGGGATATTAAAATCACCAAGAACTACTAAATGATCCTTACTAGAAAGTCGGTTGAAAACCGTTTGGATAGCGGAAAGATGGTTCCAATAAATAGGAAGTTCGGACAAAGGAGGAATGTAAGAACAGGTAATGAAAATATAGCTACCATTGATGGTTAGCTTCACACAGAGGAATTCAACATCAAACTCCTCGAAAGTTATTAATTCCGACGCGAGAGTGGAGTCAACCGCTATGAGGACACCACCCCCACGTCTGATAGGCCGATCCAGCCGATATATTGTGAACACAGCTGGGAAAACTTCGGAGCTCAGAATCTCCGGCTTTAACCAGGTTTCTGTGAACACAATAACCTGGGATGCAAACGAGAGACTATCAGAATACAATTTGGGAAGCTTACTACGTAGGCCTCTTGCATTCTGATAGGAGATAGAGAGGGAATTGATTAGTTTTTTGGAGCGGGTGTCGTAGAGGGCGCAGTGGTCTGGTCGGGCCTGGGAAGACTTATTCCTACGGGCCGCCGTTTCTTTTTCTTAGCTTCAAACTCTTTGACGACAATATACTCTGGCCAGAAATTGGTCAACTCAATATGCGAAGTTCCAAGACCTGATTGAATCGGTTCAGAAACAATTATTTTTGTTCGCTCTACGGGGATTACACTAGGACCCACATCGCCTCCCGTCTAACATCGACCGGCTGCGACTTCTAAGCATGCTCACTCTTAGGGATCGTCGGACCTGCCACGGAGTGATGTTCCTATTTAAATTAATTAAATAAATTGAAGTTCTCTGTCGCAACAAGACCTTCTCGTGACTTTCGTCCAATCGCTCTTTATTTATGTAGAACGAATTTCGAGATGAATGACCTTTTCCGTGTTTTATTTTCTTTTTATAAGGAATTGTATTTTCTGGAGCACATCAATATAATACACTCCTTATTCGGGCAGAGGTTATCATATGGCTCTTTTATGGCAGATATTTGCTATTGTTTGAAATAAATAAAAACAAGAAAGGAAGCTAACTTCGGCATGCCGAAGTTTAAATACCCTTGCAGTAAGTATAAGAAGAAGAAGAAAATGTTCAGACTCCGCTTTCTCGGAATGTTGCTAGCAAAAAATGTTGCTAGCGAAAAATGTTGCAAACGAAATACAAATGTTGCGAACAAATTAAATGAATTGATATATCCTATGGCAGCTATATGATATAGTGATCCGATTTGAATAAAATTAAAACTGGAATAATACAAAATGGCCATGTATTAAATTATATGAAAATATATTGAAAATTGGCATAGTAAAAATTTTGTGTCTAAAAAATTCCCGATCGTTCCTATGGCAGCTATATGATATAGTCGTCCGATCCGGCCCGTTCCGACAAATATAGTAGTGAGAGCATATAGAAGACTATCTGCAAAGTTTCATTCAGATAGCATCAAAACTGAGGGACTAGTTTGCGTAGAAACGGACGGAGAGACGGACAGACGGACAGACGGACATGGCTAGATCGACTCGGCTGTTGATGCTGATCAAGATTATATATACAGGGTGGGCCATTTAAAGTGGAAGCATTTGTTTCTGATAAAAATATATGAAAAAAACATATTTGTTTATTTTTTATTTCGATTATCATTTATTTTCGTTCAAGGAGATTTGTTACAGCTATTTTTTGAAATTGATATCGCGTAAATGGCCACCTTTATCCTTGAGTACAAAATGTGCCCTTTTTTCTGCGTTTTCCATCGTTTTGGCCAATGTATCGGTTATGGCCGAGTTAAGGTCCTTGGCTTACCAGCGTATACTTTGGATTTAAAATAGCCTCACAAAAACAAGTCTGGTTGCGTCAATTCGGGTGATCACGGGGGCCAGTCAAAATCACCGTTTTTCGATATGACTCATCTGGGGAATAATGATCGAGACAAATCGATTGTTAGTCGAGCTGTATGGCTTGTTGCACCGTCCCACAGTTGCGCCATAGATACTTTTGGGTTGCAAAAATCATAACTGTTGAACCAGTTGAGATATTTTCATTATTTTTTTTATTTAATTTATTTTTATGTAATTTTAGTACCTTTTGATTATATATATTAATATATTACTATATTGTGTGATAAATAGTAGATTTTATACTCGAAAATTAATGTTTTTTGAGGCAGTTTTTTCCATTTTTATCCAATTTCAATTTTCGATGGTTTTCTCTGACAATCCAAAAATGTTGCATATTTAACACTCATCCGTCCCTAAGAAAAAATAACAAATCTGTCCCTTGTGTCAATTTGACACAAGTCAAAAAAATGAAAAACAGAAAAAAAAAATTTTTTTGGGGGGTTAAAATTATCTTCTATTATTATTATTTTATTTTTTAAAGTGTTTATTTTTGTTTAACTTTTTTTTTAATTAAAAAAATTAATAATTTTTTCCATTTTGACAAAGATTGAATCTGTGGTCTGGACAGACTTTTTGGAACATTTATCGCATTCCACAGAGTGTACATTTTAGATTTCCGTGGACACAGTGGACGCGCCCGCTTCCTGGACGTGATGTGGTGCGTCACCAGGATGTTGACGGCTCCTGTGACATTCCCCTCATTTCATTCACCACTGCCATGGCTCCTTCCCTCTGGGGGTCCTCTCCATAGGTCAATAGTTGGTGAGACAAGTGCACGCCCAATTCCACTAGGAAAGTCGCCTGCGGAAGGTCTTTGCGAATATTCCACAGAGGTTCAGCTGCGTATACGTAATGTACGCATTCAATGCTGACATATCAAGCATTTGCAGAAGACTGCGACTGGCCACCTGTTCCACCTGTTCACTTCCCTCTTGCAGCGATATGTGCCCACCATTTCGTCCATCACGTCGATACCACATTTGGTTTGGTTGTAATAGTTTATTATTGCAGGCTTCATTTTATTGTCGCTTTGGTCAATGATTTTCTTTTTGGTATGTGCTCAACAGTGCTACAAATCGCCTACACTGCGTTACATATGACACCAGTGTGGCTCCCAATGTTGCCTCAAACACAAATTGAGAGTGATAAAGTGGCTTCTTCTTCATGTAGACGATCAATGGAGTGAACAGGTGGCCAGTCGCAGTCTTCTGCAATATGCTTGATATGTCAGCATTGAATGCGTACATTGCGTATACGGAGCTGAATCCTCTGTGGAATATTCAAAGATCCGCAGGCGACTTTTCTTAGTGGAATTGGGCAGGCACTTGTCTCACCAACTATTGACCGATGGAGACCCCCAGAGGGGAGGAGGCTTGGGAATGTGAGGGGAATTTCACAGGAGCCGTCATGCTGCGCACCACATCGGGGCTTGTGTCCACGGAAATCTAATGGAATGTACACTCTGTGGAATGCGATAAATGTTCCAAAAGTCTGTCCAGACCACAGTTCAATCTTTGTCAAAATTAATTTTTTTTTTTTAATTAAAAAAAAAAAAAAAAAAACTTTAAAAATAAAATAATAATAATAGAAGATATTATATAAAACAAAAAAAAATATTTTTTGTGTATTCGACTTGTGTCAAATTGACGAAGATTTAACTTTTTGTGTTGCCGCCCCCAAGCCTCCTAGAAAAAAATTCTTCTTGATTTTGAAATTTCGTCAAATTCGTTCACTGAGCCAAAATTTTATTAAAATATCTTTGCAACTAATGACCTAAAAATCGATTTGAAAATCAAAATTGTGTCAAATTGACCAAGGGACGGTTAGTGTTAAGGGAGGGGTCTGGTTTTGAGGGTTCAAAAAAAGTAATTTTTTTATTGCATATTATGAAAGTATAGTATCTCAAGAATGTTGTCTGTAAATATGAAGTCAATCGGAGCAAAACTCACAAAGATATAGCTTTGGAAGTAGACGGGTTTTACCAGGGTCTTACCGCTACGAAAAACTTTAAACGCGTTTTTCTCAAATCGATGTTTTTTGAGTCGGTGCACACTGGATCTCAAAAACTATTCAACCGATCGTTCTCAAATTTTTTACAGTTTTTCCTTACATAATTTATGAGGTAACAACGTCGAGATTTTTTCGTTTTTGATTTTAATTGTTTTATTATTATCAACAATAGTCATGAATTTTGGCCAAAAATGTGGTATTTTCACTTTCAAGTCTTAATTGATGGAAAAACTTTGGTTGTTTCATTTCACATGATCCAGTGCTGAGGTATGGTGTGCACCGCTAAAGCTTTTTTTTTTTTTTGACGCCTGCGAAGATTTGCTGCCATTCGGTCAATTTTCAATATTTTTTAACCAATATTTCACAGAATATAGTTCAATTACTACTCTTCAATGTACAATAATCAGAAAAAAAATGTACTTTCACCGTACGCCCAAAAAAAATTTGAAAAAGCCTGTTATTTTCTGCCTTCAAAACCAGACCCCTCCCTTAATATTTTAACAAGAAAGAAAGCTAACTTCGGCATGCCGAAGTTTAATTACCCTTGCAGTAAGTAAGTAAGACTTTTTCGTTTTCTCGGGTACTGACATAAATGTTGCGAACGAATATGTTGCGAACAAAAATGTTGCGAACGAAAATGTTGCGAACAAACTAAATGAATTTATATACATATATTCCTATGGCAGCTATGTATATAATATGGTGGTCCGATTTTGATCAAATTAAAAACGAAATTCTAAAATATTACAAAATGGCCATGTCTGAAATTTTATGAAAATATGTTGAAAATTGCCTAAGTTATAATTTTCATTCCTAAAAATTTTCCCATTGTTCCTATGGCAGGTATATGATATAGTCGTCCGATCCGGCCCGTTCCGACATATATAGAAGAGAGAGCATATAGAATACTATCTGCAAAACTGTTCAGATAGCTTTAAAACTGAGGAACTAGTTTGCTTAGAAACGGACGGACAGACAGACGGACATGGCTAGACGGACATGGCTAGATCGACTCGGCTGTTGAAAAAATGACTTTGCGCTAGGACACGTCCTTCCATTTATATTAATCGGAGCGAACTGAGACGGCGCGTTGGAAAGGGAACATAAATCTCTCACCCTAACGGGAGAGTAGAATAAATGATAATAAAACTTAACATCAAGACTTATTAATTTATACATAGGTCACAATAATTAATTCATTTAATTTGAAGTTATAGTTGTTTTTAAATAGGGGCGCTAAAAAAATATTTATTCTCAAAGTGGGCAGTAGACAAAATAAGTTTGGGAACCACTGCTTTATAGGGTCGGAAATGTCTCCGTCACTGCGTTGCAAACTTCTGACTAAAATTATAATATCCTGCAAGGGTATAAAAAATAAAAAAAAATAAAAAAAAAATTAAAAAAAAAACCAAAACATATTTTTGACAAAAGTTGTAGTTCAAAATAATCATTCAATTGTTTAATCATTTAATCATTTAATCATCATTTAATATTTTTGAAGAATAATTAAGCATATACATTCATTTCAAATCATTAAGTGTCAGGAATTGAAAAACAAGCCGCCAATACAGTAAAAAATGAATGCCCGCCATACAATTTCGTACTGCGCACCGACTGTGCTTGTAGCAGAATTTGCACGAAGCCGCGCGTTTTTTACGCTGAGTTGAAAGTATCTTTTGCTTGGGAAATTAGGACAGGCAGTTTCGGGCAGCCAATCTTTTTTGAATATGATAAAAACATATTCAGGAACAACACCTCATACGCCAAACCCATAAGCCCGAGTAATATAATTTTTTTATTTTCCATCAAAGTTGAAAAATAGGTGAAAGGTAGTACTTCGGTAAAATATTATAATTTTATTCTACCTTGGTTTTACCGAGATTTGATGACCCTTTCGATAGAGACCATAACTATGCCGGTCGGTTATATATTTTACCTAAAAATCTACCACAAAGTCTAAATTTTCCTAATAAATACCTGCTTCTTTTGCAACCCAAAAAAGGTTTAACTTTGAACACGTGTAACTTCTAAAATACTGAACCGATTTTAATAATTTTTTTGGATTCAACCCTTTTGAAATATTACCTTTCGAATGCAATAATTTTACTATCCGTTGTCATCGAAAATTTGTTTTTTGTATAGTATCTGTATCTTTTGCCCCATTGTGCGTCCTGTTGAAACCACAAGCCATTAAAACCATTTTCACGAACAATGGACATCACAAAATCATTTATCGAACGAAACGCACGTTTTGTTTTCACAATCGAGAAGTTTTATTGAATGTATAGCTGAACAATTTCAGTGCGTTCTTTTGGTGTGTACTGTTCCATGGTAAAATTGCCTTGGAATGAAGCTTCCAACACGGTATGTCATTAGTCGGATCTGACAATTCCGTCAAAAGTTATTAGGATGCACGATGATTCCACTTTAAATGGCCCACCCTGTACTTTATAGGGTCTGAAATGTCTTTTTTACTGCGTTGCAAACGTCTGACTAAAATTATAATACTATGCAAGGGTATAATATCGCAATAACGATATTTGAGCAAACAAAAAATTGTAATATAGATATATAATTTTTAGAAAAAAAATATAGATATATTTTTATTTTGATACATAATCAAAAACCCTGATTCGATTGTGCAATTGAGATCCAGAAATGCCGTAAATATTTACTTTGTTTATTTTTATTTTCGCAGTTTCATTTATCTTTTTTTTGCCGATGCGCCTTTTTCGACTTTCACATGTTTGCTCTTTCGCCTTTTTTGTCAGCTTCGTCGAAAACAGTTGTGTTAAGTCAATCTGTGACAGAGTCGTCTGTCTAACTCGGCCAACTCAATGTTTATAACCCCTTCCCCCAAAGTTCAATCTGCCATCCACCGGCCGTTTAACCCACTCAGCCCATTTGTTGCCTATAGGCAACATTGTAGAAATAAGCCTCAGTTACCTGGAATATACATTTTTTTGCTTCGCGCTTTTTTTCAACATCTTCCTTAATGTTTTCTGCAACCAAAATAACTAATAAGTTACTTGTAAGCTGCGAACGTGTTTATTTAGCAGACGTTTTAAGTGCAGTTGTATGAAAAAAAAATTGTTGTCGTGAAAAGTGTGGGTAAAATAAAAATTTATTTTTTTTATTTATTCAATAAATATTTATTGTAATGGAAAACTGGGTGGGAATTATAAATATATAAAGGTAAGTAAATTATTTAAAAATAAAAAAATTTAAAAAAAGTTCATAGTTTGTCTGTGAACATTTTGTGGCAACATCCTGTAACTATTGAACCAGGACACCAAGGATCTTGAAATTTTCGTCAGTTCATCTTTGAATAACGCCAAATACATATCTTAAAAAAAAAAATGGTATCTTGGCTTATTTTAATTCGGGGCTGAGAGGGTTAACTACTTAATAAAATTTTGCCATCAAATTTAGTTTAAAGAAAAAGGCAAACAAAATTATCAATCAAAAATCATAACGACTGGTGAGGATTTATTGGGTTAAATAAGTTAAATAAATAATACGTTATTTTCAATGAAACATATGGTACACACAAAGTGAAAATTTCTTTTATGAATCCTAATTTAAGTTTTTATTGACTTACAATAAAGATTATAATAAACGCACTAACCTGTCAAATATTCTTGCCTCCTTAAGAACATTTCCTAAATTTATGTAAGCGTCTAAAAAGTTTGGGTCAAGGGTTACAGCTTTCTCAAAGTGATGTATTGCTAACCAAATTTCTCCTTGAGCGTTAAAGACACACCCTAAATTACTCCATGCGACTGCGAATCCAGGACATGTCTCAATTGCTTTTAAGTAACAAGCCTGTATATAAAAAAGAAAAATTTTATTTGTATAATTTATTTATTTTTAAAAAGTACCGACACTATACACCTTAATTAGAGGTTTACATAACAAATCTTAACGAAATACAAATATCAAATATTTTATGCAACTTATCATTTTTTTGCCATACATAATAATTGTGTATGATCATATATAAAGGTAGAATACAGCAATTAAGGGGGTCTTCTACCTTCGCGGTTTTAAAAAATCGATATTTTTTTTTTTTGCATATTTCTAAAGTAGACATAACTAAGAACATGCCCTGTGAAGGATTTGATCGAATTCATGCTCGTTTACGAGATATCGAGCTTCAAACTCGGCCCCACCTTGCCTATAGTATTGTAACATTTATCTTTAAACGCGTTTTCCCGAAAGTAGTGTTTTTCAAAAGTTTTGGCACGATTTTGACGAAACCATAGAAGATATCCAAGATCTGTAAAGCGTTACTTATTCACAAAACATCTCGCTAGGTCTAGCTTTTTTCCAAAAATTTTTTTTCCAATTTGTTACAGTCATTTTTAGATTGAAAAACATGGTCAAAAATTAAATTTTTTTTTCAAATCGCTGCCATTTTGTGAAATTTTCAAATATTAAAAAAAGCTTGTGTCTAGACCTAATCGACGTTCTTAAAATTAAGTTAAAAAATATGTTTTGTTTTTTGCATGCTCTGAAGCTGAGATTTCTTGCCAGCCGTTTACTCTTTCGCGCCGGCAGAGGTTAATTCAACGACGCGCCAATGGCAAATTTTATTACAAATTCATATGGTTTTCTTTTTTTTTCAAGTTCAAGAATTAGTTAATCAAATAAAAAAAATTTTGTTCGGATATCATGTGTAGTTTTTTTGCAATCCATTTTTGAAAAATAGGCCCCAAATTTGAGCGCGAAGGTAGAAGACCCCCTTAACGAGGTAAAGCTCTATTTTTTTTTGGTTAACTCAATATCTTTATTTACTTTTTGCTCGTTAGCTTCTTTAAACTTTTTTCGTAACATTTAAAAAATGGGGAAGGCGGTTTAAGGGGTTATATACACTTGCGCGCAAGGAAAAATAGATTTTTTTACGATTTTTTTTTGTGGAATAACAACACAACTTTTCGTAAAACACTCAATGTATATTTATTTATACACTTTGTGAGATTCTTCATGAATTTTTTCAAAACAAAATATTTTTATTTGTAGTTACTGTAGGCCATAATGCAAACACACAATTTTCCCAATATCGTCCGCGGTGACCACGATAACGAAGGATCTACTCATCGGAAATACACAAACAGAAAAAATTTATGTAGTTTACACCTATACGCTGTGCGTGAACGAAGGCTTTTGCAAAACAAAATTTTTTACGAAAATTATGATCGTTTTACTAATAAATACGAGTTTTTAACGTATACATTTTTGGTTTTTACATCAGAAAAAAAAGTTTTGCTTCAAATTCAAAATCCTTCGTTCACGCACTTGCTAATATTGTTGTTAATAAGCCTGCAAAATTTCAAACTGACCGAGTTAACGGTTCTTTAGTAATCGTGGTCACCGCTACCACACTTTTCAAAAAAACAGTTTCGAGATAATCGCGTCTAAAGAATGATTCGCCGTTGACTCGTAGTGCAGATAGCGCGCTATAAATAGCTGCCAATCCGGTTCTAATGCTCAGAATTTTATGATTTTTGGGGAAAACATTCTCCAAGATATGTACTTTCAGAAAATGCAATAAAAAAATTTTCGATTTTTTTGATTAATGCAAGTGTATATAACCCCTTAAAAACACGAAATACCACTTAATTCCACGGAGTAAAATTTGCTTCGCGACGCACATCCTAACCAACTCGTACAAGAAGGTTCACCGTTATTAAAGAATGTAATCGAAAAAAAACTGGTCATATTTAAATGGCTGTAAAAACTAAACTAAAGCCGATATCGATGTAATTTAATGTATTTTTTTATTATTATTTTTGTAATTAACATTACTAGTTATAAACATTGTCATATTTGCTTCGCATATCCAAATGCTTGAATTTTTGACTTCATCCCCTTCATCAGTGCTTGCACATTGGAATTTGTCATTGTTTTTGCCACCAAAATCCATTTTCTTTTAAGGGGGTCTTCTACCTTCGCGGTTTGAAAAAATCGATTTTTTTTTTTAATTTTGTTTAAATACTAGAGGATCTGAGGAATACGCCATATAAAGGGTTTTGAAAAATTCGCATTCCTTCATGGGTAAACGAAGCCCGAAAGATTGCCACCTCCATACGTTTCGACCATTTTTCCTATCTTTAAACGCATTTTTCCGAAAGTAGTGTTTTTCAAAAGTTTTGGCACGATTTTGACGAAACCATAGAAGATATCCTAGATCTGTAAAGCGTTACTTATTCACAAAACATCTCGCTAGGTCTAGACACAAGCTTTTTTCCAAAAAATTTTTGTTCAATTTTTTACAGTTATTTTTATATTAAAAAACATGGTCAAAAAATTACATTTTTTTCAAATCGCTGCCATTTTGTGAAATTTGCAAATATTAAAAAAAGCTTGTGTCTAGACCTAATCGATGTTCTTAAAATTTAGTTAAAAAAAAACTTCTTGTTGTTTGCATGTTCTGAAGCTGAGATTTCTTGCCAGCCGTTTGACTCTTTCGCGCCGGCAGAGGTTAATTCGACGACGCGCCAATGGCAGATGTTATGATAAATTCATATGTTTTTTTTTTTCAAGTTCAAGCATTAGTTAATCAAATAAAAAAAATTTTGTTCGGATATCATGTGTAGTTTTTTTGCAATCTATTTTTGAAAAATAGGCCCCAAATTTGAGCGCGAAGGTAGAAGACCCCCTTAAAAGAAGTAACATTTTTGACTAATTTCTTAGTATTAAGAATTTTTGTTTTCATTATTGCTCAATACCTTTCAATAGGCCGCAGTTCAGGGCAGTTTGGTGGGTTGCTAAATTCACCTTATTTTTACCGTACCACTCGATCGCTCGTTTTTCGTAATGACATAATGCCAAATCGGGCCAAAACACTACTCGAGTCCTATGAGACTTTATAAACGGTAAAAGGCTTTTCTGAAGACACTCTTTTACGTAAGTCTCTTGGTTTATCGTACCTTGGCTTGTGAATGGGGCGATCCTTTTGCCACATTGGTATATCGCCGCCATATTAAACATTTGATAGGAAGTTTATTAATTTTTTTGTCTTTATATTTTATTGCAGTATAAAATTGTTGACAATGGATTTGCCTAAATTCAGCTTTTACGTACGAAAATAATGCATCAAAATTTTGGTTTTTACTTTTTATACAACTTTCTTGCTCTCGTCTTTGTCGATTTGTTCTTTCTATCGTTACGATTTGGCGCTGCTTGGCTATACGAAGTTTGACAATTAAGTAATGAGACTGATATTATAAAAACCGTATATTTCAATATTATTTTTCAACTCTGCCATCCCCTTCAAAGTAGTCCCCTTGGGCAGCTACACAGCGATTCCAGCGCATTTTCCATGCTTCAAAACTTTTCTGGAACTCTTCGACTAGAATGTCCGCGAAAACCCCCGTCACGGCCGCCTGGATGTCTTCAATCGAATCAAAATGCGTTCCCTTGAACACCAATTTTGTTTTAGGAAACAAAAAAAGTCACAGGGTGACATATCGGGCGAATAGGGCGGTTGTTGCAACAGTGCGATCTCTTTAGAGGCCAAATACTGGGACACGCTGAGGGCGGTGTGGCACGGCGCGTTGTCGTGATGAAGGATCCAGTTACGAGCGATGTCTGGACGCACCCTGTTGACTGTTTCCGCAATCTTTCCAGTATTTGGCGATAGTAGATGTGATTTGAACTGTTAAAGATTGATCTTCACAACCTGCGAATTCGTGTCAGTCCGCACCTCGACTGGTCTCCCACTCCGCTGCTCGTCTTCCACGCTTTCACACCCTTCCATAAATTTTTTATGCCATCGAAACATCTTTGCACGACAGGTAGCACTATCACCGTGAACTATTAAAATTTTTTCGTAAGTTTCCGAAGCTGTTTCATCCAATTTGGCACAAAACTGTATCGCGACGCGTTGCTCTTGATTTCGATTTTTTCCATTTTCGTGACGAGCTCCTCGAAGGCACGTTCACTCATCATGACACAGCAGGTGAACTAAGAAAGCTAGAGCTATGGCAAATATATCAATAGAGAGAGGAAGGATGCCCGAAGAAGGGAGAGTGAATTTCGCAGGGTTACCACAATCGCAGTAATAAAATCAGTCTCATTACTTAATTGTCACACCTCGTATATGACCAAAGTCCATGAATTTTACGAACTTTTTAGACAAATCCGGGCGACTATTGACTTTTTTTGGCGACATCTCTTATAGAGAGCCCAGGATTTCTCTTGAAAGCAGTCACAACGGCTTTGGCCTCACAATACCTTTCTTTCGGCTGCTACCTGGCACTCTGTTCAATGAGGATGTAGTCTCGAACTTTATTAAGAATATAAGTCACTGTTGATTTCAGAATATTTCATGATTTTCCAATGTCTGCGTGAGACAATAATGGACATTTTTACCTTTCTGTGCAAAATTTCATTGTATGGAGCATTCGGATATGCGAAGTACATTTTGACAATGTTTATAGCTAGTAATTCTGGTACCGAAGAACTAGTGAGATGGTTCTGAGGTGGGCAAGCTGAAGCCACCGGACGGGTCGCAGGTTGCGGATAGCGCAAGGCCTCCTGTGGAGGCAGGCTGCGAATAGCGACTTGTCGTGAATAAGCAGTCCCATACAACAGCGGGTAGCACACCGTTGTAGTACCGACAAGGCGCTTGTCTGACCGTCTTTAATACATAGTCTTACATACTCCATACCTCCTACACGTGTTTCTACCCACATCCTATCCCCAACATCTCACAAGGGCAGTGGTGATGTCCTGAGGCAATGGTGCCACTTCACCCCCCTAAGCCAGGGTGTCGGACGGAGCCTCACCGATACCTGGCCGCCTCGGTAAGTATACCTGGCCCCAGCGTGTTAATGGGGGCTATGAACGCCGCAGCGCTGGAGGGCTCAAAGACCTCGCAAGCCGTGAACCGTCCGAAGGCGGCCTCGTACGCCAGTGTAGCCAAGGACACGAACCTTGCTATACTGGCGGGGGATTACCCGAGGAGGTTCCTGACGAAGGATGAGCTGTCGGCGGTGGAGCAGGCCCTCGTCGAAGAGATGAGGAAGGGCTGGACCGCGGCTCCAAACTTTAACGGCATCCAGTTCCGTGATGGTTTACTACTAGTGGACTGCATGGACTGCGATGCCAAGAAGTGGCTGGAGCTGACGGTCCCCAGCATCAGCACCAAGGTGGGTGTGCAACTCCGCATCTGACTGCATGATGACTTGCCGGCGACGAACATCGTCACAGTTTACCTGCCCCGTACGGCTGGTGAGACGATGGAGAAGTCCCATGTGCTGCTCAATGAGCAGAACAAGGCCCTTTTCACCGAGACCTGGCGGGTCATCCGGCATCTGGAGTCCAAGGGCGGCAAGGTGCTGATTCTCGGCCTGGATGAGGAGGCGCTGACACTCCTTAAGAAGCGCGAAATGCTGGTGAGCTACAGGTTCGGCCAGCTTAAATGCCGCCTGCTCAAGAAGCAGGAACCTGTGGGGGCGGAGGTGCCCACGAAGGCGAATACCGATGATGTGCCCGGCACGTCAACGGCGACAGCCAAGGAGGCACCCTCCTGCCCCCTCGGGCGAAGCAGCTGAGGCCATGGACTTAGCAGCAGTGGACGCCGAGTTGGACTCGGTTTCGCTACAGGGGCTGGACCTGGCGCGCCTGCACATGGGCGGCGAGGAGGAGCAAACCAGCATTGAGGAGCCACCGATGATGAGCGGACACCCACCGGGATGCTGTCAGAGGCCTATCTGACGCTCTCGGAGGGTGAAGAAGAGCTCTAAGGATGGGGGTCACCAGCGTGGCACAGATCAACCTGCATCACGCGAAGGCAGCTTCGGCTGTCATCGGCATGTTGGTCTCCAGGTCGGACCTGGGGCTGGTGCTCATCCAGGAGCCTTGGGTCGTCAGAGGCAGGATCTGCGGCCTAAGTAAAGTGAGTATGCAAACTATTGCAGACGGAAGGGAGGCATCACCGAGAGCTTGCATCTTGGTGCGAAAGGATATTAACTTTCTTTGTCTCTCTCAATTTCTCAACAGAGATCTAGTAGCGGTGATGATCACTAGCGAGCACGGGAGTATTGTGGTGGCGTCGGCATACTTCCCAGGAGACGTGACGGATGCCCCCCCACCAGAGGTTCAGGATCTGGTGCAGCATTGCAGCAGCAAAAGGCTACCCCTACTGCTAGGGTGTGATGCCAATGCGCACAATGTTGCATGGGGCAGCACGGACAACAACGGTAGAGGTGAGTGCTTACTAGATTATCTTTTATCTAGGGATCTTACTGTTTTCAATGTGGGGGCCGAACCCACATTCATTACTAAAACCAGGGCTGAAGTACTGGATATCACTTTCGGGAATGAGGGGGGCTCCCGGTTGATTCGCAACTGGAAGGTCTCCTCAGAACCGTCAATGTCGGATCACAGGATCATCCTGTTAGACATTCATAGTAACCTTAGATTCAGCAGGGTTATCAGGAATCCACGACGGACTGACTGGCCAGCCTATCAGTCCTGTTTGGGATTAAATCTGAGCAGACTGAATCAGAGTAGGAGAGTATCGTCTCCAGAAGATCTTGAGCAACTCTCAAGAGAAGTAGGAGAGACAATCTTGGATGCATATCATGCAAGCTGTCCCGAAAAATTCATAGAGTTCAGTTGGGACAATCCCTGGTGGAATAGGAAACTAGGACTACTTCGTGCAGAAGTCAGAAAGCTGTTTAACACAGCTAAACATAACAGAGCCAATTGGGAACTTTACACCAATAAGCTAACAGAATATAACAAAGAAATCCGGTTCAGTAAGCGTGCTCACTTTCGGAAATTCTGTTCCACCATAGAGCAAGCCGCACCTGCGGCTAGAGTGTTTAAGGCAATCTCAAAAGGCAAAGTACTTTCTGAACTTTGTCTAAAGAGGGCGGATGGGTCATTTACCGAGGACGAGGAGGAGAAAGCGGAACTTCTCCTGCAAACTCACTTCGCTCTGTGCAGAGGCCTGGCTGGAGCCTGGCTGCAGCGATCGTAACTGAACAAAAGATTAGGTGGGCGTTGAGTACACTCAGCCCCTACAAGGCTCCGGGGGTGGATGGAATCATACCCATCCACCTTCAGAAGGGTGTCGAACAGCTAATGCTGTTCCTTATAAGTATTTTCCGGGGAAGCCTAGCAATGGGTTACATTCCTAGGGCATGGAGAACGGCTAGGGTGATCTTTATCCCGAAGGTTGGGAAGAAAGACCCCTTCCATCCTAAATCCTTCAGGCCGATCAGCCTAACCTCCTTCCTGCTGAAAACCCTTGAGAAGATTGTGGACAACCACATTAGAAACTCGCACCTGGTGCGAAGGCCTCTGCATGCGAATCAGCATGCCTATAGAGAAGGTAAGTCTACTGAATCGGCTCTGTTGAGCCTGGTGGACAGTATGCAGCGCTCTGTAAAAGCCAAAGGAGTAGCTCTTTTTGCCTTTATGGACATATTGGGTGCTTTTGATAACACAGCTCATGACGTTGTGGTAAGAGCACTCTGTAGAAGGGGAGTTAAGACGGGTCTCACGACCTGGCTGGGCAAACTCCTTGATAGCAGAATAGCAGAAGTCACTGTCAACAGTGTGACTGTTAGAGCTCAAACCACCAGAGGCTGCCCGCAGGGGGGTGTCCTATCACCACTACTCTGGAGCCTCGTGGTGGACGAGCTGCTAGTTAAACTTACAGCAAATGGGTTTGAATGTCAAGGCTATGCCGATGATATCACTCTAGTATGTAAAGGAAATTTTGAGAGCACATTGTGAGACAGGATCACACTGGGCCTAAGACTTAGCTTAGACTGGTGCAGAGACGTGGGGCTGAATATCAATCCAGCGAAAACCACAGTGGTCGCCTTCACCAATCGCTACAAGCTGAAATCCATTCGGCCAATAGCCATTGGGGGCGCAGAGATTCCGATCTCCACTGAAGTCAAATATCTAGGAGTCATCCTAGACAAGAGACTAATGTGGAGACAACATGTGGAACATGCCGTTCATAAGGCCACTATGGCCCTAATGAGCTGTAGGTCTCTTGCAGGGAAAAATTGGGGAGTATCTCCAAAGATCCTACTGTGGATGTATGTTGCTATGGTGAGGCCCATCGTCAGCTACGGGGCAGCGGTTTGGGCGAATCGCGCTGACCTTGATGTCACAAAAAGGCAACTGGGCAAACTCCAGAGACTTGCCTGCATGTGCATCTCGGGCGCTATGCGCACTTGCCCATCCACTGCTCTGGATGTGCTGCTCGGGCTTCCACCACTGCACTTGCATATCAAGCACAGTGCGCGCAGATCTACCATGAGGATAACAGGGGCAAGACCAGCTGACTCGGCCGCGACTGCAACTGACCTGTTATTTGAATATCCGCAGGATGTTCAATTGGCCAAGTTTAGCTTTGATAAGCTCTTTAAAACAGAGCTTAGCAACAAGTCGGAGTGGACCAGCATGTCTACTACCTATGATGTGAAACCACATGCTATTAGGTGGTACACTGACGGCTCACTAACAGAGGATGGTGCGGGTGCGGGTGTCTGTGGACCCCGACTCAAATATCACGAACCTCTAGGGAAATTCGCCAGTATCTTTCAAGCGGAGGTACACGCGATAGAAAGATGTGCCTCGTTCAATATTGAGCGGGGTTACAATCGAAGAGACATAGCCATTTTCTCAGATAGTCAGGCAGCAATCAGAGCACTCAGTGCACATAAGATTGTTTCCAGACTAGTTTGGCAATGTATAGGAACACTCAATGAGTTGGGTGTGAACAATAAAGTAACCATATACTGGGTACCAGGGCATGCGGGGATCCCCGGCAATGAAGTGGCCGACATAATGGCTAGAAAGGGGGCGAGCACCCCCTTCTATGGCCCGGAGCCCTTCTGTGGACTAGGGCCAGGAGTCATCAGCCAGAGCAGTCGTGCGGATCTCATGACTGCCTGCGATGACTTCTGGCGGTCGTCGAAAGGGGCAAGGCAGAGTAAACGTCTGCTAGGCAGCTACAACAGTAAGAGGACCAAGGAATGTTTGGAGTTGAGCAAAAGATCTCTCCGAATAGTCACGGGTTTCCTGACCGGGCACTGCAGACTGCGCAAGCATCTGCATAATCTCAAAATAGGGGAGGACAGTCTTTGCAGACTTTGTCTGGAAGGAGAAGAGACTCCGGAGCACCTACTTGAGGAGTGCCCGGCTATCAGTCGGATGAGGTTGGCCCACTTTGGGGGCCTTACACTCACCACAAAGGAAATGAGGGCCCTTCGACCAGGCGACATCATCGCATTCTTGCGATCGATTGAACTGTTCGAGGAGCTATAGCTCATTCACTAGGACGAGGGCACAATAGACCCTAGTGGTCGCAGTGCATTAACCTCTAGAAAATTATTATTATTATAACTAGTAATGTTAAGTAAGTAATATTAATTACAAATTAAATAAACTAATACAAAAAAAATATATAATCGATATCTGCTTTAGTTTAGTTTTTACAGCCATTTAAGTATGACCAGTTCTTTTCCAATAAATTCCTTATCAATCAATTTGTGTTATTTACAGAAAAACCGACAAAAAAACATAAGAAAGGCCTCTCTCTTTAAGATGTTTTTATTTTAATTTATCATTGAGATTGAGTGTATATGGTATTGACAGTGTTTTCACTCATGCCATAATGCTGTTAATTTTGCTATGCAGTTTACTTACTTTACAGTGATAGAAATTCATGACTGGTATGTCATCTTAAGAATAAAGAAAGGTGTAGAAAAAACTTTACCGAATGATATACTGATCGCCGGAGCTGTTAATATCTTGCAACTAGTTTAATAAAGTAACGGAAAATGTTTTTTGTAAATTATCTTCAAATACATTTTTATCAGAGGTGCCACAGAAACCACTTCCGCTGCAAAAACCCTAAAAAATTATTCCGAGGTGCCACAGCACTTCCACTCAAATATATTTCGGGTATTTGAAAACACACAACTTGACGTCAATTTCGATGCCTATCACATCAATAGATTTGAAATTTTGAAGTCGGGTTTAGTAGAGCTGTCGAGCTACTTTTATTTATTTTTGCGCAAACATTTTAAACTTTTTTTTTAATAAAAGTAAAAAAAAAACTAAATTAATTAAAATAGGTTAAATAACATTATTTAAAGAATAAAATAACCCAAAAGCTACCATTTTACAGACATTTCAAAAAAATACTTTCTAAAACACATGCGTGATTTTATCATGGCAACCCTGCCAGCCATTTCGAATGGTTTGTGAAAAAACTAAAAACACAAAACTTATTCGATGTTGTATGGCACCGAGAAATTGGTTTAGCGGAAATGCCTTTTTGTGGAAATCAAAATCACTGTGTTTTGCATGGCACCCCTGTATATGTTTGAATTTCATGTTTTACTATATAGGATAACTTATTAGTGCTCTGAATGGGTTTGGAAAAAGCAGCAAAATAATAATTAACGGATAAACGGAAAATTATGGCATAAACAAAATTTTTATTTTCCAAAGTTGCTCTGCTAACTTGATGGACATCCAAATATGTTATCTATTTGCAAGTTTATGAGCGTGTTATAAATAAAAAAATCATCTGTACTGTTCTTATAGGGTGCACAGTGGGCGATGTGGCCGATCTGGCGAAAGGAAATCAGAAAAAATTGTTTGTTGAAATTTACCAAAATTTTAATTTCCGCCGATAACTAAATATTTAGTTAGCAACAATTAGCAACAACAATTTTTGGGTATTTTAATCGATATATTTGATCAGCTGTGAGCTTTCAAAGTGAGCAAATGTTTTCGCAGCAATCATAATAAGCATTTCCAGCGTTTTTTCCTGGTAATTCCATTCTTTGCAAAAATTTAACTTTTTTACTTTTTTGAAGATAATTGAATAATTGTTAACTTCTGTGGAATAACATTTGAAAATATGAATCGTCTTCTGTTCAAAATGGACAAGCTTTGCTGCATCTACCTGCCGCTCTCAATATTTTTCATATTGCAGAAATCATGTCAGTGGTCCAGAAGCGACCTTTTTTCAGTATGGCATGCTGCTTTTGGACCGACTCCGAATAATTTTTTTTACACTTAAAAATAAATAAGAAGCAAACAACAAAAAAAAAATTTTTTTAATTAATTAAAAAAAAAAAAAATTGTATAAATAATTAAATTTAAAACAAATAATTTTTTGTATGGCTTTTTAAGTTATTATTGCGATAAAAAAAATTTTTTTTTAATCTTTTATTTTTTGATTTTTTAATTTTCTTTCGCTAGATTGGCCAAATCGCCCACTGTGGGGTGGTAAGGGTGCATCAGACCAAGGCAAGATCAGTGGTGATGTATATTCCTTGGCTCTACTGGTGCATCAAGTCAACTCACAGATGAAGATCAATTTGATACACACCACCCTCTCCTCGGAGAGGGTCCTCCGCGTGGTACCATGGGAAACGTACCATGGTACGGCTAATACGAGCGGCAGTCTCCCATGAATCCTCTATCCACAATTCCTATGACTCCACCTCCCCACCGAGACCTGGGAAAGTCAGGCGTGTAAAGCGACCCGTGGCCTCTGACTTTCGGTTCGTAGCTGAGGGGTTAATCCAGCTGTGTTTGAACGGAGCCTTCCCAGGGCCGAGCAACCCTGGGCGGAACAAGCCTTGCCGAGCAACGCGGCCGTTTATGACTATGGATCACAACAAAAAATCTGCTTCGGACCTCACGGGTGAGGTAAAATCTTAAAAAACCATCTCCGAAATCAACGAAGTTGAGTTGTTGCGCTCGGATGACGAGACCCTAACTCCGTCGAGTTCGTTGGGGACTGCTAAGTCGAGCACTACCCAAACGACACAACAGATCACTACAACCACCAAGGCGAGAGAAGGAGGGCAAAGCTGACCAGCGAGATCAACAGGACAAATCCCGATTCAAGGAAGTGGTCGATGAATTCGAGCAGGACGAAAGGGAGCACCCGGAAGCGTTCATGCAGCCCCACAGGAAATGAGTGAGAGCGCTCCGAAAAGGGAAAAGGACGCCAAGGGAGACAGCCGGGCCATGGCACTGGGGGATTAGCTCGACGACGATGGGCGCCTGCTGTCGGAGAAATGGGATAAGGTCAAGACCGTACTGTCTGGATGGTATCAGACAAAATACTAGCTGAGCCAGATGGTCCGACACCATCCTTTGACTCCTCAAACATGGTTCGATGGCACCGGGTGATCTGGCGCGACGACGAGTTTTCGTGGGACTTCCTGGCGGAGAGCGTTGCTAAGACTAGCAACGCATAGAAAGGGCTTAGCCTAAAGCTCGTCCCCGCCACGGACAACCCAGTCTTTTTTGTTCCTCATCAACAAGCAGTGCCTGCCGCAGCTAGAAAAAACAGACTACAAAGTGCGTTACGGCATAAGGAAGGCTAAGATAAAAGTCTTCCTAGCCGAGCCATATGATAACCTTGAAGACGACGTCGACGACACCAAGCAGATGCTCGATGACTTGGTGATCGACGATGACAGCCCCAACACCACACCGCAATAATGCCGAAGGTCGTGCAGATAAACCTGAAGCGTAGCTCGCTCGCTTCAGCAAATTTTGCAGTCCTCCTCAGACATCGACATCGGCCTCTTACAAGAGCCATGGACCAGGGACGGGCAAATCTCTGGCGTGGCTATAAAAGGATATACAACACTATACACAAACTCGACAGGTAGGCCGAGGGCGGGTATAATCATTAAAAACAACCTTAACGCTCTTCTACATCCCAATCTTAGCAACTCAGACCTAGCAGTGGCCAGGCTTGAAGCAGCGGATGGGACAGCCATGCTGATAGCATCCGGATACATGGCCCACGATGAACCGGCACCCCCTGAAGCGTTTGTCAGGGTGATGCAATGGGCCGAGGACTCCAAAACGACACTCATCCTCGGGTGTGACGCCAATGCCAGGCACACACTGTGGGGAAGTAAGGAAACAAACGAAAGGGGTGAGTCTCTTTTTGAACATATTATATGTCGTGATGTCACTATCTGCAACAAAGGGGAAACACCCACCTTTATTTTTCCGAGTACGGAAGAATTTCAAGGATGGGAAGAGGTCCTAGACATAACCCTCCGAATGGAGTATAGTAACTATAAGGTAGAAAAGTGGAGGGTTTCGACAAATAACTCTTTTTCAGACCATAGATATATATTCTTTGAGATCTCACTGCCGACTAGAGAGACGGCACCGAAGCGCAACCCCCGCAACACAGACTGGAACAAATATGAAAAGATTGTACAGTCAAAGATAAAAAACAGGAGGATCAAGGTCCGATCCATTCCAGAATGAATAGACATTCCAGAATGAATAGTCGAGGACTTCACGAATATTCTCAACAACGCATACTAAGAGTCGTGTAGACTAACGTACTCTAAGAAGACATACCCGCAATGGTGAAAAAAGCAAGAAAAGCCTTCAATACAAGTTACGGCACCAAAAACTGGCAGCCATATAAGGAAATTCAAAAAGAATACAAGAAAGCGATATACGCAGCCAAGAAAGACTCCTGGAGCAGGTATTGCGAATCGCTAGAAGGAATCAAAGACACGGCTAGGTTGAGCAAAATTCTAGCCAAGGGGCATACAAGCCCCACGCTTATAAACAGATCTGACGGCACAGGAAGTACGTCAGCAGAAGAGACACTGTAGATCCTGTTGGACACACACTTCCTAGGTAACCAGAAAGGAGAAACTCGAGCAGTTGAAAGCCAAATGGCGACACACAAGTAAAGAGTCGACGAGATCGTCACCATGGAAAAATCCAATGGGCGAAAGACTCTTTCGACAAATACAAAAGTTCGGGACCGGACGGAATCATACCAGCAATGCTGCAGACAACAAAAGCATGCACTGGCAAATGGCTGAAAGCAATCTTCCAAGCATGCATTAAAATAGCTTATATACCGCTTCTGTGGAAGGAAGCAAGAGTAGTCTTTATACCAAAACCAGGAAGAAGAGGACACATCCAAGCCAAGGATTACAGGCCGATCAGCCTGACCTCATTCCTCATGAAGACAATGGAACGGATACTAGATATCTATATCAGAGAAAGAACGGAGAAAAACCTTTCCGAAGCACAGCATGCATACAGGAAAGGCAAGTCCACTGAAACAGCACTACACGAAGTAGTCGGATACATAGAAAAGGCATTGGTCTACAAAAACTTTTTAGACATAGAAGACGGCTTCAATAACGTAAACGCAGATTCCATTCTGAGCTTTCTCAACGAGATTGGAGTTGCAATGCTAACGAGCAGAAGGATAACAACAGAACTGAGTGGCACTCATCACACGAGGTATGTGAAGAGGGGTAAACCTCTGGGAGGAGTTCTGGCTCCACTGCTGTGGACATATTGAGGGAACGCAATAGGGAGAGAGTTAAGTGGTAGCTTCTCACTCTAGGGACTATCACAATAAGCCAAGTATCTGGGAGTGATACTGGATACGAAGCTATCATGGAAACAAAACATCATCGAAAGAGCGAAGAAAGCAAGCATAGCATTTTACTCCTGTAAGAAGATGATCGGAAAACTGGGGCATCAACTACAAGACAATAATATGGCTCTACATAGCGGTTGTATGAAAACCGAAATGCGATTTGGCAATGCATATACCACAATATACCCTACAAGGGAAGAATGGATAAGAGGAAGTGTAACCGAGCCAGATGAAGTATCACTCTACACCGACGGCTCAAAGATCAGCCGCGGGGTAGGGGCCGGAATCTTTGCCGAAACCTGAGGGATAGAAGAGTCCTTCCATCTTCCAGGGTCAGCAACAGTATTCCAGCAGAGGTTCTCGGGATATTGAAAGAAGCTGAACTCTCATTGGGTCGAGACCTCATAAATACCAAGGTAAAGATATACTCAGATAGCCAAGCGGCCATCAAATCTCTCGCAACAGCAAGGACTTCATCTACACTAGTCGCCATATGTAAGGAGGCACTAAACACTCTCGGGGAACCCAACAGGGTGCAGATAGTTTGGGTTCCCGGACACAATGACATTTACTGGAGCATTTACTGTATTACTGCCCGGCTTTCAACCAGCTATGGCTGACGGCAGAGTGCGAGCGAGAAGCGAAGCGAGAAGCTATGAGCAAAGCGAGAAGATGTCAGAGTGAAAGCGAAGCGAGAAACGAGCTACATTGTTAAAATTTAGTTAGTTTAGTTATTAATGTCAACGAGCATTGAAAATGAACGGTAACTAATGCACAGAATGTCAAAAATCATAACAAAAACAGTGCGAGCATTGAAAATGAAAGGTAAACAAAGCACAGAATGTCAAAAAACAAAACAAAAATCGTACGTCTGAGCGAGTTGAAGCGATAAAGCAGGTTGGAAACTGCTCTCGCTTTATCGCTTGAGCTCGCTTCTCGCTTCGCTTTCACTCTGACATCTTTCTAGCGATTTCACTTAAAAATACATGAAGTGGTTTATCGCTCGTTCTCGCCCAATATTATCGCTTCGCTTCGCTTCTCGTTCGCACTCTGCCGTCAGCCTAAGAGCGCGTCACTTCGAACCCTACCAACTCGGATTACTAGGGGAAGTGGGAAGGCAGTCAGTAAGTGCCATCCTGGCTTACCTGAATGATACAAGCTTGTACTGAAAGCAAGCGCTGACTACTACCAAAAAATGTAGTGTGTTAAAAAAGACAAATCTAGTATTCAGTCACAAATAAAAAACCACTAAATGAGAACTATACAAATGTTGCGCAATCTATTTCTGACCTTATTTTTTATTTTAATGTAGAACGTAAAACTAAACTAAGAGTTTTGTTAACTACCACTTTATTGCAAAACAAGCTCTGACTTAAAGAATAATTCTGTAAATAAAAAAGTGCATTAGGTAAAGTATTATTTTTTTACAGAATTGCGCTTTTTGGGAGTGTCTTTGGATACTCCTATAACCTAATCCTTGGTGACGCGAAAAGTACTGACTTGTTGGGTCAGCTTAGTTTGTACTTACGAAATGCGTGAATCCTTTAAAGTCTTATGTGCAAATTATGAAGATTTTTATATAATAACATTAAAAGTGGATAGCTTTTCCAAAATAAATACTTATATCCAAATCCACTGAGTACGCATGCAAGCCAGCAATCAGGTGGCACGCATGTTAAAATATTATTCGCGTCAAAAGAACGCTTAGTTTAAAGGAGCAGTGTGATCCCGGTCGGCCTCTCTCCCTTAGAATGCGCTCAGCTTAAAGCCCTCTAAACAATTCGTCCTAAAGAACTGGAAATTCCATTCCTAGAAGCTCCGGTGGCTTTAAAACGACACAAGATAAGTAACAATTACATTATTGCTGTCGTTAGGTTTTGCGAAGCTCAGTTCTTCCAATTTCTCTGTATAATTATTGTCAAAATCCAAGTCTGATTGATCCGATACAACGGCAGCTAATAACTTCCAATTCCGAAAACATTATTTCTGTATGATTATCGTCTAAATCTATGTCCAATTGATTCGACACTACGCGGCAGCTAATAACTTCCAATTTCGAATACTGTTTTCTTTTTTGTTATTCAGCCGATTTCCGAATGCAAAATGTGTGTGTTTAAATATATTTGAAACTTTCATTTTCGAATAGTTCCTAATTCTGTAACGTTGCTTCCCGCTTACTTTTATTTACATTTATGTACATACAATCCCGTGCCAAAAATTTACAAGTTCACTCCACTGATCTAAAATCTACTAAAATATCTTATGTTTATGTAGGGGGGTGGCGAGGATCCTCCGCTAAAGGATTTCAGCAGAAAAGTATTATATATATCCCACGAAGTAGAAGACGTAGAAAATATTCGGGGGTCGAGAGTCGACACTGGCATGGAGCGCCCGTAGTGTGGTTTATTGAACATGCATTGGGTTACTAATCTAAGCTTAAACATAGAGCCGTGCTCCCGCCCGCTATACTCCGCTAAAGCGAGAGCGGGAGATCGGCGGCGGCCGACTGCTGAATCGGATTTATCCCGAGCTCGGGGAGCGGGAGCGTCAGAGGGCGATGCGCGGATGCGCTTGGCCAGGGAGCGGCGGATGAGTGCAGTGGCCGAAGATGTGGAGGAGAGCATCGAGGGCGATCGCTGCCAAGACAGGTGCCGAGGAGCGGCGGAATAGTGTCGCGAAACGGCCGGAGATTGCGCAAGAGCGGCTGAGCTTTCGGAAGCTCGGTGGCCAGAGGGGGTACAATGGGTTCCTCACGTAAACATTCCGGCCCCCCTTGCAATCACTCGGATTGCAACATTGCCGTTTTTCTTATGGCTGGTGGCAGGATCCGGAGCGGCTTCAGCTGCCGTGATCGGTGCGCATCTTAGGGCGTTGAGACGACGAAGCTGATCGGCACGAAGCGTATGCGTTGATCTCTCTGTAGCGGATGGATTCCGTGCAGACTCGGCTTCGGTAGGACTAAGTACCTCGAGAACGTCTGCTTTTCGGCGAAATGTTGATGACGAATTCCGTTCAGACTCGGCTACGGTAGGACTAGGTACCTCGGGTACGTCTGCTTGTAGAAGAACGTGCGTTGCGTGAACGTGATGACGTTGGATCTGGGCTGGGTGAAGAGTAATGCGTGAGAGATGGTTCGTAAGTTGCAGGTTCGAAGTAGGAGGTGCTCGCTGCTAGTGGGGCGCGAGCTCTGGATGCACTGGATGCAGGAGCGTATGATGGTGCTGATTGCACGTCTTGCATCGGTCCCCCTTGAGGCAGGTTTCCTCGGAATGTTCGTGGGCCAAACAGTTAGAACAGTAGCGGTGGAAAATAACCGCGCGGAGCCTCTTTTCAGGACTCAGCTTGAGGAACTGTTGGCATTTTCGAAGGGGGTGGATACCGTTGCAGACTCGACAACGGTAGGAGTGAGTGCTTTTGTCACGCCTGCCTCTTAAGGCGGCCGCACTGTGAGTGGCAAGGAGTGTGTCCAACGGACCTTTGGATGCACAGGAAACTCTCGTGGAAAATACTCGGACATTTGAGTCGTTGGAAACTGCAGCGCCTTGCGCAAGGGGCGCAGGTCGTGGACTAGACGGAGCAGAAGGTCTTAGATCGGTCGCAACCGGACTGTCGCGGTGTAGAAGAGTGTGATGCCGGACGTGGCACGAGATGCAGTTATGGGCACTGGTACAGTACCGGTATTGGTGGCCTCGATCCAAACAATTTAAGCAGAGTTGCTTTCTTCGGACGAAATTTGAGCGATTAGGAAACGGGGACATGTACGCAGGAGGTGAGTTCCCAGGGCGCACAGGTCACACCCTCTGGGAGTCGGAGCCCTCCTAGATTCGTTGGAGTTGAATATGTGCGCGGGTGGGGTGACAATTGTCGGTCTTGGCGGAAAATGCCCAGAGTCGCTAGGCCTGACGTCGTCGATGGCCTCCAGTGTACGATAGCGCTCTGTCAGAAACGCATCTAACTTATTCCAGGTTGGAATTTCAGATTTGTTCTGGACCGACTGTTCCCAGAGAGAAAGAGTGAGATTTGGAAGCTTGGCAGAAATCATTTACACAAGGAGACAGTCCCATGCCTCGACTTGAATGGATGACATCTTCAAGGATGTTAGGCAACTTTGGATGGTGCCTTGCAGCTCTTTTAAAGCGGCCTCGGATTCTTGGGGAATCGTCTGAATATTAAGAAGAATCTTCAGCTGACTGTTTACTAAAGTTCGCCTATTTTCGAAGCGGTCCGTAAGGCTTTGCCACGCGGAGACGAACCCGTCATTAGTTAGCGGTGCCTTGGAAACAATGGCGTTCGCATCGCCACTCGTTTTCGAAAGAAGGTGGAACAACCTCTCCACTGGCGTAAGTCTCGAATTGTTGATGTAGACTGCCGTGAAAAGGTCCCTAAAGGTGGGCCACCGAAGGTAATCGCCTTCAAAGATTTCGATGTTTACTGGTGGCAGACGACAGCCAGTAGGAGTGGGCGGTTGGAGAGTTGCGGAAACCTGAGCGGACGGGATGGCGGATTTTTCTATGACTTCCTGACGATGGGCAACACACCTCGAAAAGACGGAGTAACAGTAACTGTATTTTGATTCCAGCACTGTTGAGATGGCTGGTTCCTCGGCGGACACGGAAAGAATGTCCAAACAGCTCTCATAGCCCTTCTTCACATCTTCCCATAAGGCCCGGATTTCGTCCAGATAGACTCGGCACATGTAAGGGGAAAATTCTTCAGTTTCAGAGGCGCCCGGAGTACGTATGTCAGCTTCGAAGTGGCTAACTCGGTCCGTTGTGGCAATGAATTTCCTCACGGCAATATCCATGGCGGACGGAGCCATTTTTTTGGGAGACCGAGTAAGTTCTGACGATGGACCTGGGCTAATATTCCCTCAATTGTCGCTCTTGGCCTTAGGAATGGCCGCAGCGGGCTTTGGCTTGAGATGAGACGGGCGCGGAGATGCGGTTTGGGACCTGTCCAGGCGGATTGATGGGATCGTACGTGGCTTCTTGTCGTCTATGGGCATAGCAGGACTCGGGTAGATCAATTGATCGGAATCGTCCACAGACTCAAAGGGGACTAAAATCTAAATTTGAGAACTGTAGAAATTTGAGAAGCCAACAGGTTGTCCGAAAAAGGATAAGTTGAACCCAGAATTAATTGATTCGAAAGGTGGCGTCCGAAATTATTTAAAATATTGCCACTGACACGAAAAAATGGAAAAATGGCCAGAAAAGGGATACGTTGAGTTGCCCTGTATACTTTACGTAGAGTAATTGTTTAAAAATCGATCAGTCAAAAATATAGAAACTGCGAAAAAATACCCAAAAAGATACAGAGGTCGGATTATGCCTTAGGCGGATTGAGAAGCAGAATTGGGAACAAGAATGTAGACAGGAAAGTCTGAGCTCTTGATGTTTTAGGAATCCAATATGTAAATATGAATGGATATATATATTTGGTATGTGTATATTGCGTGGCTTGGACGTGGAGTTTGGTTGTAAAAAAATGTTGAAAAGCTCACTGCTATAGCGTCGGCAATGCAGTGCACGCGTGAGGGACGCAAGAGGGGAACAAACAGCAACAACAATAACGCGGCCGCTGCAGCGATTAAGTCGTTAATTTTGCAAAATAGTCGCGGTCCCGCCCGTGTGGATCTGTAAAGATGTTTCGTTTTTTAATATTTGTTGTATTGTCTCGGCTTTAATTTGTATTTATGTAGGTATGTATATTAGTTTTGATGCAGACGTAGTTTCTGGGATCGGACGCAGAAAATATATATATATATATATATATGTATGTATAAAATATGTTGGGCATGCAAGCGAATACGGATAATGTATGTATGTGTAGGGCACAAGTTGGCACAGTGGAGCGTCGAGAAGTGGACTGTATATTTAAAAATGAAAGGATAGAAAAATTATGTGGCGAAAATTGGCACACACAAGAATAAGGAAACAAATATCGCGACAACGGCGGACTGTTCGGCGAACAGAGAGATTCCCGAAACAGTGCACACTGGTTGGCCAATATTTATTATGCCTTTCTCACCACACAATTTAACTTTTCACTTGTTAATTTGCGCGGAGTTGCGCCGAAATATGAAAATATGTCGCTTGTAATGCTGAGAATGCATACACATATATGTACATATGCCTCGACCGTTGGAAAGTTGTTGTACAACGAGAACGAAAAGAAAAACGGCGAGGAATACGGCGACACACAAAGCGGAGATGAATGGAAAATTTCCGCGGACTAGGAGCACTAATTATTTATGCGGACTAGGAGCACTATTTATTTATGCGGACTAGGAGCACTATTAATTTTCTCGCTGTCGAAAACTCTCGGATTTGGAGTTGACACAGAAACAATAAGCGATCTTACAGCAGTGTGAACTAAATTTAATGTTCGGACCACTGCTGAAGATCGGCAGCGAGAAGGAGACGAAAAGACCTTGTACTTATCTTTAGCGGCGGCACCACCAGAGCTGCTGGTGAAAAAAGGATTCCAGGACGATATCCTTATCCGGCTCGAAGGACCATGTTTATGTAGGGGGGTGGCGAGGATCCTCCGCTAAAGGATTTCAGCAGAAAAGTATTATATATATCCCACGAAGTAGAAGACGTAGAAAATATTCGGGGGTCGAGAGTCGACACTGGCATGGAGCGCCCGTAGTGTGGTTTATTGAACATGCATTGGGTTACTAATCTAAGCTTAAACATAGAGCCGTGCTCCCGCCCGCTATACTCCGCTAAAGCGAGAGCGGGAGATCGGCGGCGGCCGACTGCTGGATCGGATTTATCCCGAGCTCGGGGAGCGGGAGCGTCAGAGGGCGATGCGCGGATGCGCTTGGCCAGGGAGCGGCGGAAGAGTGCAGTGGCCGAAGATGTGGAGGAGAGTATCGAGGGCGATCGCTGCCAAGACAGGTGCCGAGGAGCGGCGGAATAGTGTCGCGAAACGGCCGGAGATTGCAGCGAAGTGCGGGCGAGCGTCGGCACGCCCGACGAACTATGCGCGGAAGCCCGAAATACGGGAGCGCAAGAGCGGCTGAGCTTTCGGAAGCTCGGTGGCCAGAGGGGGTACAATGGGCCCCTCACGTAAACATCTTACAATTACAATCCACAGCGGCCGTCAGCCGATAAGGTACACAGGCGGATGACCGAGTCATCTGCCGTAACTGTGTGCACAATCGGTAGTGCGACCATACTCTCCAAGCGGGGGCGGCTGGAAACAGCCGATCTCTCCGGTCGAGATCGATCAGGGATGCTGTCCAATTGTAGTCCGGCGGACCTGGACAAGTCTTTAAAAAACCTCCCTGTAGAAAACCTGACTTTTGGTTGGCAGCTGAGGGGTTTTTTTTTAAATTCGTTTATTTATTTAGCCTAAGAGAAACAACAACATTCAAGAACAAGCCATTTAGTGGCATGACGGGGCAAGGGCCCGCTTCGTGCGGTACGGCCGCAAAGCAATGTTTCGCACGAAGGAAGGCCGCTCAGCCCGTCCTCTCGTTTCTCATCCTCTCCAGGGACCTCAGCGTCTTTATCAGCTTTGCTGAAAATTCAGCCGCCGCGTCCCACGTCCTTGGGTCCGCCAGCATCAGCGGCACCAGCGTGTCCTCGGTGATCGCCGACCCTGCCACCGCCTCCAGCGCGTTCCTCTCCTCGTCGAATCGGCGACACTCGAAGATGACGTGCTTTGCGTCTTCGGTTATCCCGGATCCGCACTCCGGGCAGCCGTCCTTCTCCTCGTGGCCGAATCTCTTCAGGTAGCTCCTGAAGCATCCGTGCCCACTCAGCACTTGGGTCAGGTAGAAATCCACCTGCCCGTGCTTCCTCTCCATCCAGACGTCAATGCTGGGGATCAGCCTGCGCGTCCAACGGCCTTTGGACGAGGCGTCCCACCTAGCCTGCCAGCTGGCGTAGCTCCTCCATCTGGCGTCGCTCTTGATCTCCGCCTTGGAGACACCCTCGGGTCCGGGGTGCCCTCGAAGCGCGTTGCGAAGGTCTGCTTTTTCCCGTACCAGCTCCTTCAGTGGCACTAGGCCAGCTATCACCAGCACGGCGTCGTCCGAAATAGTTCGGAATGCGCATGCCACCCGTATGGCGAAGAGTCTGTAGGCTGACTCTACCCCTCGCATGTACGACTTCGTCCCGACCGCCTCAGCCCACACAGGCGCCGCATACAGCAACTGGGAGGTGACCACGCTTGCCAGCAGCTTCCTGGTGGTATGCTTTGGCCCTCTGGTGTTTAGGAGCAGACGTGAGAGGGCTCCCACCGTCCCACTGGCCTTCTTATGGGCGTACTCGAGGTGCTCCTTGAATGAGAGCCGAGTATCAATGAGGACCCCGAGGTATTTTATCGCCCTCTGCGACTTTATCGCGACTCCACCGACGCGCACCTCGGCTGTTTCCACCGCTTTCCGGCTTGAAATCAAGACAGCCTCCGTCTTTTGAGCCGCTAACTCCAGGCCAGCGCTTGAGAGCCACGCTTCAATGGCACTGATTGCTGTGTTCGCCTTATCCTCCGCTGCAGTGCGCTCCTTCGCAACTACGACCACGGCGATGTCGTCTGCGAAGCCCACGACGGTGGTGTCGCTGGGCATTGGGAGTCGCAGAACACCGTCGTACATGGTATTCCAGAGTAGGGGCCCCAACACGGAGCCCTGCGGGACTCCGGCGGAGACTTCGTATACCCTGGAACCCATGTCCGTGTCCACCATGAGCACCCTTTCGCTGAAGAAGCTCCTCACGGTCTGCAGCAGGTACCCTGGGATGATCATGGCAACGAGACACTCCAGCGTCCGGTTCCAGTCGGCGGTGTTGAAGGCGTTCCTTATGTCTAGGGTCACCACTAGACAGTAGCTCTTGGAGCCGCCTTTCCACCTCGTTCCCGATATCGCTTTTTTCGCTATTTCCTTCACCGACTCGATGGCGTCCATCGTCGACCGTCCCTTTCTGAAGCCGAATTGGCTCGGAGAGAGACCTCCCGCTTCCTCGATGGCGGCTCTAAGCCTTGCCACTATAAGCCTCTCGAACACCTTGCCAGTGGTGTCGGTGAGGCATATAGGCCGGAAGGAAGATGGCTCCCCTAGCGGCTTGTTGGTGCTCCGCATCCGGCTGCATGGACACTGGTTCTCCTGTCGGGAACAGTGCCTGAACTATGGCGTCAAGGGCTTCAGGGTCCGTCGGAGCTGAGCTGCCCGCTTTCAGGCCCTTCACCACCAGCCTGTAGGCACCTCCCCAAGGGTCGTTTTCCGCCTCGTCGCAGAGTCGAAGGAAGCATTCCCTCTTTGCGGCCCTTATAGCCGTTTTGAGGGCCTTTCTTGCAACTCTGTAGGCCTCGCTGCACTCGGCGACTCGCGGCGAGCCACGTGCACGGGTTAGCTTCCGCCGAGCATGGAGGCAGGTGGTCCGAAGTTCGGCTATGGAGTCGCTCCACCAGAACACTGGCCTCTGGTTCTTTCGGAACGCCCCTCTCTGCCGCATGCTGTGGTCGCAGGCACTTTCCAGAGATGCTGCCATACGATTTGCCATCTCGTTGGCTCCGTCCGCCTCTACGACAGCCATGCCCTCCAGGGCACTGGTGAACGCCTGGGTGCACAGCGTGTCCGGCTTGTACGCCTTGGCGGGTTGCGGTAGCGATCGCGCATCTCTCACATGCTCGCCAACTGAGCACAGGATCGCCTCATGGTCGCTTCCTGTGTAGACGTCGCCAACTCCCCATATGGCATTATGGGCAATTGCCGCGCTCACAAACGTCAGGTCTATGAACAAGGCCGCTCCAGCTCTGCCAAAAGTGGGTCTTGCTCCGTCATTTAACAGAACGACTTCCGTCGAGGCAAACGCCTCCAGGACCGCCCGTCCCCTGGCATTTGTGGAGGTGGATCCCCACTCCTGCGCCCAGGCATTGAAATCGCCTCCGACTACCACGTTGGTCCTCCCACGAAGATCACAGCTTAGCTCGTCCAAGATCCGGCAAAACTCTCCCAGCGGAAGGCTTGGCGCCAGGTAGCAGCTATATAGCCAGTAGCCATCTACCCTTGCCCTCACGAAGCCGTCCGCTGCCCGGATGCTGGACATCCGCCGTTGGCTGTCGCCGCAAAGCCATAGGGCCGCCTTGCCAGTGCGGTCCTTTGCCCACTCCGCTCCTTCCCTCGTCCTGTAGGGCTCGCTAAGGATAGCGACGTCTGCCGCTACCTCGCGAACCGTCTGCAGCAGCAAGTCCTGCGCCGCTCTGCAGTGAATCAGCTGCATGTCGTCCTGGGGAGGTCCGCACCGCCGTTCCTGACCGGGCTGCTGTTGACCGGGCTGCTGAGGGGTTAATCAAGCTGTGGGTTTGCTCCAGGACGAGCAAAGCAGGAGTTCTTGAAATGTAAATGCCACGCCGTGCTTCGGAGCTCCCGGGAGGGGTTAACCCCGAAATCTGTCGGACGAGGACGAGGAGGAGCTGCTGAGGCCCGTGCTGAAATCGCGGAATACGAGGTTTATCGAAAGGCGAACCCGGCGGCGCTCCAGCCCTCTAAGGCTAAGCGTAATCGCTGAAAAGAAGTGAGCAATAGCGCACCCAAGAGGGCGAAGGAAGCACAGGGCAAACCTAGAGCCACAACCTTCGTCAGTATGGCGAAGAAGTTTAGCGAGGTGGCCAGAAATAGTCTGGCCACGGCTCTGGTGGACAAACTCCACGACGACGGTGGTCTGCTGTTGGCCGACATGGTAACCGACAGCCCGCATCTGGTTACCGAAGTGACAAACTGATCACGCAAGGGTGATCGCCTGTCTGAGCACAGAACCTTAAAAATAGAAAATGACAAAAATAAGGACGAGTAGTGAAAATGTGTATTAAACTCTCCCCTTCGGACCACAGATATATCTTCTTAGACTTATTGGCACCGGTAGGTAAGCCTTTACCGAAACGAAACCCCCCTAGGACAGACTGGGACAAATTCGGCGAAATTGTGCCCTCAAAGGTCAGTAAGATAAAGATAAAAAAAAATCCCCCCTAACGGCACTCGGAAGGACGTTGAGGACCTCACAAAAATCCTGAACAATGCCTTCCAAAAGACATAAAAGATTTAATTCTCGAAGAAGCAGTACCCACCATGGTGGATCAAGGAACTGAGGCATCTCTGGAGGAGAGCGTGGAAGTCCTTTAAAACAAGCTATGGGATCAGGAAATGGACACCATACAAGGAAAAACAAAAAGCGTAAAAAAATGCAGTATACAAAGTTATGAAGGAATCTTGGGAAAGCCACTGCGAATCACTAAAAGGTATAAAAGATACGGCAATATTAACTAAGATCCCTGCCAAGGGAGCTCTACTATAATTATCAGACCAGACGACACAGCTACAATGACAGAAGAGGAGTCACTAGAGTTAATAGTTGGCACTCACACCAACGAATGATATCATCACCACGGAGCGAAACAACCAAGAAAAGCCTCTGTAAATGGCTAATAGCCAAGACTTGTATAAGACTAAGGCATATGCCAATCCGGTGGAGGGAAGCCAAAGTCATATTTATACCGAAACCAGGAAGAAGGGGGCACATTCTGGGTCCTGAAGACCCTAGAAAGACTACTGGATGCTTGCATACGGGAAAGACTTGAGAGACACCACCTATCAGACGCGCAGCATGCATAGGGAAAGGTCGGTCGACAGAAACGGAGACCATGTCGAAAAGACAACAAAAAAAAAAAAAAACACGATAGCCGCCTTCCTAGACTTTGAAGGTGCGTTCAATAACGTGAACACCGATTCCATCCTGAGCTCTCTCACCTCGGTGTGCATTGAGAGAGGTATTAGCGATGGGATCGGAGTTATGCTAAAGAGTAGGACGATCACGAGTGGCACTCACCGCATATATTCGGAGACAAATGGGGACTACACCCAAATATCATAAGTGGCTCTACACAGCGGTGGTTCGTCAAATTTTTGGCACATGGGGCCTTAGTGTGGTGACCAGCACTAACCAGGGAGTATAACATCTCGAATTAAACAAAGATACACGGAGCAGCGTGCGCTGGACCTGGGGGGGCTAAGCGTTCATGCCCCACGGCGATCTCGATATCGATATCAATAAACTCGGTCCAGAATAAGATCAACGACCATTTCAAGCTGACAGCCAAAAAGGAATGGTCCAGGAAAAGTAAACACAGGAGATCAATGAAATGTTGGCCGAATTTCGACAAGAATCGAACTAGAAAAATCGAACCAGCAAACGGGTTTTTACAGGACATTCGGCGATCGGTACGCACGAAATGAAGGTGGGGACTTCCACATAACGCAAGCTACAGAACCTGTAAGGAAAGTTCGTGGCAAGAGACACCAGAGCATCTGCTCTGTTTTTGCCAAGCCCTAAACCACACCAGACTACGTAATATCGGCATCTGGGAAAGTTGAAGTTGAAGCTTCCTCAGCGACTCAGGCTGGTACTGAAGGCGTTTATGACCACAACAGGACAACAGAAAGAGTAGATGAAAAAGGTGTTCAGCTCTAATCAAATATCGTAACAGTTACAATTTTTAAAATAAAAATCATAAAATAAGAGCTATTTTCTAATTATTTACAACAAAATTTAAAATTAATTATTATTTTTAATTTTTCAGATATTAATTTGAGAATAATTATTATTTTCAATTTTTATATACAAGTTTGGTAATAACTGTTATTTTCAATTAAAAAAAAAAATAATAATTGACAAATAACTCTTATTCTCCAATTTTTATTAAAAAAAAATTGAAAATAACAGTTATTTGTAATTTTTTATTTTTTTAATTTTAAGATAAAAAATTGAGAATAATTATTATTTTCAATTTTTATATACAAGTTTGGTAATAACTGTAATAACAGGTTTTTGAAAATTTTTATTTTAAAAATTGAAAATAAAAATTGAATTGCAATAACTTTTGAACGAAGCGGAATATCTTCAAGATTGGCATATATAATTAATTTTCACTTCAATACCTTTCGTTTCATATGTATATTGTGCCTAAATACCATATGGCATATGTAGATTAATATATGCCAATCTTGAAGATATTCCGCTTCGTTCAAAAGTTATTATTGGTCAAAATAAGTACACCCATTGTTCTAAGCCTAGAACGTGAAAAAATTGAATATTTTTCACTTTTTTGTTCTTATAAACACCTTTATTTTGGACAACTTTCGCCATTCGTTTCGGCATACTAGCAATAAGTTTTTGGCAAGTCCCTACTAGTATCTCATACCCGGTTTCTTCAAAAAATCTTCACAAATCTTCCGCATTTTGAATTTTTCTGATTCCTATTCGACGTTTCAAGCCTTCTCACAAATTTTCGATTGGGTTTAAGCCCGGTCCCGTTTTGACCAACCCGTTTTCATGATTTTTTTGGCCCTAATGGCAGTCGTGATCCGGCTAATTTTCCAATTGCTCGTTCGTTCGATTCTGTTCGAAATTCTGCTATCAGTCTGACAGAGACTTATGAGATCGGTATATTTTATAAATGTTTCTGAGAGTTTCTGCCGAGCCTCTCCGGACTAATTCATATGCTTTTTCGTTCCCTGGAATCTTTTTATGTCCCAGCACCCAGGTAATTTAAATGTCAGACCAAGCGGGTCTTATGAAATGGGCGAAAGGCGTACTGCCAGATTTCCAGCCTGTCAAGGCGGAAAGGCGGGCAGGAGCACCTCTAAACGTCAGCGGTCTACGGAGGTTCAACCTCCGCAGCCAAAGCGTTCCAGAGTGCAGCCCCAGCGGTCCTTCGCCGAGGTGACCAAGGGCAAGATCCTGATTGGAGTGGTGGACGAGGGCTCCAGTGACGGACAGATCCCGAGGGACCGATGGCGCTGGATCGTTGGTGAGCTGCACAACAGGTTCGTGGAGGAGCTGTTGGCGTCAGGTGGGGCACTGCCCCGTTGTGAGGATGATGGTTGGCATCAAGGAGGAGTGAAGGTGATCGCGTGCGAAGACGCAGCGTCGGTCACCTTCTACAAAAGAGCGATCGCGGGATTGGGAGAAGTATTCCCAGGCGCGAAGCTCGTGGCTCTCGACTGGGACAAGATCCCCAGCAAGCCAAGGGCCAGGGCGTGGCTTACGCACAAGCCGGCAGAGCCAGAGCCTCAAGCTTCTGCAGCTGAGCAACCCCGACCTCCCCTCCTCTGATTGGCGAGTAGCCAAGGTTGAGGAGGCCGTTGGTCCGAGGCGCCAGGTTGTCCAGACTCTCAATGAGGGGACAGTCGAGGCGCTGAAGAAAAACGGGGGGGCGCTCAGGTACGGCTTCGAGAGCGTAGCCGTCCGCATATACAAGGCAGACGCAAAGGCGGGCCTGAAGGAGGAGGACCCTGACATAGAGGGACCTCGCATCGAGGAGGCGCCCGAAGGATTGTCCGACGAGGAGGACATCTTGGAGGGGTACGTCTCTGAGGAGAGCGAGCTCGCGAGGGGCTTGCGCGACGTCGGGATGTCTGAGGAGGAGGACGCGTTGGACGAGCCGACCTCAGACGCCGACATCACTGTGGTGGAGGTCAAGATCAAGCAGCAGCAACATTATAACCGCATGTCTAGAGGGACCAAACGGTTCCCTCCGGATATGCTCTGCATACCTGGGGCACGATCAAAACTCCATCCCCTCAACCCTGAAGCATGTAACCGAGGACTGGGCCTGGGTCTCGTCATCGGGTGCGACGCGAACGCCCACTACCATCAGTGGGGCAGCACTAACACCAATGACAGGGGTGAGTCTCTTTTTGATTTTATCCTTGCATCCAACTTGCTGGTGGGAAACTCAGGTAATGAACCCACCTATATAATTAAAAATCGTAGGCAGGTATTGGATATCACCCTTCTATCTGAATCCCTTAGGGATAACCTAAAGTCATGGAGGGTGCTGGAAAAGCACTCTTTCTTTCACAGATACATTTGGTTCACGCTAGGCTTCGACAGGTTCAACCCAGTTACCTTTCGGAACCCCCGGAGAACCGACTGGGAGAAATACAGGTCCCAACTAAATAGGATCCTAAAACCCCCTCCAGCCCCAACCCACTCGGACTACTGTCCTGAGGGGCTCATAAAGGCTTTTACCGATGCTTGTAGCAAGGCTCTTGATAGGTCCTACCCCCAAAGTAGGAAGGGGAGACACTGGGGAAAAGCCATCGTGGTGGTGCAAAGAACTGGGCTGCCTCAAGAAGACCGCGAGGCAGTCCTTCAACCTAGCCAAGAACGCCAACACAGACGAATTGTGGCGTCTATACAAAACCAACCTGTCCCTATACAACAGGGAATTAAGAAAGGCCAAAAGGAGGGCCTTGTCCGACTTCTGCTCGGGAATCCAGGACCACTCTGAGGCGTCTAGGCTGCGGAAGGTCCTCTCGACGACGCCCTCTAACCCGGGCTTCGTCAAGCGTCCCGACGACAGCTGGACGACCTCCAGTGAGGAAACCCTCGGGGTTCTCCTGGACGTCCATTTCCCTTCTAGCTCTTTCCAGAGCAGCCCACCTAACCCCCAGACTCAGCGGGGTCCGTCCGAAATGGCATACCTTCTTACTGATAGGAACATTAGATGGGCAATAAACAGCTTCAGCCCATATAAATACCCAGGGGTGGACGGCATCATACCTGCACAGCTTAGCTACGCAGCTGAGCTATCCACGCCCTGGCTTCGACTGATCTTTGCGATCATCCTCGACACAGGAGTCATTCCGAATGGATGGCTCCGCTCAAAAGTTGTATTCATCCCCAAGGCAGGCAAGCCATCGCATTGCACGCCAAAGGACTACAGGCCGATAAGCCTCTCCTCGTTTCTACTCAAGACGCTGGAGAGACTCATCAGCCTATATCTCAGAACTAATATTCCCCAATCATCCTTATCAGGATCACAACACGCGTATAGGAGGGGCAGATCGACAGAGACAGCACTCCATTCGCTCACCACTATCATAGAAAAATCACTCCACGAAAAGGAGTTCACACTCGTCGCCTTCTTGGATATAGAGGGCGCTTTCCACAACATCCTTCCAGGTTCAATCACATCAGCACTGACTAAGCTGGGGATTGATCAACACTCGGTGGGTCTCATTGACCGGATCTTGCGCAGCAGAACGGTGGAGGCAACACTGGGGGGGTCAACCATCTCCAGACAAGTCAACAGAGCCACACCTCAGGGCGGAGTCCTATCCCCTCTCCTATGGAATGTGGCGGTCAATGAACTGCTCCAGGGCATAGAAGAGGGCGGCTGTCGTGTCGTGGCCTACGCGGATGATGTCGCCTTGGCGTTCACGGGAAAATTCCCGCAGACACTCTGTGACAGGATGAGCGAAAGCCTTCGGTTTCTGACGGACTGGACCGCAAGGTCTGGTCTGGGGGTAAACCCAGCGAAGACTGAACTAGTCCTTTTTACCAGGAAATACAAAATCCCCAAAATGATACCCCTAAACTCTGCGGGGTACCTCTCACCCTTAAAAATCAGGCCAAGTATCTAGGTCTTATCCTGGACAGGAAGCTCGATTGGTCCCTTAACACGGACGAGAGGGCCAAAAAGGCCACAATCGCGCTCTACACCTGCCGCAAGGCTATCGGGCTAAAATGGGGAATGACCCCAAAAATAGTCCGTTGGCTGTACACGGCTATCATTCGCCCAATACTTCTCTACGGAGTGGCAATCTGGTGGCCAGCTATAAAGCGGTCTACCTGCCTGGGCAAGTTAAGAAAAATTCAGCGCATGCCTGAGATCTGTATGACAGGCAGCCTGCGCACAACTCCGGGAGACGCCTTGGACGTTCTCCTGGATATCCTCCCAATTGAACTAATAGGAGAGATGACCGCGTCACTCTCGGCATTAAGGCTGAAGGGCGCGGGTCTGTGGAGAAGACTGAGTTTCGGACACACGAACCTCGGCTCTGCTCCACACCTTACTGAGGGAAACACTGACTACTGTGTCCCCACTGAACACCCCATCACACCCTTCCAGGTTTACATCCCCGACAGAACGGAATGGAACCTAGGACCCCCTGGACCCCTACGGTCCCTTCACATCTACACGGATGGCTCAAAACTGGACGGCCGGGTGGGAGGAGGTATATACTCTGAACACCTGGGATTAAACGTCTCGTTTATGCTACCCGACCACTGCAGCGTCTTTCAGGCGGAAGTTTACGCCATCAAAGAAGCCCTTGATCAGCTCCCCCCAACTAGGGGCAGAGCTCCCTTATGCATTTTCTTTGACAGTCAGGCCGCCCTGAAGTCACTCGAATCTATATCTTCCAACTCGAAGACCATCAACGACTGCCGCAGATCTCTTCACGAGATGGCGGAGCAGTACGACCTCCACCTCATCTGGGTCCCAGGACATAGGGACATCGAGGGCAACTGCGCTGCCGATGAGCTGGCCCGGCAGGGTTCAACCTCCCCTCTTCAGCCGGAGAGGGAGTCAGTTGACATGCCCTTGGCCACTCGCAGACTACTCTGTAGGGAGTACTTCCACCTCCTCGCGGACAGGAAATGGGAAAACCTCATCACCTGCCGCCACTCTAGAATGATCTGGCCACCCCGTTCAGCGAAACGTTCAAAGGAGCTAGTGTCACTAAGCAGGGAAAGCTGCGCCCTGGCCGTTAGGGCTCTTACTGGTCACTGGCTGCTTGGAACACATGCGTCCAGGCTGTCGGTTCACCATAATGACTTCTGTAGAAGCTGTAGGGATGAGGAGGAAGAGGAGACCGTTCTCCACCTCCTCTGCCACTGTCCGGCCCTAAGCAGACGAAGACTGCAGTACCTGGGCTTCCCCACCCTTGTGGATCTCGCAGAGCTATGCGAGACATCACCGAGGCAGATAATCCGATTCATCCAGATCGGCTTGCCAAAGTTGGCTTGCTTTCTTCTTATATATACTAGCCCGACCACTATTAATTCGTACGGTAATTAATAATGATCGGGGCTCTTATATACTGAAGACATCTCACGCATAGACTAGGATAAGAATTAGGTATTTGGGAGTACAGTAATTTTTAAAAAAACATCTGACAGTACACCAATTTAGGTGTTGAACCTTTAGCAAAAAATATCAAATATTTATGTAGGTAGATTATTGGCATCGATTTTTCTTAATTTTTGTACATACTTTAGCTTCTTCTAAACGTCCAAGGGCCTTAAGCAGATTTCCGAGATCGCTGCGTACGCAATACAAATCCTACACAAAGAAAAAATAAGATGGAAAATCGGTATTATAACAAAATTAAAACGAAAAACAAAAAGTAAAATACTACAGTCGAGTTTGCTCGACTGTGAGACTTCCATTCCTAAAAGAGTTGTGCGTAAAAAAGCGATTATTAAATAAGAAGAATGTCAATAAATGAATGTTCTTGAAATCGTGTTCAGTTCAACCCCAACAAAACGGCATGAAAATAAAGTATTTTTTAATGTTGCTATTTTAATATATTTGTATTCAATAACATTTAAAACATATTGACGAGAATATTAGATTTACTACTACTTGCATTGACCATAGACGAAACATATTTTCTAATTTTTCATTTTATTAATCACTGTGGACGGATGCACACGAAGTTACGGTTTCGCATATAATATTTTATGTATAAAGACTTAACAAATAATGTAAATTAAGAGCTACTGGAGGAGCTTGAGCTATGGCAGCAGAGGCCTTAAGCTTAGGTTTTACACAATATTTGTTGTTTACTTATTTACATCTAGGTAGACTAATCTTGTTAAGATTACATTATGCTATATGGTGGTACAGATTGGTGATTTTAATATATTTAATCAGGGGTGCCACAGAAACCACTTCCGCTGCAAAAACCCTGAAAAATGATTCCTCGGTGCCACAGCACTTCCACTCAAATATTTTTCGGGTATTTGAAAACACACAACTTGACGTCAATTTCGATGCCTACCACATCAATAGATTCGAAATTTTGAAGTCGGGTTTAGTAGAGCTGTCGAGCTACTTTTATTTATTTTCGCGCCAACATTTCAAACTTTTTTTTAAATAAAAGTAAAAAAAAAACTAAATTAATTAACAAAATAGGTTAAATAACATTATTTAAAGAATAAAATAACCCAAAACCTACCATTTTACAGTCATTTCAAAAAAATGTTTGCTAAAACACATGGGGAATTTCATCATGGCAACCCTGCCAGCCATTTCGAATGGTTTGTGAAAAAACTAAAAACACAAAACTTATTCGATGTTGTATGGCACCGAGAAATTGGTTTAGCGGAAATGCCTTTTTGGGGAAATCAAAGCCACAGTGTTTTGCATGGCACCCCTGAATAATATTTAATATGTTTGACGGTGTGGGACTTGAAAGGAGCTCTATTGGATTGGTATTGTTAAATATGTTGCTTCTTTGGTTCCTAAGAGGGATGCAGGTGGACATCAGGTATTCCATTGATAGGTTGTTGTTACAGAACGGGCAGGTTGTCTGATGGGTTTGGTCGTGGTAGTGCTAGTGTGTTATTTGAGTGTGTCCAAGTCTGAGCCGTGTAAATTTTGTTTGGTCTCTTCTAAAGATCGAGAATGTTACATACGTTTTTTTGCAATGTGCGTTTTTTATATATTTAAGTATATCCCGAATGTTCAGGATTTCGATAGTTGTAAGTAGTTGTTTTGTTGCGGTTTTGGTTTGGCTGAGAGGAGAGATCGTTGGCTTGCTTTTCTGTGAATAGTTTCCTGAATATTTGTGGTGTCGTGAACTTATTTTGTGTTGTGTCGTTTTTAGAAAAGTTCATTTTTTTTGTTTTTTGGTGGGCTTGCATTTTTTTTATTATTCGGTCTATTGTTGATTTGTATTTAGGACGTTTTAAGGGGCGGTAGTTTTTTAATATATTTATGATTGGGGAGTTGTTAGCGTTGATTAGGGTTTTTGTGACCTTTGTTTTTAATAGGTGTCGTCTATCTTCCATCTGCGTGGGCTTCGTAGAGGATGTTTTCGATTGGAGTTGATCTGAAAGTACCAAGAGCGAATCTGAAGGCTGTGTTGATCGTAGATTTTAGTTTTATTTTTGTTGATTTTGCGGAAAAACCATAGTTTAGAAGGCAGCAGTCTGCTCTTACGATAAGAGTTGCTTTTGGGCTCGAATGTTATGTTAATTGTTTTTTCAGTTGGGAGGTTAGTTGGAGGCTAGTCCATCTGTATTTGTTATTAAAGTGTGTTCTGTGTGTATTTTGTGAGTAAGAGCAGGGCACCTAAACACTCAGCCAAGTCGAATATTGTAGTGAGAATAGGTTTAGGTTTATGTTTTTTCATTTTTAGTTTGATGTTTAAGTCGTCGGCATATGTGCTACTATAAGCCTAATGTTTCGGTGAAGCGTGAGTTTTTCGGCTAGTGTATTGTAGGCTATTATGAACAAAATTATTGAAAGTGGGGAGGCTTGTGGAATGCCATTTTGCATTAGTTTAAAGGAGGGTAGGTCGGAGTTGCGTACGAATATTTTTCTATTAGTCAAGTAGTTCTTAATGTAGTTTGTTATTTTGAGTGCAGTTTTCCAAGCTACAAATCAGTCTAGAGTGTATCCCTATATGGGAGGTCTATATTGCGAGGTCTAGTGATATTGTGGATGTATGGTTTTTCTGGAGATAGCTCGAGCTACTAGGAAAAAAATATTACAGCTTTCTATTTGATTCCATTATATGTGACAAGCTGAACTAATGGTATCGATAAAGGGAACATCAATGAATATGAATATGAAATTTTACAAATAAATAAATAAGGAATAAATTACTCCAGACTTTTACTTGGAAGGGGCTTTCTATAGATCTTCCTACCGGGGTCCTGGCTGATTTCGGCCGGAATTCCTCTGCAATTCCTGCATATTTCTTTCGAATTTAACTTTGAAATTGCTCTGGGACATCGGGCGGATTCCTGGTCGTATCCTTAAGAACTTCGAATTTCGGACCGTGAACGCCTGATATATGTATGAACATTCCCGGTCGCGTTAAATGAGAATTCATGCGAAATCCGGGGGAATTCCTGGAGAGTTGCGGAGGACTCCGATCGAAATCATGAATCTTATCGGAATACTGAAGGGTAGTGACAGCCAGTTAATTGCTCGGTCCTAGTCCATTGTTTTTGTAGTATCACTATGTCGATGTCCTTGTCTCTTAGAAGGATCAACAAGTTAACTGCGCTTCAGGTTACTTTGGTGTACTGTCGGCATGGAGATAGGTCGGGGTGAAGTCGATAACCATGTCATCAAAGATGGAGGTATACATGTGTCGTATACCTCTAGTAGTTCGTTGGATCCGTTTGGCCGGTTTGGGATGACCTTGATCTCTGCCTTTCTAATGCCGAGCCTGATTTTGTGATCCATTTTTATACCCTTGCAGGGTATTATAAATTTAGTCAGAAGTTTTCAGTGAAGGAGACAATGTAGTATGTAAATTACCCAACCCATGATTCAGGGGCTCATACCCAATTTATAAACAATTTTTCGAAATCCAATCTGAACTATAGACTTTCCTTTGTTTTCAAAGTTGCACTTCGCCGGCCTGCAACTGTTTATATAAACAAATCCAAATCTTCCCACCAAGTCGTGAGAACCAAGCCGTTGCCGGTCCACAGCTTGGACACTTGGATAAACAAACTATCTTTAACGTAAACACAGCCTCCTCTTGGTGACCAAAAACTTATTGCACTTCAATCTGCAGTGAATCAATTTCATCACCAAGCTTTTTATCTAAACACAGATCAAAGTTTCAGAAGTTTTAAGAAAAGCTCCAGGCCGAGGTTTCGAGGATAAGAATTATGCTTAAGCAGCTTAAGCAGTCGAATCTGGAGACAGAGAGAGATCGGTCAACCGATCCAAATACAAAACTGATAAATTTATAAAACAAAAAAACTCTGTAATAAAATGAAAAAATAAAAATTATATTTTTTTATAATTCTCCGGAGTAGATAATTTAATTGGCGCCCAACGTGGGGCAGTGAAACTAAAAGTTCAGTTACTAAAAATTTAATGGTAGCAAGTTAAATAAATAACATGAGCTCGCGCTGTCAATCACCCAATCGATGCAACTAAAAGTTCCGATGTGAAAAGTTTAATGATAACAAGTTAAATAAAAATCGAGAACTCGCGTCGTTAACAACTAAATCAGTGATACAAAAAGTTCAGATAACAAAATTTAATGATATCAAATTAAATAAATCGTGAACTCACACCAACCAAAATTAATCAGTGCAAATACAAAGTTCAGATAAAGATTAACTATAACAAATTAATCTAGAACTCGTGCTGAAGAAAATAATTTTTTCAAGTGAAGAAAAATTTAAAACAAAACATCCACCAACGAAAACTGCAAGTGATAAAAGTGAGAATAAAACCAGACGAAAGAAATAAACTATAAAGAAAAGGAGAAACACACATGCCGAATTGACTTTTAAATATTTTAAACCAAACACACAAAACATTAAAGATGGAAGGAAGACAATTCAAAACTTTTCCAACAAGTTACATTCTAAGAAGGAAGATCAACCCCCAACTATACAGAAGGAAGACCCCATCGAGAAGTCTTGTGAGGAATTAAACATTTAAAATAAATTTTAAGTGCAGAAGCTTAACATTAAAATTTTAATTATTTTAAATTTATTTCAAGTTATATTACAAATACTTTCACAAACAATTAAAGAATTGAAGTATACAATTTGAAAATTTTGATAAATAAATTTCAAAAATTTTAATTTATAAAAGGGCAACAGGAACACCTAACTTTGCTGCTGGAGGTTTAGGCTCAGCAGGTAATCTAACAGTTGAATTGATAAACAGATTGATAAACGTACAATTAGGCGATGTTAGCAGGAAAATTGAAGGGATAGAAGGAAAGTTAGCTGCAGGTACTTATGAAGTAGAAGAGTATAAAATTCAAGAGACAGACCCGAATGTTAAATGCGATACCATTGAAGTAATTAAATCCCTACCAAAAATTTAATGGGAAAATTACTCAATACGTAGGATGGAGGAAAGCAGCTGAAACTGCTATGAGCCTCTATAAGATCAAAAGCGAGCAATATTTTATTGCTTTAACTATCTCTCGACGCCCTGACCAATCATGAAACAGTCCTTAATTTTCAAGCGATCCTCGCCAGACTAGATTTTATCTATAGTGACAAACGTCCTATACATATTCTAGAATCTGAGTTTAGCATACTCAGACAAGGACGAATGACCATAACTGAATTTTATAATGAAATTAATAAAAAAAGGACATTATTAATAAATAAAACAATAATGTCATATGGTAAAGATAGTGAAATCACTAAGGAAACAAACTAAACCATCAGGAATAACGCTCTTAGGGTGTTCATTTCCGGTTTGAACGGAAGAATTTCTGAAACATTATTTTCGCTTAACCCACCGGACTTGCCCAATGCTTTGGCAAAATGCCAAGAATTGGAATCCAATAGTTTCCGGGCCCAGTTTGCAAAACCAACACAGGCGCAGGTCAATTAAATCATTCTGAAACACACCACCCGTTAAAACGGGAATCAAGTGGGACAGTTACCTAACCAGCTCAAAAAACTATGCGAGTAAATAACATTAACGAGGACCATTTTTTAGATCAGCGCCCAACAGAGGAATGCCTCATGTAACACGGGTGGACAAAAAAACAAAAAGGGAATTTAAAATATAAAAAATGGAATTTACGAAAATTAAAATGAACTATCAATATATAAATGAGTATCCACAGTCCATGGGTATTCAATAATAAAATATTATCATATGATAAATATATTTGGTGTTAGATATTTATTTTATGAAATCGACGGTCTGGAAGGGATCTATTAATTGGGATCAACTTATTAAGAAGGATAGGTGCTAAACTGGATATTGAAAAAGGCCTCTTGGAGTACAACGGGATACAAGAAAAACTTGTATACAATGACAATGATGAAAAACACAAATTGTGTTTAAAGAGCATATTATAAAAAAATATTTTAATAATCAAAAAGAGGTTAAAAACGAATCACTTATGATTGAAAGAAGTACTTATAGCTTGAGATCTAATAATCTCGAGCACGCCGACGATGTTAATTCGGTCAAATTACAACTGAATCGTTTGGGATCAAAAAATCCTGAACACGCCGACGATGTTAATTCCGTCAAATTACAATTGAATCGTTTGGGATCAAAAAATCCTGAACACGCCGACGACGTTAATTCCGTCAAATTAAAATTGAATCGTTTGGGATCTAAAAATCCTGAACACGCCGTCGTAGAAATATCCGAAAAACAAAGATTAAATAATGTGAAAATATTTTCAAATCAAATTAAAGATTTAGAAAATGACATAATAAATACAATCGAAAGGGAACATTCTAAAATAGGTATGCAAATCCCATTTCGAACTGATAATCGTGGTGAAATAAATACCGTCCATGACAGGGCAATATATGGAAAACAATACCCATATGCAATGTCAGTTTCAGATTTCGTCAATAAAGAAATCGATAGAATGCTTAGGGAACAAATTATAAGGCCTAGTAGAAGCCCTTATAATTCACGTCTTAGTTGTACCTAAAAAGGGCCAAAATGAACACCAAAACGGAACACCAAAACACAGACTTGTTATTAATTATAAAAAATTAAATGAAAATACGATACCTGATCGGTATCCAATGCAAGATCCATCCTTCATACTAGCGAACCTGGGAAAAGCTAAATATTTCTCAACCATCGACTTGGTATCCGGCTTCCATCAAATTCTTATTAAATTGAAAAAATTGTTTTTTCGATTAACAATGGTAAATTTGAATTCTTACGAATGCCTTTTGGGTTAACGAATGCCCCCAGGATAGTTCAAAGAGCCATGGATGACATCCTAAGGGAACCCGTTGGTAAAACTTGCCATGTCTACATGGACGACATAATAATCTTTTCCGAATCAATCAACCAACATTATGAGGCATTAATTCTGATAATTAAAATATTAATTAATTATACGTTGATGCACTACGATCAGTACATTCAAGTGGCCCATCTGACACCAAGCACGTGCCTTTTCGTGTTAGGTGTTAGTAGGCGCGACAAATGAAAGTATAGAAAAGGAATACGAGGAAGTGACTACTGGTGTGCTGCCAGACTGTTTGCCTGCTTGCGTACTAAGTGGGTTAGTATTAAGGTTTTTAGTTGGGGAATGCTATCTACGTTTGATGTTATCATGTACAAATCGTTATAATTTGCACATAAGACTCTAAAGGGTTCATGCTATTCAAAAGAGGTACTACAGTGGCGCAAAACTAAAGGAATATAGGATCTAGTACAGGGTGCTTTTTTTTGTAGTACCCGATGTTAAACTGGAATAACTTTGATAGCATTTGTCAATTGTTTATCTGACAGCTGCTGTCATAAACTTCAGTCCAGCACAATTTTTACCATGGAGCATTACACGCCAAAAGAAAAAGCAGAAATTGTTAAATTTTATTTTCAAAATCAGTCCTCTGTTACGTTAACTCAATGCGCGTACAGAGCAAAATATTGTTCGAAAAAAGTGCCAACACCGAAGACAATTCGACGTATAGTGGCAAAATTTTGTGAAAGTGGTTCAGTGGCAACTAAGAGGCCTAAGATTAAAGCACGTCCACGTCGAAGTAATGAGGCTATTGATGCCGTACGGACCGATGTTCAACAACATCTCGAAACATCGCATCGCCGGCGTGCTCAAGAGTTTGGCATGCATCCATCCACTATGTGGAAAATTTTAAAGGTCGATTTGCATAATTATCCATACAAAATGCAAATGACACAAAAATTATTGCCAATTGATAAGCCACGTCGTGTTCAATACGCTAAAAACATGCAAAACATCCTTGCCAGTGAACCAGATTTTTGGGAGCATTTGATAATGATTTGACCGCTCCTGACTTTTTCCTGTGGGGATACTTAAAAAGTAAGGTTTATGCTAATCGGCCAGAGTCTCTTGAACAACTTAAGACCAACATCCGCAACAAAATCGCTGGAATTTCCCGTGAAACACTTCAAAAAGTGATGAAAAATGGCGATAAAGGGCTGATATGAGTGTGGCTGCAAATGGTGGTCATTTACCAGATATTGTTTTCAACAAGCAACAGGACAAATTGTGCAAGACCATATTAAATGCCAATAAAGAAAAAATTAAAAAAAATTAATTTGTGTTAAAGTTATTCAAAAAAAACATCGGGTACCATAAAAAAAAAAGCACCCTGTATTTCTACTCGGTACGTGAAAGTTAAGCTGACCCAGCCAGTCAGCACTTTCCACTTAAAAATGAACGTAATGCCAAGCATGGTTCTACGGTTAGCTAAAGAAGGTAAGTTAATTAGGAGAAGTCTACTAGAGAACGAGGGTAACCTCTGGCTTGGATCCCAGTTCAAACCGCGTAAAGCGAAAAGCAAAAAGTTCTTCTGAACTGACTCAATGCTGAGGGCTCCAGACGCAAGATCCATATTCTAAGATAGGACGAACTAACGAAATATATAAGGATTTTGTAACATAGGGGTCATTGAATTCTTTCGACCACCGTTTAATGAAACCAAGCACACCTCTGGCTTTATTCACCATGCACGAAATATTATCGATAAAGTCAAGTTTAGGGTCCAGTCGGACACCCAAATCATCGACTATATTAATTCTTTCCAAAGAGCAGCAGTTTAGCGTGTAAGTGGCGAGCTTAGGAGCGACACGAGAGAAAATCATTAGCTTGCATTTAGAGCCGTTTAGGTTCAATAAGTTTATGCGGCACCATGTTTGAAAGTTATTGAGTTCTGTTTGTAAATCAGACTGGCAGGATACGTCTTTATATTGCACGCAAAGTTTGACGTCGTCCGCGTACATAAGTACTCTGGAGTTAGTCAGAACTTTCGGCAGGTCGTTGATAAATAACCCAAATGGCTCCCTTGCGGGACGCCAGAAGTAACCCTGAGAACATTAGATAAAGAATTTTTAAAGAGGACCTTTTGCGTTCTGCCATTCAGATAACTTGAGATCCAACTAAGAAGATCAACCGGAAATCCCATTAGATCGAGTTTCCGAACAAGAAGAGAATGGTTGACAGAATCAAATGCTTTACTGAAATCAGTATAGATTACATCTGTCTGAAAGCCCTTATGGAAGCCCTTAACTAAGAAGGAAGTGAACTCTAAAAGATTGGTTGTCGTTGATCTACGCTTTAAAAATCCATGCTGACATGGAGAAATAATTGATCTACACAGGTGCTGCAAATGTGGAGTAATGATTTTCTCGAAAAGTTTTGGAATGGCCGACAACTTAGAGATTCCTCTATAGTTGCTGGCGACCGATTTGATACCTTTTTTGTGGAGAGGAATAACAAATGATTCCTTCCAAATAAGGGGAAAGTGGGAGGTTTCTAGGGACAAGGTAAACAATTTTAGAAGGGGATTGCACAGGGCGTCGGCACAATACCTGGCACACAGCCAGGTATACCGTCGGGACCTGGCGAATAAATGGGCTTAACGCGATGAAGATCTGAAAAAATAGTGCTTTCGTCTAAATTAGGACTGAAAATAAAGTTCGATTTGGACATGATGTAGGAATAAGTCTGATTACAGTCGGTTGAAGTTGAGTAAGTGGTTTGAAAAAACTGCGCAAACAGATCGGCAATAGCCCGATCATTTTTTACGGTTGTATTTTCAAACGAAAGCGAGGAAGGATGCGTAATTGGCTTACGTTTAGTGTTAACAAAATTATAAAACTGTTTTGGGTCCTTAGAGATCTGGACCCTACAACGAGTCAAATAATTATTGTAACACTGCGCGTTCAACACGGTAAATCTTGACCGAGCAGATAAATAAAGGGAAAGGGCAGAGTTAGAACCGGTATATTTATATTTAGTATACAGCCTAGATTTTTTGTTTTTAAGATGACTCAACTCTTTAGTAAACCAAGGAGGCTTATTCGATGTTGATGGATAGTATAACGGAACACATTCAGTAAAAAAGGAATTTATGGCACTGTAAAAAATATCCACGGCTACTGACATGTCAGTGCACATGTATAAATCGGACCAATTAAAATCTAAAATAAAGTTATTCAGCCGTTCGAAGTCCGTTTTGCGAAAACAAAGGACTTTCTTGGCTGGACAGTCAGATATGTTCTGTAGGTCAGTCCCAATGTCGAGAGTCACGTCGAAAGTCGGATGATAGGGATCTTCGGGAAGCGTCAACGGCGCCACCCTGGCTAAACTGACTCTTGCCGGATCTGAGGCAAAACAGAGATCAAGCAAGCGCTCTGGGGAATTTCGTACATGGTTGACTTGAGACAGCGAAATGTCGAGCAAGCCAGCAATAAAATCATACTGTGTGGAGGTGAAAAGTATATTAGAGGAATTATTTGAGGACCAAATAGCCCCTGGGATATTAAAATCACCAAGGACTACTAAATAATCCTTATTCGAAAGTCGGTTGAAAACCGTTTGGATAGCGGAAAGATGGTTCCAATAAATAGGAAGTTCGGACAAAGGAGGAATTTATGAACAGGTTATGAAAATAGAGCTACCATTGATGGTTAGCTTCACACAGAGGAATTCAACATCGAACTCCTCGAAAGTTATTAATTCCGACGCGAGAGTGGAGTCAACCGCTATGAGGACACCACCCCCACGTCTGATTGGCCGATCCAGCCGATATATCGTGAACACAGCTGTGAAAACTTTGGAGCTCAGAATTTCCGGCTTTAACCAGGTTTCTGTGAACACAATAACCTGAGATGTAAACGAGAGACTATCAGAATACAATTTGGGAAGCTTACTACGTAGGCCTCTTGCATTCTGATACGAATAAATAAGAGCTATTAGCAATTGTTTGGGCATTAAAAAATCTGAGAAATTACTTATATGAAGTAGTAGGTATTGAAATTCAGACTGATCATCAGTCATTGTCATTTACAATTTCTGAGAAAAATCCTAACATAGAAATGAGAAGGTGGTACTCATTCATAGAAAGCTTCACTCTTAAAATAGTCTACAAACCAAGAACAACAAATGTGGTAGCCGATGCTTTATCAAGAATAAAGTTGAATAATATTACCGAAAGTAATAATGATCAATCAGATGGATCAAGCTCAGATCTTAATACTCAGCATTCTGCTGAAAGTAGTTTCGAAAACGCATTCCAGGAAACTAGCAAACCAGTTTAAGCAACAACTGTTGCTAACCACTGGGAGGTTTACGGTACACGAATCTCTTACAGTCTTTTATAAAATAAGACACGAAATCGAATATGATACACCAGAAAACTTAATTACAATATTAAAGGAATATCTTCCTCCAAACATAACAGTTGGAATGCATCGTACAATTGAAGATCTGTACCATATCCAATTGCCCTTAAAAAATAACTTTGCTAACAAATTTATTTTTACAAGAATATTTTTGCAAGACTTGGAAAGCTATTCTGCGCTTTCCAAGTCTTGCAAAAATAGAAGAAACACACTCTAGAGCTCATAGAGGACTAGATGAAAATAACAAACAAATCTGTAAATTATATTTCTGGCCAAATTTATATACAAAACTAAAAAATTGTAAACTATGCAACGAAAACAAATATAGCAGACACCCTATTAAAATTCCAATTGGAGAAGCCCCAATACCAATTAAAGAAGTTGAACATTAACATATTGATATATATTATGCGCAAAGTCTAACTTATATAACTTGCATTGACGCATATTCAAAATTTCTGGTAGTAAAAAAAATCCGAAATAAATTAAATATCGAAAATAAAGTAATGGAATTACTTCAACAGTTTCCCCAAGCTAAAATAATTATGACTGATAACGAACCAAGCTTCACCTCGGTCCAATTTAAATCATTTGCTCAATGGAATGGTTTAACTTTACATTACGCTGACCCAAGTACATCGAACGCACAAGCTGAAAGGGCACATTCGACATTATATATATATTCCTATGGCAGCTATATGATATAGTGGTCCGATTCGGATCAAATTAAAACCGCAATTCTAAAATATTACAAAATGGCCATGTCTGAAATTTCATGAAAATATGTTGAAAATTTGGGGAATTGGGGGAAGGCATACAAGGTAAATCTACTGACTGTGTTCAACTTGGTGGGCACCAGTGTGATCCTTGTCCCTGCTTTCTTCAAGTCGACGCACTACCTCCACGCGGTTTTCCCTGGATTGTAACTTAGCATCCGCTGAGTTATAAACCAAAGTGCACGACGGGATCCTAATCCTTAAATTAGGTTTTGGCGTAGGACTTGATATCCACCCAAGGAAAACACCACATCAGTGAAGAATGCAAGAGGAGCCTCGGATAGATACCCGAAAATCGTTGACGACCATGGAAAATTCAAAAAGGATAATGATCTGAGAGTATACACTTGGAATGTACGCACATTGTACAGGCCTGGTGCCACTCAACAACTAGTGGATACTCTCAGCAATTTGAAGGCTGACATTACAGCTATCCAGGAAATGCGATGGAACGGAAAGGGAATCATGAAGAAAAGGAATTGTGACATATACTACAGCTGTCATACAGATAGGCGCGAGTTTGGTTGTGGATTCGTCGTAGGAGCCAGGATACGGCACTGAGTCTCACAGTTTAAACCTGTAAACGAGAGACTTGCGACGATCTGAATAACTGCCAGATTCTTCAACATCAGCCTAATCTGTGCGCACGCACCAACGGAGGAGAAGGACGACGCCATCAAGGATGCTTTCTATACAGAACTCGACCGAGTGTATAGCCGGTGCCCGTCACACGACATTAAAATCCTCCTCGGAGATTTTAATGCCAAAATCGGACGGGAAAGCATCTTTGGAGCAACCGTTGGACAGCATAGTCTACATGAGTCTACCTCTGCAAACGGGCTTAGACTTATAGGTTTTGATGCTGCGCACAATATGATAGTTAGTAGTACAAGATTCCGTCATCTCAACATCCACAAAGCAACCTGGCTGTCACCTGATCGTCTGACTTGCAACCAGATTGATCATGTTGTGATCGATGCAAGACATGCGTCTAGCATACTTGATGTGAGATCGTGCCGGGGTCCTAGCATCGACTCTGACCACTACCTTGTTGCAGCCAAGGTCCGCGCACGGTTGTGTGTCGCGAAAATCGCACCTCAAGGTATGCCAAGAAAGCTTGACATCGAAAAGCTGCAATCACAACAGCACAGGGATGCCTTCTCCGCTCGACTCTCAGGCCGACTTGGCCAGCACCCTCCAACGCCTATAAATACGTCAGATAAGTGGACGTGCATATCTACAGCCATAAATGCTTCTGCTGTGGAAATCCTTGGATTCCAACGTCCCCCAAAACGGAATTCATGGTATGATCAGGAGTGTCGGGAAGCGACTGCTGCAAAGAACTCTGCATACAGGCGGACGCTGCAAGCAGGAGCCACACGAGCAGTGGTGGATATTTATAGGACGCGGAGAAGAAATGAGAAGCGCCTTTTCACGAGGAAGAAGCAAGAGATGGAAAGGCTTGAGTGTGAAAAGTTGGAGAATAGCAGGAGCAGGAATGATGCCCGCGACTTTTACCGGAGGGTCAAACGCATGACTCAAGGGTATAAATCTGGATCGCTTGCCTGCAGGAGGGATGATGGAAATCTTGTCACGGATGCAGAGACAGTACTAAGGTTATGGAGGGATCACTTTGAAAGTCTTTTGGCTGGAGACAACCAAGAGTCTGATGAAGAAGATCCACTAACCCCAATCAGAGAGGATGGTGTCGAAGTTCCCACCCCTAGCTATACGGAAGTCGAAGTCGCCATAAGACGACTTAAAAATAATAAAGCCGCGGGAGCGGACGGGAGCGGACGGGCTACCGGCTGAACTGTTTAAGGCTGGAGGCGATGAGTTGGTAAGGAGCACGCACCAGCTCATTTGCAACGTATGGCTAGCGGAAAGCATGCCCAATGATTGGAATCTGAGAATGATCTGCCCCATTCTGAAGAAGGGTGAAGCAACACAACGCACCAATTATCGTGGCATCAGTCTTCTTCTCGTAGCATACAAAGTTCTCACGAGCGTTATGTGTGAGAGGCTTAAGCCATATGCTGAAGCATTGATCGGACCGTATCAATGCGGCTTTCGCCCTGGTCGGTCCACAGTCGACCAGATCTTCACATTACGCCAGATCCTGGATAAAAAGCGTATGAGAACCAAATCGACACCTACCACCTATTTGTCGATTTTAAAGCTGCTTTCGATAGTCAGCAGCGAGGACGCCTGTACGCCACCATGTCTGAGCTTGGTATTCCTGCAAAGCTACACTCCTGCACAGAATTATACGACACCCCGAAAATTTTAGTTTCGGGCCTCGTAGGTCGATGGAGAAGCATAGTACAAAAAAATCAAGTATGCAGTCTGGCTAGAGAGGAAGAATTGGTTTCTAATAATTTTGTTGTATATTTCACTTATTAATTTAATTCATTCGTAATAAAATGCCTCGTGGAACTTCATTAACCGACGAGAAAAAGGAAGAATTAAAGCCTACAACGATGTTGGCTTTAATGTTAGCGAAATATCGCGGACAATTGGTGTGAAGCGTAGGTCTGGAAGGAAATCAAAGATGTCCGACCGCGATAAACGACACATTATCGGGAAAGCGAGCAATTCGTTTGCCTCGTGCTCCACCCTTGCGACAAGTTGCAGTAAGCCTGTGTCACGAATGACGGTATGGCGGACGCTGCAATCATCGGATTGCATTGTGAGAGGAGTTTTAAAGAAGGCTTTGTTCTTAAAACCGTACCACAAACTGCGCGGCTTTAATTTGTTGAAAAAAACTTGGAGAGAAGCTGGGTCTCGGTAGGCAATTTCTACTTTATTTTCATTTAACATCTTTGGTTAATACTTTTCATTTAAATAATTTTTTCTGATGAAAAAAAATGTAATCTGGACGGCCCAGATGGATTTCGACACTATTGGAGGGATTTACGAAAGGATCCACTAATGTTTCCTAAGCGGAATTTCGGAGGCGGATCCGCAATGGTTTGGGGAGCGTTCACTTCTTCTGGAACGCTTGATTTGGCTTTCACAAGCTCACGAATGAATAGTACAGAATATATTGCAGTATTGAAGGAGCGTCTTCTGCCATTTTTGGAGCAAATTGGAGAAACAAATCACGTTTTTATGCAAGATAATGCAACAATACACCGGAGCAGAGAGACCCAGCGCTTCATAAGTGACCACAGAATAAGTGTTTTGGATTGGCCAGCGTGCTCCCCGGACCTAAACCCAATTGAGAACATCTGGGGTATCTTAGCAAGGCGAGTTTACGCCAACAACAAGAAATTTGAGAGTGTCCAAAGCCTTAAATCTGAAATTTTGGCACAATGGTCTCTTTTAGACCAAAATTGACTAAAGAAATTAATAAATTCAATGCCTAAGAGGCTTTTCGAGGTTGCAAAGGCTTAAGGTGGCCCGATTAATTATTAAGAATTGTTTAAAAATAATTATAAAATTAAAAAACTATTACAATTAAAAAAATTGGCATGTGTCGTATAATTTTGATACACTTGCAGGCATGCCGAAAATCGGGCTTTTGTGCATTTTTTACTGTTGATTGAAAATGCAAGATGCAATCAGAGATAAGAAGATCTCATTTTAAGCAGAATTGATTAAGCTTTCATTCTGCATACTTGATTTTTTTGTACTATGCTTCTCCATCGACCTACGAGGCCCGAAACTAAAATTTTCGGGGTGTCGTATAATTCTGGGCAGGAGTGTAGTATGGCTTTGTAGTATGACATTGAGCAACACCATCAGCTCTGTCAAGGTAGGAAATGACCATTCCGAAACCTTCAGTACCAGGCGGGGTCTCAGACAAGGCGACTCGCTGTCTTGTGTGCTCTTCAATCTGCTAATGGAGAGTGTCCTAAGGAAAACTGGAGTGCATCGAGGGGGCACAATACTGGGACAGAAATGTGTCCAGCTTCTTGGTTACGCTGATGATATTGACATCATTGGTCTTACCAAGCGTGATGTGACGGCGGCTTTTGGAGCTATTGAAAGAGAATCGGCTAGAGTTGGTCTTGCAGTGAAATAAAGTTTATGGTGTGCAGTAACCGAGAGACGCGGCGTCTTGACTCTCATCTTACTGCTGGAGACTATGACTTCGAGTCGGTCAAGGACTTTGTCTATCTAGGAACTGCAGTGACCAACAACAACGATGTCAGCCTGGAGATCAAGCGGAGGATTACAATTGCCAACAGAAGCTACTTTGGGCTCAGTAGGCAAATGAACAGCAGAGCCCTCTCTCGAAAGACGAAGCTAAAACTTTACAAGGCACTCATCATCCCAGTGCTTCTATATGGTGCGGAAGCCTGGACAGTGACGCAGTCAGATGCAGCTGCTCTTGGTGTCTTCGAGAGAAAAATCCTTCGCAAGATCTTCGGACCTGTTTGCGTATGGAAGGAACAACTCCTGCTCGATCCGTTTTCGATAAGGCCGTAAATTGCCTTCTTTAGCAAAAGCACGCCATCCGCATAATCTTTGGCACGAAATCCTAGTGGCTGTTGCATGTACACGGTGTCTGTTAAATCGCTATTCAAATAAGCCGTGCATACATCCATTTGGTGCAAATGTAACTTTAACTTTGCAGCTAGGGCAAGTATGAAACGAATACTTTCCATCCGACAAACAGGTGAATAAGTTTCTGCATAATTAATTCCACACTGCTGTGAACAGCCCTTAGCTACAAGACGTGCCTTGTAACGTTGCACTTGCCCGTTCGCATCCCTCTTCACAGTGAAGATCCATTTGCAGCCTATAGCTCGTTCTGTTCTCGGAAGATCTACAATCTGCCAAGTCTGGTTGTTCATAAGAGCCTCGTACTCTCGATTCATCGCTTCCAACCATAATTCCGAATCAGGACATTCGATTGCTTCTTCGTAGCTTACCGGAATAAATACGTCACTGCCAATTGCCGATCCTAAGACATTGTACAGCTTTCGTGGGCGTCCAGGTTTGCCCGTGCGAATAAGTTTAGGTCTGCCAGGACCCACTCGTTTTCCATCCTGCTGGTTGTCCTCATCCTCTGCGCCGTCATCAACGCTGTCACCGTCGTCTGCGCTTATAAACTCGTTAATGCTGTGATCATTTTTTATACCTTGTCTTGGTCGTATGAGCTTTCGTCGTCCGAACTGGCGTATTCGGGCGAACCGGGGTTGACTTTGCCATCTGAGCTTACATCGTTGCTGCAGTTGTCCCTCTCATCCTCCAGTTGACCATCTGAAACACCAGCGCCTTGTGGTAGGTCAAACGATACGGATCCAGCATCCTTTGCCATGTTATCAGCTCGCTCGTCGAAAAGTACGTCCCTCTTTTCGATAACTTGTCCTGTGCTCGGGTCGTAAAGCCTATACCCTTTGGCTGTTCGAGAATAACCAACCATTCGGTATTCCTTTCCTTTCTGCTTGAATTTGCTTCGTGTGTGGCCTTTATCCAATGCAACTGCGAACGAACCAAAAACTTTAAAATGTGATATTAATGGTTTTTTACCATTCCAAGCTTCCATTGGTGTCATGTCTCTCAGGGCGTTTGTAGGCGCTCTGTTCCGCAGATATACGGCTGTGTATATAGCTTTTCCCCATAAGGACTCTTCCAGACCAGATTGCGTCAGCAAGCATCGGGCCATCTCCACTAACGTACGGTTAGCCCTCTCCGCAACTCCGTTTTGTTGTGGGCTGTATGGGATTGTCAATTGCCGCTTAATCCCATTCGCTTTCAAGAAATTGTCAAAGGTTGCGTTGACAAATTCCTTTCCGTTGTCGCTGCGTATGCACTTAAGAAGTTTTCCAGTTTGCCTCTCCACAAGCTTCTTAAATTCCACGAACTTTGAGAATACTTCGTCTTTGCCCTTCAAAAAGTAAACAAATATGCGACGCGACTTGTCATCGATAAACGTGAGAAAATATCGATTGCCACCCAGCGATCTTGTACTAAAGGGGCCGCATACATCTGTATGAACAAGTTCCAATACTTCACTGGCTCGGCTTTCCGTTTTATGTGGATACGGCTGAACATGTATTTTGCTCAACATACATGTTTTACAGGATGTATTTTGTGGTAAATTACAACCTTCAATTCCACGAACCAATTTCTTCTTCACGATATCGGACAGACTGCGATAGTTAATGTGACCGTATCGCATGTGCCATAAAATACCATCGGCGTTTGACGCCGCAAAACACTGATTGGACTTTCCATCGAATGTATATAGATTTCCAGTTTTCTTTACTTGAAATATACACTCACCGTTCTGAATAATCTTTGCGTGCCTTTCATTAAAGTGCACCAAATTGCCTTTAGAAACGGTTTGACTTACAGACATGAAGTTTCCTTTCATCGTAGGAACAAATAGTACGTCGTTTAGTACAAGGGTGTAACGATCCGTCTTTATCTTGACCACTCCTTTTCCCTCTGCCTTCAGAAATCCGTCTCCAGCTAATCCAATCGTCTCGGTGTGCTTCTCCAGGGTTGTAAACAAATTCTCGTCGCAGCACATGTGACTTGTAGCTCCGCTATCTATGCACCATTTTGTGCGACCAAAGCTATCCGCGTCTAGAGCTCCCAATAAGCTGCATTGTTTTTGAACATGTGTAGCCTGCTTCTTCTTCTCGGTTCCATCTAACCGACATTCGGCCTTGATATGTCCACGCTTGCCACAATTGTAACAAATTACATTCTTCCAATTCTTCTTGGAAACTGGCTTCGTCGTGTTTGCAACAAAAGCCTGTGCGTGCATGTCGCTCTGTCCAATTTGAGATCGTCTCTCTCCCTCTTCTTTAACTTTAATTCGCAGTACCTCGAACTCCGGCAGTGTATCGCGCGTCTCGATGGCGACCACAAAATTTTCGTACTCCTTGGGAAGGCTCGATAGCAGTATTATGGCTCGAAGCTCCTCACTTATATCAATTCCCACCGACGATAGTTGGTCCAAAACTTCACTGAAAGCATTCAGGTGACTGGAAACATTTTGTCCATCCTCCATCTTTAAGCTTAACAACGTTTTGTAGAGCGATACTTTTCTGACTGGCCCACTCGGTTGATGCACCTCTCTCAGTTTAGTCCAAGCTTCAAACGATGTCGTACACGTTTTTATATAGCTTAGTTGCGACGTTTTAACGCTGAGAGTGATCATGGCCAGAGCCTTACTGTCACGGCTTGACCAATTCGAGTTTTCACCTGCATCATCCTGTTTCAATGTGCCTGATGCCACGTCCCATAGCTCCGCGTGTACCAGTACGCTGCGCATCTGTATACGCCAAGAATCATAATTATTTTCTTCCAATTTGTCGATTTGGTATAGCGCACTCATACTTAAGTTTTTCGTTTAGCGATCCGATTTCGATTCCATCTGCTTGCACTCGTAATGCAAACACCGCTACTATTTTCAACTTCTCGAAACTTCTTTACTCAAGAACCGCGTGGCCTATACAAGTATATGTGTATATGTGCCCTGGGCCCATAACCTCTTGATGTGGATTCCTGCTTGAGTAAGAAACACGTCCGGCTTGGATAATTGTATACAAGTTAACACGGGCCAACGAGCTAGACCAGTTGGCTCAGTGTACGTAACATAATACCATTACGTTAAAGTGCTGACCCCAGCATCGGGCCGGAAACCCGTGCGCAGCCGGCAAACACAGCATATTTGCGTGGCCGCTGCGAGTCTTTTTGTTAGCTGTAAGATTCATTTTTATATTCAGTTTATGCTTGACTTTAATAAAGAGCGGCTGCTCATCAACATTACTCCGACTCAACGTCGCAAAACATACTTGTTATAATTACTCTACCAGACCACAAGGCTGGTAGTTAAAAGAGGAAAGTTCCTCTCAACCTATATCTTGGACCAGCAGCGAGGGATCCCCCCTGCAACGCCCAATCTCAATAACTGGCGCCCAACCAGTGGTAAAAAAACCACCACCCACCACCACCATCACCAACACCGCCCACACAGCTACTAAATTTGCGGCAAAGCAAAAGACAGCAGCGCGGGAAAAGTGAAGGGAATTAGTGACAACATAACACACACACCAAAAACAAAAAATTATGTGAGTGGGAACCGATGCTAAACGCATTTTAAGTCTGTGAATATTTAAAAAAAATATATAATAATAAAAGAATTATTAATCCAACAGATACGCTAAAACATGGTCTCGCATCAATGTGAACAGAAACAAAAATCGTATAATTGTCTTTTATAACAGCGCATACGTTCGCTTTTCATTTATTGTTGTTGTTTTGTGTTTCCATTCGGTTCAAGCGCGACATTCGACGCTGCAGCCTTTGTCTTTAGTTGTTGTTTGTTTGGCTTTGGTCAACTGCTGCCCACACAGGCAGCTTTTGCATACCTAAGCGAATTGGACTGCTCATGCAGCCCAGTTTCTCACAGTATAGGACTAGTACTCCATACTCCACGGACTCAGAGTCCGATTGTGAAAATCAACCTTCCCCTCTAAGACGTGCAACCGCGAATTCCCCTGCAATGGCGATAGACCCAGAACAACTCAAAGCCGTAATACAGGCAGTGGTAGCCAATACTTTAGCGGACGAGGCTGCCAGAAACGAGCTCGCACAAAATGAAATGCGTCAGAAAATTCAGGAGCTGGCCAGCCAGTTGGCAGCAACACAGGTCGCGCCCACCTCAGCAGTGGTCCCCGCAATTAGAGCTTACGAACCCATAGACATAACTAGTAGTGTATCATGTAACATGACTTTAGACGCCGTTAAATATTTGCCTGAATTCTCGGGGTCACAGGAATCATATGTTTCGTGGCGACAAGCGGCGGTTGCTGCGTATCGCATATTTAAAGATTACAACGGCACCTCTCGCCATTACGAGGCGGTGACAATTATTAGGAACAAAATTAGGGGCGCGGCCAATAACGTTTTATCCTCGTTTGGCACTGTACTGAATTTCGACGCCATTATAAATCGGCTCGATTTCACTTACAGCGACAAACGCCCAATGCATGTCATTGAGCAGGACATGAGCACTTTAAGACAGGCAAACAACATGACCCTGTTGGAGTATTATGATGAGGTCGAGAAAAAGCTCACCTTACTCACAAATAAAGCCCATATGTCTCACGAGCCATCGGCGGCAAATATATTGTGCGAAAAATTCCGAGAGGACGCCTTGCGTATTTTCATCTCGGGACTTAAACGCAACCTCACTGACGTGCTTTTCGCGGCAAAGCCGAAGGACATGCCGTCAGCCTTGGCCTTAGCGCAAGAAGTGGAATCTAACCACGAGAGGTACGTTTTCGCAGCTAGTTTCGCAAGAAGCCAAGAGGACAAAGATCGCAAACCTACTGCAAAAGCGCAGGGTCGTCAACTTGACAAGTACGACCGCCATGACCCACAACCTAGTAATACCAAAAACCCGCATTTTAATAGGCAGCATAGGGCACAGGTCCACGCCGACCCGCAAGGTACCAAAAATTACAAAGACGACGGCCCACCAGAGCCTATGGAGGTCGATCCCTCACTTTCTAAATTGATGCAGCCGACCCAGGCAAATACCTACCGGAACAGAAGACCAGCCACCTCCGAGCGCACAGGCGCCGTGAGGAAACAACAAAAAGTTAACTTCATTACGCAGAATGCGGAAGAAAAGACAGGAGCTTATGCCGCCGCCGCCGCCAAAGCGGAATCGAAAATAGACGACGATGCCATTACCGAGTATGACTCTGACTACCTCAATTTTTTAGGGGAAAATCCCTGTTACCCGTCATCAGACGAAGAGTAGCAGGGGTACCAATGAAATTCCTCTTAGACACCGGCGCATCAAAAAATTTCATCCGGCCTCGCAAAGAGCTAAAGGGTGTCTGCCCGGTGGACTCTCCTTTCGAGATTCATTCAATTCACGGCACCACCATCGTTACAAAAAAATGCTTCATCTCGATTTTTAATTTGAAAGCGACTTTTTTCATTCTACCAGATGTTACAATATTCGACGGTATAATCGGGGCCGACCTGTTAACACAGGCCGGCGCATCACTTTGCCTCGCCTCCGCCCAACTCAAATGGGGTCAGGAGGTTGAGAAGATTTCATTCCATAAATGCACTGACGTCAACTTCACTAACGTGGAGTGCGCAGATGCACCACCTTTGGTGAAGAAGGCATTTCTAGGGATGATAAAGAGCCGAAAAAACGCCTTCGCAGATCCCAACGAGGCCCTGCCATATAACACATCGGTAGTGGCCACGATTAGGACTACTAGCGAAGAGCCCATTTACGCTAAATTATATCCATACCCCATGGGGGCAGCAGATTTCGTCAACAACGAAATCCAAGACCTACTTAAAAATGGTATAATTCAAAAGTCGGTGTCTCCGTATAACAACCCAATATGGGTGGTTGACAAAAAAGGAACCGACGAGGCTGGCAATCAAAATAGACGATTAGTCATAGACTTTCGTAAGTTAAACAAAAGAACTATCCCAGACAAATACCCTATGCCAGATATCTCCATGATACTGGGCAACTTGGGCAAGGCCAAATTCTTCACGACACTGGACCTCAAGTCCGGGTATCACCAGATAATCTTAGCGGAAAATGACCGCGAAAAAACTTCCTTCTCCGTAAGCGGAGGGAAGTACGAATTCAAGAGGCTTCCCTTTGGCTTGAGAAATGCTGCCAGCATCTTCCAGAGGGCCATTGATGACATTCTCAGAGAACAAATCGGCAAGACCTGCTATGTCTATGTCGACGATGTAATAATCTTCTCAGAGAACGAGAATGCTCATATCAAGCACGTGGACTGGGTTTTAAAAACCATAAGCGATGCAAATATGAGAGTCTCAGTGAAAAAGTCAAGTTTTTTTAAAAAAAGCGTAAACTTTCTTGGCTTTATAGTCACCAGTGATGGCACTACCACCGACCCAGAAAAGGTCAGGGCCATCAAAGAGTTCCCTGAACCTAAAACGGTGTTTGAGGTTAGATCATTTCTAGGTCTCGCGAGCTACTACAGATGCTTCATTAAGGACTTCGCAGCCATAGCAAGGCCTATTTCGGACATCTTAAAGGGCGAAAACGGAAGTGTAAGCAGACACAGATCGCGACACATCCAAGTACAATTCAATGAGGCGCAAAAAAATTCTTTCGAAAAACTGCGCAACATTTTAGCATCCGAAGATGTTATGCTCCGATACCCGGATTATAAGAAGCCATTCCATCTAACGACGGATGCTTCAGCTTACGGTATTGGAGCAGTGCTTTCACAAGAGAACCGTCCTATTACAATGATCTCGAGGACATTAAAGGACAGGGAAATGAACTACGCCACAAAGGAAAGGGAATTATTAGCCATCGTTTGGGCTTTGGCCAAACTGAGGCACTATTTATACGCGGTGAAAGATATAACTATCTTCACCGACCATCAACCATTGTCATTCTCAGTATCAGACTCTAACCCTAACGCAAAAATTAAAAGATGGAAGGGTCGCATCGAGGAAACGGGTGCGAAGGTAGTCTATAAACCGGGAAAAGAAAATTTGGTTGCTGATGCCCTGTCTAGGCAACAAATTAATGCCATAGAAGAACAGGACGCAGAATCATGTGGTGCGACCATTCACAGTGAGATTTCCCTCACTCACACCATAGAAACTACGGATAAGCCCCTAAATTGCTTCCAGAACCAACTAATTCTGGAAGAGGCCCGCTTTCCGCTAAAACGCTCTTTCGTTCTCTTTCAAAATAAGAAACGACATACAATCAACTTCACTGACAAGGAATCATTGCTCAGTGACCTGGCGGACGCAATAGTCCCCAAGGGCGTAAACGCCCTCCATTGCGATTTGCACACGCTAGCAACGGTGCAGGACGACTTAGTCCGGAGATTCCCGACCACAAAATTCTGGCACTGCAAGAACCGTGTTACAGATATTTTTGGGGTCGAGGAGAAAAGGGAAATCATACTGGCAGAGCACAATAGGGCCCACCGATCGGCCCAAGAAAATGTGAAGCAGGTTCTTACAGAATACTACTTCCCAAAAATGGCCAAACTGGCCAATGAAATTGTGCTAAACTGCAAAACTTGCGCTAAAGCTAAGTATGATAGGCATCCTAGGAAGCAAGAGATTGGCGAATCCCCGATTCCCTCTCATGTAGGAGAAATGTTACACATAGACATTTTCTCAACAGACAAAAAATATTTCCTCACTTGCATCGACAAGTTTTCAAAATTCGCCGTCGTACAGCATGTACCGTCAAGAACAATTGAGGACTTGAAACCGGCCTTATTACAGGTCATGAATTTCTTCCCCAAGGCCAAAGTAATTTACTGCGATAACGAGCCATCGTTAAAATCGCACACGATCACGGCCATGCTGGACAACCACTTTGGCGTCAGCATCACAAATGCGCCGCCCCTCCACAGTGTCTCGAACGGGCAAGTGGAACGTTTTCACAGCACCCTACTAGAGCTCGCCAGGTGCCTAAAAATTGACAAGGGCATGAGCGACACCGTGGAGATAATCCTATTAGCCACTACCAGGTACAACAAATCAATCCATTCGGTCATCGATAAGAGGCCAGTCGACGCAGTACAAGAGTGCACGGACGACACACGAGAACGGATTGTCGACAAGATTAAGGGCGCCCAAGACGCGCTAAGATCTAGAGAGAATGTTTCTCGGCGTAATAGAGTCTTCGAAGTGGGCGAGAAAGTTTTGGTCAAAACCAACAGAAGACTCGGCTATAAACTCACTCCCTTGTGTGAGGAAAAAGCCATACAAGCAGACCTGGGGACCACGGTCCTCATTGAAGGGAGGGTGGTCCACAAGGACAATTTAAAATGACTCTCTCCCTTAATTTTTAATTTTTTATTATCACTACCTATTATCAGCCACTTGGCATGCTTCCATTTAATAGATATTAAGTCCGTTGCCAAAGGCGCGACGTTCTAGTTTTAATTGGTATTAATTTAGTATTAATTGGTGATGGGATAAACCTCGGTGAACATTAAAAAGCGACTAAAAAATACATTTCCACAGGTGCGGAATTTTTATCCTCCTCTCACTGGCATTGGTGTCAGCGCGCGTCACTGACTATTCGCAAACAAGGTATATCCCCATCATAGATGGAGAAATCCTGGTATGGGAAGAATTTGCATATGTGACCCACTCGGCAAATCTCTCGGAATACATGCGCGTAGTCGAAGAAACAAGCAGCGTGAGCGAGATGTTTCCGCAATCTCATATGAGGAAACTGCTAGAGGTGGATACCTCGCACCTTAGGGACACGCTGGATTCGCTAAAGGTCCACCACAGAATAGCAAGGAGTTTAGACTTTCTAGGCTCAATGCTAAAGGTAGTAGCGGGGACGCCGGATGCCGGTGATTTAGAAAGAATTAGGTTCACGGAATGGCAGTTGACACAGTCAAACAATAGGCAGATCAAAATTAACACTAGGATACAAAATCGAATTAACCAACTAACAACAACAGTAAATCAAATCCTACAGACACACAAAAATATCCAAATTGACACTGGCCATTTATACGAGACACTGTTGGCTAGGAATAGAATGCTAATCATGGAGTTACAGAACTTAATGTTGGCTGTAACACTGGCAAAGAACAATATTGTCAGTCCAAATATCCTAGATCATGCAGACTTAAAATCAGTTTGGCTGAAAGAACCCACCGACACCCCCATAGGGGATCTTATGTCCGCTTCGTCTGTAAAAATACTGCAGTCCCCTAACATAATACACTTCATTATCAAATTTCCCAGAATAAAATTATCTTGCAAAAAGGTCACTATTTTCCCAGTCACTAGCAAAGGAGTTATGCTGCGGATAACCGACAACATGGTAGCAAAGTGTGGTGAGGTAGTCCACACAATCAAGAATTGCATCCCAACATCGGGGGCGACCTTTTGCCAATTATCAACGGAAAGCTCATGCGCCAGGGAGCTACATGCAGGCGTCTTAGCACATTGCGAGTCACAGCCAAGTGACCTACACCCGCTCACCCGCGTGGATGAGGGCATCATCATCATCAATGACCGGCCAGCCAGGGTCACGGTAGACAACGAAACAGAGGTCTACCTACGCGGCACGCATCTCATCACCTTCAACGATCGCGTCGTGATAAACGACACCATCTTTGTAAATCACGACAAGGCCCAAACAAGAGCTCCAGGGGTAGCGAGTTCCCCATCACTGAATATCACCGCCAGCAGAGATATTCTGAGCCTCCCCTACCTTCACCAGCTAAGTGAACGTAACTTGGAGTTCATCAAAGAGTTCGGGAGAGAGATTGATACTAATCATCATCATCGCATAATATTTATCGCAGCAGCGATTTGTTGTGCATTGGTTTGCATCGGCATCACCTGTCTACGGTACATCGGAGCGCGGAGATCTGCAATCCAGTTAAACGGGATGATCGCCGAATTAGGACCAACCGAGGACGGCCGCAGTCTTGAAGGGGGGATAGTTAACACGGGCCAACGAGCTAGACCAGTTGGCTCAGTGTACGTAACATAATACCATTACGTTAAAGTGCTGACCCCAGCATCGGGCCGGAAACCCGTGCGCAGCCGGCAAACACAGCATATTTGCGTGGCCGCTGCGAGTCTTTTTGTTAGCTGTAAGATTCATTTTTATATTCAGTTTATGCTTGACTTTAATAAAGAGCGGCTGCTCATCAACATTACTCCGACTCAACGTCGCAAAACATACTTGTTATAATTACTCTACCAGACCACAAGGCTGGTAGTTAAAAGAGGAAAGTTCCTCTCAACCTATATCTTGGACCAGCAGCGAGGGATCCCCCCTGCAACGCCCAATCTCAATAACTTACATATGGAATGAACTTTATTCGATACTTTAGTGACTGCAGTTGGTACTATCGATACATATTAGTTGCTAGAGATTACAATGCTATCTGATAGTTTTAATATTAACAAAAAAACAAGACTTATAAAAATTTTAATTCTGTGCACTACCAAGCAAGAATTTTAAATCAACAACATGACAGCCCCGCAACTATCAGAAGTGCATTTGAACCAAGTGTTGGCTCAAATCAAAGAGCTGCACTACTACGATGGTACACCTGAAAGCTGTCCGGCTTCATAAGCCAAGTTGAACAATTGCTCAACTTGTACCCAACCCAAGATGTCCGGCAAACGCATATTATATACGGAGCAATCAGGCGAGTGATTGTGGACTCGGCCCTAGAAGCAGTCATACAAGCTGGCGCAACTACCTGGAATGAGATGAGAGCCGCACTAGCAGTGTCATTCAAGGATCACAGGCCGTACGTCACCCTGATCAAGCAGTTGGAAGAGACGGTCTATCCAGGCAGTATTTGTAAGTTCATCGAAAACTTAGAAAATCAATATCGAAATATATTTGATAAGTTAGAGTTAGAAACTGACCATATAAAGAAAACAATCTATACTGAAATGTTGAAAAGAACAATAAAAACAACAATTGACAGAAAACTTCCGGATAGAATGTATATGTCTTTAGCTCGTAGGGATATAGATACCATTCCGAAACTAAAACAAGCCACTATGGAACTTGGACTTTACGATGCAAATCCTGAAGAACAATACCTACAAAGATCAAGTGGACAAAATCGCAGGAACGGGGGGAATAAAAATACAAAAAATAATCAAAGGTATTATAATAACAGACCCAATAATTACAGTTCTTATTATTATCCCACAAGCAATCAGATTAACACTCAAACTCAAAACCCAACTCAGAATACAAATATCCAATATCAATACGTCCTATCCCTGCTCATCAGAGGGGCAATTATAATACTTTTAGGAATGATTTAATTCAAGGTAGGCAGAATAACCCTATCAATTATCGACCCTCTACTTCTAATAACGTAAGCAGTGGTGGACCGGTAAAAAGGCAAAGGGAAAGCCAGAGTTCAGTTCAGCCAGAGAGAGTTCATCAAACTGCCTCGGAAACTCAGGAAAATTCGGAAGACGACAATCCCCATGTTAGAATAACGTATCATAATAATCTTTACAAAGGTATGATCGACACCGGGTCCTCCATTAATATCATTAAAGAAAATTTCGCAGGTTTGGAAGAGGAAGAAGAAAATTTGACAGTATATACCATAAAGGGGCCAATAAAATTAAAAAGAAGTATTATGATGAAGCCCAATCCAATATGTCCGTCCGAACAAAAATTTTACGTGCATAATTTTTCTGATAATTATGATTTCCTGTTAGGTCGAAAATATCTCGAAGACACGAGGGCGAAGATCGATTATGAGAAAGAGACAGTAACCTTAGGTCCAAGGGTCTATAAATTTAGATATGAAGAAACGAAGGGCGAGACCGCACCAAAATGCCTCGACCCAAAACCAAAAATTGATTCTGCTCCAGTGGAGAAAATCAATTCAAGTAAGCAGAAGGTTAAGACCGCACCTAAGTGCCTTGAACCAAAGCTTAAACCTAAACCTAAACAACAAAAGAATGAGACCGCATCCAAGAAATGCCTCACTTCAAAAGTTGTTAATTAAACAGTGGATGATGATGCAACACATCTCAATCCCATGTCCGTTGACAACGAAATAGTCAACTTCGCGATTAATAATGAGTTACGCGAATGCAATGAATATAGACTGGAACATTTAAATGTTGAAGAGGTCGAATGTTTAAAGAAGGTCCTATACGAATTTAGAGACATTCAGTACAAAGAAGGTGAAAATTTGACTTTCACAAGTACCATTAAACATGTCATCCAGACTCAGCATGAGGATCCGGTATACCGTAAACCCTATAAGTACCCCCTAAGTGTTGACGAAGAAGTCAACAAACAAATCAAAGAAATGATAGAACAAGGGATCGTGCGTAAATCGAAGTCCCCATATTGTTCTCCTATTTGGGTGGTCCCCAAGAAGGCAGACGCCTCTGGGAAACAAAAGTTTAGTTTGGTAGTTGATTACAGGAATCTCAATGAGATAACTGTTAATGATAAATTTCCCATTCCCCGAATGGATGAGATACTAGATAAATTGGGTAGATGCCAATATTTTACGACAATTGATCTAGCTAAGGGTTTTCACCAAATCCAAATGGATGAAAATTCTATTACAAAAACAGCTTTCTCAACAAAGCATGGGCATTACGAATACACACGAATGCCTTTTGGCCTGAAAAATGCTCCAGCAACTTTTCAGAGATGTATGAATAATCTCTTGGAAGACTTGATCTACAAGGATTGTTTAGTTTACTTGGATGATATAATTATTTACTCCACTTTCATTGGAGGAACACATTTTATCTCTAAAGAAAGTCTTTGAGAAGCTGAGAGATGCCAATTTGAAACTGCAGCTAGACAAATGCGAATTCATGAAAAAAGAAACTGAATTCCTAGGTCACATTGTAACAACGAACGGCATAAAACCTAATCCAAACAAAACAAACGCAATTACAAATTTCCCATTACCTAAGACGCCAAAACAGATTAAATCATTTTTGGGATTATGTGGGTTCTATCGCAAGTTTATCCCTAACTTTGCCAAGGTAGTTAAACCTATGACTCTTAAATTAAAGAAAGGTGCAGTAATTGATACCAAATGCAAGGATTACGTCGAGTCATTTGAAAGACTAAAAGTTTTGATAACTTTGGATCCGATTTTAATCTATCCGGATTTCTCAAAACCTTTTTCCCTGACAACTGACGCTAGTAATATCGCTATCGGTGCTGTGTTATCTCAGAACCACAAGCCCGTTTGTTATGCAAGCAGAACGTTAAACGAACATGAAATAAACTATGCTACTATCGAAAAAGAGTTGTTAGCTATAGTTTGGGCAACAAAGTATTTCAGGTCATACCTATTTGGCAGGCCATTTGAAATAATGAGTGATAACAAACCATTAGTATGGCTGAATAATATGAAAGAGCCGAACATGAAATTACAAAGATGGAAAGTTAAACTGAATGAATTTTACTACAAAATAAGATATCTCCCAGGCAAGGAAAATTATGTAGCGGATGCTCTTTCCCGCACAAAAATAGAAGAAGTCATGGTTGGCGAAGTCGCAAACAGCGTAGATGCAACCATACACAGTGCTAACGAAGATAATTTAAATTACATATCCATCACTGAAAGACCAATTAATTTCTTCTCTAGACAAATTGAGATAGAAAAAGGAGATAATGACTTAACAAGTGTAAACCATTTCTTCCAGAAACTGAAGATTAAAATAATCTATAAAGAAATGAGACTTGAACTAGCCAAAACTCTCATTAAGGAATATGTGTGCACCAAGAAAAGCGCAGTTTACTTCCCCAATGATGAGGATTTTCTGATTTTCCAGAGGGCATTCACCGAAATTATAAGCCCTAACAATCTTACAAAACTATTGAGATGTACTAGGAAGCTAATTGATATAAGGTGTGTATCAATATGATAGCACACCTCGTATTTTTTAAATAATTTTCAAGATATATTGCCGTAATGCATGAATCTTCTCTCACTATATGAAAATGATGTGGTTAAGCGTTTTTAACCAAAATTATTTATTATTATAACTTTTATACTTATTTTTTGAACAAAATAGCAAAAAATGGCTTTTGCAACCGTATCAAAATGATAGCACACTTTTCATTTTAAGTCTTAAAATTAAGGAAAGGAACAATAATACTCTTAAAATCTATTTAATAACCTTAATTAGATATTTATGGTCGATCCCCTGGATTTTCCGACATTGAAAATTCGATTTTTCATTGAATCTATAAGATTCGCCAACAACTGGGGTTCTAGGAGGTTCCACTCCCGCAAAATCGCGCTTTTAAGGCTGCTTACACATTCGTATGTAGTGTTATCCTTATAGACTCTTCTGGCGAGAATACCCCATATATTTTCTATCGGATTTAAGTCCGGTGAACATGCCGGCCACTCCAATAACTCCACTGAGCTCTCTTGCAAAAATGTTTTTGTCATGCGACTGGTGTGGATTCTTGCATTGTCTTGCATGAAAATATACGGGGCTTCACGATTTTCATTTAAAAATGGAAGTAAACTGTTCTCTAAGACTTGAATATAGTCTGCACTATTCATCCTGGAGCTTGTAAATTGTAAATCAAGCTTGCCAAACTTGTTAAAAGCTCCCCATACCATTGCAGATCCACCACCAAAATTTCTTTTCGAAAAATACAAGGGCTCCTTTCTTAAATCCCGCCAGTAATGGCGAAATCCATCTGGACCATCCAGATTACATTTTTTTTCATCCGAAAAAATAACCTAAATAAAATATATTTGATTAGGAATGTAGAAAAAAAAGTACAATTTTTTTTTACCGAGGCCCAGTTTGTTGCCAAGTTATTTTCTGCAAATTTTATCCGAGCTGCCTTATGACGGGCTGTCAAATAAGGTTTTTTTTTTTGTTTAGCTCTCACAATGTGGTCAGAGTTATTTAGCACTCTCCAAACCGTCATTTTGGACACTTTTCTTGCACTTAACGAAGCAAGTCTGGAGCACGACACAAAAGAATTACTGGCTTTTTTGACAATGCGTCGCTTGGTACGGTTATCTATGACTGGTTTTCGACCGGTACTGCGTTTTTTGCCATATTCTCCGGGATTCTTTAAAAAATTTGAAATAACCTTGCGACTGCGACCAATTTCACGCGATATTTCGCTTATATTCAAGCCAGATTTCGAAAAGGCAAGAATTGAGCCTTTTTCTTGTTCACAAAGCAGTGAACCACGACCCATTTTATTTAAAATTAATTAAATTGCTATTGCGAATTAAAAAAAATTTTAAATTACTTAGTCTCAACAATTCGGCGTCTGTTTTCGTTATGTGTGCTATAATTATGATACACTTGCAAGCTAGCAAATTTCTATGTCATTGTGCAAAAGTAACGGCATATTTCCAATTAATGCTCAAAATAGCCAATAACGGTAAATTTGCATTACTTATGCCTTATCCTCTCTTTCATCATACTTGCTTTAAATATATTCCAGTACAGGCAAATTTTACGAGGGAAGAAACGCAAGTTATGAAAGTGTGCTATCATTTTGATACGCACCTTATTAACATATGCCGAATTCAAGGATTTAATCCTAAGGAATCATAAGGAAGTGTTACATCCTGGTATAGAAAAAACCATTAGTTGGTTTAAAGAAGAATACTATTACCCGGATAGTCAGAAGCTAATCCAAAATATTATCAATGAATGCGAAGTCTGTAATCTGGCAAAAACAGAACATAGAGACACAAAACTGACATACGAAACAACACCAGAAATATTAAACGCGAGGGAAAAATACGTGATCGATTTTTATCTCACAGGGAATCAAATCTTCCTATCTTGCATTGATATCTATTCGAAATTTGCATCATTAGTTGAAGTAAAAAGTAGAGATTGGCTAGAAGCAAAAAGAGCCATCATTAAAATATTCAATGACATGGGAAAACCCCAAGAAATAAAAGCGGATAAAGATTCAGCTTTTATGTGCATAGCCTTGCAAAATTGGTTAAGATCTGAGGGAGTAAACATATCCGTCACCACAAGTAAAAACGGTGTGTCCGATATAGAGAGGTTTCATAAGACCGTCAATGAGAAACTGAGAATCATTGGTAGCGAACAAAATATAGAAGATAGATGTACAAGATTCGAAACAATCTTATATGTCTATAATCACAAAACCAAACATAACACTACTAAGAGATCACCGGCAGATATCTTTTTATATGCAGGAAGCCCAGATTTCAATGTACAACAAACCAAAGTTAACAAAATTGACAAACTTAATGAGAAAAGACATGACTTTGAAATTGACACGAAGTATAGACAAGCTCCACTTGTCAAAAGTAAGGTAACCAATCCATTTCAGAAGACGGGAAGGATTGAGCAGGTGGATGATAAACATTTTGAGGAGACGAACCGCGGCAGGAAAATCGTACATTATAAATCAAAATTTAAGAAACAAAAGAAAATTAATAAGAGCAAATACGATAATTCCAGACCGTCCGAAGAAACTTAAGCAATGCCACATTCTTCCAATATTGCTTACTTTTATGATTCCCCTTATCACCATGGTCCAATGCAGTAGCATAGAAGTAAACCCAATTAGTGCAAAAAACGGATACCTTATATTTCAAACGGGAACAATGGAAATTCCTACAAACTACGAGTACCACTATTTAAGTATAAATGTAACGAAGACAATGCTTATGTTTGAGAAACTATTAGAGGAGGCAAACGATTTTCCCAAAGTACTCCAAATACAGTATTTAGTTGAGAAACTAGAACGAGAAATTAATGGTTTGAGAATTATTAGGCGAAATAAAAGAGGTCTTTTGAATGTAGTAGGAACAGCGTATAAGTATCTATTTGGCACATTAGACCAAGATGATAGAAATGAGCTGGAAGAAAAAAATGGAATTGACACTATTAATAAACTCAAGCAAGAGAAAGAAAAAGATAAACAAGTAGCAGTACTAATTTTTAATTTGCAACAATTTACCGAATATATAGAAGATATTGAGTTAGGAATGCAATTGACTAGGCTAGGAATTTTTAATCCAAAATTACTTAAACATGATTATTTAAAGCAAGTAAATTCGGAGAAAATACTAAAAATTAAAACATCAACCTGGCTTAAAACAGATACAAATGAAATATTAATTATTTCCCACGTTCCGAGCGAAATAACTAAAGTACCAGTTTTCGAAATAATCTCATATCCAGACGAGTTTGAATACATCCTAACCGAACCTATATTTGATAAGTTCTATATCTATGAAGATAAAGTTTATAATAAAAATTCAGGAAAATTAATTTTCGACAAATGCATAGTTGGACTTATTAAGCAGGAAAATACCGAATGCAAATACACAAAAACTCATAAAAATTTCCAAATCAACTACATAGAACCAAATATATTATTAACTTGGAATATTCCCGAAACAGTTATTAACCAAGATTGTATAAACAATAAAATTGTAATATCAGGAAACAACATTGTTAAAATAAAAAATTGTTCCATGCAATTAAATGAACTTATACTCTCGAATAACATAGCCGATTTTACACAAACGGTTTATATTAATAATAACGTTACCAAAACGGAACCATTAGCTTATTTACAGACAAAGGAAATGATAAATTTACATGTAAAATATAACAGTACATTCCAAATTATTTGTGTCACAACTTTTGTAATTACCATTGTAAGCGTAATTTTGTACTTAACATATAAGTTCAAAAGTATACCTAAGAAAATCATGTTAAAATATTGTAAATCAAAAGAAGAACAACCGCACACAGTAATTAATGATAATATTGAAACAAAAAGCAATGTAATCCAAACAGATAACAACAACAATATTATGTTTTACCCGACCTATCCAAATTTAAGTGACCTGAGGACAGGCCAAATTCAAAGGTTGGGGGAGTGACATGTCCACATCATCACATACTACCCCATGCTACCCATTAGAGTAAACCGATAAGTAAGTCAACCAATATGTAGGTCAAACACCTAATGTAATAAACCAAAAGTCAAAGACCTAAGTTCTAGAGAAATCATAAGCATTCATTGCATTCATTGCAACACACCATTCCCACGCTCAAAGTTCGGACTCGAAAGCGGAATATCCGAATAAAGTAAAATTAAACGGAAGCACTTGCATCCAGGTCAATTCACTTGAATACAAGGGAAATTAAAATAACAAATAATAAGAAAGCTCTATTGCAAAATTTCGAGACCGAGGTTTGATTATAGATCAATAGAAATTAATAGATGAGTTCAGTTTGAGACCTCGAATAAGACGGTCAGTGTTCTTCGAAAATAAAAAACCCTTGTACACAAAATTCGGTTAATAAATAAAATAATTTTTTTAACTTACGAATTAAATACAAGTATTTAATTATATATATGTTGAAAATTGCCTAAGTTATAATTTTTTTCCTACAAATTTTCCGATCGTTCCTATGGCAGCTATATGATATAGTGTCCGATCCGTCCGTTCCGACATATATAGTAGTGAGAGCATATTGGAGGCTATCTGCAAAGTTTCATTCAGATAGCTTCAAAACTGAAGGACTAGTTTGCGTAGAAACGGACAGACGGACATTGCTAGATCGACTCGGCTGTTGATGGTGTACAAGAAGAATATACATACATTAAAGGGTCGGAAATGTGTCCTTCACTGCGTTGTAAACTTCTGACTAAAATTATAATACCCTGCAAGGGTATAAAAAGAATATCATGTTGGACAAGTGGTTTACGAAAAGAAATTTGGGGAAAGAAATAAACTTAAACCCAGATAAAGGAAACAAGTAGTAAAAGAAGTTAAACCTAATAAAATAATAATCCATAATAGAAACAGAATTATTCACAAAGATAATCTCAAAAAGTAATACATATATTTCTTTTAATTTACAGAAAATGCATTCCATATTGCCACTTTTATCAACTTTTATACTGACCAGTTCCGAAATAATTGATTATTCAAACCTTGAGTTTTTTCTGTTCAAGGACAAAAAGGATGTTCTTACTTACGAATCGTATAACGAATTATTCCACGTAACCAATTTAAGCTTTTATAAAGAAATAATAAAAGTTGAATCTCAAAACATAAAAAGAGACCCTAATAAAAGATCACAATGGGAAATCAAATACGACTTAGAAGTAATCGAACTACTTTTATCTCAGGTAATACCATCTATATCCAAAAGGGGAATTAATGAATTAGGCACCATGAGGAAATGGTTAGCCGGAACTCCGGATCATGATGACTTCATGAAAGTACAAGATCAAATCAATGACTTAATAGAGAATAATAAACAATCTATTGTGACCGTCTAATTAGTTTTTGTTAATTATATTTATTATTGTTTATGCGAGGGGCCACTGTGCCGACTCTGGGGACAGAGCTTTCGCTCTCGTCCGCTCTCGCCCTCTTGTGGGCTTACGCTCTCGCGCTCCGGAGTTCGGGCTCGGTTTTCGTCGCTTTCCCGTGCACGCTTAAGCGGAGTTAAGCGGGCGGGAGCGCGACTCTACTTTGTAAGCTAGGTTTAGTTCCATGTATGAATGCGAAGATTAAAGTTGAATTCCCACGACGCCCCCGCTTCTTGTTCTTCTTCTTCTGGTGTGGCTTTGGTTTCCCTTTCGGACTTCTTTTGCTCTGCGACGTGGGAAAAATATTTCCACATTCTACCACTCGATCAACGCTGCTTATTTTGGAGGACTAGATCGCCCCCCTACAAAACATTGGTCCTACAGAGCCGGATAAGGATTCTTCTTCTGCCAGCAGTTCCCGGCTTTTGGTTCCCCAAGATAAGTACGAATTTTCGTCATTTTTCTCACTGCCGGTGTTCAGCAGAGCTCCGAACATTCCATTTCGGTCGCACTGCTGCAAGACTATTTTTCCGTGTCAATCCACCTCCGCGAATTTTCCTGACATAACGGCAGTTGAGAATTTCATTCCTCCTCGTCAATATTCGTTCCATTTGTCTCCGCTTCGCTTCTTTTTCGCGCCGCCATATTCCGCGCCGTTTTTGGTCCGTACATCAAAGTGCAAACATATATATGTGTGTGCATTCATCCCATACATGCTGGCACATATATATGTACACTATTATTATATGTCGGCGCAATTAAAACTCTGCAAGTGAAAAGTGAAATTGTGTGGTGAAAAAAGAAAAACAAACAATGCCAACGAGTGTGCACTGTGCGGTAATTTTCCATGTTCGCCGAACAGTCTGCCGTTGTTTCGATATTCTTTCTGTTTTCATTCCGGTGCGTGTCTTTTTTTCCGCCACATAATTTTACTGTCCTTTTCAAGACAGTCAATTAATACAGTCTACTTCATCGATGCTCTACTGTGCCCTTACAGACATATGCATGCATGCCCTTATATGAATATTTTCTGCACCGATTTCAGGAAATTTTAAATTAAATCAAATACGAATTTAAATACAAATTAAAAAGAAGAGACATCCAACAATTATTAAAAATAATTATTACTACAAATCCACACGGGCGGGACCGCGATTGCTTTTTTCAATTTTTTGGATATTCCGCAGCAGCCGAGTTATTGCTGTTGCTGTTTTTTCCGTTGTTGTTCCGTCTTTTTGCACACGCACTGCTTTGCCGACGGCAAGCAGGGAGGCCGTTGCCGAACCAAGCCAAGGGTTTGTTAAGTCCACCTTTCCGGCTTCTCGATTCTTATTACGTTTAAGAATAATTCATTATTAATTATTAAAAAGGAAAAGAAACAATTATTGCAATTCCACACAGGCGGGACCGCCCGCGATTGCTTTTGTCCAACTTTTTGGGTTTTCCGCAGCAGCCGAGTTATTGCTGTTGCTGGGTTTTTTGGTGTTCCTTCTTTTGCACACGCACTGCGTTGCCGACGGCAAGCAGTGAGGCTTTGTCAAACCAAGCCAAGGTTTTTTAAGTCCACCTTTCTGGCTTCGCAGTATTATTGAAGAGTAAATAATTTTTCCGGTTACTAATTATTAAAGAAATTATTAATTAATTGATTTTGGGATTACGGCACCCGATCGACCCTGTCGCGAGCCTAATTTTTCTCCTGTGTCAACGGCAAAAATGTTTGAGATCCACGTCTGAGCCACGCAGTATATATATTTCTACCGAAATATTTATATTTACATTTTTTCGTTCCCGACCGCTATTTTCCTGCCAATTTTGGCTATTTTTTTTCTGCTGATCCGCATAGTGCAATATCCGCCCGCAGCAGCAGTCGGCCGTCAAGAGTGTTTTCTGACCGAATTTTCGTCTGTGCCTCCTCGAGCCCCGCGCCACTTTTGCCAGTGACTCCGTTGATTTTTTGGATTCAAATTATTCCCTGGCAAGTGATTTCTGGATTGTTTTGGGTTTTTTGTCCGCTGTACTAAAAATACTGCAATATTTCAACCAGCGCACTATGGTCCAGAATTCGATTTTTTTGGCATAAACTCTAAAAATTAAGCTACAGACTTGAAACTTTGTACATTTTGTTGTTACATTATAACAAGTTTGTAAAAAAAATTTGGGGTCAATGTGACCACGCCCCCTTTTTGCCTCCCATACAAGCTACTGGAATGACTTCGGAATTAAATCAAATTGTATTTTTTTTTTTACTAATTACAAAAACTTAACTTTATTAACTTTATATGAGATCTATATTAAATACAAATTTTTATAATGATTAATCTTGTTCTTCCTGTAATTCTATATTACATATTTATTCATCGAAAATGTCGCTTTACCAGAACTGGGACTTGCCTATGTATTATCGATTTATCAGAAAAGGAGCAACAATGAGCAAAAGATATTACATAGCCATCAAAAACAAAGGTTAAACCTACAATCTTACGTTTTTAACTTTTGTCAGGAATTGTCAGGTGGTTAGTTATACTCCATTAAAGACAGTTAATTTAATAGTTAATTTTTTCCTATAAAATCACATAACTAAGACGTTACACGGCACTAAAACTCTACAAAAACACATTTATATTCTATATACATTAAAAACTACATACCTTTACCTTTAATATCCATATTTTACTTAAATTTTTGGGTGCGTAGTAAACCTTGTGTGATATGCCAAAGTAAACAAAAAAATCGCCCAAATTAATCACTGATTCCTCAGCTGATCAATAGCTTAACTTTGAAAATTCATAAAAAGCTTAAGAGAAGCTTTCGGTCAATTTTGTTTTTGTTTTTAATTTGTATGATCAATTTACTTTTAGAAAATAATTACTTAAGGACGATATATTGACATAAAAATTTAGAGTTTATGCCAAAAAAATCGAATTCTGGACTATAGTGCAGCGTAAGCGGCCGTATGCAACCTTGATTCTTATCAGATTCTTATTCTTCTGATCAGCTGAGGATTCTGAGAATGCCCACGGGAGGCGACAAAAAGCCCCGTCTGATCCCATCCATCCGCTTAGACAGGTCGCAATACGCATCTCCGCGGTCGTCCCAATTAAAGCCAAAGGCTGCCACTGCCATTCCAAAGGCAAAAAGCGACGAGTCAGTCGACACTGTCCACGATCCCGCGCCAAGGTTTACTCGGTCAGTCGCAAAGATGACACAGAGTGCGTTAGAAGTCGCCCTGAAGAAGTTCACGGCCACGACGGACGGAGTTAGCCAGTTCGAAGCTGACATCCATACTCCGGGCGCCCCTGGCACTGACAGTTTCTCCCCCTACATGTGCCGAGTCCATCTGGACGAAGTCCGGGGCTTATGGGAAGATGTAAAAAAGGACTACAGGAGCTGCTTAGACCTTCTATCCGTGTCCGCTGATGACCCTGCCACTTCAACAGTGCTGAGATCCAAATACAGCTACTGTTACACCGTTTTTTCGAGGTGCGTTGCCCATCTTCAGGAAGTGGTAGAAAAGGCCGCCGTCCAGCCCGCTCACGCTTCCGCACCCAGCCAACTGCCCGCTTCTACGGGGTGCCGGGTACCGCCAGTGGACACCGAAGTTTTCGCTGGTGATTACCTTCGGTGGCCCACATTCAGAGATTTGTTCACCGCCATATATATCCGCAACTCGGGGCTCACACCGGTGGCAAAGTTGTTCCACCTGTTGTCGAAGTGGCGACGCGCACGCCATTGTCTGTAAGGCCCCACTAACCAATGAAGGTTTCGTCTCAGCGTGGCAAGGCCTGACCGATCGTTTCGAAAATCGGCGGTCTCTAGTCAACAGTCAGTTGAAGATCCTCTTCAACATCCAGACTGTTCCCCAAGAGTCCGGAGCCGCTCTAAAAGAGCTACAAGGCACCATTCAGAGTTGCCTTACTGCCTTACGCATGTCCTCCATTAATGTCGAGGCTTGGTATGTCTCTTGGTATATATACAGGGGTGCCACAGAAACCACTTCCGCTGCAAATGATTTCTCGGTGCCACAGCACTTTCCACTCAAATATTTTTCGGGTCCTTGAAAACACACAACTTGACGTCAATTTCGATGCCTACCACATCAATAGATTCGAAATTTTGAAGTCGGGTTTAGTAGAGCTATCTAGCTAGTTTTATTTATTTTCGCGCCAACATTTTAAACTTTTTGTTTAAATAAAAGTAAAAAAAACCTAAATTAATTAACAAAATAAGTTAAATCACATTATTTAAAGAATAAAATAACCCAAAACCTACCATTTTACAGTCATTTAAAAAAAATGTTTGTTTAAACACATGGGTGATTTCATCAAGGCAACCCTGCCAGCCATTTCGAATGGTTTGTGAAAAAACTAAAAACACAAAATTTATTCGATGTTGTATGGCACCGAGAAATTGGTTTAGCGGAAATGCCTTTTTGGGGAAATCAAAACCACAGTGTTTTCCATGGCACCCCTGATAGTTTCGTTGAAGCTGCCCAAGATCACGCTTTCCATGTGGGAGTCAATCACTTCACAACAAGGCTGAAATTCCAACCTGGAGTGAGTTGGACGCATTCCTGACAGAGCGCTATCGGACTCTGGAGGCAATCGACGACATCATACCTAGCGTTTCGAGGCAAATTCCGCCAAGATCGGCAACTGCGATCGCCCAGCCGCGCAGGCTCAACTCGTATGAGGCCAGGGTTGCTCCAGCGCCCAGGGGATGTGATCTTTGTTCCAGGGAGAACCATCCCATTCGCGTATGCCCACGGTTCCTCGAAATGGACGTGAATGGTCGCTCCGACTGTATCAAGAGAAGGCAACTTTGCCTTAACTGTTTCGCCCGGGGGCACCAGCAACGGGACTGCACCAGTGCCCACAGCTGTTTCACATGCCACAGCCGGCATCACACCCTCCTGCACCGCGGTAATCCTTTCGCGACCGCTCCAGGTCCGTCGACGACAGCCAGGTCTCGGCCCGCGCCTACTCCAGGAGGCACTGGTGCCTCAGACGACTCCGCCGATGTGCAAGTATGCTTCGCTACCGGTTCAAGAGCCGTCCTACTGGGCACGGCCCTTATTAACGTGTCCCATCTGGGATGCAACTTCCAAGCACGAGCGTTGATTGATTCTGGGTCGGAAGCGACCTTCATTACGGAACGGCTGTTCAACCTAGTCAGACTTCCTTTCAAGACTATTCAGGCCCAAGTGTCCGGCCTGAACCAGACCGTTGCCGCCCAGTCGACTAAACTGTGTAATTTCTCCATTCGGTCGCCTTCCAGACCTGGGATCCAAGTAGACACTACAGCTTATGTTCTTCCGCAGCTGGCCGGTAATCTGCCGTCGTATCCGATCCCACGGGATCTTCTTAAGGACCTCCCTGACGTCCCCCTTGCGGACCCCAAGTTCTTCGAGAGCTCCCAGTTCGATGTCTTAATAGGAGCAGATATTCTTCCTTCGATCCTCCTCGGCAACTCCAAAACGAACATTTGCGGTTCGCTTCTCGGCCAGAAAACCATTTTCAGGTGGGTGTTGACAGGCCCAGTCCACTCGACAGGCCCCCGCAGTGTGTCTGCCTTCTCCACGCGAGTTACATGTCGCCTCGAAGACTCCCTGGATCAGCTCCTTACTAAATTCTGGGAGGTGGAGGAAGTGCCCACTCAGATCGTCTCCGAGGCTGATTCGGTCTGCGAACAAAATTTCGTAAAAACCACCAAAAGGGACCATCGCGGCAAATATGTTGTGACGCTCCCCTTGCGTGACCCCGAGCACAAGGGGTCCGAGCTAGCAGCTTCACGGTCCTTCGCTCTAGCTCAGTTCCTCTGCAACGAGCAGCGCCTGAAAAGGGATCCTCTCCGCAAAGCCCGGTATGACGCGGTGATCCAAGAGTACCTCGACTTGGGACACATGACCGAGGTTCCTACGACGTGCAGTTCCGCCACGTATTACCTTCCGCATCACGCCGTTCTCAAACCCGAAAGCACAACTACTAAAGTGCGGGTAGTCTTTAATGCCTCTAGCCCTTCCGCAAACGAGACCAGTCTAAATGACATTCTAATCGCGGGCCCAGTCTTACAGTCCGACCTGACTATTCAGATCCTGAAGTGGCGATACTTCAGGTTCGTTTTCAACGCCGACATCGAGAAGATGTATCGGCAACGCATACTGTTTCGCGACTACGAGTTAAAGACGGTGACCTTCGGGATCAATTGTGCCCCATTCCTGGCAATCCTGGCAGCCTGACCATCTCCTTCGGGCTGATTTCCTCGAAATCGACGCAGAAAGCACGGCCAAGATTCTCGGCGTGCGTTTGAAGGCTACGTCTGATGAGTTCTTCTTCATTCCGCCAGAATTGACCCTGGGATCATCGTTCTCGAAGCGTCAGGTCCTTTCCCAAATTGCCAAGTTGTTCGATCCAGCCGGCTGGCTAGCCCCCTTCATTGTCCGGGCGAAAATGTTAATGCAGGACATTTGGCTCCAGGATCTGGGCTGGGACGATGTCCTCCCTCAAGACTTCTGCAAAAGATGGGTTGATTTCCTGAAAAATTACTCAGCGCTCGATCAGAGCCGCATTCCCCGCTGGGTCGCGTTCCGACCACACTTAAAGGTGGAGCATCACGGCTTCTGCGACGCCTCGCAAAAGGCTTATGGCGCCGCCATTTACGTTCGAGTTGAGGTGGGGTCCACGGTAGCGGTGAACTTGCTAACGGCAAAAACACGGGTGGCCCCAGTCAAGACGGTTTCACTCCCGAGGCTGGAGTTGTGCGGAGCCGTCCTGTTATCCGAGATGGCCAACGCCATTCTTCCGAAGATGCCCGGGCCTGCGTCCGCTCTCCATTGTTGGACGGACTCGACCATTGTTCTCGCCTGGTTGCATAAGCCGGCATGCCACTGGACAACATTCGTGGCAAATAGGGTGACGAAGATCACTCAATGCACGGAAGTGGAGAAATGGGCACATGTCCGGTCCGAGCATAATCCGGCAGATCTCGCTAGCCGGGGAGTAGGGCTGCAAGACCTCGCGGACAGTCAGTTGTGGTGGCATGGTCCTGCATGGCTGCAAGGGCCGCGTTCTGAGTGGCCCAGTCAAGGCAATGACTCCCCCGAGACTGACCTCGAGAAGCGAGCGGTTAAGGTCCACGTTGTGAAGGCCCCGCCGGAAGATATTCTTGAGCGTTTTCCCACCTTCGACAAGACGTTGCGAGTGCTCGCTTATGTTCGCTTCATCCAGCGCTCGCGAGAGGCCAAGACTTCGTTTGAAGACCACTTGACTTCTACTTGACTTCTACTAAGCCAAAAGCGTCCAGTGCCAGCAGGCAGTCCGATCCAAAACTTGAACCCGTTTCTGGATTCTCAAGGGCTCATAAGAGCGTGTGGCCGGGTTACAGCCTCCGAACTTCTCCAATATGACGAACAGCATCCGCTTATTCTTCCATATAACTGCCATCTGTCTCGACTTCTCGTCCATTTTACGCATCGCATAACGCTGCACGGCGGTAATCAGCTAATGATCCGTCTGATCCGTTCCAAATTCTGGATCCCGAAAGTGAGGAATTTGATCAAGTCTGTTATCTATTCCTGCAAGGTATGCGTTATCCACAAAAAGAAGTTGCAAACTCAACTCATGGGAGAACTACCCAAAGAGCTGACGTCCTTCTCGCTGCCCTTCACACACACCGGTATGGACTATGCCGGCCCCTTCGACATCAAGAACTACACGGGACGCGCATGCCTCATTACAAAAGGGTATGTGTTGGTGTTTGTATGCTTCTCCACCAAGGCCATCCATTTAAAGCCGACCACCGACCTCACGACTGAAAAATTTCTCTCCGCTTTCGCCCGTTTCGTGTCCCTAAGAGGATGCCCCCGTCAAGTTCAGTCTGACAATGGAAAGACCTTTGTGGGTGCGGCCAGCCTGCTCTCTCGCGATTTCCTCCAGGCTCTCAAAGGGGCTGTGACGAGTGCCTATAGTCACCAGCAGCTTCTTTGGGATTTCATTTCATTTAAGGACAACCTTCCGTCCAATGAGTGGCGATTAGGCCGAGTAGACGCAGTATTTCCAGGATCCGATGGCCATGTCCGGGTGGTCGATATCCGCACTGCGCGAGGGCTCATCAAACGTCCCATCGCCAAGGTCGTGCTTCTTCCTATGCACTATTGTCCAGACATAAACTCTAAAAATTAAGCTACAGACTTGAAACTTTGTACATTTTGTTGTTACATTATTGTTTGTAACAAAAATTTGGGGTCCATGTGACCACGCCCCTTTTTGCCTCCCATACAAGCTACTGGAATGACTTCGGAATTAATTCAAATTTTATATATTTTTTTTTACTAATTACAAAAACTTAACTTTATTAACTTTATATGAGATCTATATTAAATACAAATTTTTATAATGATTAATCTTGTTCTTCCTGTAATTCTATATTACATATTTATTCATCGAAAATGTCGCTTTACCAGAACTGGGACTTGCCTATGTATTATCGATTTATCAGAAAAGGAGCAAAAATGAGCGATCAAAAACAAAGGTTAAACCTACAAACTTACGTTTTTAACTTTTGTCAGGAATTGTCAGGTGGTTAGTTATACTCCATTAAAGACAGAAGACATAGTTAATTTTTTCCTATAAAATCACATAACTAAGACGTTACACGGCACTAAAACTCTACAAAAACACATTTATATTCTATATACATTAAAAACTACATACCTTTACCTTTAATATCCATATTTTACTTAAATTTTTGGGTGCGTAGAAAACCTTGTGTGATATGCCAAAGTAAACAAAAAAATCGCCCAAATTCCTCACTGATTCCTCAGCTGATCAATAGCTTAACTTTGAATATTCATAAAAAGCTTAAGAGAAGCTTTCGGTCAATTTTGTTTTTGTTTTTAATTTGTATGATCAATTTACTTTTAGAAAATAATTACTTAAGGTCGATATATTGACATAAAAATTTTGAGTTTATGCCAAAAAAATCGAATTCTGGACCATAGTGCGATGGAAGCACCGGCTTGCGCGCAATAACCAGTCGTCCGTCCAATCCAATGTTCCACGTCACCGTGCTGTTTCGTAGTTGTCCAATTCGTAGTTTTTACCAGTACTGATTGCCACGTTTTTTTCATCATATTCCGCTAGACATATCAAGCACGATGTCGCCACGTCCACGCAGCGCCATCGCACTGGAGAGCAGATGTACTCGAGGTACTAACTCCTACCGATGCCGAGTCTGCACTGGGATCCATCCGTTACGGAAGTGCCGCCGATTTCTTCGCTTGAGTGCCGAGAAGCGGCTACGGGCAGTCCTCGCCAATCGATACTGACCCAGTTGTTTGGCTCACGAGCATTCCGACGGAGCGTGTCGGCGAGAAGACTGTTGCAAAACGTGCGGCCAGATTCATCACACGTTGCTGCACCTTTTCGAGCAGCCGTTGGCTGCGCGCCAGCCGCGTCAGGAGGCTCGCCGGTCGCCGAACCAGTCGTCTGCTACTCCACGGCGTTCCCCAGCCGTGCGTCGGCCCTCATCTGCTACTCCACGGCGTCCTCCAGCCGTTCGTCGGCCCTCATCCGCCACTCCACGGCGTTCCCCAGCTGTTCCTCGGCCCTCCTTCGCCGCTCCGCGGCGTTCTGTAGCCGCTAGTCCGCATTCGTCCGCCGCTCCTCGGTCCTCTGCCGTCACACCACAGCGTGCTTCGAGGACTCATCAGCAGCCGTCCGCCGCGCATGGGCATTTTTCCGCCACCCGTCCGAGGAGCCCGCAGAGCGAGGCCACCGCTCCCTCACTGTCGTCGCTGTTGCAGCGGCACAGCGTGAACCTGCTACCGACTGCGCTGGTACGGATCCATACAGGGACGCAGGTCTTCGATACGGCGGTACTCATCGACCCGTGCACATCCACGAGCTGCATCGACGCGTCGCTGACAACCGCTTTCCGACTGCCAACGACTAGAGTTGGGGATGAGCAGGTGTGTGCGGCCACCGTAGGCTCCAGCAAGACAGTGGTGTCCGGTTCGAGGTCGTATTTAAAGTCGAACCCCATGTGCGCATTCGCACTCCAGTCCGGGAGCTGAGCGAGACGGTGCGGGCCCACTTCCGGGACGTTACCCTGGCTGATGAGCGGTTTTACCTACCCGCGACCATCTCCGTGGTCCTAGGCGCGGATATGTATCCGCGAGTGATTCAATCCGGCTTCATGAAGATCCAGGAAGGACTGCCGGTGGCCCAGAGCACTGTTTTCGGATGGGTCGTGTCCGAAGCCTGCCACCAGCCGTAACAAGACCTATGTTGCAACACGGGTGCTTGCAGGGGGGGCGGAATGTTTATGCGAGGGGCCACTGTGCCGCCTCAGGGGACAGAGCTTTCGCTCTCGTCCGCTCTCGCCCTCTTGTGGGCTTACGCTCTCGCGCTCCGGAGTTCGGGCTCGGTTTTCGTCGCTCTCCCGTGCACGCTTAAGCGGAGTTAAGCGGGCGGGAGCGCGACTCTACTTTGTAAGCTAGGTTTAGCTCCATGTATGAATGCGAAGATTAAAGTTGAATTCCCACGACGCCCCCGCTTCTTGTTCTTTTTCTTCTGGTGTGGCTTTGGTTTCCCTTTCGGACTTCTTTTGCTCTGCGACGTGGGAAAAATATTTCCACATTTGGAGGACTAGATCGCCTCCCTACAAAACAATTATGTTTATTTTCAATTTTGTTATATAGTTTAGAATTACGTTTCACAATTATGTTTTAATATAAGTTCTATTCGTGTTCACTTTTGTCTTTTTATTTCTGCTTCACTAACTTCTTGTTTCTCTTTTATCTTCTCGTTTTGTTACACATCTGTTCTTTTCGAATGCTTGTTACCAAGTCATCTGCTTCTCGCAGGCAGCTCTCTTTTTCAACCCCCGATATGGGCCTTGCCTCTTTTTGAGAGAGCAAGCGGCTCTCTCAAAAATAATGTGCCCAGAGCATATTAATCATAATTGGCCTGCTACACTATTATCAACTTCAAATTGTTCAAAGAAATATAATCTCTTTCTTATAGCACGGTATCCAGAGAGAAGAAAACTGTTGCAAAGCAGTAAGAGAGAGCGAGAGGCAAATAGTTTGAAACAGCTTGTCACCGAGGTCTGTTTCAAAGGGTGGTATCCAGTACAGGTTTGAAAATACTAGAAAGTGGCATGGCGTTACCAGATTATTTGATGCGCGCTTTTTAGTATTTCCATAACGCGTAGCGAAAAAGAATAAAAAATTTAATAAATCTGTCTGTTACCAATGTTTGCCTCTCGCTCTGCCCTTCACATATTGCAAACAATGGATCCCGGCATGAACAAAAATGCGTGGAAAAGTCATATTAAAAGAGCGAATACAGTCCTAATTGACTAGATAAAGGCAAATACAATATATTGGGAATCGGGAGATTATATGAATTTGCATTAAAAGATCTGGGACGAAAAAGTAAAATTAAAAATAAGGATGCAGGACTGTCGAAGGGAAAATGGGACACTTTTGCATCTTATTATGCAACTGGCACAGAACAGCTTCTCCTCCATGGGTATGGGCACTGGTTCCATCATGTTTCTCCCTGAACGGAACACCCACCCATGCCTAAAAGAGCCCATATACAATCATCCGAGTTCCTTAGACATGTACTATGGGCAGTCCAAGGCAGGCGCAGCCGCCGGAACGCATGTCAATAGCTTTGGGACAATTAATAATCTAAAACAAATCATAAAAAGATGAATGTGTGTGATGTTTCAAATTTTGCCGGTTGTCAACAAAGTATGACTGCATCATTGCCGTCAAAAAATGCCTATCTACAAGTTGAAAGAGCAGTCACACTTCAAAAGAATAAACATTTTTGCGCTGCGTGACAACTTTATTTGCTGGATACTGAGCTTATGAGTTTAAAAATGCGTTTATCGATCAGGATCTGCCATTAAGAAAACATCGCTTTAAGCTAGGTACTAACATAAGCTAAATTTTCTTAAAGCGGCCAAACTCCATATAAAAAAACCAAAGCGAAAAAAAGAAGAACTTTCTGACTCTTCGCTTTCTCGGGTACTAACATAAGATAAATCTAGCTAGCGAAATGGGTAAGAGCGTTGCCAGATCAGGAAACAAAACAGCTGTGATTCCGCTTTCGTAATAAATAAATTTATTTATTTCGAAAGCTAGATATGGTGGGAAATTCAAAAATAAAAACATTGCTCGTATGGGGCGCTTTTATTGTGCCCAGGAAAAGGTTAATTGTATAACATCCGTATTGATAAGGGTTATTATATGGGATTTAATTCACAATAGACATTTTAAATAAGAAAAAAATCCGTCTGTGGGCGGCGGCGGCGTTGGCGCCTCCTGTTATTTGCCTTCAGCTATTTAATTGCGAATAGATCAATAAATAGTATTCCAATATCGAATCCGTTCCTGTTCATTATAATTTAATTTTATAAAGTTTGTTTACATAAAACAGCTGTGCGTACATGTCAGTATAAACCCATTTACGCGTTTTCTGCCTTTTCCTTAAGATATTTGGCCACACTGGTTCCCGTCGAAATATATAGCAATTGAGCGAGGGTCTTTCTTAAAGCCGCTTTAAGAAAATTTAGCTTATGTTAGTACCTAGCTTAAGACTGTTAACATTTGACCTGCAAAATTTAATCGATATCTACTATCACATTGGCTAAAATTGATGTCTTCAATACAAAAATTTTAAACACGGAGGACATAAAAGAAATATTAAGTCACGAACAAATCATCACAGATTTAATGGATATCTCTGTGTTCAAAATTGCAATTCATAAAGACCTACTTATTATTTATATAAAATACCCTATAATTTCGCACAGATGCGACATATACTATGCAAGAGCCATTTCCAAATTAGATGGAAAACTAGTAATAAGCAATCAAGTCGCAAATTGCGATAATACTTATTATGAAATGTCTACATTTAAGATCGAACTTTTTAACAACTACTGTATCATTAGTAAAGTAAAAACCTGTTTTTCAAAATTATTAAATGGAGAGAAATCGACTTGTAAGAAAATTAGAGAAAAAAATAAAAAAATAGACACGATTCAAGACGGTGCCATTTTTATAAATGGTAACAATATTGTTAACAACTACCATTTAAATGGATCTTTCCTTATAACATTTAATGGTACAACCATCATTATCAACATTTCTTATACAAATATAGAAAACAAAATTCTTGATTATATAGCTGCAAAGCATTTCACTAATTATGAAATCTCCGATTACATTCTGTCAAAGAATTCAGAACTATCTTTAGATAATATTAAAACTTTAAATCCTTTTATTAAAATTAATAATACTAAGATATCACTTTCTTTTATATTATTAATTTTAATCATTATATATTTAATTTTTTTTATTATTATTAAATATATTCATGTTATATTTGTAACCAAAAAACATCGGCCAGATACAGAAAAATCTTTTAATCAAGAAGAATTTTTAACAGAATTAAGGGATCATCTTAATGAAACTCGAAATGAATCGGGACGCTCCATTTTAGAAGGGGGAGAGTTATCCAGCCCATGATTCAGGGGATCATACCCAATTTATAAACAATTTTTCGAAATCCAATCTGAACGATTGGCTTTCCTTTGTTCTCAAAGTTGCTCTTCGCCGGCCTGCAACTGTTTATATAAACAAATCCAATTCTTCCCACCAAGTCGTGAGAACCAAGCCGTTGCCGGGCGCTAGGGATTTTATAGCCGCTTGGCTATCAGAGTAAAACTGTACTGTGTGTCGCCATATTTCTCGCCGTTTTTCCGTTCTCCGTTGTACATTAACTTGCCAACGGTCGAGGCATATTAACATACATAACATATATGTGTATGCATCCTCAGCATACACACGCGATATATTTACATATTTCGGCGCAACTCCGCGCAAATCAACAAGTGAAAAGTGAAATTGTGTGGTGAGAAAAAGGAATAATAACACCAGTTTCGGGCAGATCGTAGAACGGGCGACGGGCACACTAGGACCTGCCAGGGTCTATATAAAGCGGGCGGCTGGCCGTATATCGCCACTCAGCAGCCGACAGCGATCTGTCGAGGTAAGCCCTCTAGTAGTCAGCAGCGAAGTCATTTTGGTAAGCCGGATCAGTAGGTCTGGTAAATACATTGTAGTTAGAAGTAGTTTGTAGTTAGTAGCTTTCTCGCTCGTGGCAGAACTAGCGGTCCCCATGATACAATTAGAAAGGTAGTCCAGGCACTGAACTGACAAATAGAGTGTTAATAAACCTTTAACTGGCCCATGTAGTACAAAAAAGCCTACTAGATATCAAAGAAGTGAATTTGCGTATATTCTTGAGCTTGCAGTCAGGGTACAGCCTAGAGACTGCTCCCACAACATTCCTTTTTCTTCACATTGTGGTGCTGTCAATAATGTCACTCCAAGTACAGTGGGGAGCAACAGTGATTCAACGATCAACATTTTCATGTTTGAGCGCACATAACAGTTAAACGAATAAAGTAAATGAGATAAACTTTTTTTTAATTGAACACCTTGTTTATTTTCTACAATTAGGTATATATAGCAATATTCAAACAGAAGAAATGGAATTGTTATAATTAAAAAACGAAAACTAGTGGCATGTACTCAGTTTTGCACCTTCCGCTATTTTCTCATATTTTTGCTCCTGTTAATTTCGTCTCAGCAATTGACCTGCAGATTTACCTTTAAATGGCTTGCATTTATTTTTTGTTGTCAGAATCCAGAAAATTACTCTCTGGCACAATTTCATAGTTGATTTGTTAAATTTGGAACTTAGTCTCAAACTATTTGCGGAAAAATGAATAAACTGTCTACTGATAAAAAAATAGTATTGTCTCCCTGACTAAAAATGGGTCTACGACCCGAAATATTTCTGAAAAGCTGAAAATTAGTCTGTTAGTAGTTCTCAAGGACCAGAAAAGACAAAATGTTTATACCGTCGCCTTCTAATATACTCTGACGCTCGTCTAATGATGCCTAAAATGAGAAAAAATATACTTTTAAAGCCAAAATAAGCTTCTACAGAAATGAATTAAGGCATAAGTCGATGGCCAGCTTAAAGAGCGCTAGGTGGGATCGGTTACATCGCAGCAGTAAAACAATACTACCAGTTTTATCCGAGAAAAATGTTAAGGCTCGACCAAAATTTGCAAAGGCGCACAAGAACTGGACAATAGAAAACTGGAAACGTGTTATCTAGTCGGACGAATGTTAGTTTAATAGTTTTCAATGAAATGGAAAGCTGGACTTTTGGCATAGACCTGATGACAAGCTTGAAAACCATTATGTGAAGCAAACAGTGAAACATGGAGGCGGCAACACAATGGCATGGGGGGGTTTTTTCGTATTCGCACGTTGGTCCGTTGCTCAAAATTGACGGGATTATGCGAAAGGAGGACTATTTGAGCATTTTGAAAGCCAAATTCCCAAATTCCGCGAGCAGTGAGCATTTTAAGATGATGGAGTGTTCAGCGCAGAGTCCCGACCTCAATTCGATTGAAAACCGATGGTCAATCATAAAGAGACGGCTCGGACAGTATCAATCAGCCCCATCCAACTGGGACGATCTTTGGGGGCGTCTTGTATTAGAGTGGAATAATATTCCGAAAGGAATTATAGAAAAATAAGTTAAGAGTAAGCCATAACGTATGAAAAATGTCATAGAAAATATGGGTCCCTTCTTGAATATATATTGTGTAGTCAATTAGATATAGTCAATAGAGGGTGCAAACCCACTTTCATAAACGCTATCCGAGAGGAGGTCTTAGACCTCACCTTGGCTAGTAATTTTCTATCCGATTGCATAACGAACTGGAGGGTTACCGACGAAGCCACGCTATCAGACCACCAGCACATCCGGTTTGATTTACCTGGTCAAACGGAACTCAATACTTCGCTATACAATCGGAATAAAACCAACTGGAACATGTTCACAGCCTCTGTGGCTATGAAAGCTGACCAACTCATCACCAACTTTGCGTCTGTGAGTGACATAGAGATGGCTGCTGACCAGCTTCATGATGTGCTAATCACTTCCTTCCAGGACAGCACAGTCCTAACCCGTCACCGGTCAAACCGCGAGGTCCCCTGGTGGAGCGATAGGCTTGCGAATCAGAGACAGGAAGTTCGCAGGCTCTTCAATAGAGCCAAAGCGAATCGGAACTCCTGGGACACTTATAGGAGTGCTGTCACGGAGTATAACAAAAATATTAGAAGAGCTAAGCGGGAAAACTGGCGCAACTACTGCGAAAGTGTGCAGGCACTACCGGAAGCAGCTAGACTGCAAAAGGTCTTTGCTAAGGGCTCAACTAATGGGGTGGGGCTTCTAAAGAGAGCGGATGGTTCTTTCAACCAGGACCGCAAGGAAACGCTAGTGCTTTTGCTTGAGGTGCATTTCCCAGGGTCTCGGTTATACACGCATGGCGAACCAAATGGGTTATCCACTCCACCGAATAGGCGCGACAACAGTCTGTCCGGTATTATCTTCGATCCTGACAAGGTCAGGTGGGCAGTCAAATCCTTTAGCCCCTTTAACGCCCCGGGGGGTGATCAAATTTTTCCAGCCTTGCTACAACATAGCATTGAGATAATTATCTCCCCACTTGTCGGTCTGCTTAGAGCCAGCTTTGCATGGGGATATATACCACAATCTTGGAGTCAACGTGGTTTTTATTCCTAAACAAGGCAACCGGGCTCTTGACCAATCCAAGTCATACAGACCGATAAGCCTTTCGTCTTTCTTTCTCAAGACTGCGGAGCGGCTTGTGGACTTGCACGTAAGGTGCACTCTCCAGACCACCAAGCCGCTACACAAAACCCAAGTCGCCTAAATCAAAGGCGGATCGACAGAGGTCGCTCTTCACCACTTAGTCAGCAAGATCGAGAAATCCTTCAAATCCAAAGAAATTGCTCTGTGCTCCTTCCTGGACGTGGAAGGTGCCTTTGACAACACTGGCTATCAGTCAATCTCCAGAGCTCTATCTCGTAGGAATATTGATGCGGCAACCGTAGCCTGGATAGAAGCCATGCTACGACAACGGGAAATATCTTCCACGCTAGATGCGACAACGGTCCGCATTAACGCGGCTAGAGGGTGTCCACAAGGCGGAGTGCTGTCTCCCCTACTATGGTCACTTGTGGTGGACGAACTTCTAGAAATACTACACAACCAGGGAATCGATGCCATTGGGTATGCCTACGACCTGGCCATTGTAGTCACAGGGAAGTTCGGCAACACTGTCTCCGAATTGATGCAAAGGGCACTCAATTTGGTCCTCGACTGGTGCACAAACGTGGGCCTCAACATCAATCCGCACAAGGCGGTTGTCGTACCGTTTACAAAACGGTACACCAATGACATTGGCCTCCTTGTCATTGGGGGGACCCCCGTAGAGCTCCCCAGTGATGTCAAATATCTGGGAGTTGTTCTAGATAAGCGACTTAACTGGAACTCGCACCTCAACAAGACGATTACCAAGGCCACTAATGCTTTATGGGCATGTCGTAGACTATATGGTAAGACGTGGGGCCTTGACTCCAAATCCATCATGTGGCTTTACTGCATGATGGTTAGGCCTGTTTTGACCTATGCTGCTCTTGTGTGGTGGCCCAAGGTACAGCAGGTCTCGGCCATTCAGAAATGTAGCAAGTTGCAGCGGCTAGTGTGTGCATCTCTATCGGGAGCTCTACGCACATGCCCAACTGTGGCGATGGAGAAAATCATTGGATTAACTCCGCTACACATTCACATACAAGAAGGAGCCGCTAGAAGCCTTCTTAGAATCAAGCTCACATCTGGGTTACTGACAGATGATGCTGGTCATGTTAGGATTTTGAAAAATGTTTCTGGCTTAGAGATCTGCAGCCAAACAGATCTCATGACCACGAAACTCTACTTCGGGGCGAAATTTAGGACTCTCATCCCAGACCGTAGGGCGTGGGATAATGGCAACCCTTGCTGTGACCCCGGCAGCCTGCAGTGGTTCACTGATGGGTCCAAAACTGAGCAAGAGGCGGGTGCGGGGATCTTTGGACCCAACACCAGAGTCTCGATTCCACTAGGTAAATGGCCCAGTGTTTTTCAATCAGAGATTCATGCCATTGAGGCCTGCTCCAAACTCATCCTTGCTAAAAGAATGAGAGGAGCTACAATAAATATCTTTTCGGATAGCCAAGCGGCGATCAAAGCGCTATCCTCTTGGAGGATAAGCTCCAAACTCGTCGCAGACTGCTGGACCAGCCTCCAACAACTCTCCACTGGGAACAGGGTAACCCTGTGCTGGGTTCCCGGTCATGCCGGAATTCCCGGCAACGAAAATGCTGATGAGCTGGCAAGAGTCGGCTCAGCGACTCCTTAAAATGGTCCGGAGCCTTTCTGTGGCTTAGGGTGGGCCGCAGCCAACGATATGGTTGGAAGATGGGTCAAAGGAGCTAAGTCCAGGCATTGGATATCCAGCTCAGGATGTCGTCAAGCTAAAGAGCTGATACATCCACTTTTGGGCAGGAACACTGATGGACGTTCCAGGATGGACCTAAGACTATTGGTAGCCAACCTCACCGGCCACCATGTCTTAAACTACCATCTTCACAAGATGCGTCTGTCCTCGGATACGGAGTGCAGGCTCTGTAAAGAAGACGACGAGACGACCAAACACATTCTTTGTGAGTGTCCAGCCATTATTTGGTCCAGAAGGAGGCACCTGCATAGCGAGCTCTTGACAGCTTCGCAGATCAGGCAAGCCTCGACCAGAGACCTGCTAGCCTTCATAAGGGAGGCTGAGCAACTCTTGTCTCATTAGGGAGCAACATAGGCACAAAAGATCGCTCGGTCGCAGTGCCTTAAGTCTCTGTAGGGAGATCTCCCCCCAACATTTATTTTATATGGGTCCCTGAACAAAATATTAATAAAGAATTTATTTATTTTTTTTTTTTTAAATGGTGCAAAACTGAGTACATGCCACTAGTTTTCGTTTTTGAATTATAACAATTCCATTTCTTCTGTTTGAATTTTGCTATATATACCTAATTGTAGAAAATAAACAAGGTGTTCAATTAAAAACAAGTTTATCTCATTTACTTTATTCGTTTAACTTTTATGCGCGCTCAAACATGAAAATGTTGATCGTGGAATCACTTTTGCTCCCCACTCTACATGCTTGCGGCAATTAGAACAATATGCCATGTTTACACAAGGGTTAAAGATTTCAAATTTAACAAAAACAAACATGTACTGATTTCAGTGCCTGACGAGAGCTGACTGGACTACCTTTCTAATTGTATCATGGCGGTCCCCAAGGATTCCTCTCTCTCTCGGCTGACCTAGCTGTCCCAGGTGAGGGTTTTCTCGTGCTTGCGGCCGACCTAGCGGTCCCCAAGTAAGTCTCTCTCTTGCGGCTGACCTAGCGGTCCCCAAGTTAGGGGTCTCTTGCTCTTGTGGCAGACCTAACGGTTCCCAAGTGACTCTCTAACTCGTGGATGACCGAACGGGCCTCGAGCATATTAATCCTTCCCGCAGACATCGACGACCCGGACGAGAAGGACACCCCGGCCCCGAATCACGGCTTCCAGAGCGGCGACTTTGTAAATTTTAAGATAATAAAGATTAAGATTTTTACGGCATAAACCCCAGTTTTCTACTCTGGGCCTGGGTCGGAATCTCTTTCTGCAACCACAACTGAACCAAATAAATGTCTGCGACGACCCTGGGCCACCCCTGAGCTGCCCGAAACCCCGATTAACCGTCACAAGTTCTCCAATGACCAACTCATGATCACTGTATATAGCTGCTCCCCTTTTGTTTCGTACGTCCAGTAGTGAGTGTCTCCATTTCCTGCAAATGCATTTGTGGTCGATTTGGTTGCGCGTGTTACCACTTGGAGATGTCCAGGAGTATTTATGACATCTTGTGCGAATATTGTGCCGCCGATGACCAGTTGGAATAGCTGGCAGAGTTCCACTAATCTCTCTCCGTTATCGTTGCGAGTCCCAATTCCATGCTGGGCCATGACAGATCTTATTCCGGGACCTATCTTTGCATGGAAGTCACCCATGAGGATGGCAGCTATATGATATAGTCGTCCGATCCGGACCGTTCCGACATATATAGTAGTGAGAGCATAAGAAGCATATGTGCAAAGTTTCATTCAGATAGCTTCAAAACTGAAGGACTAGTTTGCGTAGAAACGGACGGACAGACAGACAGACGGACTGACGGACATGGCTAGATCGACTCGGTTGTTGATGCTGATCAAGAATATATACTTTATAGGGTCGGAAATGCCAGGGTATAAAAATTATAACTTAGGCAATTTTCAACATATTTTCATTCAATTTCAGACATGGCCATTTTGTAATATTTTAGAATTTCGGTTTTAATTTGATCAAAATCGGACCACTATATCATATAGCTGCCATAGCAATATATATATAGATTCATTTGTTTGTTCGCAACATTTTCGTTTGCAACATTTATGTCAGTACCCGAGAAAACGAAAGTCTTACTTACTTACTGCAAGGGTATTTAAACTTCGGCATGCCGAAGTTAGCTTTCTTTTTTGTTTATATTCAGTTTTACGTTGTCTATGCTTCTCCGAGTACGATTTTCTTTTGATTAAAAATTGTTTTTAATATAATTTTTTTGTAAAAAGTTTCATTTTCACCCATGTTTTTTCACCTGTGGGAGGGTGTAAAAATTAAACAAAATATTAAAAAAAAATTCGTACTCGGTGAAGCATGTTTGATAAAGAAATGGGGAAAAATTTGGTTCAATTCGATGAAAATTACTGGTAGAAGTTATACCAGAAATTTGAAAAAAGGTGATTTTCGGGAAAATGCGTATAAAGATAGGAAAAATGGTCGAAACGTATGGAGGTGGCCATCTTTCGGGCTTCGTTTTCCCATGAAGGAATTTTACAAAACCCTTTATGTGGCGTATTCCTCAGATCCTCTATATTTTAATAATAAAAAAAAAATATAATTTAAAAAAAAAAATCGTAAGTAGAAGACCCCCTTAAGGGGTTATATACCTCTTTTTTTGTTTTTTTTTTAAATCGAAAAATTTGTTTTGCTGAATCTTAAAGTACAATTCATAATAAACATTTTCCCAAATTTTCATAGAGATCCGAACAATAGTTCCATAGGAAAAAAGCTTTTTGTGTCGCGGTGTGTCACACTCAACACACTCAACCTCGAACTTTAAATGCGATTATCTCGAAATCGTTTTTTTTTTACAAAAGTGCCTTTGCCGTGACTACGATTCCGCAAGAACCATTTGATCGAGATCTGCTTCATTTTTTTTTTAAATTGTTCGTAATGAATGTGCGGAGTTCGTAAACGATTCAGTTTTCAAGAAAAAATTTTAATTTTTTAAATAAGAATTTTTGAATAAAATTTTTAGTGCTAATAAAATTAACTTTTTAAAAAAATCGTTACGGTTTACAGAAAAAAAGCTATATTCATTAAAGTAATCGTTCACGAACCAGAAACAACTTTATACTAATGAAATTTTTTCTGTTTTTTGACCTCAGTTGACCTGCTGACCTTCAATCGTAGTTACCGCGAGCCTCCTTAAAAAAAATGGGTTTGGTAGAATCGCCATAACTCCGCTAATTATTTTTATTTTTTCAAGAACAATAGCTTCCTTTTTTTCTTCAAAAGATGTACAATCAATAGATAATAACATTTGTGTAATAAAATGACTGCTTCATATTTAAAAAAAATCCAAAGTTTCATCCATTTTTCCGCTGAAAAAGGTATATAACCCCTTAAGAACCAGAATTTCAGAAATACTCTGTTTTTTTAAGAAAGAAACAAAACATGAAAACATGAATTAAAAATCAATACGTTTGGTTTGTTTTGTAATTAATTTATACCAAAGTTTAGGTTTTTTATTTATCGATTGAGGCAGTAGGAAGTCTGCCGGGTCAGCTAGTAGAAAATAAATAGACAATAAATAATAGAGAAGGCCGGGGTGAATTCTCAGTCGGGGCCAAGGAACCTACACAAGAAATTTGTATAGAAGGCTGGAACCTGTAGTTAGGAATTTGTATACTCGAGTGGAGAGGCCGACAGCGTTATGATTAAACGACCCTTTACCGCAGATTATTGTAGTAATATTGTAGTAATTTAACCCCAATATCTGGCGGCTACGCTGCTTGGCGGCCGGCAGTTGGTAATTTAATAAATAAGCCCCCTGGCGGCGACCGATCGGCTTTACGATCGGTAACAATGTGCCCCGGCTAAACGACCTCTGGCGGGCACGGGTCGCACTAATTGGCGATTGGCCTGGGTGTGTGTTCTGGCCAAATACAGGGGTGGATTCAGTGGGTCGCGGGTTTTGGGCGCCGGGGCTCGCGGCGATCCCACAGCAACAGGAAAAAGGGGAGAAGAAATAAGAGGGAATCCTAAGGGCGTTCGCAGGGCTGGCCGGGAGTACTCCTCCGGCTGATCGCGAAGGCTATATGATTCTCAACTGCTCCAGCTGGTCTCGATGGCTACGGGAGGTTTTACGGCTCCGGCTTGGCGCGGAGGCTACAGCGATTTTTAACTGCTCCGGCTGGTCTCGGAGGCTACTGGATGCTCTAATGCTCCGGTTTGACGCGGAGGCTACAGGGATTTTCAACTGCTTCGGCTGGTCTCGTGATTCCTTGCAAGCTGAGCCAAGCTGAGTTTCATGCGGGATGCGGGGGACAGGTTTAGGAGCAGCGGTGGTAAAGGCGAGAAATAAAGGGTGCAAATTTGTGTGTGTGTGTGTTCGATATGTGTTTTATTGGAGTAGCCCCTAGTATTGTTCTTGCGTTTTGCGTCTCTAGCACGTGTTTTCTTGGGTCTGCCCCGGCAGAAGTTTTGACTCGCGGAAAACGAGTCTATTCGCGGTGACGATAGGAAACAGAAGATACAAAATACAGAAATACAAAAAATTGGAGATCGCACATAAGCCAAGCTTACGTTATCCGACCATCGTATTTTCGTGAGCTTTATGATCGATACTTCTATCGATATAGCGTGGCCGGTTCGGGGGTTTGAGTCTGACTAAGTTTGACAGGTTAGGGAAAAATATACTAGGCAATGCCTTAAATCGATATAACTAATGGGTTGGACTTCAGGTCCTTAAGTCTACGGTACAATTTAGTATTTAATATATACCTAACCAATATGGAATGTGAAATATATATATATATATATAAAGCGTTTGTGCGACCTTGCGCCAGGGTCGTTACAAGCACAATGGAGTCAACAACTTGTAATAATAACACAGTGTAACCGTGATTCTGAACTTTTGAAGTGACCTAGTAGAGATTTTTAAGCAGGTCGAATATAACACAAAACCATGTTTGAAATTCTTCTAACACCCTCAAAATCTTGATTTATGTTAATAAAAACAGTTTTTCGGCACTTCTTCACTTTGAAAAATTCCTGCTCGGAAAGTATTTGATCAATTTGCAAAACGCATGGCTTTTTTTTTATAGATTTGTGGAGTAGCTTACAGGAAAAAAATAATTTTTTGTTTGTTTCGAATGAAAAAGGCAAAAATTTTGCTGGGAAATATGCAACTCGCACTTTTTTTTCGTGTTTTTTCGGCTTTGATGCCATTTTTTTAACAAATCAAATCAGACGGTTAAATCAAACCAAACCGGGGCCTATATATACGGCGGCTGGCTGTATATCTCCACTCAGCAGCCGATAGCGATCGGGTCAGGTAAGCCTACCTAGTAGCACGAATCCAGTAGTCAGCAGCAAAGTAATTTTTGGTAGAACCGTATCAGTAGATCTGGTCCCTAAGTGACTCTCTCACGGCTGACCTAGCGGCCCCCGAACTAGGGTTCTCTCGCTCTGGCTGCTGACTTTGCGGTCCCCAAGTGACTCTCTCTCTCTCGCGGCTGACCTAGCTCTTGCGGCTGACCTAACGGTCGCCGAATTAGGGTTCTCTCGGTCTTGCGGCTGACCTAGCGTTTCCCAGGCCACGGCTAACCGCTCATGCAGCGCCAGGCCCGAGGGCGCCTCTTCTTCTTTCTCTTTCTAGCTCCCAGGACGATTCGGGACAACTGACGGCGGCCATCGTCCTCTCGCCGCTGGACGACACTTCGCCGCGGAACGACGCTCTAGCTGCTGAACGACGCCCTCGCCGGACTCGAGCCCACCGGAAGGAGTCCGACCCAGACCAGCTGCGCGGATCTTGGCGATAACAATTCCAACTCTACTGTACTACTTTTCCCTGAATAAATAAGCCTGATACTCAATTAGGCTGGCTGCTTTCCCTTCCAGCAACCACATCCGACCCAAACAAATATCTGCGACGACCCTGGGCTACCCCTGAGCTGCCCAAACACCTACTAACCGTCATACACGCACAATGGAACATGCAGCAAAATTAAACATTCACTAAGTGGGTTTAATTGGTTCCGCTTCGGAAAGCTACCACACCTCATCTAGAGCGATCATTTCGAGACATCATACCATCGGGCTCCGATGGTATACCACATCCCAGCGAGATCCCAGCAATCACCGCCAACAAAAGACGTCAACGCGATGGCCCCAGCACCTCCAGCCAAGCAGCCAGGGCACGGACTCATCGTCAGCGCCAGGAGACCACCCACCAGGCGCAAAACTAATTTTAATTTTATGAAATTCGGACGGCTATATCTTATACCTTAATTCCAACATATTTCTCAGATCTTTTAGAATAGTAAAAGATTTTAATGACACTCTCAATTTTGAATTAAATAATTTTTGAATAATTTCTAAGACTTGATAAAATGGAAATAATAACACTTCCGACAAATGGATACGACCAAAAAAACAAAATTAAAACAACACTTGGGCTAGTCCTAGGGTTTGCGCTGCACACGAATATACAAAAAAATGTTAGCTCGCTTATCAACGAAATTGTATAAAAAAAACCTAACACAGTAACTACCACGAAACCTAATCAACACAACTACAAACAATCAACACTTCACCAAAAATAATTTTTTTTAACAAATTAGAGATCTGCTGTTTCACCAAATGAATAGACAGACAAACCTACATGACTAAATCAACTTTGTTGGTGTTTCTGAATGTATGTATACTTAAGGGGGTCTTCTACCTTCGATTTTTTTATTTTCGATTTTTTTTTTAAATTTTTTTTAAATACTAGAGGATCTGAGGAATACGCCATATAAAGGGTTTTGTAAAATTCGCATTCCTTCATGGGTAAACGAAGCCCGAAAGATGGCCACCTCCATACGTTTCGACCATTTTTCCTATCTTTAAACGCGTTTTCCCGAAAGTAGTGTTTTTCAAACGTTTTGGCACGATTTTGACGAAACCATAGAAGATATCCAAGATCTGTAAAGCGTTACTTATTCACAAAACATCTCGCTAGGTCTAGACACAAGCTTTTTCCCACAAAATTTTTTTTTCAAATTTTTACAGTCATTTTTAGATTGAAAAACATGGTCAAAAAATGAATTTTTTTTTATATCGCTGCCATTTTGTGAAATTTGCAAATATTAAAAAAAGCTTGTGTCTAGACCTAGCGAGATGTTTTGTGAATAAGTAACGCTTTACAGATCTTGGATATCTTCTATGGTTTCGTCAAAATCGTGCCAAAACTTTTGAAAAACACTACTTTCGGGAAAACGCGTTTAAAGATAGGAAAAATGGTCGAAACGTATGGAGGTGGCAATCTTTCGGGCTTCGTTTACCCATGAAGGAATGCGAATTTTACAAAACCCTTTATATGGCATATTCCTCAGATCCTCTAGTATTTAAAAAAAATTAAAAAAAAAAAATCGAAAATAAAAAAAATCGAAGGTAGAAGACCCCCTTAATAGGGTCGGATGTGCCACCTTCTGCATAATTATCTGTTGGTATAAAACACGCTGGCCTTATCTAATATTCATGTGCATAGATTTATTGAGCATAATCTACCTATAAAACAAATACTTACGGGATTGTATTGTAAAGCCGTAATATATGCTTGAACTGCAGACTCCATATCACGTGCAGCCACTAATGCAGCTGCTAAGTTTATATATCCATCAATAAAGTCCGGTTTAAGACGAACAGCTCTTCGATAATTATCCAATGCCTCCTGCAATTGCCCACGTTCTTTGTATACGTTTCCTAAATTGCTACAAGAAAAGAATAAATGTATGCATAATTGTAAGTTGAAAGAGAGATGATTACATGATCATTAATATTTTTAAAGAAACGTGCAATGTTTAAGCATTTAAATGTTTAAATCGCTCTCTTAAAAAGTGTAATTTTAAAAGTCGTGTACACGACTACTTACCAATCGTACACAGCAAAAAACAAAAGAAATTTAACACGCATCCGTCCCTTTTGTCAATTTGACACATTTTTCATATTTAAGTCGATTTTTCGTTCATTAGTAGCAAAAGTATTTTATAACATTTTGGCTCACTGAACGAATTTTGACGAAATTTTAAAATCAAGAAGAATTTTTTTCTAGGAGGCTTGGAGCGTGGCAACACGAAACGTAATTAATCTGTCCCTTTGTGTCAATTTGACACACGACGAAAATTGTCGAAAAACAGAAAAACAACAATTTTTATTATGTTTTATGTTTTATTATTATTATTTTATTATTTCAGGTGTTTTTTTTTTTTTAATTTTTACATAAAAAAAAATTGTTATTTTTACAATTTTGACAAAGAGTGAATCTGTGGTCTGGACAGACTTTTTTGGAACATTTATCGAATTCCATAGAGTGTAAATTCGCATTAGATTTCTGTGGATACAAGTGGCACCGCGCCCGCTGCCTGGACGGGGTGTGGTGCGTCACCTGGAGGCCACCAGTCGCAGTTTTCTGCAATATGCTTGATATGTCAGCATTATATGCGTACATTGTGTATACGGAGCTGAATCCTCTGTGGAATATTCACAAGAAGAACTTCCGCAGGCGACTTTTCTTAGTCGAATTGGGCACTGCACTTGTCTCATCAACTATTGTCCGACGGTAGAGGACCCCCAGAGGGGAAGGAGCCATGACAGTGGTGAATGAAATGAGGGGAATTTCACAGGAGCCATCAACATCTAGGAAATCTAATGCGAATTTACACTCTGTGGAATTCGATAAATGTTCCAAAAAAAAGTCTGTCCAGACCACAGATTCACTCTTTGTCAAAATTGTAAAAATAATTGATTTTTAAAATTGATTTAAAAATTAAAAAAAAAAACTTGAAATAATAAAATAATAATAATAAAACATAATTTTAACAAAAAACGCAAAAAAAAAAAAATGTTGTTCTGTTTTTCGACAATTTTTGTCTTGTGACAAATTGACACAAAGAGACTTTTGTTTTTTTTTTTTTTAGGACGGATGCGTGTTAAACACGACGTAAGTACCTCGGACAGCTATTTATCGAGTTTTCGTAAAACTCAAGATATGCTCTTAGAGCTGGATAATCTATTTAAAAGCGTTAGACTGTTAAATAAGTCTCACATGTGCAACTGGTCTGCCGCACTTGGACATATCCCAAAAATCAGCGGCGAGCACGAACGTTTTCTCTTTCAAAATAAATATTCCGATAGAATTCTTTCACAATATACATTAACCAATTCAGGCCAGATCAAGTTGTTGTTAAGGACTAAGAAGCTAAGAAAAAGAAAAAGACCCGATTTGACCACTGGACCAAAGCTACTCCCTGTGCAACCCCCCATCTCAAATTGTTTTCCTTATCCACAGAAACCTCCCACTATCCTCTTATTTGGGAGGTATTATTTGTGATTACTTCTGAAGCCACCGGACGGGTCGCAGGTTGCGGATAGCGCAAGGCCTTCTGTGGAGGTTAGCTGCGAATAGCGACTTGTCGTGAATAAGCAGTCCCGGACAACAGCGGGTACCACACCGTTGTAGTACCGACAAGGCGCTTGTCTGACCGTCTTTAAAACATAGTCTTACATACTCCATACTTGTGTTCCTACCCACATCCTATCCCCAATATCTCACAAGGGCAGTGGTGACGTCCTGAGGCGAGGGTGCCACTTCACCCCCCTAAGCCAGGGTGTCGGACGGAGCCTCACCGATACCTGGCCGCCTCGGTAAGTATACCTGGCCCCAGCGTGTTAATGGGGGCTATGAACGCCGCAGCGCTGGAGGGCTCAAAGACCTCGCAAGCCGTGAACCGTCCGAAGGCGGCCTCGTACGCCAGTGTAGCCAAGGACACGAACCTTGCTATACTGGCGGGGGATTACCCGAGGAGGTTCCTGACGAAGGATGAGCTGTCGGCGGTGGAGCAGGCCCTCGTCGAAGAGATGAGGAAGGGCTGGACCGCGGCTCCAAACTTTAACGGCATCCAGTTCCGTGATGGTTTACTACTAGTGGACTGCATGGACTGCGATGCCAAGAAGTGGCTGGAGCTGACGGTCCCCAGCATCAGCACCAAGGTGGGTGTGCAACTCCGCATCTGACTGCATGATGACTTGCCGGCGACGAACATCGTCACAGTTTACCTGCCCCGTACGGCTGGTGAGACGATGGAGAAGTCCCATGTGCTGCTCAATGAGCAGAACAAGGCCCTTTTCACCGAGACCTGGCGGGTCATCCGGCACCTGGAGTCCAAGGGTGATGATGCTCGGCCTGAATGAGGAGGCGCTTACACTCCTCAAAAAGCGGGAAATGCTGGTGAGCTACAGGTTCGGCCAGCTTAAATGCCGCCTGCACAAAAAGCAGGAACCTGTGGTGGCGGAGGTACCCACGGAGGCGAACACCGACGATGTGCCAGGCACGTCAACTGCGACAGCCAAGGAGGCAGCAGGAGGGTGCTCCTCGGGCGAAGCAGCTGAGGCTATGGACTTAGCAGCAGTGGAGGCCGAGTTGGACTCGGTTTCGCTACAGGGGCTGGACCTGACGCGCCTGCACATGGGCGGCAAGGAGGAGCAAACCAGTAACGAGGAGCCATCCGATGATGAGAGGACACCCACCGAGTTGCAGTCAGAGGCCTATCTCTAGCTCTAAGGATGGTGGTCACCAGCGTGGCGCATATCAACCTGCATCACGGGAAGGCAGCCTTGGCTGTCATTGGCAGGTTGGTCTCCAGGTCTGACCTGGCAGGATCTGCGGCCTAAGTAAAGTGAGTATGCAAACCATTGCAGAAGTAAGGGAGGCATCACCGAGGGCTTGTATCTTGGTGCGAAAGGACATTAACTGTGTCGTTCTAAATTTCTCAACAGAGATCTAGTAGCGATGATGATCACCAGCGAGCACGGGAGTATTCTGGTGGCGTCGGCATGCCCCCCACCAGAGGTACAGGATCTGATGCAACATTGCAGCAGTAACAGGCTACCCCTACTGCTAGGGTGTGACGCCAATGCGCACAATGTTGCATGGGGCAGCAAGGACAACAACAGTCGAGTTGAGTGTTTACTAGATTATCTTTTATCTAGGGACCTTACTGTTTTCAATGTGGGGGCCGAACCCACATTCATTACTAAAACCAGGTCTGAAGTACTGGACATCACTTTCGGGAATGAGGGGGGCTCCCGGTTGATTCGCAACTGGAAGGTCTCCTCAGAACCGTCAATGTCGGATCACAGGATCATCCTGTTCGACATTCATAGCAACCTTAGTTTCAGCAGGGTTATCAGGAATCCACGACGGGCTGACTGGCCAGCCTATCAGTCATGTTTGGGATTAAATCTGAGCAGACTGAATCAGAGTAGGAGAGTATCGTCTCCAGAAGATCTTGAGCAACTCTCAAGAGAAGTAGGAGAGACAATCTTGGATGCATATCATGCAAGCTGTCCCGAAAAATCCATAGAGTCCAGTAGGGACAATCCCTGGTGGAATAGGAAACTAGGACTACTACGTGCAGAAGTCAGGAAGCTGTTTAACACAGCGCCAATTGGGAATCTTCCACCAATAAGCTGACAGAATATAACAAAGAAATCCGGTTCAGTAAGCGTGCTCGCTTTCGGAAATTTTGTTCCACCATAGAGCAAGCCGCACCTGCGGCCAGAGTGTTTAAGGCAATCTCAAAAGGCAAAGTACTTTCTGAACTTCGTCTGAAGAGGGCGGATGGGTCATTCACCGAGGACGAGGAGGAGAAAGCGGAACTTCTCCTGCAAACTCACTTCGCTCTGTGCAGAGGCCTGGCTGGAGCCTGGCTGCAGCGATCGTAACTGAACAAAAGATTAGGTGGGCGTTGAGTACACTCAGCCCCTACAAGGCTCCGGGGGTGGATGGAATCATACCCATCCATCTTCAGAAGGGTGTCGAACAGCTAATGCTGTTCCTTATAAGTATTTTTCGGGGGAACCTAGCAATGGGTTACATTCCTAGGGCATGGAGAACGGCTAGGGTGATCTTTATCGCGAAGGTTGGGAAGAAAGACCCCTTTCATCCCAAATCGTTCAGGCCTATCAGCCTAACCTCCTTCCTGCTGAAAACCCTTGAGAAGATTGTGGACAACCACATCAGAAACTCGCACCTGGTGCGAAGGCCTCTGCATGCGCATCAGCATGCCTATAGAGAAGGAAAGTCTACTGAATCGGAACTCTTGAGCCTGGTTGACAATCTACTGTAAAGGTCTGTAAAGGCCAAAGGGGTAGCTCTTTGTGGCTTTATGGACATAGAGAGTACTTTTGATAAAGTCGAATATCTGGGAGTCATCCTAGACAAGCGACTAATGTGGAGACAACATGTGGAACATGCTGTTCGCAAGGCCACTATGGCCTTAATGAGCTGTAGATCTCTTGCAGGGAAAAATTGGGGAGTATCTCCAAAGATCCTACTGTGGATGTACGTTGCTATGGTGAGGCCCATAGTCAGCTATGGGGGCTGCGGTTTGGGCGAATCGCGCTGACCTTGATGTCACGAAAAGCCAACTCGGTAAACTCCAGAGACTTGCCTGCACGTGCATCTCGGGCGCTATGCGCACTTGCCCATCCACTGCTCTGGATGTGCTGCTCGGGCCTCCACCACTTCACTTGCATATCAAGCACAGTGCGCGCAGATATACCATGAGGATAACGGGGGAAGACCAGCTGACTCGGCTGCGACTGCATCTGACCTGTTATAAGAATATCCGCAGGATGTTCAATTGGCAAATTTAGCTTTGATAAGCTCTTCAAAACGGAGCTTAGTAACAAGTCGGAGTGGACCAACATGTCTACCACCTACGATGTGAAACCACATGCTATTAGATGGTACACTGACGGCTCACTAACAGAGGATGGTGCGGGTGCGGGTGTCTGCGGACCCCGTCTCAAATATCACGAACCTCTAGAGAAATTCGCCAGTATCTTTCAAGCGGAGGTACACGCGATAGAGAGATGTGCCTCGTTCAAAATTGAGCGGGGCTACAATCGGAGAGACATAGCCATTTTCTCAGATGGTCAGGCAGCAATCAGAGCACTCAGTGCACATAAGATTGTTTCCAGACTAGTATGGTAATGTATAGGAACACTCAATGAGTTGGGTGTGAACAATAAAGTAACCATATACTGGGTACCAGGGCATACGGGGATCCCCGGTAATGAAGTGGCCATCATAATGGCTAGAATGGGGGCGAGAACGCCCTTCTATGGTCTGGAGCCCTTCTGTGGACTAGGGCCAAGAGTCATCAGCCAGAGCAGTCGTACCATTGTTTTGAAACATTTCTGACATTAATATTATCCAAATAGTTGGATATCATAATTTTGAAATCATTATTTAAAAAAGGCAAAAACTTTAAGGTCCTGCACTCGAAATAACAAAGAGTTTGTAAAAATGTACTCTTTAATTTCAACATACTTTCATAAACTCAATTTCAGCAAGGCTAAAAGCCTCCATCGATGCCAACTGAAATTTTTTGATTAATAATACTTTTGACAACTTGCAGGCATATTTTCTTTTGCTTTAAGCTTTGTCCTATGAACCGTTATCTCTGCATTTCGACGACAAAGAGTCGCCGAGTTAGGGAGAAGGTGTTAGGTTCATGCAGTGACAGAGTAGTCGCGCACGTCAGACATTCAGACTCCGCACTGTGCAGGCTCATTACTGAGGTATTTGACTTATAAAATAAGTGCATTAATATATTTGTATTGGTTATGCATAACACTAAGTACAGTGTGCATTCGATATGTGAACATACTACAGTAGAATTCTCAGCTCATATTCTAGTCTCTATTATACATCTACGTAATGGCTACTTGTTCCCTTGAGATGTGAACCGCTATAAATGCGATAGGGGATTTTCCACTACCCGAACATTTTTATGAACGCCGTATATCGTAAGAATATTGTGTCAAGATTTTAGATATTCCTTAGAAAAAAAGTCAAAACTATGGGTAGTTGAAACAAAAAGTTTGTAATTTGGCACACGTTTTCAACTAATTCTACATGTACTTGGAGATATATTATTATTATAATATTTATTTAACAAATTAATACATTTGATTATTAAAAAATTGTGTTTTTGCTATCCAAATTTCACTAAAAATTAATAAACTAAAAAAAAAACGACTTGAGTACCTTGGCACTTAAAGTAATCTGTTTTGCACTAATTTACCTTACCTTACCTTATTCTGCGTTTCAAATATTGTAATTGCCATAAAGACGAAAAGTTTAAAATCTTACGAAAGCCCTATTTAAAAAAAAATGTATTATATAATTTGGTTTTTAAAACTTACCTATATGCTTCCGCCAGTACCGGGTTTTGTTTTATTGCCAATGTTGAAAACTGTGCTGACTTATCAAGCCTTCTGCATTGAAAATGAATAGATGATAGTAGTAATAAAACTCCCGTGTTTGTACTGTCTTGTCGCCATAGTTGCATACAATGTTTTTCGGCACTTTCGTAGTCAACTGCTTGGTACTCCCTATGAGCCAACTCCAGTAAACCTTAAACAGAATATATGTATTTTATATATTTGTACTTCTTTATATTTGTATTTATCAATGCACCCCTTTAGAACTAGTCCCTGAAGATTCCCCACGGAATCATTTTAGATGTATATGGAATTCCCGCGGAAACGCTAGGGACTTTCCCTACAACGCTATGAAACAGAAAATAAATACCGGAATTGTAGTTACCCGGAAAAGTTGAAGTCGCACAACGAAGTCAAAATGTTAACGTAACTTTTAAAAACAGTATTTTCCAATTTTAGCTTGCACTCACATATAACAGGTTTTATTAGAACCTTGAAAGAGACACCTATGTGTTGTTTTGTTCTTTTTTTTTGTAATGTGACTAAGGGCACACCGAAATTGTACAATACAAATTTACAATAAAAACAAGTAAGAAAACTACAGTCGTTCGTGAACGACTGTTATATACCATGTACCAAAATATATCGCCGCTAGAATTAGCTCCCGATTATAAATAAAATCGGTAACCAGGGAACACCACAGCTGATCAGCTGATCGCGACTTTTGCCTATTAGAGAAATGTAAACAAACTCGCTCTTTGCAAAACCACCACCATCTCATGCACTTGCGTGTGCAAGACAGAGAAAAAGATAACCCCTCATCAGTTTTGTTGTTGTTTTGCTAGCTGCCAAATAGATAACACACACTTTCACGCGATCTTTACCAGATTTTCGGTATTGATATTGATGTTTTGATATTGATGTTATACATATGCATGCCTATGCACAAAAATAAAGATCTATGGTAATATTTTTGGCTGCAAAACGTTTTTATTGATTTGCGGGGGAGTGGGAGGGAAATTTTTAAATCTGAAAAAAACTTGATCTGCGTGCAAAACATTCCGACCAATTTGGTGGCTCTAGCTCTTATAGTTGCTGAGATCTAGGCGTTCATACAGACGGACAGAAAGACATGGCTATATCGACTGGGCTGTTGATGCTGATCAAGAATATATATACTTTATGGGGTCGGAAATGCTTCCTTCTGCCTGTTACATACATTTGCACAAAATTAATATACCTTTGTACCTACGGTACATGGTATAATTAGGGATCAAGTAGCAAACACGTCAAATAATTAAGTTTTCAAAAAAAAAAAAAAAAAAAAAAAAAAAAAAAGCAGTGTGTGTCTAGGGACACGCGTGAGGAACGAAGTTCCTTTGGCATGTGTACTGTTTAGCAGGCATGACGAGATGGAGGTCAATGAAGGAGAGACAGGAGTAAATGAAGGCGAAAAATGATTATTTTAATCTACTAACAAAGAGTATAAAGTTATATAGAGAGGGCGTCTTCAATGCTTTGACAGCGCTACGCTTGTCGGCAAGGGGAAAAGGGGAAAGAGGGAGACGGAATTACTTGTTCTATTTTTAGATTTCGCTTATAGGGTACACAATGCATAAGTGTAAGTCCGTTTTGATTGTATGTGTGCACGAACTCGACAGCGCATTTTTTGTACGAAATTTCATATTTGAATCAAAATCAAATCGAGAGCCGAAATACTTCGAAACTCGTATAGGTTTTGCTGAACCCGACATGATACAGCCTGTGGTCGTGATGGATAAATCGTTGGTCATCGTCAATGTGAACAAGGGATCGATCCCTCTCGAAAACTATTTTAATATTTTTTTTTTTTCTTTTATTATGTGTTGAACATTTTTAATTTATTTTTTTTTAATCATTATTTTAGTTAAATGGTCTTAAAACTTAAAAACCGTAATGAATAAAAATAGAACGAGTGACTGGTTTATAAAACCAAACTTTTTAACCGCATTAATATCTTATTTATAAAATAAATAAAAAAGCTTTTTTATACGTTTTTTTAATTTAAAACATAATCTAACACAGTAATAAAAAAATAAACCGAAAAGTTTATCATACAGCTAATTTGTAATATTTAAAAAAAAAAACAAAAACACCATTGAAAATTACAAAAAAAAAAACTTTATAACTATTAAAAAAATAATTAACAATTAAAAGAAGTTATCCCTTTAACATTTTTTTTATGTTTCTGTTTCTTATGATGTGAACATATTTTTCTTAATTTAATTTATTAGAAGTAAAAATATAGAAAATAAACTGTTTAAAAAACTAAGTATTAGAAAAAATAAAACAAAAAACTTTATATTTTACTGGGATTCGAACCCATGAACCTTGGATTGGTAGTCCGATACCCTAAGCACTAGGCCAAACGGCAAGTTGGCGACTGGGCGGCCAGATTCATAGTAGAATCGAGCACTGCGGGTTCCACGAGTAAAATGCGGGTTCTACCGCTGGAACCCGCCATAGAACACATTTTTTTGTATGAGATGTCCTCTCTATATAACTTAATACTCTTTGATATAACTTAATACTCTTTGCTACTAAGTAAATTCAAGAATAAAGAATAGAAAAAATATTACAAAAAATTTTCTTCGTCCAACGTGGGGCTCGAACCCACGACCCTGAGATTAAGAGTCTCATGCTCTACCGACTGAGCTAGCCGGGCACTTGGCTCCTCCCTGCCAGAACACCAACAAGAAGAAGACAGAGAGCCGGAGAGCCGTTTAACGTTACGTTACGGTTTTTCTCGGCTAGCCCTCCTCCGCCAAACTCATACCGCGCCATAAGGAACTTCGTTCCAAAAAAAAAAAAAACTATGAGAAAAAAGAAGTTAGCTTCGGCACGCCGAAGTTTGTATACCCTGGCAGCTTACAATTGGAGTATTATAAATTCACTCCGGCACCTCGAAAATTTTAGTTTCAGCCCTCGTAGGTCGAAGGGGAAGCATAAAACAACAAAATCAAGTATGCAGAATGAAACCTGAATCAATTCTGCTTTAATTGAGATATTTTTGTTTCCAAATGCATCTTGCGTTTACAAGCAGTATATAAAAATTGTATCAAAATTATACGACACATTTCGATTATTACGGCTGAAGTGGAAAATTTGGTTCCCTTTCTTTCTTTATATATTTCTGTTAATAATTTAATCAATTGGTAATAAAATCCCGTGTGGAAGTTTGTTATCCGACGAAGAAAAGGGAGGAATAAAAGTCTGCAACGATGTTGGCTTTTATATAAGCTAAATATCGTAGAAAATTGGTCAAACACATTGCGTTATCACCAAATTTTTTGATATCCGGGTTGAATACGATGTAAAGCGTAGCTCTGGAAGAAAACCAAAGTTGTTCGACCGCGATAAAAGCCGCATAATCGTTAGAGCTAGCACTTCGTACTCCACTTCGTACTTGCGGCTAGTTACAGTAAGCCTATGTCATGAATGACTGTTTGGTGGACGCTGCTATCATTGGAGTGCGTTGTCTATGAAGTCTTAAGGGGTTATATACACTTGCGTTGTTAAAAAAAAGTATATCTTGGAGAATATTTTCCCCAAAAATCAAAAAATTCGGAGCATTAGAACCAGATTGGCAGCTATTGATAGCGCGCTATCTGCAACTACGAGTCAACAGAGAATCACGCTTCACGAGCGATTATCTCGAAACTGTTTTTTTCAAAAAGTGTGGTTGCGGTGACCACGATTACTAAAGAACCGTTAACTCGGTCAGTCTGAAATTTTTCAGGCTTATTAACAACAATATTGGCCTGTGCGTGAACGAAGGATCCGCTCTTAAAGCGCTCCAAAAAACTGTACGGATTTAATTTGTTGAAAAGAACTTGTAGAGAAACTGGGCCGCAGTATGAAATTTTGACTCTGTTTTCATTATACATCTTTGCGTAATAATTTTCATTAAGATAACTTTTTCTGATGGAAAAAAAATGTAATCTTAACGGCCCATATAGATTTCGACACTATTGGAGGAGTTTGCATAAGGATCCATTTATGTTTTCTAAGCGGAATTTTGGAGGCTGAAGAATGAATACTGCAGATTATAAAAAGAAGTTGGAGGATCGTCTTCTGCCATTTTTGGCACAAAATGGGGAAAGAAATCACGTGTTTATGCAAGATAATGCATTAATTCGCTTTTCTCATAGCTTCTTGCTTTTCTCAGCCTAAGGCTGACGGCAGAAGGCGCGTGAGAAACGATGCAAAACGAAGCGAGAAGCTATGAGCAAAGCGAGAAGCTTTGAGCAAAGCGAGAAGATGGCAGAGTGAGGTTTGCGAGAAATGAAAACATTCATACGCTTTAAGCGAGTTGAAGCGATAAATACACGAGAATACAACAAAACAATCGTACGTTTTAAGCGAGTTGAAGCGATAAAGCAGGTTGCAAACTGCTCGCTCGCTTTGCTCTCGCTTTATCGCTTGAGCCCGCAACTCGCTTCGCTTTCACTCTGACATATTTCTAGCGATTGCACTTAAAAATGCATTCAGTGGTTTATCGCTCGTTCTCGCCCAATATTATCGCTTCGCTTTTCGCGCGCACCCTGCCGTCAGCCTAAGGGGCTTTTCGAGTGGCCCGAATACTTATGGAAAATTGTTTATAAATAACTAGAGGGCCCGCTATTGCATCCTCGCTTTGATCGGATGCAGATCCACACTTAAAATTCCGTATTAAATTTCGCTTTGAAGTCAGCGCACTGAATGAGAAATAAAGATTCTTTGAAGTCGAATGACAAATATAAAATGAGGCAAGGCCTACTCTAAGCCTTAGACCAATATAAATATTATCCCATTAATATTATTTTTTTAATAAAATTTATGTTTTTTATTTTTTAAAATAGGTTGCAGGTGGAATTAGAAAATTAAAATACCCATACGAATCTGGACATTTTTTTTCCGATTTTTAAAAAAAACTTCAAGTCTCTAAGACATGTGGTTTGGCCATCAGTCAGTCAGTCAGTCAGTCAGTGAGGACAAAGCATTTTATATATATACCTGGTCGAAATAAATATTGGGACACTTCATTTATTTAACACAAAATAGTAAATGGCTTTTAGTTTATTTTTTGGATATTTTATTCATAAATATAGAGAATAAATGAATTGAAAACAAATGCAAATTTTGTAATTTACTGGTCCTTTCCACGAAAATCGAAATCCTTTTGTTTGCTCCCTTAGAAATAATTATTGGTACACTAGAAAGAAAATATTTTTTTAAATATTATAGTCAGAGGAATAAAATGTATTTGTTTTACCTAATAGTGGGTACTGCCTCCATGATTAGAAATAACTTCAGCCAAGCGTTTAGGCATTGATATTACCAAATTTTTTAAGGTTTGTTCTTCGATTTTGGTCCATTCTTCGATAATTGCTTTCTTGAGCTCGGCCAAATTTTCAAATTGTCGTCCATTGCTATAAACTTTGTTCGAGAGTATCCCCCAAACATTCTCAATCGGGTTTAAGTCGGGACTACAAGCTGGCCACCCCAAAAGATCAATTTTCCGATCTTCAAAAAACTGCTTTGACGCTTTGGATACATGGATTGCAGCGTTATCCTGTTGAAAAATCAACTTTTCCTCCCAGAATGTTTCGCTAAACGGTATCAAAACTTCGTCCATAAGGCTTATGTACATCTGAGAATTCATTCGTGTTGATACAAAACATACAGGGGATCTTCCATGGTGTCCAAATGCAGCCCATACCATCAGAGATCCTCCACCAAAATTGCGAGCATAGCAGGACTTTCGTTCAGGACGGATATCTCTCCAGTACATCATTTTTCCATCGGGACCATCCAAGTTGAATTTTTTTTCGTCACTGAAGATAACGTTCCGTCGTGAACGAAAGTCCTTCTATGCTCGCAATTTTGGTGGAGGATCTCTGATGGTATGGGCTGCATTTGGACACCATGGAAGATCCCCTGTATGTTTTGTATCAACACGAATGAATTCTCAGATGTACATAAGCCTTATGGACGAAGTTTTGATACCGTTTAGCGAAACATTCTGGGAGGAAAAGTTGATTTTTCAACAGGATAACGCTGCAATCCATGTATCCAAAGCGTCAAAGCAGTTTTTTGAAGATCGGAAAATTGATCTTTTGGGGTGGCCAGCTTGTAGTCCCGACTTAAACCCGATTGAGAATGTTTGGGGGATACTCTCGAACAAAGTTTATAGCAATGGACGACAATTTGAAAATTTGGCCGAGCTCAAGAAAGCAATTATCGAAGAATGGACCAAAATCGAAGAACAAACCTTAAAAAATTTGGTAATATCAATGCCTAAACGCTTGGCTGAAGTTATTTCTAATCATGGAGGCAGTACCCACTATTAGGTAAAACAAATACATTTTATTCCTCTGACTATAATATTTAAAAAAATATTTTCTTTCTAGTGTACCAATAATTATTTCTAAGGGAGCAAACAAAAGGATTTAGATTTTCGTGGAAAGGACCAGTAAATTACAAAATTTGCATTTGTTTTCAATTCATTTATTCTCTATATTTATGAATAAAATATCCAAAAAATAAACTAAAATCCATTTACGATTTTGTGTTAAATAAATGAAGTGTCCCAATATTTATTTCGACCAGGTAGATTATAAAAAGAAAAACCATTAGAATCTAACAAATTGACATGTGTCGTTAAATTTCGATACAGTTGCATTCATGACAAGAAACGGGCATTTGTGCTTTACTCACAATCAGAGATAAAAATGTCTAATTTTAAGCATAATTGATCCAAGTTTCATTCAGCATACTTGATTTTGTTGTACTATGCTTCCCCATCGACCTACAAGAGCCGAAACTAAAACTTTCGGGGTGTCGTATAATTTTGGGAAAAAGATTATAAATATGTTGAAAACAGCGAAATTAACATTTTCTTTCAATAAATTTCTTGAACGTTCCTTTGGCAGCTATTTTCCGATTTTAATAAAATTAAAAACTATATTCTAGAATATAATGAAAATATGTTGAAAACTGGTCATTTTTTTCTTCAAAATTTTTCGATATAGCTTTATGATATAGTTGTCCGATACGACCAGTTCCGACTTATATAGTAGTGAGAGCATATAGAAGGCAATCAGATAGTTTTAAAACTGAGGGACTTGTTTTCGTAGAAACGGGCGGACAGACGGACATGGGCTATATTGACTCGACTGTTGATGCTAATCCAGAATATATATTTTTGCAAACTTTTTACTAAAATTCGAATACCCTGCAAGGGTATAATAAAATGTTCATACAATATTAAAAGCTTTATAATTAGTTGGGCCTGTGTTATTTTCAATAATATTTTCATAAACAAAATTGGTTACAGATGAGCTTGAAGGTTGCCAAAGCTTCGTGTGAGATGGACTGCGTGTTTAATATTTTTTTCAGTTAGCTGTTCACCAGCGATCGTTTGTTTTCCAAACGCTCAGATAGGTTTTTCCATGCTGAGCGGAAACCATCCTTGGTGAGTGGCGAATTGGAAACTATGGAATGAGCTTCACCACTAGCTTGGCATTTAAATAGAACACCTTTCTACAGAAGTCAGGGCGGGATTTTTTACATAGGCCGCTCTGAAAGTCTGCCAGCGCAGATTATCACCCGAGAAAAGTTCCCTTTCGTACGGAAGAAGGCAGCCAGACGGAAAGGAAATTTGGGGCGGAGGGGATTGGACTTGAGCTCCGTTAGAAGAGATCGTATCGATCTGTTCCATGAGCTGGGCGGCACACCTTTCGTAAATAGAATGCAAAAAAAAGTGCGAGTTGCATATTTCCAAGCAAAAATTTTGCCTTTCTCATTCGAAACAAAAAAAAGTTATTTATTTCCGGCAAGCTACTCCACAAAGCTATAAATTTTCAAATTGGTCAAATACTTTTCGAGCAGAAATTTTTCAAAGTGATAAAGTGCCGAAATACTGTATTTTGACCATATATCAAGATTTTGAGGGTGGTAGAAGAATTTCAAAAATGGTTTTGTGTTATATTCGACCTGCTTAACAATCTCTACTAGGTCACTTCAAAAGTTCAGAATCACTGTTACACTTGTTATTAATACCCGTGCTGATATATTTGTTTTTATTAGGGGAGAGTGGGGAGTTATGAAACACGCTTTGTTAAAGAGTCCAAACTTCTAAAATGTACGTTTTTTTTCAAATTTTTTTAAATAGAATATTTAAAGCAATCAATAAACTACTACCTTGTCAAAGGATTCGCCTATATAAGTTAACAACACGCTTTACCAAAAGCTTATAAAGCTTATAAGGTAAAGCTTAAGTCAGCGTCTGCAGTACTTCCTGCACGCGCCAACATAATATAAACAAAACATCAAAATCACAGAGCATTGAACTGCAGTTCACACGGGCACCTGCTCCCAATTCCAATTCCCAAGAAATATAAGCCAAAGCAGGAAATGGATTGCAGTCACACGGGCATATGCAGTTCCCGAGAAGTATTGGCAACAGGGAAAAGACAAATCATCAGCAGAACTGTAATTAACCAATTACAGCCGACTGCACCAGCACTGACACCTTCGCCACACCAGCGCTGCCACCATCGCTGCCCTGACACGCTGTTATCAATCTTGGATTCGTCGCTGCTACCGTCGCTGCACCAGCGCTGCCACCATCGCTGCCCTGACACATTGTTACCAATATTTGATTCGTCGCTGCCACCGCCGCGGCCACCGATACATAAAAAACCTGATTCACAAAAAAGTCCAGATAAGGGAACCAGAATAGAATATTAAATCAGTCTAAATTTTACATTCAATAAAGAAAGTTGATAAAACTAAATTCGTAAATTTATTTTTTTATTTAATTTATAACTAAATAAATTAACTGGCGCCCGAACAGGGACCGGTTTATAACTAACATAACAGAGCAAAACGCCTCTAAGTGTTCGCGAATAAAAGAGCAAAAAGCCTCTACGCTCGCGTCGTGACGAAAAACAAAAGTGTAAGTCGCGAATAAACCGTGTTCCGCCAAACAAAAGGGAAGACTCCCACCCACAGTGGTGGCCCTAAAAAAACAATATAAAGGCAACTCATCGCCTACAAAGACCAACGCCGTGCAAGGCCCGTCCCCACGGAACCTTCTGAAGGAAGTATCGCACCTGGATCCTCAGTAGATACAGCAAACCGGACCAAATCCAGACGATCGGGAAGGATGGCAACAATAAGCTACTTGTAAGATAGTTTTAAGGAAAATTTAAAGAGAAAAAAAACTCACAATCAAAACGCAACAGAAAATTAGAAATTAACAATTCAAATCAAACAAAACTTTAAAGAAAAAAACATATTAGCATAAGAAAACGAAAGTGAAGTGATCAACCAAAGCAAATAAACACTGTAAAAATATAAACGATTAATTGACTACAGAATACTGTAGCATAACAATTTCCAACTTTGCGATTCCCTACGAGGACCCTCCAAAGTAGAAGGAAGAAACCAGCTACTGGTTTTCAAACATATAAAAACTTTCCTCTTCGACCAAAATATTTCAAATTTCGTTGAATCACTCTCACTGGTGAAGAAAATATTTTACCACAAATTCCTTTGCGAACAAACACTTACGATTTCTATTTTTATAAGCCTGAATTAATACGACATATTCTAAAATTTTTAAATTTCATTGACCATTAATGGCAAATCCTAATAACTTACTTAGACCCCCAATGCTTCCAGCAAACCAGGTAGAACAAAACAGAGTCAATATGAACCAACAAGAACTTAACGCACACATTGGCAGACTAATTTCAGAGGCCATCGCTTCTCAGGTTCCCCAATTAATCAGACAACAAAATAACCCGAATAGTAATTTCTTAGATGTACCAAACCAAATAATTCAGCCTCAACATCGGGGAAGTCTTAACGAATTAGATAGAACACCAGATGTAGTTAAAAGCATCCGAGAGTTCTCAGGCGACCGCGGAGAATTTAGTTCATGGAAAAAGGGCGTAGATAGAATCATAGAGAACTACGAGGCACTACAAGGCACTGCTAAATATTTCGGTATAATACATACCATAAGAAACAAAATTGTTGGCAATGCCGACACAGCCTTAGAATCCTATAACGTGCCACTAGATTGGAAGGCTATTTCAAAGTGCTTAACAATGCATTACGCAGATAAGCGCGATTTGAGTACATTAGAGTACCAATTGACAACCATTACTCAGGGTGTCAATCAAACAGTAGAAGAATTCCATCAAGTAGTTTATCGTCACCTGTCCTTACTACTGAATAAAGTTGGTTGTATGGAATTATGTCGCGAGTCAGAACAAATGATGACTAAGCTTTACAGAGATAAAGCTCTAGACACTTTCATTCGTGGATTGAGAGGAGACCTACCTCGCCTTCTGGGAATGAAAGAGCCTGAAGATCTACCCCAAGCTTTGCATCTATGTTTGAAAATCGAAAATCAAACATATCGATCCAACTATGCTACAGGCAAAATTCAATCGACGGTCTTCCGACCAAACCAAAAACCAATACCAATGCCTAGAACTCAATACTTAAATTATTCGACTCCACGAGCATTTCAAAACATGCCCCAAAGAGCACCAATTGCTCAACAATATACCAGACCAATGCACAACATGACATTCTCTGGCAATCAACAACCATACGTGCAACAACCATACGCACAGCAACCATACGCAAGACAGACGTACGCACCAAACCCAACTTTCTCACCGAATCGCCCCACGGCACCAAAACCGCTGCCCCGTCCTGAGCCTATGGACGTGGACCCCAGCATCCGCACAAAACAAGTGAACTATATGAACAAACCACGGAACTTCGAAATGGGTAAACGACCAGGAAACCCCATTCCCCCTGTTGCACAGGAGGACAAACGACAACGTACTTTCAATATAGAAAGTAATGAACAAAATAATGACACTACCACACCTAGTAGCAATGACCAGAACACAGTAAACGAACAAACAGAATATGAACAGTTAGCGTACAGCCAAACAGACTCAAACGAATATGGACAAACGTTAGACGAATACCAAGAACAATACGAGTACGATTACGGGACCGATGTAGGACAAGAACAATACGCCGACCTGCATTTTTTAGAGTAAATTCCTCCTCCCTACCTTATTTTGAGGTGAACGTAGGAGGAGAAGTTTTGAGAATACTTATTGATACGGGATCTAATAGAAATTATATTAAACCTAGTTTAGTTAGTAATCCCGCTCTAATCGAGAAACCGTTTCAAGCCGTTACAGTTGGCGGTAACGTAAAAATTACACACTATAAAATGGCACATCTGTTTAATATCCGAGATGTGCGTATTGTTCGGAGGGGGATGGCTTTAACCTGGAAGGCACTCGATAATAAAAACACGGAAACTTTCGGGGTATTACGCGACGTGCGTTAAGGGGTCTTTATTGGATCGATGGTAAATTAGTACTGGTACAAGAAGTCTTAAAGCTAGCTTGGGGAGAGCGGATTAGCAGCTCTATGCACGAAAGTGCAGTGGAAGAGGGAGAGAGAAAGCGAGTGTAGGGGATCACACTGCCTCCGGAAAATCAACGCCCTTCTGGCGTGAACATTCTCCCCCCCCTTGCGAGGATACGCAGCAAAAATATAAGATGAAAACCTTCGAGGCCCCCTTAGCGAGGATACGCTGTCGGACTATTATAGGAGGCCTTTGCTCGGGAAAGCGTTGGATACGCTGAGCGCTCGCGGACATGTAGAAGTGTGTGGTGATCCTGGCCACACGACTGGCATCGGTCGTCACTGCGGCAAGATCCCGTGGAATGATGGTGGGCCAGGCAATTGACGCAGTACTTCTTTTGTATGACGGCCTGGAGCCGTTTCTCAGCGCTAAGCCGAAGGAAACGGTGGCATTTCCGAAGAGGATGGTTCCCTTGGCAGACTCGGCATGGGTAGGATAAAATACCTCGGGAACGTCTGCATTTCACCTCGTCGTATGGAACCCAGTAATTGGAGGAATCGGGAGCGGTAGTCACTCGTGTGGAGAACGAGGAAATCCTTTGGATCGGAGCAGAAGCAGTATCAGGAGCAGTCGGTTCACTGGAGGAGCAGTTGCTTGGATGCAACAAAGTGTGATGCCGACCGTGACACTTGAAGCAATTGTGGGCGCTTGTGCAATTACGGAGTTGATGACCGCTTGCAAAGCAATTTAAGCACAACCGCTTCTTCTGGATATAAGATGTACGATCCTCTGTCGTCATCTGAAGGAAGCGTGGACATAAACGCACTGGATGGTTCTCTTTGGAACATACATCGCATCTTTTGGATATCGGAACGATCCTCGTACTGAAGGATTTCAGTATTCGTGGCGACACGTCGGAGGGTGTCGGTTCTGACGGATGGAGGCGCAACTTAGGAGGTTGGATAGAATCTATAGTTTCTAGAGTTCTATGGCGCTCAGTCAGGAATGAATCAAGTTCTTGCCACGTTGGAATTTCGGTTTTATTTGTTAAGGACTGCTCCCATAGTGAGAGCGTCAGTTTTGGAAGTTTCGTAGAACACAAATAAACCAGGAGACAATCCCAATTATCCGTAGGAAGGCCGGACAAATTTAGGGATGTGAGGCAGTTCTGGATTGTATTTTGCAGCTCTTTCAAGGCTGCCGAAGATTCTTGTGCGACGGACTGCATGTTTAATAGCTTTTTTCAGTTGGCTGTTCACCAGCGCTCGTTTGTTTTCGAAACGCTCAGATAGGTTTTTCCAGGCTGAGCGGAAACCATCGTTGGTGAGTGGCGAATTGGAAACTACGGAATGAGCTTCACCACTAGTCTTGGCATTTAGATAGAACAACTTTTCAACAGGGGTCAGCGCAGGATTGTCTATATAGACCGCTGTGAAAAGGTCTCGGAAAGTCGGCCAGCGAATGTAATCGCCCGCGAAAACTTCTGTTTCGCACGGAGGAAGCTGACAGCCAGACGGATAGGAATTTTGGGGCGGAACGGGTTGGATTTGAGCTGTTGTAGAAGCGATCGTTTCGATCTGTTCCATGAGCTTTGCGGCACACCTTTCGTATATAAAATAGGCATACTCGTATTTTGCCTTTAGAGTAGGTAAGGTGTCCGCCGTGCCCTCTAAGCCAACTGAAATTTGCTCTGAACAAGCTTCGTACTCTTTCTCGACCTTATCCCATAGCGCTCGGACTTGGTCGAGATGAATTTGGCTAGTGTACTTGGATGGACTTGGTGCTGCTGGATTGCAGACTCTGGACTCGAAGTGACTCAGACGGTCACAGGTCATCGTAAATTTATTTAAACTGCAGGAAGTCATTATGGATATATTTTAGGAAAATTATATCGTATATATCTGTGTATGTTTCGAAATATTTATGTGTCGAAGCTGAATTGGAATTTAGGAACCAATCGGAATGTATTAGGAATTTAATTTATTTGTAGAAGCAGGATTGGAATTTAGGAACCAATCGGAATATATAAAATTAAATTTAATTTAATTTAATAACGAATTAATTGAATAATATTCTCTCTGCTGCAAAACGGATACGGTCACACTAATGCGGATATGGAAGCGCACTTGAATTCCTAACTGATTCAGTTAGTTGGAATTTTTATAAAAAAAATAATTTTAAAATTATTTTGTGTGCCTGGATTTATTCAGTTGACCGCTGCTGTATTTGCCGCGGTACTGTTCTTGGAGATAAGGCGTGCGTGTGAATATGTTTGTGCAATGCACAATGTGCATTCGCCGTTTGCCAATGCAGAATAGCGGAAAAATTGCCAAAAATCGGAGCTTCGACTTGCAGTCGAATATGTATTATGTATGTTTGTTTGGATGAAGCTCCGCTCAGAATAGAGCAGGGAAGAGCTGATAAATAAATGCACAAATTAAGTCGGCGTTTCTGTGCCGTGATTTTGGGGATATATTTATTTATTTATAAGAGCGGTGGACTGTATGTGTAGAATTAGAATTGTAGAATTTGTAGAATTATGTAGTTTAAAGTTTAGGAAATATTGCAAATATATTTATTTTAAGTTTAAATATTTATAAGTGTATATATTTATTTAATTTTATTTAAATTGCTTTTGGCGCTCGTAGATCAGTGGAGTGGACTGTATTGTATATCGGAGAGTGTAAATATGTAAATGCAAGCGGAACACAGTGAACGAATAGAATTTCGGAACTAGAAGTTTCACTGTGGCTTATAGCATACGTACATATATTTAAATTTACACTTGTGGATTTTGGAATGTTTATTTACTATTATTATCCAGGATAGGAATATTTATAGCGAAAATTGTTGGTGCCGATTGTAGATAAGTGGACATATGTATGTAGGTGTAGAAGTGGAAATAAATGCAAGCGGATCACAGTGAACGAAGAGAAATTCGAAATTGAAAGTTTCACTGTGGCTTATGGCATATATTTAAACACACACTTTTGGAATGTTGAATTCGCGGAAAATTAATATAAATTAATTGCGACACTAGGATTCTACAAATCGGATTCGGAATTGGAAGCTGCCGTTGTGTCGGATCAATCGGACTAGGATTTAGACACAAATCATACAAATTAACGGCAGGGCAGGAAAGTAAAATGTTTACTTATCTTGTGCGGTGTTAAAGCCACCGGAACTGCTGGAGTGGAATTATCCGGCTCTGATGGACCAAATGTTCGGAGGGGGATGGCTTTAACCTGGAAGGCACTCGATAATAAAAACACGGAAACTTTCGGGGTATTACGCGACGTGCGTTAAGGGGTCTTTATTGGATCGATGGTAAATTAGTACTGGTACAAGAAGTCTTAAAGCTAGCTTGGGGAGAGCGGATTAGCAGCTCTATGCACGAAAGTGCAGTGGAAGAGGGGAGAGAGAGCGAGTGTAGGGGATCACACTGCCTCCGGAAAATCAACGCCCTTCTGGCGTGAACACGTATTAAATTTTTCCTTTTGCCGACATTAAAATCTTTCGATGCCATTCTCGGCAACGACACTTTAAAAGAACTTAAAGCAGTAATTCACACACATTCGAATTATATGACCATTAAGGACAACGTAAAAGTAATTATTAAAGAAAAAAATATGACTCAATAAACAATATTTGCCCCCGTACATCCCATTTGTCCGATCAACAAAAAAATAATTTAGAAAATCTACTACAAAATTTTCCCAACTTATTCTCAAAACCAGACGAAAAATTGACGTACACTACTAACGTGACAGCAGAAATACGTACGAACAATGAAACACCTGTATATTCCAAATTCTACCAATATCCCATGTCTCTAAAAGACGAGGTTAATAAACAGATTTCAGAACTATTGGCAAACGGTATAATACGACCATCTCGTTCCCCGTACAATTCACCTGTGTGGATTGTTCCCAAGAAAATCGACGCTTCAAACGAAAAGAAATACAGAATGGTAATAGATTATAGGAAATTAAACAAAGTAACAATAGCTGATAAATACCCTATCCCCGAGATAAATGAAGTGCTTGCCCAATTGGGTAACAACAAACTTTTTTCCGTTCTCGACTTAAAAAGCGGATTTCATCAAATAAAACTAAAGTCCTCAGATATAGAGAAAACCGCTTTCTCTATAAATAATGCCAAATACGAGTTCACACGCCTTCCATTCGGTCTTAAAAATGCTCCATCCATTTTTCAACGAGCACTAGACGATATACTGCGTGAACACATAGGGAAAATTTGTTATATCTATATTGATGATATAGTTGTTTTTAGCCAAGACGAAAAATCTCATCTTGAAAACTTAAATATCATATTCGATACCCTATACAGAGCCAATATTAAATGTCAACTTGATAAATGCGAATTCCTCAAGAGCAAAGTTGAATTTCTAGGTTTCGTAATATCCGATAAAGGTATTGAAACCAACCCTGACAAAGTATCAGCGATAGCTAATTTTCCTACCCCAAGGACAATAATAATAATAATAAACCACTCACCATACTGTTAAGAGGTGAAGATGGACACGTAAGCAAGAAAGCAGCTTCAACTAAAGCAATAAGCTTCAACCAAGAAGCCATAAAAGCATTCAAGAAACTAAAAAATTCATTAATATCACAAGATGTGATACTTAAATACCCTGATTTTAAAAAAGAATTCCACCTCACCACCGATGCATCAAACTATGCCATTGGTGCAGTTCTCTCACAGAACAATCAACCCATCTCATTCATCTCACGAACCCTCTCCAAAGCTGAAGAAAATTATGCAGCTAACGAGAAAGAGATGTTGGCCATTATATGGGCCCTTAAAGCGTTACGCAACTATCTATACGGTAAAGCCAAAGTGAAAATATTCACTGACCACCAACCGCTTACACATTCATTGAGTAGTTGGAATGGCAACGCTAGAATTAAAAGATGGAAATCTCACTTAGAAGAATACGACTACGAATTACTCTACAAACCAGGAAAAGACAATGTAGTAGCAGATGCATTGTCTCGCATTTCAAATCTAGGTCAGATAAACTCAGTATCCACTCAACATAGCGACGAGAGTTCAAGCCATAACCTCATCCCTAGTATAGAAGTACCCATTAACGCTTTTAGAAATCAAATCTTCATCCATAAAGCAGACAACAACGACTATAAATTTAGCATACCTTTCCCTACGTTTCATAGACATGACATATACTTACAAACTTACGAACTTGACGAACTTATACTAATACTTCGGAAATACCTTAACCCATCCGTTATTAACGGAATACTAACTTCTGAGGATATCATGGGGAAAATACAATCAATATACCCAGATAACTTTAGTAAAGTTAAAATTCGTTTTACCCAAAGTAAAGTTACCGACCTCACTAATGAATCAGAGCAAGAAGAGGAGATACTTAAAGTCCACAATAGAGCCCATAGAAATGCTACAGAAAATAGAACTCAATTGTCCGAAAATTTTTACTTTCCCCAAATGAAGAAGAAAATAGAAAAATTGGTAAAACAATGCAAAGTTTGCAAAGAAGAAAAATATGATAGACATCCGACTAACCCCGTTTTAGAGCAAACACCTATTCCGGAATACCCCGGAAAAATTATCCACATCGATATCTATTCTACAGAAAAGAATTTAGTTCTAACAGCCATAGATAAGTTCTCTAAATTAGCGCAGGCCAAAATAATAAAGTCCAAAGCAATAGAAGACATAAGAAACCCTCTAAGAGAGATTATTTTCTACTACGGCGTCCCCAAATATGTTGTCATGGATAACGAAAAGTCTTTAAATTCACAGTCCATAACCTTTATGCTCAAAGACCAACTCAATATAGATATTTTTCAAGCACCACCCCACAAAAGCACTGTAAACGGTCAGGTCGAAAGATTCCATTCGACACTTTCTGAAATAATGAGATGTATCAAGAAAGATGGAACCCACAGAAACTTTCCAGAATTACTAGAAAGAGCAGTGTACGAATATAACTACACTATTCATTCTGTAACAAAGAAAAGACCACTCGAAGTGTTCTTTGGTAGAACAGTATCAACTAATCCCGAAGCCTACGAAAAAACCAGACTAGACAACATAGACAGACTAAAAGACAAACAGAAAAAGGACCTCGAATATCATAACCAGAACCGTAACGAATTAAAAAACTATAACGTAGGTGACGAAATTTATGTTAAGATAAACACACGACTTGGTTCTAAATTATCAGCAAGATATAGAAAAGAAATAGTTAAAGTTAACAAGAATACTACAGTTGAAACAGAATCAGGGAAGAGAATACACAAAAGTAACATACGAAATAACTAAAATTACCTTACCCTTTCAGGACATTAATGCTATGCACCATAACAATAGCGAATGGACTTCTAGACATTACCAACTATACTGACGTACAGACTGCAATAATAAATAAAGGACTAGGGAAAATTCAAACATCCACCACAAGAATAATTCATGTTATAGATATAAACCACATTACAAACACTTTAAATACCTTAGCTTCATATGTAGATAACGAGCTAAAAAATTCAAACAGTTACCACACCATAAAACACGAATTGGTTCAAACATTCTCCATTCTCCAAACTTTATCCCCCACACCACATAATAGAAACACTAGAGCAATCAATTTAATAGGAACCGCATGGAAGTACATTGCTGGTACTCCAGACCACGACGATCTAATTCTACTCCAAGATAATATGAACGATCTAATTAGCAATAGCAACAAACAACTCTTAATTAACAATCAATTTCAGGAAAGACTAAATCAGATAACTAAATTTACTAATTCTTTATCAAATGCTATCAGAAAAGACAGCTATGTTAACACAGAAATAACTTTTAACTTGCAAAATCAAATCAGGCTCGTCAAAGAAGAAATCATAAATGTTAAATACGCCATTCAATGGGCTAAGCTAAATGTAATAAATACATTCTTATTAAATGAAAAAGAAATAATTGAAATTGATAAAATATTCAAAGAAAGCAATATGCCATTACTATCAATAGAAGAAATGCTAGAATTTTCCGATGTAACTATATTAAATAACAAAACTACAATTTTATATATAATTAAAGTCCCAAATTTAGAAAAAACTATATACGAAAACACACTTATCAAGCCCATTATCAAAAAGAACACAATTGTAAACATAAAATTTCAAGAAATATTTTTTAATAACGAAAATATGTTTGGCATAAGAAATAAATGTAAAACTTATCATAAAATTAAAATTTGTAACAAGAATAATATTGTAAACATAAGCAATAGTACTTGCCTACCTAAGCTTTTGATAGGAGAGAAAGGGTTATGTGAATTCAGCAACGCAGACCACATCGAAACAATAGAGGAAATAAGCAGCGGTCTTATAATGGTTAACAACTACAATGGCACACTAGAGTGGAACAACAAAATGCAGAAACTGGAGGGAACATACGTCATCAACTTCTTCAACGAGACACTCACCATCAACGGAAAAGAGTTCAGCAACGTCGAGACGAAGCCCATACAATCATCAAGGCCCATGATCCAAATAACCCCCGCAGAGAAAGAACGAATCAAAATACTATCTCTCAACGCTCTGGAAAGTTTACATATTAACAACACCAAACGTTTGGCAGAATTGGAAACAGATAGCAACTATAACAAATACTACGTCACCCTTCTTTTCGCTACCTCCACAATCGTCGCAGGGTTTTTATACTGTTGCAAACGAAAGCAAGAAAAGATTATTCTACAAGTGGCACCTACCGAACCCCTGAAAACCACCAACAGAGTTAATCTCAACACCATACCATTCTTCTAATGAACGTCGCTTGAGGACAAGCTCAAAATAGAGGGGGAGGAGTTAACAACACGCTTTACCAAAAGCTTATAAGGTAAAGCTTAAGTCAGCGTCTGCAGTACTTCCTGCACGCGCCAACATAATATAAACAAATCATCAAAATCACAGAGCATTGAACTGCAGTTCACACGGGCACCTGCTCCCAATTCCAATTCCCAAGAAATATAAGCCAAAGCAGGAAATGGATTGCAGTCACACGGGCATATGCAGTTCCCGAGAAGTATTGGCAACAGGGAAAAGACAAATCATCAGCAGAACTGTAATTAACCAATTACAGCCGACTGCACCAGCACTGACACCTTCGCCACACCAGCGCTGCCACCATCGCTGCCCTGACACGCTGTTATCAATCTTGGATTCGTCGCTGCTACCGTCGCTGCACCAGCGCTGCCACCATCGCTACCCTGACACATTGTTACCAATATTTGATTCGTCGCTGCCACCGCCGCGGCCACCGATACATAAAAAACCTGATTCACAAAAAGTCCAGATAAGGGAACCAGAATAGAATATTAAATCAGTCTAAATTTTACATTCAATAAAGAAAGTTGATAAAACTAAATTCGTAAATTTATTTTTTTATTTAATTTATAACTAAATAAATTAACTTATATAATCCACAATTTTGGGCGACTTTAGCTCGTTTTCCCGAAACACTGCTTTTCTCAGTTTTCAAAAATCGTGGGGAGTTGTGAAACACTACTAAAAAATGGAAAAAAAAATCAATTTTTTATAACAAAATTTTTTATTAGGATTATAGAAATGACACTGTAATGTTTTTCATGTATTAACAAGTATTGAACAAAATTTTAAACTTCTTAGAAAAATAATAAAAAATCATCATCTTTTATGTCCGACGACTACGTTTTGCTGCCGGTGGCTTGACCGCTTCTTTTGCCTTATTATATTATATACATTATAAACCTATTATATTGTTATATCATTCATATATTGTTCATATATCACACATATAACATATGACAATCAACATATCAGATTCATAATCAACAATTGTCATGTTCGCGTGTTTCACATCTCCCCACTCGATGTGTTTAATTTCTCCCCATTTGGTACTGTCGCACCGCGACAGCAACACAAAAAAATATTTTCTCTCAAATTCTTCTGTATGTAAAAAGCTTAATAAATGCTGATTATTTTGCATACCAACTTTATAGATTCACTTGCAACTGTTCATCAGGATGCCACACACGAAAATCCTCGAAAAAACTTTTTGCACGAATTATAAACACATCAAATTTCGCATTGGGGTTAACAAAATGTTGACAAAAAAAACGATCGAAAAAGCCACTAAGCGAAATCTATGGCCATGTTTCACGACTCCACATGTTTCATAAAAATATCAATCATTATTTACAAACTGGGTAATATGAAATCCAACAAGAAAGAAAGCTAACTTCGGCATGCCGAAGTTTAAATACCCTTGCAGTAAGTAGAAGAAGAAGAAGAAAAATGTTCTGACTTTCCGCTTTCTCGGGTACTGACATAAGGTAAATGTTGCGGGCGAAAAATGTTGCTAGCCAAAAAAATGTTGCGAACAAACTAAATTGATATTGTCGCGGAACGGTTTAGGGCTATCGATAGTTAGTGAAGTTTCGATTTAGAGCCGCTAGAATTTGGAGATATTTGTGTCAGGATTTTGATGTTTACGAAATAGGGCACACTAAATCGGGTAAAGCCAAGCTTAATTTCGGCGGACTTAATTACTCCGTTTTGAGCTATCACATTGAGAGGGAAGAGAAACTGCGGTACGTAAGATTAAGACTGTATTTCAGGTTAAGTTTAACTCATATGTATTCCGCAGAATAAAACGCGCGCATAACTACGCAATCCAACTACTCTGTTTGTTATCGAACACGAGGTGTTTTACTTGGATGTTTAAAGGCATCTCCCCGTGATAGGCCGAGGGGCGTCATTTTCTTTTATTCGCACTCTGCGAGATGATGCCTACCAAACATTCGCCCCGGCGGAGCCCCAGACTGGAGGTCTCGGGAGTTCCCGCACCTGCGACCACCACGGCCACAGCAACTGGCAACCCGGCCAGCTCTGCGGAGGCCGCCAGGGATCCCGTTGGAATCGGGGCACGCGGCGTCGGAGAGAGCGGTGCGGCGAATACACCGTGTGACGCGGGGCGCACAAATAAATAATAAATAATACAAACTGTATATAAATAATAACTAAACTAAATAAATAATAAATAATACAGACTGTAAATAAATAATAATAACTCATAACCCGGACCCATAAACAACCACCCAGCGATAAAGAAATTCAAATTCAAACACAGTGCGCGCGCCCGCCCCAACAAACAAGGGCTCTGGCCACACTAAGTCGGGCAAATCCCGGACATCTGCCACACTAATTCGGGCAAATCCACGGCCCGGCACACTAAACCGGCCAAGCGCTATATAAAGCCGGCCGCTGGCCTCAGAGCGTGCATTCGGTGGTCGGAGTCGACCAAGGTGGAAGTCACCAGCGCGCAGCAAGCAAGCAGCAACTCAGGAATTGGAAGCAGCGGTAACAAGGAGTAAGACTTTAACCACACTAGGTATCTGTTGACGGTTTTCTTCCTCTTCCTCCATACTAACTCTATTTCGCCATACTAAGTCTTGTGCTGACGGTTCCGTCCTAAGTTTTCAACACTAAGTCTTTCGCTGACGGTTTCGTCCTGCAGACGGCTTCGTCCTATTTCACACAACTCGCTGACGGTTTCGTCCTGCAGACGGTTTCGTCCTATTTTCTCACAACTCGCTGACGGTTTCGTCCTGCAGACGGTTTCGTCCTATTTCTCACAACTCGCTGACGGTTTCGTCCTGCAGACGGTTTCGTCCTATCTCTCATACACCGCTGACGGTTGCGTCCTGCTGACGGTTTCGTCCCATTTCTCACCACTCGCTGACGGTTTCGTCCTGCTGACGGTTTCGTCCTAATTTTGCTCAACACTAAGTATCTCGCTGACGGTTCCGTCCTACTTCATTAATACTACGTATCCTTATTGACGGTCTCGGCTTAATTAACCAACACTACGTATTTCCGAGGACAAGGGGGCGCGTCGCTGGATCCCCAATCATCCCACCCGGACGGCAGGAAGCACCACCCACGGACCCCGGACACGAGGCACCTTCCCGCAGGACACGGACGCTCGTCGATGGTCGCCGGACCGATCAAACCCCGTCTACGGAACCAGTTACTCTGTCAAAAAAATCAATAAACTTAGTATATTTTAAGCCTAGTTGAGGTTAAAACCGGCGTTATTACTGGGACTCGGGTCGGAAATTCCTTTTCTAGCACCACTTTCCTGAATCAAATAAATGTTCTGGATGACCCTGGCCAGCCCTGACCTACCCGAGGCTTGACTGAACGTCACAACCGCCATGTTTGAGTGAAATGGTGCCATGTCTGAGAGCAGCACCACGGCAGGTTTCGAGTGAGAACCTGCCCAGGCAGATGTCGAGGGACAACCTGCAACCGGAGCTTGGAGTGACGCCATCTTTGGATGCGCAGTTGCCGGCACAATTGAGTGCAAGTTTGCCGCCACAATTGAGTGGAATTTTGGCGCCGACGCTCGGCGGCCATTGGGCAAATGGGCAACCTGTCACACGGAGTTGTACAACAACAACAGTGAGCTATTCTCCGCCATTTTGTGTTACCGCCACGGCGCAGCCTGAACGAGGTTATGTTCATCCGCCACGGGAGCCAACACACAATTTGGAGGTATCAACGCCATCGCCCCAATCATATGGAGCGGCGACGACGAGCATACCTGGGTGGACGCCACGCAGACTGCCTGATCTTCCCGAGTTTGAGGGTCAGCCAGAGGAATGGCCAATATTCCTGTGCGCGTTCACGGAGACAACGGCAGCTTACCAGTGTACAGAATTGGAGAACAATCAGAGACTAGTGAAAGCCCTGAAGGGAGAAGCCCGAGCAGCAGTGAAGTCGCTGCTCATCCACCCCAGCAACGTGCAAGCTGTTATGGAGCAGCTACGATTCCGGTATGGACGTCCGGAGCTACTGATCCGTAGCCAACTGGAGAGCGTGCGCGATGTGCAGCCAATTCAGGAGGCCAACATCGCAAGGATCGTGCCGTTCGCCACAAGGGTGAGCAACCTGGCAGCGTTCCTGCAGTCAACCACGAGCGGCAGTCAGCACTTAGGGAACCCAACCCTAATGGAGGAGCTGATTGCCAAGTTGCCTGTGAGTAAGAGGTTGGACTGGGCGAAGCACGCGGCTGCGATACAGCCGTATCCGACAGTGGTGCACCTAAGCGAGTGGCTTCATGAATTCGCTAAATTGGTGTGCACTGTCACGGACGTCGGAGTCAAGGAGCACCCGAAGGGAAGGGTATTGCACGCGAATAGTGCTCGAGAGGAGGAGCGGTATGCAGACCGCCCCAGATGTTGCCCCTTGTGTGGGGACCAACAGGAGATCAAGGACTGCAAGGAATTCAACCACGCTTCTATGGCAACGCGGATCGAGTCCGTAAAGAAGTTGAGGTTATGTTTTTCGTGTCTGGAGTATGGACATATGGCTCGGCTCTGCAAGAACGGCCGCGAATGCAACGTCTATGGATGCCGGATGAGGCACCACTACCTACTCCATGACCCAGCTGGACATCCCAGACGGCCGCCAGTCGCAGATGGAGGCCGCAGGAGGGATCAGCGGAGCAGCCAAGACCGGCAGCTGTACAGAGACAGCAGCCGAAAGATACGAATGCCACAGTCAGTGGATTCCAACGAGAAGAGCCTGCCTACGTCAGCTGCAGTTATAGACGCGGGACGTGAGGAGGATGAGAGGCGATCGACATGCGATCGCCAGGAATTATCGCATCGGAACTTGAGTTGTGTCGATTCGGAAGGAGGCCACCTGCTATTCCGGATTTTGCCCGTGACGTTGTACGGGGAGAATACGCAGGTCGATACCTACGCACTGCTGGATGAAGGATCGTCTGTCACGCTCATCGACGACGAACTTATCCGCAGCCTGAACCTGAAAGGTGAGAGTCGACAACTGAACGTGCAATGGTTTGGCGGAAAGTCCGTCAAGGAGCGCACGAGGATGGTTAGCCTGCAGATCAGTGCAGCGGGCAAGCCAAAGCGCCATGGGCTAAGTAACGTATACGGAGTAGCCAATTTGAACCTCCCGATGCAGAGCTTGCGTCGGGAAGATGTAAAGGCAGTGAAGGCGAGTGCCCGCCTGCCTTTAAAGCCGTACAACAACGCGGCGCCAAGGATCCTAATTGGATTGGATCATGCGCACCTAGGAATACCCCTCAGAACCAGAAGCTATGGATCTGGAGGGCCATATGCAGCAGCCACCGCACTTGGATGGGTGGTATATGGACCGGTGAAAGGAAAGTCAAGTTCACCGCTTCAGAGATCGTGCCTCCTAGCCGTGCCGCAGGATAATCTTCTGGAGAAGATGGTCAGCGTTTATTTCGAGGTCGAGAATTTCGGAGTGAAGCCGGCACAGCCAGTCGCAGCTGGCGGAGTGGAGCTGGCGCCGTCAGTCGCAGATGACGGCAACACGCGGGCCCTGAGTATCCTGGAGGAGACGACTAAACGAGTAGGCCGACGATATGAGACCGGGCTGCTATGGAGAGACGACGAGTTGAGACTGCCAGAGAGCTACAGTATGGCACTCAACAGACTTGTCAACATTGAACGGAAAATGAGGCGCGATGTGGACTTCGCGCGGGCCTACAATGGAATTATGGACGATTACGTCAAGAAGGGTTATGCACGACGACTGGAGCCCCAGGAAGTCCAGAGGTCCCAGGAAGGCAAGGTGTGGTACCTGCCGCACTTCGGGGTGGAGAACCCGAACAAGCCTGGAAAAATCCGGCTGGTCTTCGACGCGGCTGCCAAGGTGAACGGAGTGTCCCTGAATTCAGCGCTGATGAAAGGCCCACAGCGCTACAAGCCCCTCCCAGCGGTGCTCTTCCATTTCCGGGAAGGAGCAGTTGGGGTTTGTGCAGACATAAAGGAGATGTTTCATCAGGTACTGATGCAGCCAAAAGATAGATGTGCCCAGAGGTTCCTATGGAGGAACGGAGAAGATCGTCGGGAGCCTGACATATACGAGATGCAGGTGATGACGTTCGGAGCGGCCTGCTCACCCTGCTCGGCGGCTTATGTGAAGACCGTGAATGCTTCGCAGTATAGCAGCACGGATCCGCGAGCAGTCCTGGCGATCAACGAGTATCACTACGTGGATGACTACGTCGACAGTTTTCCCAATGAAGAAGAAGCTATCGCCGTTTCGTCACGGGTGAGAGATATACATGCAGAAGCTGGGTTTGATTTGTGTCGATTTACTTCCAGTTCGGCAAGTGTGGTCAGAGCGTTGAACCCACTTGAATCCATCGCTATCGTCAGATGAACCGAAGCTGAGGAGAAGGTACTAGGAATGTACTGGCAGCCAGCTACAGACTTCAAGTTCGGCGTCAAATACCATCGAGTCCCAAGGAACGTGATGACAGGGGAACGCGTCCCCACGAAGAGGGAGTTCCTGAGCCTGGTCATGTCTACGTTCGACCCGATTGGGTTTTTGAGCTGCTATATGGTGACCGCTAAAATACTAATGCGAGAGATTTGGCGGAGAGGAGTCGGCTGGGACGAGCCGCTACCAGACACGTTAGCCGCAGCCTTTGAGAGCTGGCGGCAAGGAATGAACAGGATTGAGGAGTTTCGATGTCCACGCTACTATTTCGGCGCTGGACGAGTGCGGACACTACAGCTGCACATCTTTATGGATTCCAGTGAGTCGGCGTTCGCAGCAGCGGCCTATTGGCGGGCCACCTACGCAAGCGGAGATGTGCAGGCGCACTTCATATGTTCGAAGACGAAGTGTGCTCCGATGAGGACTATGTCAATCCCGCGACTGGAACTTCAAGCAGCAGTATTGGGTACGAGACTGATGGACACCGTCAGGCAAGAGCACGGTGTGGAGATCAGCAGCAGCGTACTATGGACGGATTCTAAGACTGTGCTGCACTGGATAAGCAGCACCCACCGGAGATACAAGCAATTCGTCGGAAACCGGGTGGCGGAGATCTTAGAATCCACGAAGGCGTCCCAATGGAGATGGATTCCGTCTGCCGAAAACGTGGCAGATGACGCGACAAGGCCGCACAAGGACGTGGACCTGAGTATTGGTTCGCGGTGGCTAAGTGGTCCTCCATTCTTACGAGGACCGGAAGAAAGCTGGCCGAGATCGCGCGAGGAGTGGAATCCCCCGACGCCAGATGAAGAGGAGATGAAATGTGAGTTTGCCTTGGTCATGGCGAACTTTATATCGTTGCAGAGATTTTCGAGCTACAACCGATTGGTGAGGAGCACCGCATGGGTGCTCAGATTTATTCGACGATGCCGTGGACTACGCTCCGATCGGATCACGGACTGACGTCGATGGAGTGCGCTGAGGCAGAGCGCGCACTGATAAGGCAATCGCAGCGAGAAGCGTTTGCTGAAGACAGCCAAGGAAAGGCCGCTAAGGGCAGCCGACTGTATGGGTTGTCACCATACTTCGACGAGGACGGAGTAATGCGAGCCAGCGGAAGGATCGACGACGCGGCGTGTGTGCCATACAGCGCGCGACGGCCGATCATACTGTCTCACGAGGAGGCACTGGCGGAGATGATTGTGCAGCATCACCACGAGAGGATGTGCCACCAAAATGTGGAGGCAACTATTGGAGCGATCCGGCAGAAGTTCTGGATTACGAACTTACGGAGGCTGCTACGGAAGGTGATGAGCAACTGCAACGTATGCAAGCCGCAGCCGGAGATGGGTCCCCTGCCAGAGGACCGGCTGGAGGCCAACGGATGGCCATTTAAGTATACCGGCCTGGATTATTTTGGACCGCTATTTGTGACTGTTGGACGTCACACGGAGAAAAGGTGGGTGGCATTGTTTACGTGTCTAACCACAAGGGCTATCCACTTGGAGATGGCCCACGATTTGTCTACAGATTCCTGTATAATCGCCATGAGGAACTTCATGAGCCGCCGTGGACCGGTGGTCAGGATAAGGAGCGACAATGGGAAGAACTTCGTTGGAGCCGATAGAGAGGCCAGGAAGTTCAGCGAAGTATTTGAGCCTGGAAGGATCCAGGGCGAGCTGTCGTCCAAAGGAATTGAGTGGATCTTTAATTGCCCGGCGAACCCAGCTGAGGGTGGCGCTTGGGAAAGGATGGTGCAGTGCGTGAAGAAGGTGCTGGCGCACACAATGAAGGAGATCGCGCCCAAGGAGCACGTACTGGAGAACCTGTTGATCGAGGCGGAGAGCATAGTTAACTCTCGTCCGCTTACTCATCTACCAGTGACGGTGGACCAGGAGGCTCCACTGACACCCAACGATTTGCTGAAAGGAGTACCCGATGTTCCGGATCTTCCCAGCGATGACGGACAGGACTCCAACAGATGCGCTACCAGGAAGCAGTGGCGCATAGCAAGAATGATGCGGGATCGATTCTGGAAGAGATGGGTGCATGAGTACCTGCCAATACTTGTGCGCAGGGAGAGATGGTGCAAGCGCGTCGAGCCCATTCGTCGAGGAGATCTGGTGTTCATATGTGATCCGGCCATACCACGAAGAGAGTGGAAACGAGGCGTCGTGGAAGAGGTGTTCACCGGGAGAGATGGAATCCCTCGTCGAGCGGCGGTGCGGACTAACGATCGAGCCAAGACGACAATGCGTCCCGCTTCGAAGCTAGCTGTCCTGGACGTGGTGAATGCGAGCGCTTCACCGGGGTGGGGATGTCGCGGAACGGTTTAGGGCTATCGATAGTTAGTGAAGTTTCGATTTAGAGCCGCTAGAATTTGGAGATATTTGTGTCAGGATTTTGATGTTTACGAAATAGGGCACACTAAATCGGGTAAAGCCAAGCTTAATTTCGGCGGACTTAATTACTCCGTTTTGAGCTATCACATTGAGAGGGAAGAGAAACTGCGGTACGTAAGATTAAGACTGTATTTCAGGTTAAGTTTAACTCATATGTATTCCGCAGAATAAAACGCGCGCATAACTACGCAATCCAACTACTCTGTTTGTTATCGAACACGAGGTGTTTTACTTGGATGTTTAAAGGCATCTCCCCGTGATAGGCCGAGCGGCGTCAGATATATATATTCCTATGGCAGCTATATGATGTAGTGGTCCGATTTGAATAAAATCGAAATTCTGGAATAATATAAAATGGCCATATCTCAAATTATATGAAAATATATTGAAAATTGGCAAAGTTAAAATTTTTTTTCTAAAAAAATTCCCATCGTTCCTATGGCAGCTATATGATATAGTCGTCCGATCCGGCCCGTTCCGACATATATAGCAGTGAGAGCATATAGAAGACTATCTGCAAAGTTTCATTCAGATAGCTTCAAAACTGAGGGACTAGTTTGCGTAGAAACGGACAGACGGACAGACGGACATGGCTAGATCGACTCGGCTGTTGATGCTGATCAAGAATATATATACTTTATAGGGTCGGAAATGTCTCTTTCACTGCGTTGCAAACTTCTGACTAAAATTATAATACCCTGCCAGGGTATAAAAACATATCTGTAGCTATGGCTGGAAGTAAAATTACAAAAAAGTATCAGTGCGATTTGCGTGTATGTTTGCACGAATTCGGCAGCACATTTTAGACGAACTTTCATATTTGAATCAAAATCAAACTGAGAGGCAAACGACATTGAAACTCGGTTTTGCTAAACAGGACATAATGTAGTCTGTGGGCGTGATGGATAAATCGTTGATCATTTTCAATGTCAATGAGGGATCGATCCCTCTCAAAAACGTTTTTTTAGATTTTTTTTCTTCCTTTATTATGTATTTAACATTTTTATTTATTTTTGTAGTTCTTAACACGCATCCGTCCCTAAGAAAAAGTTACAAATCTGTCCCATTGTGTCAATTTGACACAAGACAAAAAATGTCGAAAAACAACACAAAACAAAATTTTTTTTTGGTTTTTTTGCTATAATTATAGCCATGGCAGTGGTGAATGAAATGAGGGGAATTTTACAGGAGCCGTCAACATCCTGGTGACGCACCACATCCCGTCCAGGAAGCGGGCGCGGTGCCACTTGTGTCCACGGAAATCTAATGCGAATGTACACTCTGTGGAATGCGATAAATGTTCCAAAAAAATTTGTCTGTCCAGACCACAGATTCAATCTTTGTCAAAATGGTGAAAATAATTAATTTTTCTTTTTAAATTAAAAAAAAAAAAAGTTAAAAAAAAATAAACACTTTAAAAAATAAAATAATAATAATAAAACATATTTTTAGCAAAAAAACCGAAAAAAAAAAATTTTTTTTTGCTGTTTTTCGACAATTTTTGTCTTGTGTCAAATTGACACAAGGGACAGATTAATTACGTTTCGTGTTGCCACGCCCCCAAGCCTCCTAGAAAAAAAATTCTTCTTGATTTTGAAATTTCGTCGAAATTCGTTCAGTGAGCCAACATTTTATTAAAATATCTTTGCAACTAATGACCGAAAAATCGATTTAAAAATCAAAATTGCGTCAAATTGACACAAGGGACGGATGCGTGTTAAAACTTAAAAACTGTTATTAATAAAAATATATCCAAAAACTGCTTTAAACCGCTCTTAGATCTTATTTCAAGTATATCAAGTATTATATTTTTATCAGTTTTATTTAATTTAAAATATTAATCTAACACAGAAATAAAAAAATATTACGAAAAGTTTATTATACAGCTGATTTGTAATATTTTGATTCAAAATTATGAATCTATGTCAACATTTGCCTCATCTGATTTGTTTTTTATTGATTCGACTTTCCTTAAAATATCTTTAGCTTTCCACAAGTTTGTTAGCTGTTGTAGTGTCCAACTTTTTGGATTAATTTAAAGGCATTTATTGTTAGGTACAATTAGTACGCCAACTCTTGTAACCGCCCTCGCTGATGCACTTGCTATAATTGGTGTAATGAAAGAACTCGGGAAGATCACCCGATTTCACCGCTACGGCAAAGCTTTAAGCGAAGACCAAATTTGGGAGTTTTGAGCATACGAACTCTTCACGTGCAAATCATTCGATTTTTATTCAGCGAGCGATAAAGACCTATAGTCTATATATGGTCGTGGCATAAGCAGCTCAACTGTACACACGTGGTCTTAATTTTCAAATTTATATTAGCTAATCAGCTATATACAATTTCATAAATATAAACATCAAAACCATCAAGAAAGTGGAGTGAATAAAGTGAACAAGTGTTAGTTGTCAGCGCAGGAGGTATGTTTCCAAATCGAACGAAAGTTCTGTGTTCTAATTTTACTTTATGCAGGCATTCAGCCTTGGTTTGAGCCAAAGGGCTTATACGCTTTATCTGTAAGCGTTTCCAACTTGGCTGTAGCCGCGAGCACCTCGCCAACTTTGCGAAGGCGGTGCCGACCCTTGGACCTTTGGATTCCATTACCAAGACTGCACTCGGAGACCGAGACAGCAGCTCTGGACCTACGTTTTGGATAAAGTCTGGAAATTAACGGAAAATTTAGGATTGGTTGGACCCCTCTGAAAGAGATCGCGGTCCATTTCCATAACCTCCTCTGTGATCGGCGAGCACCTGTGACGTAACTAAACCGAACCCAATTCATTGCCCCAGTCTAGAAGCTGTAAAAGAGTTTTCGTTTTGTTTTGATTCGGCTTCGTGCTAATCTAGCCTTTGAGCTATAAATAATTACAATTGCACCTGCTGCGGCCGCTCTTTGTCATTGCGCGGAAAATATGTTATAAAAGTCTTCTTTGTTCCTATATAAAGTAATGTAAAAGTCATATAAATAATCGGTTAAACAAAATAGTAATTAAAATCTTCTTCTTGTTTTTGCATTTCAATTTTTCCTTTTAAACTATGAACTAAAGCATAAATTAATTAAAGAAAACTAGTGTAAGACTGAGCAATATGAAGATGGGAATCATTTGAATATATCTTTCTCTCTTTATCTATATATATTATAACTACTTCCTAAATTATACAGCAATTACATCGGAGTCATCTTGGGCCCAATGATACATCGGTGAGAGTTGAATTACTGTGAGTATTTATAAGCGAAATGCATGCCTAAATTATAAGAATATATATAAATAATGATATGAGAGAATATATCCCCATGAGCCCCAGTAAATATTTTGCTGATATTAAAAATTAATAACCGATGATTAAATTAGTGTTGAATGTAATTATTTTTGTTAGTTTTGCTTTCTGTGAATTATATATGGAATTAAAATGAAACTTATTTGTACCTTTATGATCATAAACATGTTGGCTTAACCTTATTTACTTTCGTCCGTCGAGTACTCATGCTAAGTTATACTAAAGTGAATTAAGAATGTGAAGATTCTTTTGACTTGGGACAGCTATCAAATTTTAGTAGTTGTCAAGGTTGGGTGGGTAGAGAAACGGGACACTTAACATCTGTGATCCCATGATCTAGCGAATTTACATTTTATTTGGTTATATCACGCGTGGCGGCGCGGAATCAAGTCCTTTTCTTTTTATATACCATTTCCCTTGTAGATACTGATTAATTTTTGGTTTATCTCGCGCATTAATTGACTTGTGTTAGAAGGAAAGATAGCTAGGGGAGAAAGGACCCCGACCAATCCGACGAGCTGGACCCGAGCACAGCAAGAATGCGCACCGTCGAACCTAGCTTCTTATAAAAGTAACATCTTTGGGCAACGGTCATAGTTTCTGGCCGTTTCAGGCTAGCAAGGCTAAGCCGTCCTGTTCTGTACACTACACAATCTGGCGCCCAACGTGGGGCGTGAAAGGATATCTTTCGTCCCATTTAAGCTCTTATAAAACAAATACATCTTAGCTGGCCATAATCAAATTCCCTAAAGAATTTCAAAATATTGTTGACGGCGGACTGGCTACTTCAAGTAGTGGATTTAGCGATTGCAATTCGGAGCTCGGATTGATCGACCCTAATAGATTTAGGCTGGCCAAAATTCAATACATAATAGAGAATTCTGCAGAGGAAGTCTTTCGAGAAACCATCTCTAAGTGCTTAGGAAATACAATGTTCTAGAGAAGCTTTAGACATTGTCCAGTAATGTGAGTAGTTTCGCAAACAAATTTCAAACTCGTAGTGAACTGTAATAGAATAACCGGATAGAAAAGGAGAATTTGCTAGATTTATTGAAGCCTTACATGAGGAAAGACGGACATTATAAGATTATCAAATTAATTCGTGGTTTTGCATAACGTTAGGATAAATATAAAAAATATATCAAAATGGTTGTTGACCGTAGTAACGAAAACATCGAGGCTATTCTTCAACAAGTTGATCCCTTTTGCGGTATTTGCAACGAAGTAATTTTGCGTAATGAATTAACTGCTAGCGCTCCGTGCCAGCATAGGTTCCATAAAAACTGTATAGTTGAAGTCATCAAAGTAACACCAGCGTGTCCAACATGTGCTACAGGTTGCATTATCTCCCAATTAAGTTACGAGAACAACACATTAGCAGCAGAAATGCAAGAGGAAATTAGAGACGGTGCTTCAGCGATCGAGGAGGCAGCAGTTGGAAATCAAGAAGGAAGTAATCCTCTTAGAAAAGGCTGCAAGTATTATTCAAAATTGGAGAATAAAGTTTGATGGATCCAAGAATTGTATGCGAATGGAAGATTTTATTTATAGAATTCGATCTTTGACGGAACAGAACTTGAATAATGATTATCAGCTTCTCTGTGATCACCTGTACCTATTATTCGCTAATAAAGCAAGTGATTGGTTTTGGAAATTCCATCGTAACTATAACAATTTTACTTGGGAAATATTTTGTGTGGAATTTCGTAAACGTTTTGAGGAAGCGGAGACTGATCTCGATATTTGGGAAATGATAAGGAAAAGACGACAAGGTGAAAATGAAGCGTTTGATGATTATCAATGTGCGATCGAAGATCTAGCTGATAGGCTTCATCAAGGTATGTCCGAAAGTCAATTAGTGGAGTTATTGATAAGGAACGGTAAACCAAGTTTGCATCATGAATTACTTCATTTACGAATTCAGAATAGATCACAATTACGCGTTGAAGTCCGTAAACATGAACAATTTTACAACGAGATAAAAAGCTATAAGCCTAGAACTCTACGTTCTTATATAAATGAGCTAACAGATTCCTACGAATGTCAAAACCAAGCAGATCCGAATCCATCTGATCAAGAAGTCTTAGCCATTCAGCACAAACCATTTAATCTTGTTTGTTGGAACTGCGAGAAAACTGGGCATAGATTCGACGATTGCTTAGAACCACTTGCTATCTTTTGTTTTGGGTGTGGCGCTAAGGAGGTTCGCAAGCCTCGGTGTCCGAGATGTAACCCGTTGGGAAACCGACATGCGGGCATGTCCCCCGACAGAAAGCAGACATGTCCGAAAAATTAAACGAGAACATAGTATCAGTACGTTTTCAGGAGAAACTTAATGAAGAGAGTACAGAAGGAGAGTCTTTAGAATGTTCAAAACCACACTATTCTACTATTCCCTTTCATATTAGGCTAGAAAACTATCAAAAGCTTAGGGATAAATTGTTCAGCGAATCCATAATATCCAACATCAGCCCGAGTCCTAAAAGATCCACCAAACGCTTGAGAAATCACTGGAAAGCTATAAGATCCGACCGAGGTAAATTTATATCAGCAATTTTGTCAAAGTCCGATGATAGACTTTACACTGAAGTTTGTATAGAAGGACACAAATATACAGCCCTTCTAGATTCCGGGGCCACTTTAAGTTGTGCAGGAGGCAAGGCAGCACTTGAGCTCTTGGCATTAGGCAAAACAAAGAAATGTGCGGGAAGCATTCGAACTGCAAATGGAGCCCAAAGTAAAGTGGTAGGAAAATTATTAACTGAAGTAGAGTATAAACAGAAAACTGAAGTATTAGAACTCTTTATTATTCCAGGTCTTCAACAAGAAATATACCTTGGAATAGACTTTTGGCGTAAATTTGGATTAGACAAAAACATTCATATAAACGATCATATTTCCGAACTGGATGTTGGTGGAGAAAGCAGTGAAAAGGAATCGCCAAAGTGGCATATTTTGTCCAAAGACCAACAAAGTCGTTTAGATTTAATAGTGAAAGTATTTCCTTCCTTTGCTAAAGAAGGATTAGGCAGAACAAACTTGATTCAGCACAAAATTGATATAGGAACTGCTAGTCCGATCAAGCAGAGACATTGGCCAGTCTCTCCCGCTATAGAGAAACTAATGTTTGCTGAAGTTGATCATATGTTGTCGCTGGACGTTATTGAAGAGTCTACAAGTCCATGGAGCAGCAATTGCGTATTAGTGAGAAAAGGGGAAAAGAACAGGCTTTGTTTAGATTCGCGAGAAGTCAATAAGGTCACCACGAAGGATGCATATCCGTTACCTCATATTGATGGGATTTTAAGTCGACTGCCTCCGGCTAAATACATCACTGGATTAGATATGAAGCATGCGTTTTGGCAGATACCCCTAGACGAAAAATCACGGCAATATACGGCTTTTACGGTTCCGAACAGACCTCTTTATCAATACAAAACAATGCCTTTCGGCCTTTGCAATGCTCCTCAAACACTTTGTCGACTAATGGATCAAGTCATTCCTGCACACTTACGAACTCGAGTTTTTGTGTACTTAGATGATCTTCTCGTTCTTTCAGAAGATTTTGAGTCGCATTTGATCACTCTCCAAGAAATCGCGCTTTATCTGAAAAAAGCTAATCTTACCATTAATGTCGAAAAATCAAAGTTTTGTATGCGTGAAATAAAATATTTGGGATTTATAATTCGAGAGGGCCAAATTCTTACGGATCCTGGGAAAATAAATGCGATTAATGAATTCCCTGTTCCTATCTCTATAAAGCAGCTCCGTAGGTTTTTAGGTTTGTCAGGTTGGTATCGGCGATTTGTCGAAAATTATGCAACTATTAGTTTTCCCCTGACGGAATTGTTGAAGTCTAAGAAAGCATTAGTTTGGACTGACGATGCTGAAAAAGCCTTTAACGTCTTGAAAGCCTGCCTAACCGCAGCGCCAATTTTGATAACTCCGGATTTTACGAAACAATTTATTTTACTATGCGATGCAAGCACCTATGGTATTGGTTGCGTCTTGGCACAAGATCGAGATGGTGTAGAACTACCCATCGCATACATGTCGGAAAAGTTATCAAAAGCTCAGCGAAATTACACAGTTAGTGAGTTAGAATGTCTTGCTGTTATTAAGGGTATTAAAAAATTTCGTCCGTACATAGAAGGACAAAACTTTTTAGTTGTGACCGATCATGCAGCCTTGCAGTGGCTAATGAGACAAAAAGATCTCTCGGGAAGACTTGCAAGATGGTCAATGAAATTACAGACTTTCGACTTTTCTATTACACACCGGAGAGCATCAGAAAATGTAGTTGCGGATGCTTTGTCGCGTCAAGAACAGTCTGGGATAGATGCTTTTGTCGCGAGTGGTCCAATTATTGATTTAAAGTCGAGTCATTTTAAAACATTAGAATACCTAAACTTGATTGAGCGAATAAAAGAAAACAAGCAAAGACTTAGTGATTTAAAGGTTGTAGACGGATATGTGTATAAGAGAACCGAGTTTAGTAGTCACAGTGATGAACAACACGAGGCCTGGAAACTTTGGGTTCCATCTAGCATGATTCCAGAAGTTTTACATGAAGCACATGATGCGCAAAGTTCTGCACATTGTGGAATGAGTAAAACAGTCGAAAAGATTAAACGCTATTTGTTTTGGCCACGAATGGTTAGCCAAATCCGAGAATATATTTCCGACTGTCTTATTTGTCGATCTACTAAAAATCCGAATAGGATTCTAAAACCACCTATGGGCCGACCAATGACATCCGATCGCCCCTTTCAATGTTTATATATGGATCTACTAGGTCCGTATCCGCGCACAAAGAATGGATACATTGGATTGCTAATAATTGTAGATCATAGCACAAAATTTCACTTTCTCTGCCCACTTAAGAGATTCACCTCCCCTAAAATATGTGACTACCTACAGAGTTCTGTATTTTACACTTTTGGGGTACCAGAGGTTGTCTTAACAGATAACGGTTCTCAATTTAAGTCCAGTTTCTTTGAGGCCTTCTTAACTAGTTTTGGCATAACCCATAGATGCACAGCAATATATTCGCCACAAGCAAATGCTAGTGAAAGAGTAAACCGATCCGTTTTGGCCGCAATTCGCGCTTATATCGGTAATGATCATTCTAGCTGGGATGTAAATTTAAACGCTATAAGTGGTGCACTGCGAGCTGCGTTGCATCGAAGCACTGGTAATTCTCCCTATTTTCTAGCGTTTGGCCAGAATATGATCCTCAACGGAAAAGATTATGCCCTGCTGCGTAACTTGGATCTGCTTAGCGATGATATTAGATTAGAACACCCAGATACGTTAAAGCTGGTGAGACAGGAAGCCCAGAATAACATGACCAAATCACACGAACTAAACGCGAGGCGGTATAATCTCCGAAGCAGAAATATACAATTTAAAATAGGTGATGACGTCTTTGCCCGAAACTTCACTCAAAGCAGTGCCAGCAAGAAGTTTAGCTCAAAGTTAGCTCCAGTTTTCATACCAGCCAAAGTTAAAAAGAAGAGATCTCCATTTTATTATGAGTTAGTTAACTTAGAAGGGAAAAATTTAGGCGTTTACCACCTTAAAGACATTCAGATCGGGAAAACAAATAAATAGAGTCCTCAAATTTCAGATAATGCCCCTTCGAACAGGTCTAGTTCCATTATCTGTGGTTGTAGTGTCCAACTTTTTGGATTAATTTAAAGGCATTTATTGTTAGGTACAATTAGTACGCCAACTCTTGTAACCGCCCTCGCTGATGCACTTGCTATAATTGGTGTAATGAAAGAACTCGGGAAGATCACCCGATTTCACCGCTACGGCAAAGCTTTAAGCGAAGACCAAATTTGGGAGTTTTGAGCATACGAACTCTTCACGTGCAAATCATTCGATTTTTATTCAGCGAGCGATAAAGACCTATAGTCTATATATGGTCGTGGCATAAGCAGCTCAACTGTACACACGTGGTCTTAATTTTCAAATTTATATTAGCTAATCAGCTATATACAATTTCATAAATATAAACATCAAAACCATCAAGAAAGTGGAGTGAATAAAGTGAACAAGTGTTAGTTGTCAGCGCAGGAGGTATGTTTCCAAATCGAACGAAAGTTCTGTGTTCTAATTTTACTTTATGCAGGCATTCAGCCTTGGTTTGAGCCAAAGGGCTTATACGCTTTATCTGTAAGCGTTTCCAACTTGGCTGTAGCCGCGAGCACCTCGCCAACTTTGCGAAGGCGGTGCCGACCCTTGGACCTTTGGATTCCATTACCAAGACTGCACTCGGAGACCGAGACAGCAGCTCTGGACCTACGTTTTGGATAAAGTCTGGAAATTAACGGAAAATTTAGGATTGGTTGGACCCCTCTGAAAGAGATCGCGGTCCATTTCCATAACCTCCTCTGTGATCGGCGAGCACCTGTGACGTAACTAAACCGAACCCAATTCATTGCCCCAGTCTAGAAGCTGTAAAAGAGTTTTCGTTTTGTTTTGATTCGGCTTCGTGCTAATCTAGCCTTTGAGCTATAAATAATTACAATTGCACCTGCTGCGGCCGCTCTTTGTCATTGCGCGGAAAATATGTTATAAAAGTCTTCTTTGTTCCTATATAAAGTAATGTAAAAGTCATATAAATAATCGGTTAAACTAAATAGTAATTAAAATCTTCTTCTTGTTTTTGCATTTCAATTTTTCCTTTTAAACTATGAACTAAAGCATAAATTAATTAAAGAAAACTAGTGTAAGACTGAGCAATATGAAGATGGGAATCATTTGAATATATCTTTCTCTCTTTATCTATATATATTATAACTACTTCCTAAATTATACAGCAATTACATCGGAGTCATCTTGGGCCCAATGATACATCGGTGAGAGTTGAATTACTGTGAGTATTTATAAGCGAAATGCATGCCTAAATTATAAGAATATATATAAATAATGATATGAGAGAATATATCCCCATGAGCCCCAGTAAATATTTTGCTGATATTAAAAATTAATAACCGATGATTAAATTAGTGTTGAATGTAATTATTTTTGTTAGTTTTGCTTTCTGTGAATTATATATGGAATTAAAATGAAACTTATTTGTACCTTTATGATCATAAACATGTTGGCTTAACCTTATTTACTTTCGTCCGTCGAGTACTCATGCTAAGTTATACTAAAGTGAATTAAGAATGTGAAGATTCTTTTGACTTGGGACAGCTATCAAATTTTAGTAGTTGTCAAGGTTGGGTGGGTAGAGAAACGGGACACTTAACATCTGTGATCCCATGATCTAGCGAATTTACATTTTATTTGGTTATAGCACGCGTGGCGGCGCGGAATCAAGTCCTTTTCTTTTTATATACCATTTCCCTTGTAGATACTGATTAATTTTTGGTTTATCTCGCGCATTAATTGACTTGTGTTAGAAGGAAAGATAGCTAGGGGAGAAAGGACCCCGACCAATCCGACGAGCTGGACCCGAGCACAGCAAGAATGCGCACCGTCGAACCTAGCTTCTTATAAAAGTAACATCTTTGGGCAACGGTCATAGTTTCTGGCCGTTTCAGGCTAGCAAGGCTAAGCCGTCCTGTTCTGTACACAACACTGTCTACTGCCCACCTCGATTTAATATCTCTGAAGGTCAATTCATGGACTTCTACAACACTCTGGGGGATCGCTTCATAGCCGCAGGAGACTACAACGCCAAACACACGCACTGGGGATCACGCCTCGTGACTCCCAAGGGAAGGCAACTGTATAATGCACTTATAAAGGTGAGCAATAAACTGGACTACGTTTCTCCTGGTAGCCCCACATATTGGCCTGCAGACCCAAAAAAGATCCCAGATCTAATTGATTTCGCGGTGACAAAAAACATCCCACGCAATTTCATAAGCGCCATAGCACTACCGGATCTCTCATCTGACCACTCGCCTTTGTTGATAAGCCTTCTTCAAAGCCCAGAAATTGCGGACCACCCCTACAGGCTGACGTCGCACAACACTAACTGGATGAAATACAGAAAGTATGTGAGTTCCCACATTGAGCTAACTCCCCAACTAAATATCGAAGCGGACATCGACTGCTCCTCCTCCGCCCTGGAAGAGGTACTCGTCACAGCAGCCAGGATCTCAACCCCTATACGGAAAGATGGGAAATTTAAGAAGTTCAAAACCAACCGGCAAATCGAACAGCTGGTTCAGGAAAAGAGGCGTCTGCGACGAGCGTGGCAAACCAGCAGATCGCCATGCTCAAAGCAACGTCTTACTGAAGCCACCCGCAATCTAAACCGGGCCCTGAAGCAAGAAGCTGAAAATGAACAACTTAAATATATTGGAAAACTCTCGCCAACTAGTACAAAGCATCCCTTGTGGAGGGCTCACCCAAATCTAAGCTCTCCAATTCAAACCGTCACCCCTATAAGGAATTCCTCAGGGTGCTGGGCCCGCAGCGACAAAGATAGAGCCGAATCATTTGCCTTACATCTCAGAGGCGTCTTCCAGCCGAACCCCGCAGCTAATGATTATGTTCCTCCGCAAATCCACCTCGAAACTGAATCCACGCCAACTACATTTCAGCCGAACGAGATCACAAAAGTCATCAGGGAGCTAAAACCAAAAAAGGCTCCAGGCGGTGACCTAATAACTACAAAAATGATAATGGAACTTCCGTACTGTGCTATTGAGGTCATCTGTAAACTCTTCAATGGAATCATAAGTCTCGGCTACTATCCAAGGAAATGGAAAAAATCAATTATTATAATGATACCGAAGCCCGGAAAAGATCACACGATTACGTCATCTTACAGACCAATAAGTTTATTATCATGCTTGTCCAAATTATTCGAAAAATGCCTTCTAACGCGCATAATACCATATATGGGAGCCCACAACATTATCCCAGCCCATCAATTTGGCTTCAGAGAAAAACACGGAACTATAGAGCAAGTAAACAGAATAACATCAGAAATTCGCACAGCCTTCGAACATAGGGAATATTGCAGCGCGATATTCCTCGACGTATCTCAAGCATTCGACCGCGTCTGGCTCAAAGGTCTCATGCATAAAATTAAAACACACTTGCCCGGGTACACTCATAAACTCCTTGAATCCTACCTCTACAATAGAGCCTTCGCAGTAAGATGTAACACAACAATTTCCGACAGCTACACTATCGAAGCTGGGGTCCCACAAGGCACACTGGTCCCAATGCCCAAAATTTTTGCAAGAAATCATTTTTTTTTTTTAAGAGTTATGCAATTTTATTATTTTGTTCCTATATAATAATGTATAGTGCATTTAAAAATAACAATTTCACAAATGAAATTGTAGCCCTGGTATTTTGGGTAGCCCTGAAAGTCAGCAAATCATTTATCGAAAAACTTGATATTTGTAACAAGCCAAACAAATGCTAATTTCAAAATACAATTACATAAGTTACACTATACTGATTTACAAAATCTAAAATGCAAAATAACGGTGGAGGTATGTAAAATATAAGTGTTTTAATGCTATGTTTGATTTTTGTGATATATCTCTGTTAATATGTCTTTTTGTGAAGTCATCTTTTTAGCAATTCTAACCTAATATTTGTCGTGTTTCGTGGAAAAAAAGTATGTTGGATTGTTGTGGATTGTTGTAACTATTAACACAGTTTAATTCTTCAATATATTTATAATCTCATGATATTAATCTTTTTTGCTACTTTTTGCTACTTTTTCTAAAAATCAACTTTTTCTTAGACTACATAGACATCAGCCATGCTGAAATGCTGGGGTTTTGGCTAGCAAATGAACGTAAAACCGAAAGCCTTTATAACTTTGTTCTGCAGAAACGAATCGGAAAATTAAAAAAAGAAACATAGAAGTCAAATTAAAAAAGAAAATCAAGAATTTTGTGGCCTATGTTACTGTTGGCTTAAAGAAATGCACTCGAATAGTTGCGAAGTTTAAGGCCCACCATAAAAGTTTTCTTGCCAGACGTTTTCTAGTATAATTTGAAGCATCTGACTATTATTAAAGAAAGACAACTGCATACCAAAAAGAATACAAGTTTTTCAGTAGAAGTTATTCGTCTATTAAGAACACCAGATGTTAATTTTTTCGACAGTTATGCTAATACAGTTGACTCTGATGAAGATGACTAGGACACATTTGAATTTTTCGATACTTATGCTTTTCATTTAGATGCTGAAAATTAATAATTTAATAATTAATTATATAAATGAAGTTTCAGTTTCTTAACTGAATATATAAATGAAATTAATTTTGTTTTTTTCTGAATCTTTAAGTAGTTACCAGTTCAGAAGGGGGGAAGAGGGGGATGGGGGGCTAAATATTTTATTATTGTATAAAAAAAATTTGATAATATTTAATTTAAATTTATGTAATATAATTGCCGAATTTACATACATATATATTCATTTTCATTTTATTTATATACATTTTTTGTTCTAAAGGACATAGGCTTCTATGGGGCGGTAAGGAGGGCGTGGTCCGATCGATTCAAAATTTTGCTCAGACCTTCCATATATAATAACTATACAGTGTACCAAGTTTCAGATCTGTGGCTTCATTTGTCTAATTTATGCAAAAATTTTGGGCATTGGGACCAGTGTGCAAGGTAGCGCACTTGGGCCAACTTTATTCGTCCTCTATACAGCAGATATTCCCACGAGTGACCGACTAACAACATCCACCTTCGCCGACGACACTGCGATCCTTAGCCGCTCCAGATGCCCAGTCCGTGCAACAACCCAACTCGCCAACCACCTCTTGGTAGTCGAGAAGTGGCTATCTGACTGGCGTATTAAAATAAACGAACAAAAGTGTAAACACATAACGTTTAACCTTAACAGACAAACTTGCCCTCCGCTCTGTATGAATAGCACGCAGATCCCCCAAGTTAATGAAGTAACGTATCTCGGCATCCACCTCGACAGACGTCTAACATGGCGTAGACATATCGAATGCAAGAAACTGCACCTAAAACTGAAAGCCAGCAGCCTCCACTGGATTATAAACTCACGATCGCCCTTGTGTCTGGACTACAAGGTCCTGCTCTACAACTCCACTCTTAAGCCAATCTGGACGTATGGCTCCCAGCTGTGGCGGAACGCGAGCAGAACCAACATAGACATACAGCGAGCCCAATCAAAGATCCTGCGAACTATCACTGGGGCACCATGGTATATTCGTAACCAAAACATCCACAGGGACCTCGGCATTCTCGCAGTAAAAGATAAAATTGATAAGCAAAAAGCGTCCTACAATGAAAAACTCTCTGTCCACCCAAATCCTCTAGCAAGGGTCTTGACTCGGGTCTCCAGCCGAACCCGCCTGCAACGTACAGACCTTCCAACCCAGCCATAACTTGTCAGGGCCACTGTCTCAGTCTACATGACTCCTAGTTAGGTTATAGTATAAGATTTGATACACTTATTGTTAGTCTCATAAATGAGAAGATTCAATAAATAAAAGCAAAGCATAAAAAAAAAAAAAAAAAAAAAAAAAATGTTAGCATGGTGAATGTAGGATCCCCATCTGGTTGGGCAATCAAGTTGGGGCATTTTTAATTTTTTAAGCTGAAAAATATCGCGATAACCATTAGAAGTTTTTCTCAAGTACTTTGTCATATTTCTGCAATTGATCAAGTTCTTCAAAATGTCCTTAGATTTTTTAGCATCCAATGCAACCAACTGTGCTGTATGTGCAGCACAACGACATACTTGTATGTTGCCTATTAAAACAGAAGGCACTCTTTCGATTACTGAATTTTTTTAAAGTAGTCATGGTTGCTGCGTTCTTCGGGTTCCTCTTTAGAACAAAATTCGGAGGCATAAGATAAGGTTTTTGTAGTTTTGATCATATTTGCACCAGTGTCCTAAGTTATTGGGACGATTTGATTTAAATTAATACTAAATACATACATATGTTAAGCACGGTGACCACTTCCGTGGCAAGATTTTTGGATCTACTTGCTCCTGCGCCTTTTAGTTCAAGCATTCCCAAAATTATAGATTTTATTTCAGTAGCATTAATGTATTGTTCACTTATCCCAAAAATATTTCTTGACATTCGTGTTGCACTGTCTATTTTTAAAGACAATAATTTGTTTTTAAGTTAATTTGTTATGTGAGTCCTTATATTATTTGCCACTATTTCCAGTGTGTATTTGCAATTTAATGTATTTAATTTCACAATTTTGCCGTCTGTAGTTTTAAGCCTTTCGCATATAGGATCTGGTATATTTCTCATATTTTAAAATAAATTTAAAATATTAAATGCTTAAATATCTTCTGTAACTAATCATATGTATGATCTTATTAGTTTTTATACCATTGCCAGGGTATTATAATTTTAGTCAGAAGTTTGCAACGCTGTGAAAGAGACATTTCCGACCCTATAAAGCGATCAGCATCAATAACCATGTCCGTCCGTCCGTTTCTACGCAAACTAGTCCCTCAGTTTTGAAGCTATCTCAATGAAACTTTGCAGATAGTCTCCTATATGCTCTAACTACTATATATGTCGGTAGGAAAATTTTAAGAAAAAATATTTTAACAATGCCAATTTGCAATATATTTTCATATAATTTGAGACATGGCAATTATTTATTATGCAGAATTTCGGTTTTAATTTTATTCAAATCGGACCACTATGTTCGCAACATATTTCGCTAGTAACATTTTTCGCTCGCCACATTTACCTAATGTCAGTACCCGAGAAAGCGGAAAGTCGGAACATTTTTCTTCTTCTTTTTCTACTTACTGCAAGGGTATTTAAACTTCGGCATGCCGAAGTTAACTTCCTTTCTTGTTAAAATAAATTTTAGGAACGTTCCTATCTATGGCAGCTATCGTTTGATCTGGCTCGTTCCTACTTATTTAGTAGTGAAGACTATCTGCAAAGTTTCATTCAGATAGCTTCAAGACTAAGGGACTAGTTAGCGTAGACGCGGACAGACGGACATGGCTAAATCGACTCGGTTTTTGATGCTGATAGATAAATAATATACAATTTCTCACATATCTCTGGATAACCCTGGGGAAAAAACCGCATTTCTGGATTTGACGTTGAATTGCAAAGAAAGTATTATACATTCCAATATAATTTTTTCACTATATTATTAAACGGAAAAATGTCTTTCAAATGCATTTTTTTTTTAATTTTCCGTGGAATATTTTACTTGTCATTAATTTTTGTAGCTGTTTATGCGAGGGGCCACTGTGCCGCCTCTGCGGACAGAGCTTTCGCTCCCGTCCGCTCTCGCCCCTCTTGTGGGCTTACGCTCTCGCGCTCCGGAGTTCGGGCTCGGGTTTCGTCGCTCGCTTAAGCGGTATGAATGCAAGAAATAAACACTGAAGTCCCACGACGCCCCCGCCTCTTGATATTCTGATATTCTGGTGCCTTTGCTTCCCTTTCTTTTCGGAATTATTTCGCTTTGCGCCTTGGGAGTTCCTGCATTTTTCATCATCTACGTGATCGCTGCTTATTGTTGGAAACCGAGATCGGCCCCCCTACAAACATTGGTCTTACAGAGCCGGATAAGGATTCTTCTTCTTCTGCCAGCAGTTCCCGGCCTTTGGTTCCCCAAGATAAGTACGAATTTTCTTCATTTTTCTCACTGCCGGTCTTCAGCAGAGCTCCGAACATTCCATTTCAGTCGCACTGCTGTAAGACTATTTTTCCGTGTCAATTCCACCTCCATTTGTCTCCGCTTCGCTTCTTTTTCGCGCCGCCATATTCCGAGCCGTTTTCGGTCCGTACATCAAATTGCAAACGGTCGCGGCATATGTACATATATATGTATGTATTAGGGTTCGGCTTATTTGCGAAAGTGCGAATTCTCAGGGTCTCATGGTCTCAAATTGTTCGTTTTGGTGTAAAACTTAAATTTTGTAACGATTTGGCCTTGGTTGTTGCGCGGTTCAGAAGGGCGCACGCTTTCGTCCCGGCTGGGGCTCGTCGGCAAATGGGTGGATCTTTGCCCTCCTGAACTCTGTCGCTAATCATGTCATAAAGTTCAATAAATAAATGCGTGCTGCGACGAAAAAATTGGGGACCAAACAAAACACAAAACACCGAGAGAAAATACTAATAAACACGATCGCCATATATTTGGCTCGCTTCTGGTGGTGGCGAAGCGGCTCGGCCCTCCCTTCCTTTGGTCACCATATTTCCTAGAATCCTACTGGTGACCCCTTGGCGGTCTAGGGCCTCCCTAGGGAAATCATGCTAGCTGAAGGCAATAAGGTATATATAGTAGATTAAAACATTATAAATTTATTTTCTTAATCACTAAAAAATGCTCCTCGATGTAGACATATAGGCATAATTAATTTAGTAAACTTGGACGCAAAATTCGAGCGGAGTTAACAAATACGTAAAGACTCAATGGCCAGCAAATGCTTAACATTAAAATCAAAAATATACGGATTAAAATTATCCAAAGTTATTTAACCATTGGCATACAATAATTAATTAAAGGTCTAATATTCTAGCGAGCGTGGAAAATAGATTAATTAAAGTGGAGCAAAGCAAAACATATATGTATATGAAAAGCGAAATATGCTGATTGGGCTCTGATACCGAATTCAAATTCATTTAACTTGCTTGGGGGAGAAAACTAGATCAGCGGTTGACAAATTCGTACAAAAAATAGGCCGTAATTATCGGCTGGCTTTTCCATGTATTTATTCAGTACTCTTTACACTCACTCATTCCAAATTTTCCCGCGAAGAAAGCGCTTTCCTGCGTAGATGTTGTTGGTGGAGGTTGGCTGCGGAAACAAAATGTTTATTCGAATTTATCACCCGAAAATCTTCCCAATATCTGCATCTAAATATTTTTTCAAATACTCGGCAATATGCCTTGGCCCATACTTTTGTTTTCTCACTCTAATCTCACTTTTCGCTCGACGCCGCACAAAGCTTAACACTAAACAAAAATTAAATTAAATTAAAATGTATAAAATAACCGACAAGGTATTCTGCTTGATTCCTAGCCTTGTCCTCGATCCTAAATGCAACTATATCTCTGGGTAGTGGAGGAAATGTTGAATTTTCCCGGGCTTAGCCATTGACTTGCGGCATCATTTTGAACCGCCAAAAAAAGACTAGCAGCAACAACAACTGCATGGCTGGAGACGGAGGCGCGGAAGGTAGCGGGAGATATATATATCCGAAAAAGGGACAAACGGAAAATCCCAGATGTAGCGGGAACTATGTGTCCAAAAGGGAGAGACGGAAACCTTCAGATGAAGCGGGAATAAGGTACCCCAAAACGGACAAGCGAATACCTAACCCCATGCTAGCTATTGCCGAAATTTATTACGCCAAGCCCGTGGGAAGGGGGGCGAGGTTCTCCGTTCCTCTTTTCGCTGACGCTGGGCTGCTGTGATGCCGCGCTTCTGATGATCTGCTTGGAGTTCATTTTCTTTGTGTTTCCCTCCTTCGTTTCCCTCTGCGCTTGGAGACGCCTTATGTCGCCGCCGCTTGTGTCGCCGCCAGGGAAGGGCAATTTTTATTGGGGCCGTATTTCTGCCAAATAATTCTATTAGCACCTTTGGCTTTCTTTTAGAACCCTCATCTTTCTCACCTCGATTTCTTCGATTTGCACTGAACACTATATGATAGCTATATGACTTCACTTCCGCGCAAGTCTTTACGATCCGCTAGTGGGGACGCCGAGATTGAATATGCCGACCGCCGCGCCTTCAAGCAAGCGGAAACCCTCGATCGCTCAGCCGAAGTCTAAAAGCCTTCGGGTGAAAGGCGGGAATCTGACCCGGCTAATTTCTCTTAACTTTTCCTTCCCCGCTCCGACCTATTCCAGCTTCTGCCGACAGGTGGCGCTTGGCAATCCCTTCGCCTTCTGTCGAAACACTCTGCCTGAAACCTAGGTGGCGCTAACGGGCTTTGAATCTAAGCGTTACAAATACCCCCCGCCAAAGATCAGACTTGGGGTGAATCAACCCAGGCTGATCCCAACTAAGCTTGGGTCTGCTACTGCTTCAGATCCTTAGCATGGAACCGTCCAATCGCACGTCCTTGGAGGTCTTCCAACTCATAGCATGCACTGCCCACCTTCTTTCGGATCCTGGCCTTCACATAGGCAGGGCCTAGCTTGGAACTATATCCAGCCTGAAAATTGCTCTGTTTGAAGATCTTTCGGAACACCTCCTGACCAACAGCATATGACACTTCCCTCGACCTCAAGTTGTAGTTCTTTTCGTTTTTCTCCCTCTGCTTTTCCATAACTTCTAGAGCCTTAATTCGCACCAACTCCAGAGAATCCGGCTTGGAAAAACCTATGGTTCTATCTTCCAACAGATGGAGAGCCCTCAACAATTTATAGTTCGCACCCGATGCAACATATTGCTGGCCGAAAACCATATAATATGGCGACGTTCCCAGGCTCGAATGCACAGCCGTTCGCAACGCACAGGCAATGCTGCTAAGCTCCTCGTCCCAATTTTTTTGATCCGCCTTTACGTAGGAACGGATCGCAGCAATCACTGAGCGATTCACTCGCTCGGACGCATTTGCTTGGGGCGAATAGACAGCCGTGCCCGTATGCGAAATTTTATATCCGTTAAGGAAACTTTTAAAATTATCTGACTTAAATTGCGATCCATTATCTGACACAATCGTCTCCGGGAAAACGAATGTATGGAAAAGCTCCTGCTGCAAGTATTTGATAATCACATCAGCTGTTAATTTTTTTACTGGCTTCAAAAAGACGAACTTTGAATAGTGGTCAAGGACAATAAATATTCCCACATGCCCGCTTTTGGACCGCGGATAACGGCCCAGAAAGTCCAATTAAATTTTAGTAGAGCTTCTAGCTCGACGACGATGCGTCTTGCAAAAACTGAATCAAGGTTATTATAGTCACAACGTGCATTCACGCGATTGGCAAGTGCGCTTCCGCAATCCTCGCCGCCCATAAAGAAAATCTGTAAAAATTTGTGTGGTTTGATTGGCATTGGCAGCAATGAGCCCATTTTATGATAAACTTGGCCTCTGATTTTGAATGTAGAATTGTATTGTTGACCCTTTTCGAACTATTTTTTTGCTCCAAACGATGTCATTTGAAAGCATGAATTGAATGTTCGAATCGACTTAAGAAACAGGTTAGAATCTGGATCCCTGCCAATAAGTAAACCATTCAATGGTTCAGGTGGCGTTTCAATATCAGGTAGTTGCACCTTTCCAGACGGGCAACACATACCGGTTGGTTCATTTGTGAATTTGAGAGCATAACAATGCGGGCATTCCTTGTCCATAGCACCAATTACAACTTTTGAATAAGCATAATATTCAATATCGGGCTCACACAGGAATGCAAGACGCAGGAATGAATCTAATGTAAATGCTCGATGTACCTGTAGGAGGTGTTAGTCATTTGTTCTGCATCTATCTAATGTAAATTCTCGAACTAATTGAAACACTTTGAAACTTGAATCTACCTGTAAAAAAAATATACAGGTGTGCCACAGAAACCACTTCTTCTGCAAAAACCAAGAATAATAATTCCGAGGAGCCACAGCACTTACACAAAAGTATTTGTTGTGTATTTAAAAACACAAAACGACGTAAATTTCGTGGCTACCACATCGATAGATTCGAAATTTCTAATCGGACAGTCGACAGGCAGCGACTAAAGCTGTAGGGGCAGACTAGCCTTATCCTATTCTCAAACCTACTGAATATGCATATGGGCAATTCCATGATGTCGCACGGGACACTTTTACGCTTTTAAAGCAAAAAAAAAGATACAATTAAAGCAACTCAAATTTGGAGAGTATGTTTAAATTATTACTCTTCCATAGCTCTATTATTGGTGAAAAAGTTGAGTTCGGTCAACTTTTCATTTTCAAGATAATTGCAAAAAACTACCGATGTCGCACGGGACAAAAAATGGAAGTCGTTTTGTCGGCCTACCGTTTAAAGTCAAAGTTTAGCGAAACCTAAAGGAATATTTTAATGAGTCTAATTTTAAAATGTTGTGCCATCATTTATCTTAATAATGTTTTTGTCTTAAAGCAAAAAGATCGCTTACTTTTTTTTTAAATTGACTTTGTATCGATGTCGCACGGGACATGTCGCACGGGACATGTTTTTCCATCGTACTTTTCATGATGCTTTTTTACTATTTAAGTAAATCAGAAAAGTATAAATGTGGTCACTTTTGACTCTTAGCAATCTCCCAGTGATGATAGAATTCAAAAGTCCAAGCATAATTCCTCTGCTTTGGAAGTTTTTAACGAAACACAAGATGATCTTATTTATGGTGTTTTTCATCAAAAATTATGAAAAATCGCATTTGCTCGAGTATGCCTTGGAATATTTCGAAATTTGTTTTAGAATATGATAAAGGATTTCAAATTTGATCAATTGGAACATTTCTTAATGTTACTATGTTAGAAATATTAATTTTAGAGCATATTTTCGTTTTTTGCTGCGGTTGACCTTCTCGTGGAATTGCCCATATAAAATCTCATGAGAATCGGTCGAGTGGTTTCGGAGGAGTTTTATGTCAAACACGAAGACACCAAACTTTATATACATATGTATACAAATCAAATAAAAAATATAGAAGCATACAAATTACATTTTGTTTTAAATATGGGAATTTCATAGAGAAATTTGTGGCCATGTTTATTGTTCCCTCAACTCTGGCTCAAACCAGCCTTGTTTAATGGGTTGTTTCCCTAAGATCCCTAAACTAATCAAGAAATCTATCATTATTCAGGTAATTGTTGAAGGCCCGGATGTTATATTATTCGTAACGATTTTGAAAATATAGGTGGGAATTCCGAATTATTTCTTCTCCTTTCCTTCATTTTAATACCAATAAGTTCATATGACCAAAAAGTTTCCGAAATTTGTCATTTGTCTGTAATTATTATGTAAATCAGACGAAATCAGTAGTGTTTTGCGATTTTTACATCGGAAAAAATATTGAACAAAGAAATTGTTGTGTTCTAAAACAAATTTTGTGTCTACGACTGTGTCTATCAGTCTTTGACTGGTACAAAAGCCTTTAAGGATGCGTCGTCCTTCCGTTCGTCCTTCGCCGTCTTCCACTGACGATGACGTACAAAAAGTGAATGTTGTCGTGCTCGCAATTCGACATGTCAGTGTTAGGGAGGTACATAGCTCGTGAGCTAAACATCGACAATGAAGCATTTCGGGCAGCGCCTATAAGTCCAGTTTCGATGATTGGGAAAGAGGTGGGCTTATTTGTATCACTTCAAAAGAGGCATATTTTAAAGGCGACAAAATAAATATTGATGAAGATATAAAAATGTTCCTTTTATTGAAAAATACCGGAAACATTCTGGTCACAATAACAACAATAACATATTATTTGCGTGATTTATAGTTTCTTGTTAGGTCAATTTCTTAAAATGGACTCTGTCATTACCGCATTATTAGCCGGCAAGCAATTTATTTATTAGAAAATGTTTATATATTTTTTAATTGCCCTCTATCTTATACATTTATTATATAATGCTTACATAGCTGTTTAGTATGTTGATCCAACATTTTAAAATTGTTGTCCACAATAATTAGAAAATATTTTTTTTTTACGTTCTGTTTTTCTTGCATATGACCTTTAGTCGCTTGAACAATTTAGTTTATGCTGGTACCAGGCTTTAGCATTATACAGGGAAGCTTACAAAAATATTATTTTAAGAATACCATTCAGTGCATAATACATTTTGGTAATGCTAAAAAAATCATGGTCAATATCATTCACATTGATGTTTAGCTATTTTTACAAATATATGCTTGTTATTGCTTTTCTGTAATTTAAACTCGGCACAAGAACTAACAGCTGACTTTGAAATGTCTTGCGTCTAACCATGTCGGAACAGAATTTAATTATATATATGTACATATATATATATAATATATAATAACTAAGTATTATATACGAAAAAACTAATTTAAATTGTTTCATTTCTAAAAAAAATTTCAATTAATATATTAACTGACACATATTGGAATTAAACCTCAAACCTGGAGCCAAATCTCGACTTTTTGCAGCACTGCCAAGTGTATTTATGTAAATACATTTTTGTGTATATATTTATATGTACATATGTGTATGCATGTCATTTGTTTGGGTCCTTACCAACAGATGAATGAGACTGAGATTCACCCTGCTTGTTGTTGCTTCCTGTTGTATTTGTCTGTTGTTGCAATAATAAATGAGTTGAGGATTGAAGCTGCGATTGTTGTCCCTGTCCTTGAGATTGCATTTTTGTTTAAAAGACTGCAGGCTGCATACATTTAAGTCCAACGATGAAAAAATGTGGCCTAAAATCAATAAGCAATTTTAATATGATTTTTTTCCATTTCTAATTCCAAATTATAATAAAAATATTTTCTTAGTAAATATATTGAGACATTTACACAGCTGTTTAAATGAAGTTCATTTACTCACTTTTAAGATAAGTGTATATAGTGGAGAAGAATTATCGATACAATCGATAGTTATCTAGTTAAGGCATATAATGCGTTGTTATCTATACGACTAATAACATATTTCCACAGCCTTTTTTAAGAGCATTAACTTTTTCGAAGGCGAGGCTATTAACATGGCAATTCGCAAACAGCAGAGGGGCTCTCTAAAGAGCAGAGTTTCCAGCTGCATATATTCTATATTCATTTAACCGTATAGAAAATTACCGAACTATTATTCAACAGTCACACGAAAATTTAGATGGAAACTATATGAATTAAATACTAAAACAACAGGCGATATATTTAGCCGTATAAGGATCGACAACAAAAATGTCATCCCTTGAAAATTAAGCACCGAATCAAGTTCTTAAATTTGCCACGCAGCGCAAATGTCCGTCAAAATAGCGTCGGTGAGTTAGCGTCGAAATGGAACGGTGGGAAAATGGAACACGGGGGAGAATTTTATTTTTTATTTATTTCGTTAATAGGCAACTAAATCGAACAAAATAAAGTGCCTACGTGTAAAGAATTAAATTTACTAATAGTTTATATTGGGTTTGGGCTGATTTGAACAACGCAAGTGCCTTAATTATCCATTGAAAAAATTGACTCTCAACCTTTTTTGAGATTGCTCCCCCCACAGAGGATGTGCCACTATGCACTGTAAGCCAGGTTTTAGAGCACAATTTCAATTGAGAAAATTGCTCAACAGTGGCCAAACCTATGGAAATCCTCCATACAAAAACAGGCAGCAAAAATGTAAGGTCATAGACCTTTGCTCTCAGAGGATGTGCCAAGATGCACGGTTTATGGGCATATTGGGGATCGAATAGAGAATATTTCGTGAAAATTTCATTCAAATCGTAGGCACAGATTTTGAGAAAATCGCTTTACAGTAGAGCGTTCAAAAATCTGTTAAGGAAGGCGCGAGTTCCGCAGCTGGAACCGGTCGGGGAACCCGCGAAAGAACCTATGTTCTATGTGCAATAAAGCGGAGGAATTAATAAATAATTCAAAATTAATGATTAACTTTGAAACTCGCTAGCAATTTGCCAAGAGCTATGCAAATATATAAAATATATGTTGTGACCTCATTAATAAAAACTGGTTCCAGACTGACAAAAACGCCACATGGTGTGAGTCTTTGATATTTTCGACGCTAACTTTTAAAAAAATATTACGACTCTCACAGAGAATGTGCCAACATGCACGGTATACCAAATGAAAGGGCAGAGTATTCTCTAATTTCGTATTTTTATTTAAACAAAATCGAATGCACAGATATTGAGAAATTCAAGTGTTTCTCTATTCCGACCCCATTAATAAACACCCAATATAAACTATTAGTAAATTTAATTCTTTACACGTAGGCTTTTTATATTGTTCGATTTAGTTGCCTATTAACGAAATAAATAAAAAATAAAATCCTCCCCCGTGTTCCATTTTCCCACCGTTCCATTTCGACGCTAACTCACCGACGCTATTTTGACGGACATATGATGCGGTCATAATTCGTTAACAACCAGCAAAATTTGAAACAATAAACACGTCCATCTTTTTATGGTTCGTTTTATATTAATTATGGTCCCAAAGCTATTGGCATGCGCTCCGGCGGCTGCGCCTGTATTGGACAGCTCCCAGTACATGTCCAAGGAACTCTGATGATTTGATATGGGCTCTTTTAGGAAAGGTGTTAAGGCCTGCTTTTCAGTGGGGCAAGGCCGGCTAGCCAGTCATCATCAGGGCGGATTTTTCCCTGTGCCCGCAGGTCGCACTATACATTCCAATCGACATGGAATCCCAAAAAAAAAAAAAAAAAAAAAAACAAAACATCAACAAAACCTACAAGTGAACAACTACTACAAGACTCAACGACGCAGATTCGGACCTTTGCTGGAAAGGGACCACCATATGTTTTATGAATATGTTTTATAATATGTTAAATATCCACTAGAATGAATACGAGCATGTATGTAGATCATTTGGACTACGAACTGATTGAATTTGATGATGATGACTGGAGCTATCAACAGGGGGGTAACGCACCGAGAAACGCAAAAAAAGGCCATTTTTGTAAAATTTTTTCCTGGCAACCTACAAAAGTAATCAAACCAATTTTTTTTTTTTAATGATAGTAGTATAATAACTCTATTTTCGGGACCTTTGATGTCGTCAAGGGTAATAAAATGCATTTAATGGGTTAGCTGTTAAAATTAAGTAATAAAAAATGCAATTAATGAGGGTTAGATGTCAACCTGTCAACCGAGAGGGTAATAAAGATGGAATAAATTAGGGTCACAGCATGTAAAAGGACACTTGAGAAACAAGTGTTCAAGGGTTCCCACGATCCCGAGTGATCCTGTCCCGCACGTGTATGTTTATCAGGCGCATGTACTCCTTCACCCACGACCCTCCACTTAAAAAAGGGAGGGAGTGTAATGGAGAAGGGTGCACCGCAGTGATCCCGCACCGCACACGAGCGATCCCGCACCGCAATCCTGAGTTAAAGGGAGGGTGTGTAATTGAAGAAGCGAGCTAAATTCCTAGGAAGGATGGCTCACCAACGATCCTTGAAAGGGTCAGTGTGTGATTTTCCCAACTCTCCCTCCACATACGTTGAATTAGTCAACGCAACTAGGAGTGTGTGGGGTTGGGTAAATGGATACACTTGTAACGGTTTCCCAGTGTGTGGGAGTTGGGTAAACGGATACACTTGCAACGGTTTCCCAACGAGGACGATCATCCAAGACCCTTGAAAAAAATAGTCTGTGATTTTCCCACATTCCATCCACTTACAACCGATCGAATACTTGAAACAACATCTTGAATTACTCAACACAACTAGGAGTGCGTGGGAGTTGGGTAAATGGATACACTTGTAACGGTTTCTCAACGAACTCAGAACACGCTTCAAAAGGGATAAAAAAGGATGAGAAAAATGTGAAGTGATTCCCAAATGTTTGTGTTTTTAGGATTTTTATGCCTCTCCGTATAGACTAACTGAGTCTTAAGAATCACTTCTAGTTTGCTATTCAAACAATTCGGAGTATTCGTCAGTTTCAGTGAAATTTAAAATCCTAAAAAACACAAGTGCAAATAAAGTTTGTAAAATCAAATAATTAAAAAATTTCAAAAGTTCACAAGCCCGAGCTTTAGTGTAAAACAAAAACCCAAATTTAAAACAAATTTAAATAAACTAAAAACCAAAACAAATAAAAACCAAAATGTACGCCAACAACATGAACATCAACATCATCAAGAACGCGAATGGAATTTTCTGCGACTTCTGTCAGGAACAACTTCCTGCCAATACCAAATTGCATCACCATGTTCGGACGGATAAACATAAATATGCTGCGGTCAAACCTGTAAATGGCCAAATTAAGCAAATTACCGACGGCTTCAAGGGACGTATTCTTCAATATATGTACATGAACGAGGGAGCAGCTCTTAGGATTCCGCGTGAATTCCTAAATGAAGCGGGTCAAGCGCTGCTCCCTCATATATCCACTCATATCTCATCAAAAATAAATTTCGAGCTATTTGCGGAATACATTTTGATGAAGGATGAGGAAATTCATGTCGAAGAAAAATCATTCCAGAGCAAGATGTCTCTGGCTACGATATCGACTGATTTAATGGAATTATATATATATAATATAATATATTATTTATATATAATAACAAAAATGGATGAATTCCAAGAAGCAGGAAGTGGGTGGACACTAACTGAAATAATTAGAGTTGAATTGAACATGTTACAATGTGTTCCTCTAAAAGGATCAGAGTATTTCGAGCTACCCACACCCCTGAAAAACCGGAAAGCATGCATCAATGTTCAAAACAATGATGCTTACTGCTTCAAGTGGGCGATTATCTCAGCACTTGACCCAAAAGAAAAGGGAGAACGCTGCAATGCATATGGAGTGGATATTAAATCTCCAATCATCCAAACCAGCAACGGGATCACAGTGGACTTCTCAGGAATATCGTTTCCAATCCAGCTGAAACAAATAAATCGTTTCATAGAGAGAAATCAACATATTAGTGTAAATGTACATCTATATGAAGAGGAAAAGAACAATGTTACCGGGCCTCTTTTCTTAACTGGAGCGAAGAGGAAACACCATATAAATTTGTTGTACCTCAACCCCCCATACACCAATCTACATGGACATTATGTCTGGATTAAAAATATGTCCCGGTAAGCATCTATAAAATCAAATAAATAAATAAATAAAATAAAATAAAAATAATAATATATATTTATTACTTATCAAATTTACTTATTAAATTTATTTTCTTTTTATTGCAAACTTTTATCATCTCAATTGGGAAAAACTGGAAATAGCCGTTTGTTCTGTGACGTATGCCTCGGTTATTCAACAAGTTTGGCAAGAGCCAAACGTCATGAAGAAAGATGTGGCAAGATCGTGATTCAACAGCCCAAGGAAGGAGAAACAGAGCTGACATTTAAAAATACTCATCGCCAGCTGGAGGTCCCATTTGCAGTGTATGCTGACTTCGAGTGCATACTTGAACATGCATCGATAGATGTAAGTCAAAAAACAAAAATAGTAAATAAGCATAAGCCAATAGCCTTTGCATATTATATCAAGTGTTCCTTTGACTCAACACTTGATAAATATGTAACAAACACTGGGTTAGATGTCGGGCGCACTTTCGTTGATTCAATTATATCCGAGTTGTCTGCTATTTATGAAAAGTACATGACTCATCTAGTTCCGATTCAAATGAGTACACAGGACTCTTACGATTTTGATGAGGCACTTAATTGCCATATATGTAAGGGAATTTTAGGTAATGACAGAGTGAGAGATCACTGTCATTTTACAGGTCAATTTCGTGGGGCAGCACATAGTGATTGCAATCTAAAATATAGAACAGGTGATTTTATACCTGTGTTCTCCCACAACCTCTCAAAATATGATCTCCACCTTTTCGTTAAAAATCTTGGGGACATTGATGGGGAAATTAAAATAATTCCTTTGAATAAGGAATTATATGTTTCATTATCCAAATATATCACTGTGGGAAAAAATAAGTTCGAAATTAGATTTTTAGACACTTTTCGTTTCATGTCCTCTAGCTTAGACACTCTTGCAGGAAATTTAAATGAAGGGGATTTCAAGGTTCTTCGAAATCAATTTCCAAATACGCTAGATTTCAGTTTACTTCGTAGGAAAGGAGTTTTCCCCTATGAATATCTAGATTCTGAAAAGAAGTTGTCGGAAACTTCTCTACCCTCAAGGAGTGCATTTTACAGTCATTTAACAGACACAGAATGTTCTGAGGCTGACTACCTGCATGCGGTTCAGGTTTGGAACCACTTCAAGTGTCAAACACTTAAGGATTACATGGAGTTATATCTGAAAACAGATGTTTTGCTGCTCACAGATATTTTCCAGAATTTTAGGGCTATTTGTTTGTCTATTTATGAGCTCGACCCCGCCCACTATTACACAACTCCGGGTTTGTCATGGGATGCGATGCTAAAAACAACAGAAATATCCCTCGAATTGCTCACTGATATTGACATGATAACGTTTATTCAGTCTGGAATTCGAGGGGGTCTAGTTCAAAGTACTCATAGATATACAAAGGCAAACCATAAATACCTTGAAGATTTTGATCCTTCAAAGGAATCAGAGTACTTAATGTATGTTGATGCCAATAATTTATATGGATGGGCAATGTCTGAAGCACTGCCTTATGGGGATTTTAAATGGCTAGAAGAACCAGAAATAGATTTGTTTGACATAAAATCTATTTCTGAAAGTAGCGAGTATGGATATATTCTAGAAGTAGATTTGAAATATCCATACTCGCTTCATGATATACACAATGACTTGCCTTTTTGCCCCGCAAACAGACTTCCTTCAAAAAATTCCAAAACTCCGAAACTAATAGCCGATTTGTGTGATAAAAAAAAATATATCATACACTATAAAGTTTTACAGCAGGCTATTAAAAATGGGCTGGAGGTAGAAAAAATTCATGCAATCCTTCAATTTAAGCAAAAACCATGGCTTAAGAAGTATATTGATCTAAATACCGAGCATAGGACTAGGGCTAAAAGTAATTTTTAGAAAGACTTTATTAAGCTTTTAAACAACTCGGTCTACGGAAAGACAATGGAGAACAGCTTAAAGCACAAGGATGTTCGTCTAGTTACGGAATGGGAGGCCCCACCTGTTGATCCGAAAGGTGGGCGCCCAAGATAATGTGCAAGGGACTTGATAGCCAGATCAAATTTTCACAGTGCAACAAAGTTCACTGAAAATATGTATGCAATCCAAATGAAAAGATTACATAACGTTTGCAATAAACCAACATACTTGGGATTCGTTGTGTTGGAGCTATCAAAATGGAAGATGTATGATTTCCATTATGCATACATGAAACCCAAATTCCAAGATGCACTGAAATTAAATTACATGGATACAGATTCCTTCATATATTCCATAAAAACAGAAGATTTGTATAGCGATATTCGTTCTGATGTTCCCTCAAAATTCGACACTTCTGAATATCCAGATGTTATTGCTAAGCAATACAATTTTCAGCAGTGTAACAAAAAAAGATTAGGTTTCATTAAAGATGAACTGCAGGGTAGGTCAATGCGTGAGTTTGTGGGTCTTCGCTCAAAAATGTATGCGTACACAGTGGCGGGTACAGGTAGTCAGCCAGAGAAATGCGTAAAAAGGAATAAAGGCGTGAAACGGAGTGCCTTACAAAAAATTACGTTCAACAATTACAAAAATTGTTTGTTTACAGGAGAACAAGAAAGTGATAGTATGTACATGTTTAGGTCTAGAGGACATGAAATTAATACATATAAAATATCCAAAATAACATTAGACAATAGGGATGATAAAATAATTATTTGTCAAGACGGGATTTCAACTCTTGCGATAGGACATTACAATACAATAGAACCTGAAGTAATAGGTTGTATATCAGCTCTACAAGCAAGCGCAATAGATTCGATGCAGATAGATGAATCTTCCCTAAGTGAAGATATTAAAATTAAACTCAAAAGAAAACGAGATGAAAATCAAAGTGCGCTCGACAAATATGAACGAGACTTAGTCTGGCATTATATTAAAATGGCTAAATTAGAGAATCCCGACTTTGTAATTTAAATTTAAAATAAAACAAATGTAAATAATAATAATAATAATTTATTAAAAAATGTTAAATTATAAGATTTACAAATAAATTAAATCTAATGTACATTAGACATCTGCATGAGTGGCGAAAAAGGCACATTCAAATGCACAATGCCGAAAATGAATGGAATGAGAATGAAAGCAAAGTCAAACTGGTATGAGTGAATTTACGTACGACTCAGTCGCACAACAACGAAACAGATGGAAATGAATTGAATGGAATGAGAACACAGTAAATTGAGACGCTTCATTCGAATGATTCGAGTGACAACTGAAAACAATGAAAAAGAAATGAAATTTGTTTTTATAGTTGTGTATGCATATAATGCGTATATATAATGCATATAATGCATATATAATGAAAATAATGCGTCCATTATTGCGTCTTTGAAGTGCAGCTGTCAAGAATAAGCAAAGGAATGGACCGAATTCGCACGCAACAACTCGAATCATTCGAATGTTCTAGGCATTTCCAAATGTTTCATTTCATTTTACGCTTCATTCATTAACGTTCATTTCGTTGCAGGTAGTAAGTTATGAGTGGAATGAGAACCTCTCACTCACACAATGTCGTTTCATTTCGTGCGTTTCACTTATTCAATTCAATTCCATTCTATTCTATTCTATGTGACGTATGTTATGAGTGGAATCATGCAGATGTCTAATGTACATATATATATATAATAAGTTAAAATTAAGATTTTCTTAAATATTTGAAATAAATAAAAGAAAAGAAAACATAAAATTGTTTGTGTACTTATTTCATTAGAGAATTTCAGATGTGTTTATCCAGCTGTCATCGGATTTCGGAAAACCGAGCCAGGGAACAAGGGATCTTTTCCCTTTTCTTCTAAGTACCTTCTCAACGAGATAGCTATCTGGAAATCGAGTTTTCTTCAACTCTGGCTCATAAAAAACACCTTTAACTGGGTTCCCATGTAAATCATTCAATAAAAAGGTCACCGGATTTGTATTCTGAACTTTATATATCCTAAAAATTTCAACATTCCAATTAGGTGTATACGATTTCTCAAAGACCCCCTTATATTTCGAAATGCGAACATTATCTCCAATTTTCAGTTTACTACCTGCAAACATTTTAATATTATTGTATACCGTTTTCAAGATATGTTTTTCATTGCTAGCGTTCACTTCGATAGGAGCCATTTTTATAGTCCTATGTATTTTGTTATTATAAAATTCAATTAACCTTCTGTACATATCAAGCCATTTATAGGTCTCATTGTAGGAAAACTCCTTCCACATAAGTTCTTTTAAAGTCCGGTTGAATCTTTCAACAATTGAAGCCTTTAAACTACTAAACGTTGAATAGTGATTTATTTCATACCGATTCATTAAAGACTTAAATTGAGTATTAAAAAACTCCTTCCCATCGTCTGTTTGCAGATTTCTCGAAAACCGCGTCCAGATTTTAAAATTTTCTCCATTGCATCAGAAACATATTTTGCAGTCTTAGATTTAAGTGCTTCAGTTTTTGATATCAGGTATACTAACAATTAATTCTTGTTTATGAGAAATAATTGACACCCTCAACCCTTCAATGCTCTTGTCAACATAGGCCTTGGTAACTATATCTTTAGTTTCCCTTCCATCATTTTGTATAGTAAACTTCCCATCGGTATCGCTACCGATCGCCCCGAGAAAACTTCCTCCAAATTCTGTTTAATGTTTTACAATCAATGATGTGATGGATTCTCTCAGCTGATTTATAGTACTGTCAACGTATGCTTTGATAACGAAATCTCCATTTTCAATCGGAAAACCTCCATTTTTTATACGCCTTTGTTGAATGCTGAAATTCCCATCTGTGTCAAGATAGAGTCCTGTCACGGTTTTTTCATATCGCTTTAAATGATTGGTGTTCTGCTTTTCTCTTAAATAACGTCCAAACTTGTCAACGGACATGACGATTATAATCTCATTTGAATATTGAGTCATAAATATATACTAAATTAGAATATAATTTTAGCTTCTCTCAATTCTTCAATTATCGATGTAATTTCATTCCCGTGATTTGAGTGCCCCACCCCCTGTGAAGCTAACAGGAGTTGGAGGCGATCCACAAGCTCATTTGGATCGTCCCAATAAATAAAGCTAGGTCTTTTCCTCTCAAGCGTCATGAACCCAGATCCGGTTACAACATCTGTTTTGCGTTTGGGGGTAGACTCGGGAACGTCTAATTTAGCTAAAAGTGGTTTAATAATTCGAGAATATTTTAATGCTCTCGTCCCCTTCACTTGTCCATTTGCTTGAAAATTTCTTCGATATACATTAGTTTTTATTAAAATATCCCTGTATATATTCAAATCATCTGTATTGTATTTCTTGGGGAGATGGTGGAATATTAAAGAATATAATCCACTTGTGAGTTGAAAGTTTTCTCCATCATCAAATTCAATTGTATTATTTGATACCTTTATTTGATTGTTTCCCAACATTAATTGACCAGATTCATTTTTGTATGGTCCATATGTCTTATCTAAAATGTGTTCCCGTGCTAGTTCGCTAACATTTAAATTTTTAGAACTCTCTTCAAGCGACGGTGGTTGGGTTGCTTCTAATGGATATGTGGGTGGAGAGAGATGAGTTGATAATACACTCGATGTGTGAGCAGCGGGTTGGTTTGATACTACAGGTGATGATTGATGAGAGTGATGATGATGCGGTGAGAATGAAGAAACATCCGATTGTGAATAAAATTCATCTTTTTCGATATCATTGATATCATCAAACGATTTATATTCATCATATTTAGGGGTGGAATTTTTGTCATTTGCAGTATAAAATGTAAGTTTCCTCTTCTTCATATATGGCGTTTTATCATCAGTTTTCATTATTTCTTCGGTTTTGTTTTGTTTCCCTTTCCCTTCAGCGTTATATAACTTTTTATTTGCATTGACAAGTTCGTTTAACGGTTCAGTGATCGGTTTAAATTTTTCTTCCAAGTTCATAATATTCTGACTTTTAAAATGTTTTAAGTCGGAAAATTTATTTTTTAAAGCATTTCTAGTTTTGTTCAATTGATGCAACATTTGCTCATTCATTGTAATTAAATTTATTATAATTCAAAGTCGATTATGATTATTTCACTTTCGGGGTTGGAGGTGCACTGAAAAAGAATTCCTTTATCACGATCATATATACCTAATCTGATAATCTGACCTAATATCAGCCCTTAACAGGTCTGATAATTAGACCTGATCTGATAATTAGATAATTAGACTTGTTATTAAAAAGACTTTTCCCCCAGTCCCATTTCCCAATAAAAATTTATGATATTTAATTTTTTAAAATATTTGATGAGTTTATTTATTATTTTTGAACTGAAAAATAAACCTGAAAAAGAAATTTCCCCAAGTTCCATTCCCCAATAAAAATTCATGAAATTTAATTTTAAAAATATTTGATGAGATTATTTATTATTATTATTATTATTATTACTTTTATTTTGTATTACACATTAGATTTTAAACTAACATTGACATTTCCATCTTCAAATTTGAGGATGGTATAATTTTGTGTACTAAAAAGCGGCAAGAGGTTATCATCTATGTTGAACATTTCAGGAAGGTAAACAACACGAGTGGCAAGTTCGAGCATTATATTGCTACCGAACTTACCACTCACCCGCTTCGCTGAAAATATATCAAATGCCATATTTATTGGCAATTGATTAAAGGGCAGCTTACGTTTAACTATGCACGAGTTAAAGGCTGCCATCAGCGGATCCTCCTCAATGTCTCTCAAAAGGGCGTCAAGATCCTCCTGGCTGACACCAGAAGGAAGGTTGGAGGCGGTTGAGTTGGAGCTGGTGGGGTTGAAGATGCTTCCATTGCTTGAGTTGGAGGAGTTGGAGTTGGAGTTGGTGGTGGTGGCGTTATACTGCTGCATGATGATGATGTTGTTGATGGTGGGGATGCTGAAGATTCTTGCTGCGTATGGTGGTGCTGGTGCGATAGGTGGTCAGTGGTGTTGCCGCTGGAAGCTGGTGACGTTGAATGATATTTTTCCTAGTCATCGTGCCTGATTTTATACCCAACAAGGGCACATTTCTCCCCCACTACTAGAAACTTGAGTCATGTGCACAGATGACAAGGATAGAACAAGTGCAATTCAAAAGATCAAATTGCCACTTCATGTTAAGTTGAGGTTCGTTTGAGAATCCATCGAAATGGGGTCTAGTAAAAATTTAAGGCACAAATGTCCACAGTTAAACGTACCAAATTTTTGGAAACGTTGGTAATTATATTTAATATTTTTCCCTAAATATCTAATTACTTCTAATGGTGGCTGTAAATTCCCAAAACTATCAAAGTAATATGAGTCTGATCCTTCCTTGTAATAGGCTACCCAATGTGTTCCGTCTGATGTCGAGTCTGCTAAATTTACTATTCCACACTCAGAATGAAGTGGAAATTTAGGTATCTCATCCTTCATGTAAACTCCACGGAAATTTTTTATATTTTTAAAACCAAACGATAATATATCAAAGTTGGATAATGCTCTTTTGGGTAGCTCATTTAGAAGTTTTTTTGGTTGCGTTTTTGATTTTTATTATTTTTTGTGATTGAAATTCCATAGCCTTTTCGGTAAGGATGCAAATACAAACCACCCCCCAACGCTACCCATTCCAGTTTTCTATGGTGTCTCTTGTTTTCCTCAAGTTCAGCTTTTGCGTTTTTAGCTGAATTAATAGACTTTACAATGGCTGCACTACCTGATGCTAAACTACCAACAGCGCTAAGGGCTGTTAAAATAGGCACCAATTGTAAAAAACCACCAACTTTTGGAATTGCTATAATTCTTGGCACGATTATATTTTTTTTACATCCAACAGAGTTAGATACTGCACTCCGAGCGACTTTTACTGCATTCAATAAGTCAAGGGGCTTATGCTTTCGTAATTCAATGGTTGCCTTTTTGATGATTGAGCCAAGAGATTTTTTTGTTGGTTTCTTTTTCTCTTGCTTAGTTCCCATACCAAATTTTTTCTTTAGTTTCATCATGTTTGTGACGAAATATGCTGCAGCCTTCTCGCTAATACTACTATTTGGTGCTTTAACACGTTCCCAAGCCCGATCAATTAAAACTGAGTCCGCTTTATGTCGTTCACCCAAGTCCTTGTTATTTGAATAAGCCAAATCGTGGACGCGACAAGCTTCATCCAATGGGTTTATACCCCGGTCACCGCGAGCTAATCGTTTTTCAAGCCTTGTACCAGGTCCACAGTAATTGTATCCTGGTATATGAGCCTCAATGGGTAGAGTATTTATTAAATTATTTATGAGACCAGTTCCCTGCTTGACTTTTGTATTATGACTGATTACATTATAAAGTCGTTTGCCCATTTTATATAAACCTCAATTAACGACTGATTGTCCATGAATGAAGTAGCTTTCTTTAAAACATGCGTTTATTAACACAAAATAAAACCATTACAGTAAGAAACGTTGAGGGCGCTGGACATGAGAAGAGTACACAACATCGTCACAGCTCCTTGTTACTAAACACAATTAGAGCTTTAATTGTTGGACCATCCAATTGTGGGAAAACTAATGTTATGATAAGCCTTATCGAAAGTCCAAATGGATTAAAATTTGAAAATATTTATATATTTTCAAAGAGTTTATTTCAACCAAAATATCAGTATTTGGAAAAACTTGTCAAGCCAATACGGGGTATGGGTTATTACACATTTTCAACGAATGACAGTGTTTTATCCCCACAAGAAGCTAAAAGGAATTCTATTATGATCTTCGATGATGTAATCAATGAACGCCAGTACAATATCCGAAGCTTTTTCTCTTTCGGTAGACATATGAATGTAGATATATTCTACTTATCTCAAACGTATACGCGGGTGCCAAAACAAATTATTCGCGATAACACAAACTTTTTGATTTTATTAAATCAAGATCAACTCAACATGCGTGGAATATATCGTGATCATGTGAGCAGTGATATGAAACATTTATTTGAAACATTTGAAACATTTATGAATATATCAAGGAAGTGCTGGGAGGACAGATTTGGGTTTTTAGTAATCTCAAAGGACGATAATATGAAAACTGGGCGATATCGCAAAGGATTTGATCAATTCATTGTACTCGAATAAATACTGTTATAAGTATAATGAGATTAATAAAAAATAAACAGTTCAGAATCCAACTTCACAATGACTACATCGCTAACAATATCTTTAAATGGGAATACATCGATACTAAGTGAACATTTTTTTCCGCAAATTGATCTAAAACGTAACTATGAATGTGCTTTAATCGATTTTTATACATTCAACTCTATACCGAATGTGGACAAGGGGGAATAATATATTTCAAATTGGGAATAAAGTAATAGAAATTCCTGTAGGGTCATATGAGTTTGATGAAATTGTAAAATATATTATTTGTTACGAGGCTGACAAGGAATGTACAGCCGCGAGCTGGCTGCCCAATTTGAATTTGAATGAGTTTCAGTTATGGAAAAGATTATTGTTTGAAATTGGAACGAAGTTGTTCAACACGGTTATTGCGGGAGAGGGACAACCATAGATTTAAGCGTCATTGTGAAATTGAAGTGCGGCAACCACAAGTGTAAGAAAAGAAAATGTAAAAACTCTTTATAATTTAATCTAATCGAATTAATAAAGATTTCAGCCTATTGTACCCGATATCCAGAGGCTTGTTATACGTGGGAGGCACAGGGACCCGTGGGCGTCCCAACATTCTGAAATACTTTGCCATCCGGAAATCTGTGCCAGGAGTGCACAGCTTCTGGAAAGCACTCCTTACCAAGAGTGTGAAGGAGTGAGGAGGTGTACAAAGGATTGTGACAATTAGAACCCAAATTAGGACGGTTCTAGCCAGTAAGATCACACAAGGGTTGTGAATTGCTGGCCAGTGAAGAGTGACGTCATGGATGACTTAACAGATCGCGAAGTCGGCGATCAGCGCGCCCAAGCGTCGGGCAATGAGGATGGTTCTGCTGGAAGCCCAGAGTATAGCTTCACAGGAGAAGGATTCGCAAACTTCTACGATGGAAGCTTGTCTGCACAGACTGTAAGAAACTCCGTTCGGTTCGTGCCGCCTCAAAGTACGAGCACGCCGATCAGTACGAACCAAGCAAGTCACGGCATGTCACAGCCAGATGGGGCTTATCAGATGTTTGCGCATCAAGCGAACACTGGAAGTACCCAATGGAGAACGGCTCCCTATATGCATCAGGGAGCTTCTCTTAGACCAACTATTCCCAATGTTCAAGGGAACAACGGTGCTGCAGGACCGCAGCCAAGAGAGGCAATTAGGCCGATTTCACCATGGAATGCGGCCGAACATATGGTAAATAATGGAGCACGGTTCGTACCACCAACGGGCGCGGCAGGATTCATGCCAAGTGGTGCAAAGCAACCAGTACCGCCATGGAATGCCGCTAGATTTATAAACAACTCAGCTATGTATGGAGGCCAAGGTGGTTCAGAGGGACTTGCCCCGCCAGCCGGTGGGTTGGGTTTCAGGCCACATTTCAGCCCCAATACGGCAGGCTTTTCCCAACCGTACAGCGCAGGATTTAATGTTGGCGGATCTGGTGGATATATGCCACAGTTTGCCGGTCCACAGTTTCCGCAAGCAGGAAACAATGCAGTCATGTTGACGCCGACGCAGATAGCAGCGCGTCAAGTCATATCGAGAGAATTACCCATTTTCTCCGGTAAGCCCGAGGAGTGGCTGTTATTTATAAGCAACTATGAGCAGTCAACGGATAGATGTGGATTTAGCAACGAAGAGAATTTTATCAGGCTTCAGAAGTGCCTTAGAGGATCAGCTCTAGATGCTGTACGAGGCAAGCTCATGGTTCCAGCTATGGTGCCGTATGCGATCGGCACGTTGAGAATGCTGTATGGGCGTTCAGAAATAGTGCACGCTAGCCTTCAACGTAAATTGAGGGACGAGCCGGCAATCAAACCGAATAATTTGGATTCGGTAATACGTTTGGCACTTGCGGTGCAGAATTATTGTGCCACCATGTTGTCGGTAGGGCTACAGGAATATCTAAACGATTCCGCTCTGTTGAGTGAACTGGTAGCTAAGCTGTCGAGCGATTTGAAGCTAGATTGGGGCAGACATCGATTGGCAGCAGGTGGCGGAAATTTGGCCACCTTTGATGATTGGCTATTTGGCGTAGCAATGTGTGCTACGATGGTGACGCCCTACGATTATCAGCCAAGTGAGAGAGATAATGGCGGCAGACACGTGAAAGAACGGGTGGCTGCAATAACGCCCAGTGCAATAAAGCCCATGGGCGTTATTTCTCAAAAAAAAATGCAATAACGCCCATGGGCGTTATTGCAAAAAAAAAAATGAAATAAGGCCCAAGAATCTTATTTCACAATTTTCGTGGGCATTATTTCACAAAAAATGTGCAATAACGCCCTCAATATTTTAAAATATGCAAAATTTGTCTTATCTCTGATTGTTATCAGCGTTTCAAAGTTTTTATTGTAAAAGCAGTGGCTCACGCCACTGCTAAGGCACTGTTTGATATGTTCCGGAGAAGATCAGAATATAAATTACCAATTTCCAAAGTAGATAGTGTGATCTGCCAGCGGGCGTTATTGCACTTTTTTTGTGTAATAACATACGCGAACTTTATTTCACAATTTTCGTGGGCCTTATTTCAATTTTTTTGTGAAATAACGCCCATGGGGGTTATTGCATTTTTTTTGAGAAATAACGCCCATGGGCTTTATTGCACTGGGCGTTATTGCAGCCACCCTGAAAGAACACCTATTAGTCCACAGTAAAGTGGAAGGCGATGACAAGGAGAATGTACAAGAATCATCGTGCCCAGGATGTGACGGTGACCATGAACTTATGAAATGTAAAGGATTCTTGGGAATGTCAACCAAGTCTAGACTGGAATTAATAAAGGCAAAACGACTGTGCTTCTGCTGCTTTGGAAAGCATATTGCCCGGAACTGCAGATTGAAGAAAACTTGCAATGTCGATGGATGCAAGTTGCAGCACAATAAGCTCTTGCACTTTGAGCCCCTTGTGATCGATGAGGAGATCGAACCAGAGAAGAAAGTTAGCGATATAATAACTGAATCAACTGTTTTCTTCCATGACAAATCGACAAAAAAGGCATTGTTCCGATATGTACCAGTAACTTTGCATAACAAATCAAGATCCGTAGATGTTTTCGCCCTTATCGACGAGGGATCGTCCTGCACGCTAATGGAGCGCAAGTTAGCTGATGAACTCGGCTTAGAAGGGCCTGAACAGCAGCTCTGCTTGAAGTGGACCAGTGATGTGACGCAGACTGAAGCTAAATCGAAGCTCGTCTGTCCCAGCGTTTCCGCTGCTGGTCGTCCAGATGTGAAATATGTGCTAAAAGGAGTGCGCACTGTGGGCAAACTGGATCTGCCAGAACAAAGTATCGATGATCAAATGCTTAATGATCACCGACATCTAAGATCTGCTCCTGTCTCGCCGTACTCAAATGCTACGGCTCAAATGATCATTGGATTGGACCATATCAAGATCTGTGTACCACTGGAAGTACGTAAAGCTGATAATGACGATCTTATCGCTGTCCGATGCCAATTGGGATGGTCTGTTTACGGCCGGTATGGATCAGACGAATCCACGCCGCCACGCGTGCTGCATGTTTGCGAGTGCACATGCGGAACGCGAGCACTTGACGAAGCAGTGAAGGCTCATTTTTCGTTAGAGTCAATTGGTGTGAACATTCCTGCAAAACCACTGCGATCGAAGGAAGATAAACGGTCGCTGGAGATTATGAACGAAACCACGAGGTACATTTCCAAGGATAGTCGCTGGGAAACTGGATTGTTATGGAGATTCGAGAATGTCGAACTGCCAGATTCATATTCCATGACTCTTAGACGCCTCAAGTGTCTCGAATCCAAAATGATGAAGGATCCGGAGCTGAAGAACTTTTTGACTAATACCATGCAGAGCTACGAGGAGCAGGGTTACATTCGAAAACTGAGAAATAGTGAGTTGGCTAATAATTCACGTTCTTGGTATCTTCCAGTCTATATAGTGGAAAATCCGAACAAGAGAAAGAAACGTTTGGTCTGGGACGCTGCAGCACAAGTTGACGGCGTGTCTCTGAATGATACGCTTCTAAAAGGACCAGATTTGTTGGTGTCATTGCTGGGAGTGCTACTACGATTCAGAGAGCGACCAGTAGCTGTAATTGCTGATATACGTGAGATGTTTCACCAGATAAAAGTTTGCGCCTCCGACCAATCTTCACAGAAGTTCCTATGGCGAAATGAAGAACTTGAGCGTCCGCCGGATACATATGTGATGCAAGTAATGACTTTTGGTGCTTCTTGTTCGCCGTCCCTTGCGAACTTCATACTGAGGCGTAATGCGGAGCGATTCGGCGCGGACCAACCAAACGCGGTAAAGGCAATCTCCCAAAATACATTTGTAGACGATTGGCTGGAGTCGGTTGACAGATCGGACAGTCAATCCCTGAATAACTCACGGGAGGCACCACCGAAATATCTTGGCGTAGAGCAAGAACTTCAGGAGAAAGTTCTGGGCATGTGGTGGATGCCAGAATCAGACATGCTTACGTTTGTCATCAGACCCGATTTGCTGCAGAGGTCGGCGACACCGACAAAGCGCCGAGTGTTGAGTATTGTAAAGTCAATTTTTGATCCACTCGGGATACTTGGATTTTATAACATCCGCGCTAAAATCATCCTACAAAATATATGGAGGTCTGATGTGAGCTGGGATGACGCCATTAAGGAACCGGACAAGAATGACTGGGAAGCTTGGCAGGCCCTTCTGCCCAAGTTAAGTGATCTACGTATTCTACGCTTCCTGGCCGAAAGGAATCGTCGTGGATGTTCACTGTGGAAAGGATGGGCAAGTACGGAGCGCTGTAGTACGTACAACCGGTGGATTCGTAACCCGTCCCCTGGTTAAGTTAGCCAAATTGGACATCCTCAGGAATGGTAATACTTAGCGTAGCCACGCAGAAGAATTACGAGGTGGGGAATGTTACGAGGCTGACAAGGAATGTACAGCCGCGAGCTGGCTGCCCAATTTGAATTTGAATGAGTTTCAGTTATGGAAAAGATTATTGTTTGAAATTGGAACGAAGTTCTTCAACACGGTTATTGAACTTATAAAACACTGGTTTTGCGGGAGAGGGGGGTGGCTTTAGTCTGAAATGCACTCGATAAGTAAAACACGGTAGAACTTTCGGGGTGTTACGCGACGTGCGTCTTTATTTGGGTAATTGTAAATTAGTACTAAATGCAAGAAGAAGCCTTAAAACTAACTTGGGGAGAGCGGACTAGGAGCTCGATGCACAAAAGTGCAGTGGGAGAGGGAGAGAGAGAGCGAGTGTACGGGATCACACTGCCACCGGAAAATAAATGCCCTTCCGGCGTGAACATTCTCCCCCCCCTTGCGAGGATACGCAGCAAAATATAAGAAGCCTTCGAGGCCCCCCTAGCGAGGATACGCTGTAGGAATATTTGCTCGGGAAAGCGTTGGATACGCTGAGCGCTCGTGGACATGAAGAAGTGTGTGGTGATCCTGGCCACACGACTGGCATCGGCCGTCACTGCGGCAAGATCCCGTGGAATGATGGTGGGCCAGGCAATTGACGCAGTACTTCTTTTGTATGACTGCCTGGAGCCGTTTCTCAGCGCTAAGCCGAAGGAAACGGTGGCATTTCCGAAGAGGATGGTTCCCTTGGCTGACTCGGCATGGGTAGGATAGAATACCTCGGGAACGTCTGCATTTCATATCGGCGTATGGAACCCAGTAATTGGACGAATCTGGAGCAGTTATCACCCGTGTGGAGAACGAGGAAATTCTTTGGATCGGATCAGAAGCAGTATCAGGAGCAGTCGGTTCACTGGAGGAGCAGTTGCTTGGATGCAACAAAGTGTGATGCCGACCGTGACACTTGAAGCACTTATGGGCGCTTGTGCAATTACGGAGTTGATGACCGCTTGCAAAGCAATTTAAGCACAACCGCTTTTTCTGGATATAAGATAAACGATCCTCTGTCGTCATCTGAAGGAAGCGTGGACTTACAAGCACTGGATGGTTCTCTTTGGAACATACATCGCAACTTTTGGATATCGGAACGATCCTCGTACTGAAGGATTTCAGTATTCGTGGCGGCACGTCGGAGGGTGTCGGTTCGGACGGATGGAGGCGCAACGTAGTAGGATGTATAAACTCTATGGCCTCCAGAGATCTATGGCGCTGAGTCAGGAAAGAGTCAAGTGCTAGCCACGTAGGAATGTCAGTCTTGTTCGGGATAGATTGCTCCCATAATGAGAGCGTCAGTTTTGGAAGCTTCGTGGAACACACATACACCAGGAGACAATCCCAATTATCCGTAGGAATGCCGGACAAATTTAGGGATGTGAGGCAGTTTTGGATCGTATTTTGCAGCTCCTTCAAGGCTGCCGAAGATTCGTGTGCAATGGACTGCATGTTTAATAACTTTTTCAGTTGGCTGTTCACCAGCGCTCGTTTGTTTTCGAAACGCTCAGATAGGTTTTTCCAGGCTGAGCGGAAACCATCGTTGGTGAGTGGCGAATTGGAAACTACGGAATGAGCTTCACCACTATTCTTGGCATTGAGATAGAACAACTTTTCAACGGGGGTCAGCGCAGGATTGTCGATATAGACTGCTGTGAAAAGGTCTCGGAAAGTCGGCCAGCGAATGTAATCGCCCGAGAAAACTTCTGTTTCGCACGGAGGAAGCTGACAGCCAGACGGATAAGAATTTTGGGGCGGAACGGGTTGGATTTGAGCTGTTTTAGCAGCGATCGTCTCGATCTGTTCCATGAGCTTTGCGGCACACCTTTCATAAATAAAATAGGTGTTCGCGCCACAGTTAGATTACATATCGAATAGCGAATAATTTTGAAATGTATCGATCTAATTTAATCGATGACTTATGAAATAAATGGAATTGAAGTTGGAGATTAAAACAGAGCGGACGTACGAGTTTGTACCAAGTATAAAAAGGCAAAAATTATACTTTGAACGCTTGCGGAGGTTCCAGCGTAAATATTGGCGCCCGAACAGGGACATTTGGATAAGGTTCAAATCCGGATGGAGTTCACCTTGGAGCTCAGCAACATATAAAAAAGAATACCCACGGCGAGACTTGGTTGACCGGTGACTGCGGCGGCATCTCGTATTGGATTGTGAGTCAAACTGCACAGTGCATTTAATATTTCTTGCAGGCATGTTTATTTCAAATTCGATGTGTGTGATAAATTAATTAAAATTTAGTAAATGGTGTCAAGTGATGGTCGAATTGGTGCATCGGCTTAACAAATGGTGTAGGTCAGTTCGTATGCATTAGAAGTGCTGACTACATATATATGTACGTGCATACAATTATATATGCATGTATATTGAAATAGCGGGCTACCTAAGTGACATTGGCTTGACATTGAATTCAGTTCCCTTATTGTGCGCATATTCGTCTTAACTGCAGCCCAATTTAATACATATATGTAAGTACAGTCGAATTTGACTGGCTTTAAGCTGTAGAGCCGCTAGGATTGCAATTACGGTTATTTTTTACGACACAGTGACTTGGGTGCAGGAAAAAGAGCGATAAGGGAATATTGTAATTAAATAACTGGTCGAACAGCGGCATTTAAAGTACACAGCTTAGTATAGCTTTGGTCGTGTTTAAGAAAGTTCAAGCACTTAGAAAAATAATTTGTTCTGTGAAATGGCTCCAAAGAAGGGCAAGGGTTTAGAGTTGATGGGCTCGCGGAACGGATTAGTGAATTCTTTTCTGCGGAACAAAGAGTATGTCATGAAAAATATAGCGTGTATGACAACTGCGGAACTTGAAGCCCGACTAAGTTTGGTTGAATCGAATTATGGTCAGTTCTGTATTATGCAATCGCAAAATCGAGCAAGATTGCGAGGATGTCAGTGAATATGAAAGTCGCCACCAAGTTGAAGATTTGTATTGTGAAATTAAGGCAAGATTATTAAGCGCTATCGGTCATGCTGGACGCAAGACAAGCCTGGGAGATGCATTGAACAGCACACAAGTATCGCGTGCGACCAAGCTTCCCGCTCTGAAGTTACCTGAGTTCTCAGGCAAGTTTACGGAGTGGACAAGTTGGTTCAATACATTTCAAACAATTATAGATTCAGATTCGGACCTGGATGAATTGTCGAAATTTATTCACTTGAGAGCGTCGCTGGGTGCTGTTCCGTTAAGTACGATTGATTGCTTAGAGTTATCAGCTGCGAATTACAAAAGGGCATTGAAATTATTGCGAGATCGTTTTGAAAATAAGGCGATTATCGTGCAAGCACATATCATAGATCTGTTTAATATAAAACGCCTTAAGAATGCAGATTCAGAAGGGCTCAGAGTTCTCGTGGATAGTGTGAATGCTCAATTGGTGGCGCTAAATTCTTTAGGTACAGTGCAAGAAAATTTTGATGCTATTATTTTCCATTTGATCAGAACCAAATTGGATGACGAAACAATAGAAAAATGGGAGAACGAGTGGGACTGTTCAAAACTACCATCGTGGCCGCTATTGTCTCAATTTCTGGTAAATAGAGGAATGAATTTCGCTAATCGGGAAGAACGTCGGACAAATGGAGCTCGAAACAATAATGCTAATAAACAAGATTCAAAAAGGGCTAGTTTAGTAAGCAGTAAGTAAGTAAGTAAGCAGTAAGCAGTAAGCAGTAATGGTAACAATTTGTGTTACAAGTGTTCGGGAATGCATAGTTTGAAGGCGTGTCCCACATTTAAAGAATTATCACCGATGCAGCGGTACCAAGATGTGAAACGCTATGGGCTGTGCTTAATATGTTTTAGCAAGCGCCATCCAACAAGGGCCTGCAATGGCCATCGATGTGGCATATGTAATAAGCCGCATAATTCATCGAATGCCTTGAATGAAGGCATACCAAAAAATAATCAAGCGCAACCAGAGAATAGTGCTTTACATAGTTCGCTATTATCAAGGTCGACAACTAGCTTTCTAGCAACAGCGATTATCTTAGTTAAGGGTAGCGATGGCAGCTATCATGAATGCAGATGTGTTTTGGACTCTGGAAGTCAACTCAATTTTGTGACATCAAGGTTGCAGTCCATGCTTAAGCTTGAGATGCAATCCGTAAATATGCGCCTAACTGGAATAGGCAATGCAGTTTCGAAAATTATTGGTGAAGTGCAAACCACACTTAAGTCCAGAGTGACAAGGTTCTCGGTTACAGAAACCTTTTGTGTGCTACCCGAAATTACCCAATACAATCCGTCGAACTCCTCAGTAGGATCGAAGTGGCAGGTACCCACCGGGGTAACATTAGCTGATCCAACTTTTGATTCTAATCAAAAAATTGACATGTTATTAGGAGTAGGGCTGTTCTTCAAATTAATTATAGCGGGTCAAATTGAATTGGGGCCTCAATTGCCAATCTTGCAAAAATCACTTTTAGGCTGGGTAGTTGTAGGCGAATATACCCCGACTATCGGTATATCACTGCTATCTACAGAAATAGAGCCGAAGCCTCGATCCGATTCGGACGCATTGCAAGAGCTAGTGCAAAGATTTTGGAAATATGAAGAAGTTGTTCAGCCAGACGAGAATCTGACGGAAGACGAGAAAAAATGTGAAGAGAATTTTGTTTCGAATTTCAGCCAGGCAGAGTCCGGACATTTCGTGGTAGCATTGCCTTTCAAGGAGAACCAACCAAAACTAGGAGACACGCATAAAATTGCGCTCAACAGATTTTTAAATTTAGAGAAACGGTTGAGTCGCAACCAGGCTCTGAAGGAGCAATATATAGAATTCATTGAGGAATACAAAAACTTAGGACATTTAGAAATTGTTGAGAATTCAAAGATTCGGGATGTTAAATATTTCATGCCCCATCATCCAGTGCTAAGACCTGAGAGCTCGACGACTAAATTGAGAGTCGTTTTCGATGCCTCTTGCAAGTCCAGCAACGGCATCTCACTCAACGATACAATGTTGGTTGGTCCAACACTACAACCAGATTTATTTGAGACACTGGTTCGCTTCCGTTTTTATAAATACGCTTTAATAGCTGACATAGCTAAAATGTACAGACAGGTGTTGGTGAACGAACCGCACCGGAATTACCAATGCATTTTGTGGCGATCTAACCCAGCTGATCCCATGCAAGCGCTGCGCCTTAAAACCGTAACATATGGAACCAATTCTGCTCCCTTTCTAGCGGTTCGTTGTTTATTTCATTTGGCAAGTAAATATGGTGAGCAGTATTCGTTAGCGGTAAAGGCAATTAATAGAAGTTTTTATATGGACGACATGCTGTGTGGTGCGAATTCGGAATCAGAGCTCTTAAGATTAACCCTCTCAGCCCATTTGTTGCCTATAGGCAACATTGTAGAAATACGCCTCAGTTACCTGGAATATACATTTTTTTGCTTCGCGCTTTTTTTCAACACCTCCCTTAATGTTTTCTGCAACCAAAATAACTAATAAGTTACTTGTAAGCTGCAAACGTGTTTATTTATTTATTTAATAAATATTTATTTATTTAATAAATATTTGTTGTAATGGAAAACTAGGTGGGAATTATACATATATAGGGGTAAGTAAATTATTTAAAAATAAAAAAATTTTAAAAAAGTTCATAGTTTGTCTACAAGAATTTTGTGAACATTTTGTGGCAACATCCTGTAACTATCGAACCAGGACACCAAGGACCTTGAAATTTTCGTCAGTTCATATTTGAATAAAGCCGAATACATATCTGTTAAAAAAAAATGTTTATCTTGGCTAATTTTAAATGTGGGCTGAGAGGGTTAAGAAATGAGGTGTCTGAGTTGTTAGAAATTGGCAGGTTTCAGTTACATAAATGGCGTAGTAATTGTTTGAACGTTCTGGGTAGTGATTTAAGCTCGGAACCGCTGATGTTAAAAACGGAAGACGCTGCCAAGACATTGGGTATATATTGGACAAGTCGAGAAGACAAATTCCAATTTGCTTATAACGTGAAGTATTGCCCAACTATTACGAAGCGGACTGTGCTGTCAGAACTGGCTCAGGTTTTTGATCCATTAGGATTTCTAAGTCCAATTTTAATTCTGGGCAAGATTTTCGTACAAGAATTATGGCTGCTTAAGCAGGATTGGGACGAAGACTTGCCGCAAAGCTATGCCATTCAATGGAAAAATTATCGCAATGAGTTGAAATTAATTGATCAGTGTTCACTACCCCGATCTGTTATTGCTATTGGCGCAGATGTAGATACGGTAGAGCTTTTTGGCTTTTCTGATGCATCTACACGTGCCTATGGCGGAGCAATCTATGCTCGTGTAAGAAATAAAAGCCTTTACGGTTAATTTGGTGACAGCCAAGTCCAAGGTGTCACCAGTCAGGGTGACGTCCTTGCCCCGTTTGGAGCTACAAGGCGCACTACTTATGACAAAACTGATGACCAGAGTTCGCGCTTGCGTTCACGTTAATGTCAATCGAACTAGTTATTTTACTGGTTTCTACGATTGTGCTCAACTGGCTATCATCTCATGCGAGTCGATGGACAACGTTCGTGGCCAACCGCGTGGCTCAAATACAGGAATTGTCAAACATTCAGGATTGGTTTAAAGTCGAGTCAAAAATGAACCCAGCAGATATTGTATCTCGGAGACTGTATCCAACTGACTTAAATAAATCAGCGTTGTGGTGGCACGGCCCAGACTTCTTGTTGAGCTCAAAATATGAACAGGAGCGTTGGCAGCCAGGGGATAAGTTAATCCCAGAGCAAAGAGCAGGTACATTTTCGCTCACTGTAAGTTGGCCAGTAACGAATGAAGCGCAAGATATTATAGGAGAATGTAAATTTGCAAATGAATTTTTGAAACTGCAGCGAGTGTTCAGCTACGTCTATCGTTGGCGTAATGCTATACAGAAAAATTCTACAGATAAGATTTGCAGCCTGTCTGCTACAGAACTGGCAGGCGGACTACGTTATATAGTTTTTAACTTGCAGAACCTTAAGTTGCATGAAGAATTCATTAAGTTGCGATCCGGCAAGCGAATAAAATCTTCAAAAATACAGTGCTTGAATCCTTTTATTCACGAAGAAGAAGGTGTGTGTAGTATAAGAGTAGGTGGGCGGTTAGTAAACGCTGCACTGTCATTTGATACTAAGCATCCCATTTTGATGCCAAGTAACCATGTAGTGGTTAATGCACTAATTGAATACACACATCGAAAAAATTTACATGCCGGGGCACAGTCCTTATGTGCCTTTTTGCGGCAGAAATATTGGATCATTAATTGCAGAAAACTGGCACGCAAGACGGTGCGAAGCTGCATCGTATGTTTCCGGCTACGACCAATATTGGGCAGTCAGCTAATGGGAGCACTGCCAGAAAGTCGTGTGAAAGGCCGGACCTACCCGTTCGAGCGTGCTGGACTGGACTTCGCTGGACCGATCTGGATGCATTTTAACATTCGAGGGAAGCGCCCAGTTAAAGTGTATCTCTGCGTTTTCTTATGCTTTCTGACAAAGGCATGCCATCTGGAGATCGTCTCGGATTTGAGTACCAACGCCTTCATAGCTGCACTAAAGCGTTTCTTCGCCCGACGTGGATTGAGCTCAGACCTTTTTTGTGACAACGCCACTAACTTTGTAGGCGCTTGTCGTGAGATAAAGCAACTCTTCAACGCTGCAGATAAAGGGCTGATTGCAGATGAGTGCAGCCAACGAGGAGTACAATTTCATTTCATACCCCCACGGTCGCCCCATTTTGGAGGGCTTTGGGAAAGTGCTGTAAAGATCGCCAAGCAATTGCTGATCAAATGCACAAATAGCGTGGCACTCAACTACGAGGATCTTTCGACTGCTATAACCCAGGTGGAGGCCGTGATGAATTCCAGGCCGTTGCATCCATTATCATCGGATCCGAATGATTTGGAAGCCTTAACTCCAGGCCACTTCTTAGTTGGCCGTCCATTGAATGCGCTAATTGAACCAGTTGATGAAGATTTGGTTAAAATCTCTATTACCAATCATTGGAAACGAATTTTGTTAGTCCACAACTCATTCTGGCGCCGCTGGTCGGCTGAGTACCTGACGCTGTTGCAGGAGCGCACTAAGTGGACAACGGCGGTCAGTAACATCCAAACATCATCGCAGAAGACAACGCACCACCGGGACAGTGGTTATTAGGACGAGTGATCGAGCTGCATCCAGGACCTGATGGCGCAGTTCGTGTAGTCACACTTAAGACAAAGACTGGAGTCCTCAAGCGAAACGTTCATCGTATCTGCGCTCCACCATTGGATTAAGGCAAACCTATTATGTTGGAAGGAGCTTCCAAGGCGGGGAGTATGTTCGCGCCACAGTTAGATTACATATCGAATAGCGAATAAGTATAAAAAGGCAAAAATTATACTTTGAACGCTTGCGGAGGTTCCAGCGTAAATAATAGGCATACTCGTATTTTGCCTTTAGAGTAGATAAGGTGTCCCCCGTGCCCTCTAAGCCAACTGAAATTTGCTCTGAACACGCTTCGTACTCTTTCTCGACCTTATCCCATAGCGCTCGGACTTGGTCGAGATGAATTTGGCACGTGTACTTGGATTGACTTGGTGCTGCTGGATTGCAGACTCTGGACTTGAAGTGACTCAGACGGTCACAGGTCATCGTAAATTTATTTAAAATGCAGGAAGTCATTCTGTATATATTTTACGAAATTTTACTGTCGTGCGTGTGAATCTCTTTGTGCATTAGCCGTTGCGAATGCAAAATAGCGGAGACAACGGAGGCGGAAGAAAATTGCCAAAAGTCGGAGCGCCGACTTGCCGACGACTACGTATGTACATATGTAATTGCAATGTTTGCCTATGTTTGCATGCAGCTGAGCTCAGGATAGATCAAAGGAATCACAATAAATATTGTTTATTTAAATGTAGCTCCGCTCAGGATAGAGCAGGGAAGAGTAAATAAATACAATAAAATTAATTCGGCGTTTCTGTGCTGTGGTTTTTGGATATATTATATTTATTTGTTGGAGCAGTGGACTGTATTTGTAGTGTTTTATGTTTTGGACGATTTTGAAATATATTTTTTGTGGGGTAAATTATTAAAATACCCGTGCCGAAATATTTGTAAGTATATATATATTCAATTTTGTGTAAATTGCCGTGGCGCTCGTAGATCAGTGGAGTGGACTGTATTGTATGTATGTATATAGGAGAGTGTAAATAAATGCAAGCGGAAAACAGTGAACGAAGAGAAATTCGAAATGGGAAGTTTCACTGTGGCTTGGCATATATTTAAACACTTTAGAAACACGGTGTTTTATAGAAATTAAGGAATTAAGGAACCATAATTCGGTACTCGGAATCGGAAATTATTAGCTGCCGTAGTGCCGGATTAATCGGACTTGGATTTAGGCAATAATCATGCAGAGAAGTTAGACGAACTGGGTTTCGAAAAACCTAACTGCATGACCGGCAGCAATAATGTAATGGTTACTTATCTTGTGCGGTGTTAAAGCCACCGTAGCTGCTGGACTGGAATTATCCGGCTCTGATGGACCAAATGTTCGGAGGGGGTGGCTTTAGTCTGAAATACACTCGATAAGTAAAACACGGTAGAACTTTCGGGGTGTTACGCGACGTGCGTCTTTATTTGGGTAATCGTAAATTAGTACTAAATGCAAGAAGAAGCCTTAAAACTAACTTGGGGAGAGCGGACTAGGAGCTCGATGCACAAAAGTGCAGTGGGAGAGGGAGAGAGAAACCGAGTGTACGGGATTACACTGCCTCCGGAAAATAAACGCCCTTCCGGCGTGAACAATCATCATCATCATCATCATCATCATTATCATCATCATCATCATCTCGAAGGACTAAAACTCATCGTCCTGCTCTCACATTAAAAAATAAATTGATATTGAAATCATTGGGATTTAATATTAAATAAATAAAGTTTATAATCTAATATCCAAATGAATGACATTTTTTATGTTCAGGAGCAACTTGCTAATGATCAAAGCATTATTAAAAAAGAATATCATTCTTATTATCCATATCAACAAAGCTACAAGGCGAATGATGAAGTCCGGATTACAATTCAGAACCAGGATTTGTATGTCCTGCCGTGTGAAAGTTTTCTCCACTTTGAAGGAACACTTAGCAAAATTATTGACTCAAATTCAGGAACAAGTAGCACAAATAGTGTTAGCGGCTTGCTCAAAAATAATTGCATGTCCTATTTTCTGGATGAAATAAGATATGAGTTAAATGAGTGTGATAGGACACGATTTACTGGAATTACAACGACTATTAAGAACTTTCTATCAGTCGGTCAACAGGAGGGAGTTCTTTACCGGAATGCTGGGTGGAGTGGAGGAGAGAATATCGCTTCGGGAGGACATTTCAGCTTTTCTGTGCCCCTCAAAATGTTGATGGGGTTCGGTGAAGACTACAAGAAAGTAGTGTTAAACTGTAAACATGAGCTTGTTCTTTTGCTTACAAAAAACACAGAGGATATGTTTGTTAAGACGGTTGAAGGTAAAACACATAAAGTAGCAATAACAAATATAAGCTGGAAAATCCCACACATCGTTCCGAGTGATAGTGCTAAAATTAAAATGTTTAATATAGTAAAAAGTGGGACTACCCTCACACTCGCTTTCCGGAGCTGGGACTCCTATATCAATCCAACCTTAGTCCAAGGTACACAGTTTATTTGGAACGTTAAGTTGTCTTCAAGTACAGAACGTCCACGTTTTGCCATCATTGCATTTACATTAAATGGGGAACTAATTACAAATAATTTGAGAAATGCTAAAGTTTATTTAAATTCGGAAGTTTTTCCTTATGAAGATTTGAATGTGAAATATAATGAGGATCGGTTTGCTGTCTTGTATGATATGTATACAAAATTGCAAGAGAGCTATTACAATCGAGAGCCACGGGCTCTTTTATCACCCATGGAGTTCAAGTCAAAAGCCCCCATTGTTGTTGTTGATCTCTCTTATCGGAATGAGTCAGTCAAATCAGGACCGATTGATGTTAAATTATCCACTGAGCTAACCGATGCGAGTCAAATGAATACAAAGGTATATTGCCTTCTCATTCATGATCGACTAGTTGAATATACGCCACTGACTGGCTTAGTTCAACGAGTCGTTTAAAAAAAATTAGAAAGGATTCGATTATTCAAATTTTGGAATTCATTGCGTGTAGACGTTCACTAAGCGCTCAAAAATGTTAACACTCAAAAACAAAGTCAACAACACAACTCCCAAAACAATGCAACAGCTTGTGACAAAAATAAACAATTTCATGAAAATGTTTAAAGAACAAATTTTCCCTGAACATGAAGCGCCCAGTTAAAGTGTGTCTCTGCGTTTTCGTATGCTTTCTGACAAAGGCATGCCATCTGGAGATCGTCTCGGATTTGAGTACCAACGCCTTCATAGCTGCACTAAAGCGTTTCTTCGCCCGACGTGGATTGAGCTCAGACCTTTTTTGTGACAACGCCACTAACTTTGTAGGCGCTTGTCGTGAGATAAAGCAACTCTTCAACGCTGCAGATAAAGGGCTGATTGCAGATGAGTGCAGCCAACGAGGAGTACAATTTCATTTCATACCCCCACGGTCGCCCCATTTTGGAGGGCTTTGGGAAAGTGCTGTAAAGATCGCCAAGCAATTGCTGATCAAATGCACAAATAGCGTGGCACTCAACTACGAGGATCTTTCGACTGCTATAACCCAGGTGGAGGCCGTGATGAATTCCAGGCCGTTGCATCCATTATCATCGGATCCGAATGATTTGGAAGCCTTAACTCCAGGCCACTTCTTAGTGGGCCGTCCATTGAATGCGCTAATTGAACCAGTTGATGAAGATTTGGTTAAAATCTCTATTACCAATCATTGGAAACGAATTTTGTTAGTCCACAACTCATTCTGGCGCCGCTGGTCGGCTGAGTACCTGACGCTGTTGCAGGAGCGCACTAAGTGGACAACGGCGGTCAGTAACATCCAAATAGGCACGTTAGTGCTCATCGCAGAAGACAACGCACCACCGGGACAGTGGTTATTAGGACGAGTGATCGAGCTGCATCCAGGACCTGATGGCGCAGTTCGTGTAGTCACACTTAAGACAAAGACTGGAGTCCTCAAGCGAAACGTTCATCGTATCTGCGCTCCACCATTGGATTAAGGCAAACCTATTATGTTGGAAGGAGCTTCCAAGGCGGGGAGTATGTTCGCGCCACAGTTAGATTACATATCGAATAGCGAATAAGTATAAAAAGGCAAAAATTATACTTTGAACGCTTGCGGAGGTTCCAGCGTAAATAATAGGCATACTCGTATTTTGCCTTTAGAGTAGATAAGGTGTCCCCCGTGCCCTCTAAGCCAACTGAAATTTGCTCTGAACACGCTTCGTACTCTTTCTCGACCTTATCCCATAGCGCTCGGACTTGGTCGAGATGAATTTGGCACGTGTACTTGGATTGACTTGGTGCTGCTGGATTGCAGACTCTGGACTTGAAGTGACTCAGACGGTCACAGGTCATCGTAAATTTATTTAAAATGCAGGAAGTCATTCTGTATATATTTTACGAAATTTTACTGTCTGTATATATATATTTATATATTTAGAATTATTTATTTGTGGAAGCAGGATTGGAATTTAGGAACCAATCGGAATATATAAAATTAAATTTAATTTAATTTAATAACGAATTAATTGAATAATATTCTCTCTGCTGCAAAACGTATACGGTGAATTTCTAACTGATTTAGTTTGTTGGAATTTTATAAAAATAATTTTTAATTATTTTGTGTGCCTGGACTTATTCAGTTGACCGCTGCTGTATTTGCCGCGGTACTGTTCTTGGAGATAAGGCGTGCGTGTGAATCTCTTTGTGCATTAGCCGTTGCGAATGCAAAATAGCGGAGACAACGGAGGCGGAAGAAAATTGCCAAAAGTCGGAGCGCCGACTTGCCGACGACTACGTATGTACATATGTAATTGCAATGTTTGCCTATGTTTGCATGCAGCTGAGCTCAGGATAGAGCAAAGGAATCACAATAAATATTGTTTATTTAAATGTAGCTCCGCTCAGGATAGAGCAGGGAAGAGTAAATAAATACAATAAAATTAATTCGGCGTTTCTGTGCTGTGGTTTTTGGATATATTATATTTATTTGTTGGAGCAGTGGACTGTATTTGTAGTGTTTTATGTTTTGGACGATTTTGAAATATATTTTTTGTGGGGTAAATTATTAAAATACCCGTGCCGAAATATTTGTATGTATATATATATTCAATTTTGTGTAAATTGCCGTGGCGCTCGTAGATCAGTGGAGTGGACTGTATTGTATGTATGTATATAGGAGAGTGTAAATAAATGCAAGCGGAAAACAGTGAACGAAGAGAAATTCGAAATGGGAAGTTTCACTGTGGCTTGGCATATATTTAAACACTTTAGAAACACGGTGTTTTATAGAAATTAAGGAATTAAGGAACCATAATTCGGTACTCGGAATCGGAAATTATTAGCTGCCGTAGTGCCGGATTAATCGGACTTGGATTTAGGCAATAATCATGCAGAGAAGTTAGACGAACTGGGTTTCGAAAAACCTAACTGCATGACCGGCAGCAATAATGTAATGGTTACTTATCTTGTGCGGTGTTAAAGCCACCGTAGCTGCTGGACTGGAATTATCCGGCTCTGATGGACCAAATGTTCGGAGGGGGGTGGCTTTAGTCTGAAATACACTCGATAAGTAAAACACGGTAGAACTTTCGGGGTGTTACGCGACGTGCGTCTTTATTTGGGTAATCGTAAATTAGTACTAAATGCAAGAAGAAGCCTTAAAACTAACTTGGGGAGAGCGGACTAGGAGCTCGATGCACAAAAGTGCAGTGGGAGAGGGAGAGAGAAACCGAGTGTACGGGATCACACTGCCTCCGGAAAATAAACGCCCTTCCGGCGTGAACAATCATCATCATCATCATCATCATCATTATCATCATCATCATCATCTCGAAGGACTAAAACTCATCGTCCTGCTCTCACATTAAAAAATAAATTGATATTGAAATCATTGGGATTTAATATTAAATAAATAAAGTTTATAATCTAATATCCAAATGAATGACATTTTTTATGTTCAGGAGCAACTTGCTAATGATCAAAGCATTATTAAAAAAGAATATCATTCTTATTATCCATATCAACAAAGCTACAAGGCGAATGATGAAGTCCGGATTACAATTCAGAACCAGGATTTGTATGTCCTGCCGTGTGAAAGTTTTCTCCACTTTGAAGGAACACTTAGCAAAATTATTGACTCAAATTCAGGAACAAGTAGCACAAATAGTGTTAGCGGCTTGCTCAAAAATAATTGCATGGCCTATTTTCTGGATGAAATAAGATATGAGTTAAATGAGTGTGATAGGACACGATTTACTGGAATTACAACGACTATTAAGAACTTTCTATCAGTCGGTCAACAGGAGGGAGTTCTTTACCGGAATGCTGGGTGGAGTGGAGGAGAGAATATCGCTTCGGGAGGACATTTCAGCTTTTCTGTGCCCCTCAAAATGTTGATGGGGTTCGGTGAAGACTACAAGAAAGTAGTGTTAAACTGTAAACATGAGCTTGTTCTTTTGCTTACAAAAAACACAGAGGATATGTTTGTTAAGACGGTTGAAGGTAAAACACATAAAGTAGCAATAACAAATATAAGCTGGAAAATCCCACACATCGTTCCGAGTGATAGTGCTAAAATTAAAATGTTTAATATAGTAAAAAGTGGGACTACCCTCACACTCGCTTTCCGGAGCTGGGACTCCTATATCAATCCAACCTTAGTCCAAGGTACACAGTTTATTTGGAACGTTAAGTTGTCTTCAAGTACAGAACGTCCACGTTTTGCCATCATTGCATTTACATTAAATGGGGAACTAATTACAAATAATTTGAGAAATGCTAAAGTTTATTTAAATTCGGAAGTTTTTCCTTATGAAGATTTGAATGTGAAATATAATGAGGATCGGTTTGCTGTCTTGTATGATATGTATACAAAATTGCAAGAGAGCTATTACAATCGAGAGCCACGGGCTCTTTTATCACCCATGGAGTTCAAGTCAAAAGCCCCCATTGTTGTTGTTGATCTCTCTTATCGGAATGAGTCAGTCAAATCAGGACCGATTGATGTTAAATTATCCACTGAGCTAACCGATGCGAGTCAAATGAATACAAAGGTATATTGCCTTCTCATTCATGATCGACTAGTTGAATATACGCCACTGACTGGCTTAGTTCAACGAGTCGTTTAAAAAAATTAGAAAGGATTCGATTATTCAAATTTTGGAATTCATTGCGTGTAGACGTTCACTAAGCGCTCAAAAATGTTAACACTCAAAAACAAAGTCAACAACACAACTCCCAAAACAATGCAACAGCTTGTGACAAAAATAAACAATTTCATGAAAATGTTTAAAGAACAAATTTTCCCTGAACATGAAGCGCCCAGTTAAAGTGTGTCTCTGCGTTTTCGTATGCTTTCTGACAAAGGCATGCCATCTGGAGATCGTCTCGGATTTGAGTACCAACGCCTTCATAGCTGCACTAAAGCGTTTCTTCGCCCGACGTGGATTGAGCTCAGACCTTTTTTGTGACAACGCCACTAACTTTGTAGGCGCTTGTCGTGAGATAAAGCAACTCTTCAACGCTGCAGATAAAGGGCTGATTGCAGATGAGTGCAGCCAACGAGGAGTACAATTTCATTTCATACCCCCACGGTCGCCCCATTTTGGAGGGCTTTGGGAAAGTGCTGTAAAGATCGCCAAGCAATTGCTGATCAAATGCACAAATAGCGTGGCACTCAACTACGAGGATCTTTCGACTGCTATAACCCAGGTGGAGGCCGTGATGAATTCCAGGCTGTTGCATCCATTATCATCGGATCCGAATGATTTGGAAGCCTTAACTCCAGGCCACTTCTTAGTGGGCCGTCCATTGAATGCGCTAATTGAACCAGTTGATGAAGATTTGGTTAAAATCTCTATTACCAATCATTGGAAACGAATTTTGTTAGTCCACAACTCATTCTGGCGCCGCTGGTCGGCTGAGTACCTGACGCTGTTGCAGGAGCGCACTAAGTGGACAACGGCGGTCAGTAACATCCAAATAGGCACGTTAGTGCTCATCGCAGAAGACAACGCACCACCGGGACAGTGGTTATTAGGACGAGTGATCGAGCTGCATCCAGGACCTGATGGCGCAGTTCGTGTAGTCACACTTAAGACAAAGACTGGAGTCCTCAAGCGAAACGTTCATCGTATCTGCGCTCCACCATTGGATTAAGGCAAACCTATTATGTTGGAAGGAGCTTCCAAGGCGGGGAGTATGTTCGCGCCACAGTTAGATTACATATCGAATAGCGAATAATTTTGAAATGTATCGATCTAATTTAATCGATGACTTATGAAATAAATGGAATTGAAGTTGGAGATTAAAACAGAGCGGACGTACGAGTTTGTACCAAGTATAAAAAGGCAAAAATTATACTTTGAACGCTTGCGGAGGTTCCAGCGTAAATAATAGGCATACTCGTATTTTGCCTTTAGAGTAGATAAGGTGTCCCCCGTGCCCTCTAAGCCAACTGAAATTTGCTCTGAACACGCTTCGTACTCTTTCTCGACCTTATACCATAGCGCTCGGACTTGGTCGAGATGAATTTGGCACGTGTACTTGGATTGACTTGGTGCTGCTGGATTGCAGACTCTGGACTTGAAGTGACTCAGACGGTCACAGGTCATCGTAAATTTATTTAAAATGCAGGAAGTCATTCTGTATATATTTTACGAAATTTTACTGTCTGTATATATATATTTATATATTTAGAATTATTTATTTGTGGAAGCAGGATTGGAATTAATTTAATAAATAATTAATTGAATAATATTTTCTCTGCTGCAAAACGTATACGGTCACACTAATGCGGATATGGAAGCGCACTTGAATTTCTAACTTATTTAGTTTGTTGGAATTTTATAAAAATAATTTTTAATTATTTTGTGTGCCTGGACTTATTCAGTTGACCGCTGCTGTATTTGCCGCGGTACTGTTCTTGGAGATAAGGCGTGCGTGTGAATCTCTTTGTGCATTAGCCGTTGCGAATGCAAAATAGCGGAGACAACGGAGGCGGAAGAAAATTGCCAAAAGTCGGAGCGCCGACTTGCCGACGACTACGTATGTACATATGTAATTGCAATGTTTGCCTATGTTTGCATGCAGCTGAGCTCAGGATAGATCAAAGGAATCACAATAAATATTGTTTATTTAAATGTAGCTCCGCTCAGGATAGAGCAGGGAAGAGTAAATAAATACAATAAAATTAATTCGGCGTTTCTGTGCTGTGGTTTTTGGATATATTATATTTATTTGTTGGAGCAGTGGACTGTATTTGTAGTGTTTTATGTTTTGGACGATTTTGAAATATATTTTTGTGGGGTAAATTATTAAAATACCCGTGCCGAAATATTTGTAAGTATATATATATTCAATTTTGTGTAAATTGCCGTGGCGCTCGTAGATCAGTGGAGTGGACTGTATTGTATGTATGTGTCGAATTTCGTTCGGGATCCATGAGAGCACAGCGCGTTTCGTTCTTCACGGTAGTGACGATCGATCAAGACTAACTGATCATCCTCAAACTACTACCTCTTTTTATATGATTCCTTGAACCGCACTCGACGACGATGTCGCGCCACATTTATGGTAACTCTTGCACCGCTACACAGGCGACGCGCCACCGTCGCCTTGCTCCAATGGTTCCTCGAAACGAAGGAACAGAGAGACGAGCATATTCAAATACTACGAAATTAGAAGTTGTCCGACGCTCAAATTCGAATACTACGAATTTATAAGTTCTCTGACGACCAAATTCTAATACTAAGAATTTATAAGTTCTCTGACGACCAAATTCTAATACTAAGAAATAAGAAGTTCTCCGATCAAGAATATTCCATTCTCCGACACGGCCATCCTGACTCTAACACGACCTCGTGTATAAAGTTCCATAATTCAAGTTACTTTTATTCATTTATTTATTTATTTTTTTTTTTCATAGCACAATAAACTTTATTTCCTTAATTAGTTATCCTTTAACATTATAGTGACAAACCTTCATATTTAAACATAATCTTTACCATTCTGTTTGGTCTTATTTCGTTACTTTCTTATTTTTCTTTTATTTCATAATTTTACCTTCTTTCTTCAACATTCTTTATTCAACATTCTTTATTCAACATTCTTTATTCAACATTCTTTATTCAACATTAGAATAACTCAATAAAATGCCCCACACGCCATGATCAAAACAGACTCTAGTAAGTTTTGCACTTGTGCTTGCATTATATTACTTCTAATACTCTTCATTTCATCACCCTTATTGGTGTGCTTCACATTCTTTATTTACTTCAACATTCTCAATATTTTCTTTTTCGCTTTCGTCTTCAACATTTACTTCAACATCTTCAATATTTTCTTTTTCGCTTTCATCTTCAACATTATTTTCATTTTCACTTTCGAAATTATTATTATAATCATCAAACACATTCAACTCCTCAGGTACTTCCCCTTCTGGCAATTTTCGTAAATCTTCATGCGCATATTTGTATTTTCTTTTATTGGTTAAGGATTTTAAGATGTATCTGTCGCCCTCTAAAACTTGTGTAATTTCAAACGGCCCTTTAAACTTTGGGCTTAGTTTGGTTTGATGCCTTTCTTCGCTTTTAAGTAATACAAAATCTCCTACTCGGTGTCTAAGTATTTTTGCCTTGTTTTTATCAAATCGTTCTTTGTCGTAAACTGCAGTGGCTAAAACATTTTTTCAGCCTGTTCCCTTACGCTTTTCAGATCAACATCATTTTCTAGATCACTAGGTGGAAGTAGGCCTAAAGGCCGAGCTACCCTTCCCAATAACATTTCTAACGGACTAGCCCTTGTCACACGGTTAGTTGTACAATTAATTGCTAACTGTACATCTCCTAGCACATCCTGCCAAGACTGCGTTCCTGTCTCTGCCGCCGTTAACATATTTTTCAACGTGCTCATTGTCCGTTCCACTTGACCATTAGCCCGACTAGCACCGGTGGCAATCAAGTGCAAGTTTATTTTGTGATCAGAACAGAATTGACTAAACTTCGCTCCGGTAAAACACCTTCCCTGGTCAGCTATTATTCGGTTTGGTACTCCAAACAATGAAACAGAGGATTTAACAGCGTTTATACAATTCTCACTGTCCAACTTAAGGGTATGATATAGATAGACATACTTAGTAAACGCGTCTACCTGAACAATAATGTACTCCTTCTGGTCACTCTTACCACTTAATTTCCCTGTTATGTCGATGTGGATGGTGTGCCAAGGAATATTAATTTTCGGGATTGGATGCAGTTCAGCCTGAATTTTTCCTGAGGTGGATTTGGACATTTTACAAGTGATGCAATTGTCAACGAATTTTCGGATGTATTTTGACATATTATCGAACCAATAAAAATCGTAAACTTTATCAAGTGTCTTTTCGAAGCCTAAATGCATTATTGACTCGTGAACTTGGTTTATGACAGACCATCTGAACGCACGTGGCACTACTGGTAAACAACGTGTTCTGCCATTTCTCTGTATTTTCCGATAAAGAACTTCTGCCCTTAGTTCATAGGTTTTCGCGATATCTTCAGCAAGAGAAAACTCTTTTAATCTATTCACAATTTCCGCTATGTCAGAGTCTCGCCGCTGTTCAGCAATGAGCCAATTGCTAGAAATTTCGGCCAAATTAACTCTCTTCTCTTCAATCACCTTAGCAGCAGAAGTTGGCTTTGTAGGGATGGGATTTCTCGACAAAAAATCAACATGGGCCATTCTTTTTCCTTCTCTGTATTGAATATCGAATGTAAATGACTGTAAATAAGCCCACCAGCGCTGCGCTCTAGGGGTTAAATCTTGTTTATTTCTTGAGGCCTTTAGTGAGTTACAGTCGGTAAAAACAGTAAAGTTCCTACCCAACAAATAATGTCGAAAATGTTTAATAGCGTTTACTACTGCTAAGGTTTCCAGCTCATATGAGTGGTATCTCGACTCTGCAGGTGAAGTAGTTTTACTATAGTATTCTATTACTTGGGGTTTGTTATCAATTTTGTGCAATAAGATTGCACCATATCCACTGCAACTTGCATCTGTATGCAGCTCAATTGGATAGTTGGGGTCAAAAATAACAAGGACAGGTTTATCAGTGAGGGTAAAAATAACAGTCCTCCGTATTTCTTCATGTTCTGTTTTCCAAATAAATTTATTTTTCTCTGAAGTTAAGAAATATAACGGTTTCATCAACTGCGAAAATCCCTTTATAAATTGTCGGAAATAGGATGCCAATCCAATAAATTGCCTAAGTGACGTAACTGACTGTGGAGGCGGAAGAGCAGTCAATGCTACAATTTTCTGAGGGTTTGGACGAATTTCCCCAGCACTAACACAGAAACCTAAATATTGAACCGATGTTTTTAAGAAAGAGCACTTTGTTATGTTGAATGAAAACCCAGCCTCTGTCAAAATATTTAAAACAATCTCTAACCTTTCTAAAGCCTCACATTGATTTGCAGCAGTTATCATAATGTCATCCATATAGACAATGACATAAGAATTGGCTAGATCACCGAGAGCCTGCATTACTAAGCGTTGAAAAACAGAGGGCGCATTTTTAAGCCCGAATGGCATTGACAAAAACTCATATTGGCCATCTGGCGTCACAAACGCTGTATACTCAATGGATTCAGAATTTAATGGAATTTGATAGTATCCGCTGGCCATATCTAAGCATGTGAAATATTTAACTCCCCGAAGTCTATTTATTTGGTCCTGTATAAGTGGTAACGGGTACTTATCAGCGATTGTGTTTGAATTTAACTCTCTATAGTCAACACAAAGTCTATCAGAACCGTTCTTTTTTTTTACTAACAATATAGGGCTTGCATAAGGTGAGCAGCTTGGTCTTATTATATTGCATTTCAACAGCTCATTAATTTTTTCTCGGACTAAATCTCGCTCGCATGGACTTAATCTATAGGGCCTTCTTTGAACAGTTTTTCTTGGATCGATTAACCTAATTTTCATTTCGCCAACTTTAACTTTAGTGCATGGAATACCTTTTATAAAACAATTAGAGTACTTTGACAACAATGAATTAAGTTTTATTTTATCTTGTCCTTCAAGCTCGGTATCAATATCGGCAGGCTCGCTACCAGTACATAAATTAATTATTTTTGATCTTATAATTTTAAATTGTTTTGAAGAAAGGGCAATATCAAAACCCTGATTTAATATTTCGCGACCAATGACAATATCGTTTTGCATGTGATCATCCCCAATTACATAAAACAAAATCTCGATACAGTTTTCATCAATTTTAACGTTACTTAGAATTTGTACCGTACTACATATCCCATTACTGCCTATGCCTTTTAACATAACAATATTATTCAATCTTTTACCAGAAAATGTGGTACTTATCTTTTCTTTCATCAGTGAACATTCTGCTCCGGAATCAAAGGTGACTTCAAAAATTTTGCCTTTATGGTTCATATATCCCTTAGGTACTGCAACGCTGCACTGCTCCACTCGCTTTTCCCGGATGAATGTCTTCTTATCAGATTCCTTCTGCGTACATTGGGTAGATATGTGTCCGCGCTCTCCGCACTTGTAGCACGTTACATTTGGTTTTCCACGTTGATGTTCATCGTATCGGTCATGTCGTTCATTATTACTTGCATGCTGTTGTTGTTTCCGGAGTCTGCATTCAAACATCTTATGTCCAAATTTTCCGCAAAAATGACACTCCATCGATAATGGCTTTTGTCGTTTAGGATGAGCCTCAGTTTGTTGCTCCACAAAGCCGCTTTTCCTTTTATTAAAAGTGAACGCTTTTAATTCGGACTGTAAATCTCCTCTGGATTGAACATTCGATGTGAAAGTTAAACGCTGCAGTCGGTTATCAAAGCTTGCCAGCAATGCAAGAGTCTCAGATACAGCGATTTCTTCTGTTTCCATTTCACGCCACTTCGTTGTAAGTTCTGTGACCATACGGCTTGCATGAGTTGCGAGACATTCGCCATCAGTCGGTCGCTTTGTCAGCATATTTAAAAACATTGCGGCTGGTGTTTCCTTTGTGTCAAAGCGTTGTATAAATATTTCCTTGAATTCGAGCCAGGTTATATCGGCGTAACACACTTGGGATAGCCATTGCGAAGCACTACCCTCCAATGCAGAACTTAAGGCCACTACCAACGCACTGCCTTTTAATGGATTTTCTTTCAAAATAATTTCAACTGTAGTACACCATGATGAAGCGATGGCGCCAGTCTTATCTGGGTTATATTTGGGAAGTTGAACCGATTTACTTTGCACTGAGTCAGGGGTCGTTGTTTGTATGGCCCGCACTAGTTCAATTAAGTTTTTATTTTGTAGTTCCAATATGGCACGCCATGGTCCATCTACTGATGAAGGTAGAGGGCCAGATCCCACTTCTGATGTCGAATTTCGTTCGGGATCCATGAGAGCACAGCGCGTTTCGTTCTTCACGGTAGTGACGATCGATCAAGACTAACTGATCATCCTCAAACTACTACCTCTTTTTATATGATTCCTTGAACCGCACTCGACGACGATGTCGCGCCGCATTTGTGGTAACTCTTGCACCGCTACACGGGCGACGCGCCACCGTCGCCTTGCTCCAATGGTTCCTCGAAACGAAGGAACAGAGAGACGAGCATATTCAAATACTACGAAATTAGAAGTTGTCCGACGCTCAAATTCGAATACTACGAAATTATAAGTTCTCTGACGACCAAATTCGAATACTACGAAATTATAAGTTCTCTGACGACCAAATTCTAATACTAAGAAATAAGAAGTTCTCCGATCAAGAATATTCCATTCTCCGACATATGTATATAGGAGAGTGTAAATAAATGCAAGCGGAAAACAGTGAACGAAGAGAAATTCGAAATGGGAAGTTTCACTGTGGCTTTGCATATATTTAAAGACTTTAGAAACACGGAGTTTTATAGAAATTAAGGAATTAAGGAACCATAATTCGGTACTCGGAATCGGAAATTATTAGCTGCCGTAGTGCCGGATTAATCGGACTTGGATTTAGGCAATAATCATGCAGAGAAGTTAGACGAACTGGGTTTCGAAAAACCTAACTGCATGACCGGCAGCAATAATGTAATGGTTACTTATCTTGTGCGGTGTTAAAGCCACCGTAGCTGCTGGACTGGAATTATCCGGCTCTGATGGACCAAATGTTCGGAGGGGGTGGCTTTAGTCTGAAATACACTCGATAAGTAAAACACGGTAGAACTTTCGGGGTGTTACGCGACGTGCGTCTTTATTTGGGTAATCGTAAATTAGTACTAAATGCAAGAAGAAGCCTTAAAACTAACTTGGGGAGAGCGGACTAGGAGCTCGATGCACAAAAGTGCAGTGGGAGAGGGAGAGAGAAACCGAGTGTACGGGATCACACTGCCTCCGGAAAATAAACGCCCTTCCGGCGTGAACAATCATCATCATCATCATCATCATCATTATCATCATCATCATCATCTCGAAGGACTAAAACTCATCGTCCTGCTCTCACATTAAAAAATAAATTGATATTGAAATCATTGGGATTTAATATTAAATAAATAAAGTTTATAATCTAATATCCAAATGAATGACATTTTTTATGTTCAGGAGCAACTTGCTAATGATCAAAGCATTATTAAAAAAGAATCTCATTCTTATTATCCATATCAACAAAGCTACAAGGCGAATGATGAAGTCCGGATTACAATTCAGAACCAGGATTTGTATGTCCTGCCGTGTGAAAGTTTTCTCCACTTTGAAGGAACACTTAGCAAAATTATTGACTCAAATTCAGGAACAAGTAGCACAAAATGTGCATCAAGTTAGCAGGGCAACTTTGGAAAATCAAAATTTTGTTTATGCCATAATTTGCCGTTAATTATCCGTTAATTATTCGTGAAAGAAAAAAATTTGCCGTTCAATTTTTTATCCTTTTTTTTTGATGTCCTGCTAAGTTGATATCAAGTTAGCAGGGCAACTTTTGAAAACTTTAAGATTTCCAAAATTTTTTTTTCTCAGAATTTGCCGTTAATTTGCCGTTAATTATTCGTGAAAAAATAAAATTTGTTGCTCAAGTTTTTAATATTATTTTTATACCATGTACCGAAGGTACAAAGGTATATTAATTTCGTGCAAATGTATGTAACAGGCAGAAGGAAGCATTTCCGACCCCATAAAGTATATATATTCTTGATCAGCATCAACAGCCGAGTCGATATAGCCATGTCTGTCTGTCCGTCTGTCCGTCTGTCCGTCTGTCCGTCTGTCCGTCTGTCCGTCTGTCCGTCTGTATGAACGCCTAGATCTCAGCAACTATAAGAGCTAGAGCCACCAAATTTGGTATGTAGGTCGGAATGTTTTGCACGCAGATCAAGTTTGTTTCAGATTTAAAAATTTCCCCCCACTCCCCGCAAATCAATAAAAACGTTTTGCAGCCACAAATATTACCATAGATCTTTCTTTTTTTGCATAGGCATGCATATGTAGAACATGTATCAATACCGAAAATCTGGTAAAGATCGGGTGAAAAACACAAAAGTTATTTACTTATCAGTGTGTTATCTATTTGGCAGCTAGCAACAGGTGCATTCCTTAAAACAACAACAAAACTGATGAGCGCAAGAAACTAACTCCCGTGCGCAAAAAAGAGAGAGGGGTTATCTCTGTCTCTGTCTTGCACACGCAAGTGCATGAGATGGTGGTGGTTTTGCAAAGAGCGAGTTTGTTTACATTTCTCTAATAGGCAAAAGTCGCGATCAGCTGATCAGCTGTGGTGTTCCCTGGTTACCGATTTTATTTATAATCGGGAGCTAATTCGACCGGCGATATATTTTGGTACATGGTATATAACAGTCGTTCACGAACGACTGTAGCTTTCTTACTTGTTTAAAAACATAAAGTTGCCCTGCTAAGTTGATATCAAGTTAGCAGGGCAACTTCTGAAAACTTCAATATTTCCAAAATCTTTTTTTAGCCAGAATTTGCCGTTAATTATCCGTTAATTATTCGTGAAAGAATTAAATTTGTCGCTCCATTTTTAATATTTTTTTTATTTTTTAAAAACACAAAGTTGCCCTGCTAAGTTGATATCAAGTTAGCAGGACAACTCCTGAAATCCTTCACATTTCCAAAATGTTTTTAGCCAGAATTTGCCGTTAATTATTCGTTAATTATTCGTGAAAGAATTAAATTTGTCGCTCCATTTTTAATATTTTTTTTTATTTTTTAAAAACACAAAGTTGCCCTGCTAAGTTGATATCAAGTTAGCAGGACAACTCCTGAAATCCTTCACATTTCCAAAATCTTTTTTAGCCAGAATTTGCCGTTAATTATCCGTTAATTATTCGTGAAAGAATTAAATTTGTCGCTCCATTTTTAATATTTTTTTTATTTTTTAAAAACACAAAGTTGCCCTGCTAAGTTGATATCAAGTTAGCAGGACAACTCCTGAAATCCTTCACATTTCCAAAATGTTTTTTAGCCAGAATTTGCCGTTAATTATTCGTTAATTATTCGTGAAAGAATTAAATTTGTCGCTCCATTTTTAATATTTTTGTTTATTTTTTTAAAAACACAAAGTTGCCCTGCTAAGTTGATATCAAGTTAGCAGGACAACTCCTGAAATCCTTCACATTTCCAAAATGTTTTTTAGCCAGAATTTGCCGTTAATTATCCGTTAATTATTCGTGAAAGAATTAAATTTGCCGCTCGTGTAATTAAGTTTTTATTTTAAATTAATGTTTTCTCTTATAGATATGTACGTAGTCTAATGAGAAGGGTGGCAACGCCAATAAGGTTCGACAGTAAAGTTGTCTGCGTGTGTGTGGCCATGCATGTATGTATTAATGTTTGTTTGTCCAGGGCTGTTTTGGCGGTTAAACATTTAATCAAAGTCCGTTGTAAGCTGTAAGTCCGTTTTGATTGTATGTGTGCACGAACTCGACAGCACATTTTGAACGAAATTTCATATTTGAATCAAAATCAAATCGAGAACTGAAATACTTCGAAACTAGTATAGGTTTTGCTGAAAACAACATAATATAGTCTGTGGTCGTGATGGATAAGTTGATGGTCACCGTCTATGTAAACAAGGGATCGATCCCTCTCGAAATTCTTTTTTTAATATTCTATTTATTTTCTTTTATTATGTGTTGAACATGTATGCATGTATGCATGTATGTATGTATACATGTATGCATGTATGCATGTATGTATGTATACATGTATGCATGTATGCATGTATGTATGTAAGCATGTAAGCATGTATGCATGTATGCATGTTCATATGCATGTACATGTATATGTACATATTTTGTTGATATTTTATTAACTTTTTAAAATATATGTACGTGCGTAATACGCCCTGCGGATATATGTATGTAAATAGTATAATTCTCAGAATTTAAATTGAATTCAGTTTAAAATTTGTTTAGTGAAATTAAAGGTGTGAAACCGCATGTTTGCATGTATGTATGTATGTATGTATGTATGTATGCATGTATGCATGTATATATGTATGCATGTATATATGTATGTATGTACATATGTATGAAGACGTGTAAATGTGCGTTGGACAAAATTTAAATGCCTCATTTATTGAGTTTAAGCTGTTAGCTGTATTTGAATTATTTCTGTTATTTAGGTATATGTATGTATGTATGTATATGTGTACATATATTTTGCATTCCAAAATATATGTAAAAAAATAAATTAAACTCTAAAGAGGCATTTAAATTTTGTCCAACGCACATTTACACGTCTTCATACATATGTACATACATACATATATACATGCATACATATATACATGCATACATGCATACATACATACATACATACATACATACATGCAAACATGCGGTTTCACACCTTTAATTTCACTAAACAAATTTTAAACTGAATTCAATTTAAATTCTGAGAATTATACTATTTACATACATATATCCGCAGGGCGTATTACGCACGTACATATATTTTAAAAAGTTAATAAAATATCAACAAAATATGTACATATACATGTACATGCATATGAACATGCATACATGCATACATGCTTACATGCTTACATACATACATGCATACATGCATACATGTATACATACATACATGCATACATGCATACATGTATACATACATACATGCATACATGCATACATGTTCAACACATAATAAAAGAAAATAAATAGAATATTAAAAAAAGAATTTCGAGAGGGATCGATCCCTTGTTTACATAGACGGTGACCATCAACTTATCCATCACGACCACAGACTATATTATGTTGTTTTCAGCAAAACCTATACTAGTTTCGAAGTATTTCAGTTCTCGATTTGATTTTGATTCAAATATGAAATTTCGTTCAAAATGTGCTGTCGAGTTCGTGCACACATACAATCAAAACGGACTTACAGCTTACAACGGACTTTGATTAAATGTTTAACCGCCAAAACAGCCCTGGACAAACAAACATTAATACATACATGAATGGCCACACACACGCAGACAACTTTACTGTCGAACCTTATTGGCGTTGCCACCCTTCTCATTAGACTACGTACATATCTATAAGAGAAAACATTAATTTAAAATAAAAACTTAATTACACGAGCGGCAAATTTAATTCTTTCACGAATAATTAACGGATAATTAACGGCAAATTCTGGCTAAAAAACATTTTGGAAATGTGAAGGATTTCAGGAGTTGTCCTGCTAACTTGATATCAACTTAGCAGGGCAACTTTGTGTTTTTAAAAAATAAACAAAAATATTAAAAATGGAGCGACAAATTTAATTCTTTCACGAATAATTAACGAATAATTAACGGCAAATTCTGGCTAAAAAACATTTTGGAAATGTGAAGGATTTCAGGAGTTGTCCTGCTAACTTGATATCAACTTAGCAGGGCAACTTTGTGTTTTTAAAAAATAAAAAAAAAAATATTAAAAATGGAGCGACAAATTTAATTCTTTCACGAATAATTAACGGATAATTAACGGCAAATTCTGGCTAAAAAAGATTTTGGAAATGTGAAGGATTTCAGGAGTTGTCCTGCTAACTTGATATCAACTTAGCAGGGCAACTTTGTGTTTTTAAAAAAAAAAAAAAAATATTAAAAATGGAGCGACAAATTTAATTCTTTCACGAATAATTAACGAATAATTAACGGCAAATTCTGGCTAAAAAACATTTTGGAAATGTGAAGGATTTCAGGAGTTGTCCTGCTAACTTGATATCAACTTAGCAGGGCAACTTTGTGTTTTTAAAAAATAAAAAAAAATATTAAAAATGGAGCGACAAATTTAATTCTTTCACGAATAATTAACGGATAATTAACGGCAAATTCTGGCTAAAAAAGATTTTGGAAATATTGAAGTTTTCAGAAGTTGCCCTGCTAACTTGATATCAACTTAGCAGGGCAACTTTATGTTTTAAAAAATAATATTAAAAACTTGAGCAACAAATTTTATTTTTCACGAATAATTAACGGCAAATTAACGGCAAATTCTGAGAAAAAAAATTTTGGAAATCTTAAAGTTTTCAAAAGTTGCCCTGCTAACTTGATATCAACTTAGCAGGACATCAAAAAAAAGGATAAAAAATTGAACGGCAAATTGTTTTCTTTCACGAATAATTAACGGATAATTAACGGCAAATTATGGCATAAACAAAATTTTGATTTTCCAAAGTTGCCCTGCTAACTTGATGCACATATCTGATGTGTTGATGGGGTTCGGTGAAGACTACAAGAAAGTAGTGTTAAACTGTAAACATGAGCTTGTTCTTTTGCTTACAAAAAACACAGAGGATATGTTTGTTAAGACGGTTGAAGGTAAAACACATAAAGTAGCAATAACAAATATAAGCTGGAAAATCCCACACATCGTTCCGAGTGATAGTGCTAAAATTAAAATGTTTAATATAGTAAAAAGTGGGACTACCCTCCCACTCGCTTTCCGGAGCTGGGACTGCTATATCAATCCAACCTTAGTCCAAGGTACACAGTTTATTTGGAACGTTAAGTTGTCTTCAAGTACAGAACGTCCACGTTTTGCCATCATTGCATTTATATTAAATGGGGAACTAATTACAAATAATTTGAGAAATGCTAAAGTTTATTTAAATTCGGAAGTTTTTCCTTATGAAGATTTGAATGTGAAATATAATGAGGATCGGTTTGCTGTCTTGTATGATATGTATACAAAATTGCAAGAGAGCTATTACAATCGAGAGCCACGGGCTCTTTTATCACCCATGGAGTTCAAGTCAAAAGCCCCCATTGTTGTTGTTGATCTCTCTTATCGGAATGAGTCAGTCAAATCAGGACCGATTGATGTTAAATTATCCACTGAGCTAACCGATGCGAGTCAAATGAATACAAAGGTATATTGCCTTCTCATTCATGATCGACTAGTTGAATATACGCCACTGACTGGCTTAGTTCAACGAGTCGTTTAAAAAAATTAGAAAGGATTCGATTATTCAAATTTTGGAATTCATTGCGTGTAGACGTTCACTAAGCGCTCAAAAATGTTAACACTCAAAAACAAAGTCAACAACACAACTCCCAAAACAATGCAACAGCTTGTGACAAAAATAAACAATTTCATGAAAATGTTTAAAGAACAAATTTTCCCTGAACATGTGGAATATCTGGAGGATTCATTAAAATATTTTAATAAGAGGATGCCTGATACACCGATGGTTTCTAATATACATGGACAACATTTCACATCTTGTTGCTGGGCAAATGATGAAGTTAGTGAAGGAGTTGATACCTGCGCATGTCATTTCTTTACTGTACGCTCACAAAAATCTCTAAAAATTATGAAAATGTATGTAAATTTAGAACATCGTTTCTGATTATTGTACTTGAAAAATAAAAAATATATTATATACACAAAAATAAAATTTTATAAATTTGTATTGGAAAATGGGACTTGGGGAAAATTCTTTTTCAGGTTTTGGTTTCTTGGATTTGAGATGATGGGGTGGGATGCTTCTCGAGTTTGTTGAGAAACCGAAACATGAGGATCCAGCGGAAAAATCACAGACTATCCTTATCAAGGGTCTTGGGTGACCGTCCTCGTTGAGAAGCCGTTACAAGTGTTGAGTAATTCAAGATGTTGTTTCAAGTATTCGATCGGTTGTAAGTGGAAGGAGTGTGGGAAAATCACAGACTATCCTTTTCAAGGGTCTTGGATGATCGTCCTCGTTGGGAAACCGTTACAAGTGTATCCATTTACCCAACCCCACACACTCCTAGTTGCGTTGACTAATTCAACGTATGTGGAGGGAGAGTTGGGAAAATCACACACTGACCCTTTCAAGGATCGTTGGTGAGCATCCTTCCTAGGAATTTAGCTCGCTTCTTCAATTACACACCCTCCCTTTAACTCAGGATTGCGGTGCGGGATCGCTCGTGTGCGGTGCGGGATCACTGCGGTGCACCCTTCTCCATTACACTCCCTCCCTTTTTTAAGTGGAGGGTCGTGGATGAAGGAGTACATGCGCCTGATAAACATACACGTGCGGGACAGGATCACTCGGGATCGTGGGAACCCTTGAACACTTGTTTCTCAAGTGTCCTTTTACATGCTGTGACCCTAATTTATTCCATCTTTATTACCCTCTCGGTTGACAGGTTGACATCTAACCCTCATTAATTGCATTTTTTATTACTTAATTTTGACAGCTAACCCATTAAATGCATTTTATTACCCTTGCCGACATCAAAGGTCCCGAAAATAGAGTTATTATACTACTAATGATAAGCACACATTTCAACTAATATTTTATAACTTTTTTATTGAAAAATATTAAATACACTGCGAGATATTCTTTGTTCCGCAACGTCCTGAAAATCGAAGGACCTCCGCGGTGGCCACTCCTGCTTCATCTGTAATTATCCAAATAAAAAAAAACAAAAAGATTATTAATCTGTAGATCCTCTTCTAGTCTACTACTTAGGATTTTTTGAAAATATTGATTTTTGGCGAAATAGCGGCCGTTTGAACTCAAAATTGCGATTTTGAAGAAAAAAAAAAAATCCTACGATAAAAACTAGATAATTATGTATAGAATAGCCACAGAAAATTTCAAGTCAATCGGTTTATTAGTTTTCGAGATATCGTGGCCACCGATTTCACCGCACCGGTTTCGAGAAAAATGCGTTTGAAAATTTGTCAATGGGTAAGCGCACATGTAACGAAGGCATACTTACATTGTCGGCCATAACTTCGTCATTTTTTCGAATTTCGACTGAAACTTAGACTAGACATTCTTAATTGATATATTAATATATTACTTTAAGAAAATAATAAAAAAAAATCGAAAATTTTGAAATTCCTCGGTTCGTTACCCCCCTTAATTCACACCAACAACTTTTTTAAAGATAAAAAAATTCCAGTTTTAGAATGGCCAGCTTTCAGCCCCGACCTTAATCCTATCGAGAATCTATGGGGGATCCTCTCTACTCGAGTTTTTTAAAACGGCAGACAGTTTAAGACAGTTCGTCACCCCAAATCAACCATAGACCGAATATTGACTTGCAACACTACAATCTTCAGTTATTTCTATACCAAAACGGCTTAATTTATATTAGAAATAATACCTTTTTTCAATTATTCTATTAATTTTCATTAAGAGAAAAACAATAATGAACATATAATTATTTACTATGCAGATAATATTAAATGTTGTTTTTTAGTTATACGTAAAATTTAAATTCGTTAATTTTTTGTTTTTTATATCTTAAGTTGTAATAACAATAAACGTTCATACCCAAAAAAAATTTAAAAAATTTTTTATTCCTGTTAATTCAAAAAATTATGATTCACATACACTGCGCGTCATCAGGTTAGCGCCCCTTTTCACTCACCGCTAATGCTCAATAAAATGTAAACCATCAGAGCTCCAGAAATATTTTTTAATAAATGTTTTTGAGAAAAAGTATAAAAAAATGTAACAGACAGACAGACAGACAGACAGACAGACAGACAGACAGACAGACAGACAGACAGACAGACAGACAGACAGACAGACAGACAGACAGACAGACAGACAGACAGACAGACAGACAGACAGACAGACAGACAGACAGACAGACAGACAGACAGACAGACAGACAGACAGACAGACAGACAGACAGACAGACAGACAGACAGACAGACAGACAGACAGACAGACAGACAGACAGACAGACAGACAGACAGACAGACAGACAGACAGACAGACAGACAGACAGACAGACAGACAGACAGACAGACAGACAGACAGACAGACAGACAGACAGACAGACAGACAGACAGACAGACAGACAGACAGACAGACAGACAGACAGACAGACAGACAGACAGACAGACAGACAGACAGACAGACAGACAGACAGACAGACAGACAGACAGACAGACAGACAGACAGACAGACAGACAGACAGACAGACAGACAGACAGACAGACAGACAGACAGACAGACAGACAGACAGACAGACAGACAGACAGACAGACAGACAGACAGACAGACAGACAGACAGACAGACAGACAGACAGACAGACAGACAGACAGACAGACAGACAGACAGACAGACAGACAGACAGACAGACAGACAGACAGACAGACAGACAGACAGACAGACAGACAGACAGACAGACAGACAGACAGACAGACAGACAGACAGACAGACAGACAGACAGACAGACAGACAGACAGACAGACAGACAGACAGACAGACAGACAGACAGACAGACAGACAGACAGACAGACAGACAGACAGACAGACAGACAGACAGACAGACAGACAGACAGACAGACAGACAGACAGACAGACAGACAGACAGACAGACAGACAGACAGACAGACAGACAGACAGACAGACAGACAGACAGACAGACAGACAGACAGACAGACAGACAGACAGACAGACAGACAGACAGACAGACAGACAGACAGACAGACAGACAGACAGACAGACAGACAGACAGACAGACAGACAGACAGACAGACAGACAGACAGACAGACAGACAGACAGACAGACAGACAGACAGACAGACAGACAGACAGACAGACAGACAGACAGACAGACAGACAGACAGACAGACAGACAGACAGACAGACAGACAGACAGACAGACAGACAGACAGACAGACAGACAGACAGACAGACAGACAGACAGACAGACAGACAGACAGACAGACAGACAGACAGACAGACAGACAGACAGACAGACAGACAGACAGACAGACAGACAGACAAACGGTTAAAAAAGCTTTGGCCAGCGACAACATTGATGAGTGGCGGGCGGCGATGCAGGAGGAGTATAACGCGCTAATAAAGAATAAGACTTGGGAGATAGCAGACTTGCCCCCAGGCCAAAAAGCAATTGTATGTCGGTGGGTATTTGCGATAAAAAGAGGCGCAACCGGTGAAATCGAGCGCAACAAAGCAAGACTGGTGGCGAAAAGTTGCGGTGTAAACTACGAGGAGACATTTTCACCAGTGGTCAGATATGCTACAATTCGAATGGCTTTAGCAATAGCGGCTGAACTGGAACTGCATGTACATCAACTAGACGTGTCAACAGCATACCTCAATGGAGACCTCACTGAAGACATCTATATGAAGCAGCCAGAACAATTTGAGCTTGGCAATGATCGGGTTTTGAAGATCAAGAAATCCCTGTATGCACTCAAACAGTCTGGTGAGATGCTACAACGGATTGGCTTTACAGCGTGCGCAAGCGAACCGTGCTTGTATACACGGCATAAGGGCGCTATCACAAACATAATAGCCGTTTATGTTGACGACCTTATGGTCTGCTGTTCAGACCTTGGTGAGTTAAAGGAGATAAAGCGCGTAATTTCTAATACATTCCAGATTGTCGATAAGGGGCCAATACACCAATTTCTTGGCATGAGCATTGAACGAGATGGGTCAACTGGCACAATTACTATAAACCAGCAGCAACATATTTTGCAATTCTTGGAGCAGTACGGCATGACAAGTTGTCGCACCACTTCAGTACCGTTGGATGCAGGCTTTCAACCCAAATGCGAAAATTAATCCTGTCAGCTGGTGGACCAGATGGAGTACCAATCAATTATAGGGTCGCTCATGTATATAGCAATTACAACACGACCTGATATATTGCACTCGGTGTATAAGCTATCCCAACGAAACACCAACCAACATTCTGAGCATTTAGCAGCAGCAAAGCAGATACTTTGATACTTAAAAACTACGCTGGATTTATAGCTGAAATATCAAAAGACTGGTCAAATGGTGACTGGCTATGTCGACGCGAATTGGGGTGGAGACTCTACAGATCGCAAGTCGTATAGTGGTCATGTCTTCATCCTAGGAGGCAGCACTTTAGCATGGGAAAGCAAGAAGCAGAAGTCAGTGGCATTGAGCAGCACTGAGGCTGAATATATGGCACTTTCCCTGGCAGCAACAGAAGCAGTATATATACGAAAAGTCTTAAATGAAATGAATTTGTATTTAAATGAAAAATCTATTACTATATATGGAGATAATTTAAGCGCTATGAATTTAGTTAAAAACCCTGTTTATCATGCAAGATCATAACATATAGATATTCGTTATCATTATGTAAGAGAAATCTATAGTGAGAATTTAATTGAACTTAAATATTGTCCAACTGAAGATATGGTGGCAGACCTACTTACAAAAAACTTATGCAAAGTAAAACATGAAAAATGTACACAGTTGTTAGGTCTTCGCACAAAAAAATGAACCTTGAATTATTGTACCTGTGAATTACACAGGCCGACAAAATCAGCTCCACCCTCTGATCCAGAAATCAGTATATACTTTTCCGAAGGTTTTCGGTGCGCTGAATCCGAATCTGAGGTCGAAATTTCAGAATTGGCTCTTCGGAAAAGTATATACTGGTTTCTGGGTCAAAATTTTGTCGGTCTGTGTTAAAGAGTGTTGAAGAGGAATGTTGCAATATACAATACATAAATACTTTTATCAACTACTTTGGTCAACCCTAATAATTAGTATAAGAGCATGTCATACTTCCTAGTGTATAAGTAGCTGATCAATAAAGCTTTTCCTTCTTCTGTTCTTGGAACCTAATGGTAACATATCTCTTCTAATTCTGCGGCGCACTGGTTTCTGCTAAAACCAATATAGTTACATACACAGACAAATATATCACAGAATTTCGAGATTATTTTTAGCACTATTTAAATAAATAACACTTTTATAAATTAAATGAATAAATAAATAAATAAAATAAATAAATAAATTAAATCATTAAATAGGGCCAATAAATAAATAAACGTGTAAAGGTATGTATATGTTAAATAAATGAATATATTTATATCCGCAAGGGTTTGGCCTTCGAGGTTGGGATCGGCCAAAAGAAAAGATCTCCCGGGTTAAAAAAAAGTGGTTGCCCGGGTCCAAAAAGATGATATCCCGGGTCCGAAGAAAGGCGGTTCCGCCCTCTGAGACCCAGATAAACAGGGGTGCCTCAGAAACCACTTCCGCTGCAAAAACACTGAAAAATAATTCCTAGGTTCCACATCACTTCCACTCAAATATTTTTCGTGTATTTGAAAACACACAACTTGACGACAAATTCGAGGCCTACCACATCGATAGATTCGAAATGTTGAATTCGGGTTTAGTAGAGCTGTCGAGCAACTTTTATTTATTTTCGCGCCAACATTTTAAACTTTTTTTAAAAATAAAATTTAAAAAAAAAATTAAATAAAAAAATAGGTTAAATAACATTATTTAAAGAATAAAATAATCCAAAACCTACCATTTTACAATAATTAAAATAAAATGCTTGCTAATCAAACACATGCATGATTTCATCTGGCAACATGGCAACCCTGCCAGCCATTTCGAATGGTTTGTGAAAAAACTAAAAACACAAAACTTATTCGATGTTGTATGGCAGCTAGAGATTGGTTTAGCGGAAATGCCTTTTTGTTTAAATCAAAACAACTGTGTTTTGCATGGCACCCCTGAATTCCATTAAACCTAATTCTGTGTTCCATTTGGAACGGACTCACTTTTTTTCTCTTCTCCTGGCTGCCTGGTATCTTCCTGTCCTGGCTAACTTTTCACTTCGATCTCCGGATCGGATTTTTCTCAATACTTTCCCTGAAAAAAAAAACATCACTAGCGGTTATATTGGAGCTTTCACCTCCGGAAATCCGAACTGACAAGTCTTCTTTATATATATTTTTATTTACACGGCCGTTAATACTGAAGTCACGGACAGCGGTTCGTCCGGTTGCTTCTTTCGACTCACCCAAATGGCGGTCACCTTGCCCTATTTATGGGCTTGGTTCTGCCTGTCCGCTTTCCTGCTTTTCTTCCTCCTCTCTCTCCCATAGGTCGAGAACCGATTTCAAGGCCAGGGCTCTGTTCTCTGTATGATCTCGCTATCGTACATACCATCCACATTTCCCCTTTTATTGGAGTGTGGACGGTAGAGGGCGCTCTGATCGCCTTCCTCTTTCCTTGTGGGACTGCCAACCCCGCCTACTGGGTCAAATTTCCCCTTCGGCTCTGCCAATCCACTTTCTGTGCTCATTCCGGACGATATTTGTTTCGCCCGCGGCTATCGATCACCGTCAGAATGCAACAAAGGGTAGGATCCGTATTCCGTTCAGGGAGAAACATGATGGCACAAGTGGCCACACCCATAGAGGAGAAGCTGGATATCCTGTGCCAGTTGCATTACGAGATGCATTTTGCCTTCGATGGTCAATTTTTAATTTTACTTTTTCGTCTCAGGTTATTTTAAGGGGGCATATACTCGTACATATTAAAATTTTTGTTTTAAAATTTTTTTTTAAATTTTATTTTCTTAGAGTTTGAATGTCTGGTCCAAGTTTCAAGTCAAAATTCGAAATAACGGAGTTAGGGCCGAAAATGCATGCCGTCGTTACACGAGCCCTTACCCATTGAAAAATTTTCAAACGCGTTTTTCTCGAAATTTTGTTTTCAAAGTCGGTACCAGAAATATCTCGAAAACCATTGAACCGATTTACTGAAATTATCTGTGGTTATTCTAAACATAAATATGTAGTCTTTGTATGTACTTATGGTGTATGGAAGTTTGTATCATATTCTTCAAAAAGAGCTGCGAGCAATATATTTCTTTGAAATATTTTGTTATTTTTCAATAGATTTTTTTTAAAGATTTGTAGTTTTTTTTTATTGCGGGAATAAAGACGATTTTTTTTCAAAAATCGCAACTTTAATTTCAAACGACCGCCATTTACCGCCAATAACACAAAAAGATTCCCTAAAAAAATTTCAAAAATGTCATTTTTATTGGCCCTCTGTATATGCCCTTTAATGAAAATTAATGTAATTTCCCAATTCCCAAAATATTTTATTTGCCTCTATCAAATTAATTAGGACTGTTTCGCTCTTTTAACTTCTGGATTCGAACTTTTCATGAGTTATTGTTCTTGGCGGGGTCCATAGTTTGAAATATGTGAAAGGCAGAGGGAGAGGCAAATATCGGCGACAGACAATTTAATTAAAATTTCTATTCTTTTTCGTAACGCGATATGGAGATAGTAAAACATGCGCTCTCAAATAATCTCCTAACGCCTGCATTGTTCTAGTATTTTTGAATCTGAACTGGGTACGACCCTTCGAAACAGACCGCGGTGAAAAGTTGTTTAAGTTGTTGGCCCCTCGCTCTCTCTCACTGCTTTGTCACAGTTTTCGGTGAATGTAATGCACCGTACAAAAAAAAAAAACCAAGGGTCATAGATATTTTTATATTTTTCCATTTTGCCATTAAGAACTCTTAAAATGAGTTAAATATTCAATAAATAAAAAAAAACTCATTTATATTTTTCAAACCCAAAGATAGAGTATTTAATACCTATAATACAGGAAAAACAATTTGTATCCCCTTTATTCGTCGTGGTGGCTTTGATCTTGAAAACATTTACTATCAGGGGTGCCATGCAAAACACAGTTGTTTTGATTTCCACAAAAAGGCATTTCCGCTAAACCAATTTCTAGGTGCCATACAACATCGAATTAGTTTTGTATTTTTCGTTTTTTTCACAAACCATTCGAAATGGCTCGCAGGGTTGCCAGATGAAATCACGCATGCATTTGATTAGCAAACATTCTATTTAAATTATTGTAAAATGGTAGGTGTTTCTGTAGGGGGTGGCGAGGATCCTCCGCTAAAGGATTCTAAACAAGAAAGGAAGCTAACTTCGGCATGCCGAAGTTTAAATACCCTTGCAGTAAGTAGAAGAAGAAGAAGAAAAATGTTCCGCTTTCTCGGGTACTGACATAAGGTAAATGTTGCGAGCGAAAAATGTTGCTAGCCAAAAAAATGTTGCGAACAAACTAAATGAATTGATATAGTATATATTCCTATGGCAGCTATATGATATAGTGGTCCGATTTGAATAAAATTAAAACCGAAATTCTGGAATAATATAAAATGGCCATATCTCAAATTATATGAAAATATATTGAAAATTGGCATAGTTAACATTTTTTTTCTAAAAAAATTCCGATCGTTCCTATGGCAGCTATATGATATAGTCGTCCGATCCGGCCCGTTTCGACATATATAGCAGTGAGATCATATAGAAGACTATCTGCAAAGTTTCATTCAGATAGCTTCGAAACTGAGGGACTAGTTTGCGTAGAAACGGACAGACGGACAGACGGACATGGCTAGATCGACTCGGCTGTTGATGCTGATCAAGAATATATATACTTTATAGGGTCGGAAATGTCTCCTTCACTGCGTTGCAAACTTCTGACTAAAATTATAATACCCTGCCAGGGTATAAAAATATAGTGGAAAATTCCCACGGCGCAGGCGGAAATGATGAAGTGAAAACAATGCGGGGGCGTCGTGGGATGAATCGAGGCGCAGTGCGCGTCAGCTTTATTCGCCTGCATACATGAGAAGACTAAAAACTAAGACTAAAACTAAGCTCGGGGCGCGGGAGCATCAGAGGGGCGAGAGCGGATGCGCTCGGCCAGGGAGCGGCGGAAGAGTGCAGTGGCCGAAGATGTAGAGGAGAGCATAGAGGGCGATCGTTGCCAAGAAAGGAAGCTCATCGGGCAGAGAGGGGGTACAGAGGTCCCTCACGTAAACAGTAGGTTTTGGGTTATTTGATTCTTTAATGTTATTTAATCTATTTTGTTAATTTGTTACGGAACTGCTTTTTTTTATTGGGCAATGCCGGACTAGCTCATCTGTCTCAGGGCGGGTTTTGACCCGATGCCCGCAGTCCGCACAACAAACAAATACCGATATTAATAGGACGTCTCACACACAAGAACTCCCATCAGTACAAAAAAATGTAAACAGAACAAACAAACTACACAAAGACACTGGCGGAACCGAATTGGTGGCTTGGATGAAGTCGCCACGACGCACGCTCCCTACCTAGTGATGCCTCCTGGTCATCTTGGGGCATCACCCATCGCCGGCGGACCGGAGCCTATTCCTGGCGATCTCGCGATCGGCCCATCTCCCCCAGGTAAAACGGCTTACTCAGCGTTCATAATTCGTAATTTTAAAGCTTTATAAATTTCAGGTAAGATCTACCTCTAAACATGGCCGTTCTTATTCTACGTATTTCCCGATCCTGATCTCGGCGAGACCATCACCCTAACCCGGGATGCGCTCGAGCCAAGCCTGCGACTTTACTTTTTTGGCGGAGGAGAAGCGGGCTCCGCACCAAGATTTGGCCACAAGCTCGCCTAGTTGAAACCCAAGATACTACCTACTATCCCTACTGGAGCTCCAAAAGAAATAGAAGGGGGTTTTGTTTTGTGCTATCTCTAAACACGCTTCTTCAAAACCAAATTCTTTCTTTGTATTTCAGCACTTGTGTTGCACTAATCCCTGGTATGGGTTTTAGGACGCGGAGGACAAGTCCGGAGAAATCACAGAAAGTTAGACACACAAATTTTATACCAAATAAAGCCTTATACTAAAAATAAATAACTTAATTCTAATTGCAGCGAAGGACTTGAATGAAAATTTGCCGGCCGGTTCCCAATGGCCGCGACGGCTTAGTCTTGGCGAAAGAGACGAGTTGTGACCAAGGTGCGGTGGTGAGAAGGCGGGAAAGGCTGCGCCAGATTGCGCGTGGCCTGGATTGGACCGTCTGTGGCGGTTGCAGTGGCAAGCCAGAAATCGGGACCCTACCGTCTAGCGTCGCTCAGGCACCCACAACGAAAATCTTCCCTTTTCCGGGCGGCTGCAACCGCGCTCGGAACGGACTCACCGGATCCGTATCGGAAAGCTCGGCCTTCTTGGCGATGGCGAATGGCTGCGGGAACTGCCTCAGGAGTATCACTCCACAGGTAAGTGCAGGAACCACAATAAAAGGGCCGTGGCCAGTGTCTTTCCACTGCCACGGTTTTCCAAACTTTTCGTTTCAGCTCTTAATCACTGCGGCCGCCCGCGTTCATTTCCTTCTTTCCACTCCCCTTCCCTCGCTGTCTGCGCCTCCATATATGGACTCGTTTTGTTGCCTGAGTTCCGCCTTCAGGAAACCGTTGGTTTCGGCGCTCAGGGCAACGATCGAGTTAGAGTTCAACATCCCTTTCTCTTAAACAGAGCTGGCCGAGATCTAGGGGGCGCCACCGTTCCCTTTTTCCCGGTTCGCTGTTTGAACCCCCTCATCCCTAACCCTATCGCTCCCTAATCCTATCGATACATCGATGGCCCTTTAGCCCATTCCGACTGGAAATGCAACAAATTAATTTAGTTTTTTTTTTTTTTTTTTTGTAAAGTTTAAAATGTTGGCGCGAAAATAAATAAAAGTTGCTTGACAGCTCTACCAAGCCTGACTTCAAAATTTCGAATATATCGATGTGGTAGGCATCGAAATTGACGTCAAGTTGTGTGTTTTCAAATGCACAAAAAATATTTTCGTGGAAGTGCTATGGCACCTCGGCATTATTTTTTTAAGGGTTTTTGCAGTGAAAGTGGTTTCTGTGGCACCTCTGTATATATCGTTTTTAAAAATTGATAGTTCTACGAAAACTTTAACATATTATGGTAACTTATGTAGTTACTGCTTTATTTAATGAAGAATTACAATAGAATATTAATTTGATGCCGTAAGCTTGTTACGCGGCGGAGCTAAAATTCGAGAGTGACCAGTCTGACGATATCAGAAGATATCGTCCTCCAGGAAAGGTCTTGCCGTTAGTACTTGTTTACGCCGTGTTGCCAGACTGGGAGCTGCAGGTGCAGGGCTCGGTGGAGTAGGTGGCTGCGAAATCTGTTGGTCAGCCGGTGGATCCTCGTGGTGGTCTTCACAAGTGTCAGCTTCAGGTAAGAAGGCAGGCTTGAGGAGGTCGACTGATATGGCCTTCTTTCGTCCATGAATACTGTTGATGTAGAACTTGTCGGGACCAGAGGGTGGCATCACGGTTAATTCCTGGCCAGACAAACCGCTTCTTAAGTAACTTTGCAGTTGTACGGCCAATCCATGTACTGCGTCAAAAGCTTGGCGTCTGAGACTTTTGGGTAAATATGGCCGCTCGCTTCCATCCGAGATGTCACACCAGATGTCTAGGTTGTCGATGTTCCTAACTTGTAGAACAAGGGACGTGATTTGAGGAAGCTCAGCCATATTGAATATCGCTCGAATATCGCTTGAGCACTGAAGCTAGACGGCATGCTTTTGGTGTTGATGCGTGAGAGGGCGTCTGCCACTGCGTTGTTTTCCCCGGGATTGTACACTATCTCCGCTGAGAATTGGGAGATAAAATCCAAGTGGCGGAGTTGTCGTGGCGATGCTTTGCTTGCTTTCTGCCTGAAAGCGTATTGTAGTGATTTATGGTCGGTTTGGAATCATCCATTCATCAGAATGGACGACCCTCTAGAATGTGCTTGAAATGGATGATACCAGCGAAAATAGTCAGGAGCTCGTGATCATACGTGCTGTAGCCTTGCTCTGCCGGAGATAGTTTCCGCGAGAAAAAACCGATGAGACGCCAAACGTTGCTGACTAGTTGTTCGAGAGCAGCACCGATCGCTGTATCGGAGGCTTCCGTTTTAAGGGCGAGGTGAGCCGATGGGTAAAGGAACGAAGAGCACACGGCGCGTAAAATTCCTTGCTTGCAGGCCTGGAATGCATTCTCCGCAGGGCCGGTCCAGGCTATTTCGCGCTTGTCATTTTTGGTTGCGCCTTTTAGGTAGTCTGTGAGTGGGATTTGAGCCTGAGCTGCGTGTGGGATGAGGTGTCGGTAATAGTTGACCGGCGCAATTCCATTGTTGATTGCTTGCGTGCGCTCAACAGGGGGCTTGAATCCGCTCGCGTTGACTTGGAACCCTAAGAAAATTACCTCACTTTTACCAAATTGGCACTTTTGAGGGTTAATTTGGAGGTGGTTCCTCTGCAAAATCTCAAAGATTGTCTGGAGGTGGTTCAAATGCTCCTCATGCGTTGTGGAGAATGCCATACGAATGGAATGCCACGAAGCAGGTTTTCCATGTGGCGCTGGAAGGTTTGCGCTGCATTGCGCGGTCTGGATGGCATGCCGACGAACTCGAAAAGGCCGAATGGTGTAGTGACGGCTGTTTTCGGCGCGACTGGGATCTGGTGGTAGGCACGCACCAAATCGATTGTGGAGAAAACCGAGCTTCCATGCACCCGTTGAAGAATGTCTTCCCCATGGGGAATCGGATAGCGATCTGGAATAGTGGAAGCATTAAGTTTGCGATAATCACCAGTAGTGCGCCATTCATTGCTCTTCTTGGGGACCAAATGAATAGGACTGGCCCATTGGCTGCTGGAGGGACGAATAACTCCTTGCTGGAGTAAGAGATCGAAATCCCGGCGTGCCGCTTTTAATTTTTCGCCTGTAAGCCGTCTTGGCTTGTCGAAAACAGGTGGGCCAGTTGTTTGAATGTAATGCGCAACCTCATTATGAATGCGGGTTGCTAAAGGCACATTAGGACGTGTGATCTGCACAAAGCGACTAAGAAGATTGGAGTACGGACGATCTATTCCACTGGAACTTTGCACGTTGATTGTAGAAACTTTGAAGAGTTTTTGCAACTTCTCCTTTGGTCGAAACAGCTTTTGAGAGATCCATAAGGCGTTTACCCTTGAGGTCGAGGATGAGGCCGTGGTGCGTGAGGAAATCTGCTCCGATGATTGCTGATTGAACGTTCGCAACGACGAACGACCAGGTGACGTGGTTTCTATAGCCGGGGTGAGATCTCAGTCGCGGCCAAGGAACCTACACAAGAAATTTGTATAGAAGGGTGGAACCTGTAGTTAGGAATTTTGTACGTAGGGGCGGAGAGACCGCCAGAAGTACTGAAGCATAATTCTCTACCGTTTATTGCAACTTATTATGTTGGTGTTGGACCGTTCTCGACTCGCGGCCACGCTGCTGAGCGGCCGGCAGTCGGTTGTGCAAGCCAGGACGTCCCTGGCGGTGATACGCGGCGATCGCCTGGCTTGGCGACCGACCGTTGGCGGGACTAGCGACCGCACGATCTGGCAACTCTGCATGATCTGGCAACTCTGGCGACTTTGACTGATCTGGCAACTCTGGAAATTTCGACTGATCTGGCAACCCGGGTGATTTCGATTGATCTGGCAACTCTGGCAATTTCGGCTGATCTGGCAACTCTGGCAACCGATCAGGCAACTCTGGCAGCCGATCAGGCAACTCTGGCGGCCGGTCTGGTACCCCTGGCTAAAAGCTCGTGGGACGAGGGGGGCGGGGGAACCATGGGAATCCTCGGGACACTGGGGCTTCTCAGGCCTCCTCCTCCGGATAATCGCGAAGGCTACGGGGTTTCTACTACTCCGGATGGCCGCGGAGGCTACCGGGGTTGGTGGGCAGGCCAATAGCGTAGCGTCGTGAACTCGGGAGTTCCGGTGCGGATGCGAGTCCAAACGCAGAGGAACTGTCGGGCCACGCAGCTTACGCCGGCAGAGGATCGGGGTGAGGAGGAAGCAGGGGTGCAGACTCGGGAGTTTTGGGCGGATGAGAATCCAAACGCGCAAAGTTCCCGGCGAACTACCCTAGGTTAGCATGCAAGGAGTGGGGAAGCAGGGGCGGTCGGGTTGGAGGAAAAGGCACTACGATTTAGTTGCTATGGTATGGTTTCTTTTATTTCAATAATAATCTGCCCCTGGCTGCGGCCAAAGGGGAGGAGAAAACAGGTGGCTTACGTGCTCTAGCTATGTTACTTGGCGCAGCGGGAAAAGGCTGTCGCCGCTGGTACTCTGGCTGTGTTATTCGGTGCAGCGGGAAGAAGGCTGTCGCCGCTGATGTTTGCTCGCGCACTCGCGCGTCTTTCGGGGCTTCGATGGCACGTTTTCTTACGATTGCTTATTTTCCGCACCCACGTTCGTCTTGCTCGCGACCGGAAAACGATTTCCGGTTCCGAGCGAAGCAGACGTGTGCGTAAGAAAACTGGGCGATCGTAGAAAACACGCGGCATCGACGAAACAAAAGGGCTCCCAGAGACACGCGAGTGCGCGATTTAAGCATCGGCGGCGACAGTATTCCCCGCTGCACCAGACAATCCCGAAAGACGTGCGAGTGCGCGAGCCAGTATCAGCGGCGAAAGCCTTCTTCCCGCTGCACCCCAGCTACAGACGACCGAGCATCAGCGGCGACAGCCTCTTCCCGCTGCGCCAAGTAACATAACTAGAGCACGTAAGCCACCTGTTTTTCTCCTCCCCTTTGGCCGCTGCCAGGGGCAGCTTATTGTCGAAATAAAAGAAAACCATACCATAGCAATCGTAGTGTCTTTTCCTCCAACCCGACCACCTCTGCCCCCACCCCCTCGCATGCTAACCTAGAGTAGCACGCCGGGAACTTTGCGCGTTTGGATTCTCATCCGCCCAAAACTCCCGAGTCTGCACTCCTACTCCCTCCTCATCCCGATCCTCTGCCGGTGTAAGCTGCGTGAGCCGACAGTTCCTCTGCGTTTGGACTCGCATCCGCACCGGAACTCCCGAGCTCACGACGCTACGCTACTGGCCTGCCCATTAACCACAGTAGCCTCCGCGTTCATCCGGAGTAGTAGAAATCCCGGAACCTTCGCGATTATCCGGAGGAGGAGGCCTGAGAAGCCCCAGTGTCCCGAGGATTCCCCTGACTCCCCCGCCCCCCCCTTCGTCCCACGAGCTTCTAGCCAGGGTTGCCAGACCAACCAAAAGTTACCCGGGTTGCCAGATCAGCCGAAATTGACAGGGTTGCCAGACCAACCAAAAGTTACCCGGGTTGCCAGATCAGCCGAAATTGACAGGGTTGCCAGACCAACAAAAAGTTACCAGGGTTGCCAGATCAGCCGAAATTGACAGGGTTGCCAGATCAACCAAAAGTTACCAGGGTTGGCAGATCAGCCGGAATTGACAGGGTTGCCAGATCGATCAAAGTTGACAGGGTTGCCAGATCGATCAAAGTTGACAGGGTTGCTAGATCGGTCAAAATTGACAGGGTTGCCAGATCGACCAAAGTTGCCAGGGGTACCAGATCGTGTAGTCGCTAGTCCCACCAGTCGTCGATCGCCAAGCCAGGCGATCGCCACGTGTTACCGCCAGAAACGTCCTTGTGTTACACAACCGACTGCCGGCCGCTCAGCAGCGTGGCCACGCGTCGAGAATGGTCCAACACCAACACAATAAGTTGCGATAAACGGTAGAGGATTATGCTTCAGTGCTTCTGGCGGTCTCTCCGCTCCTACGTACAAAATTCCTAACTACAGGTTCCACCCTTCTATACAAATTTCTTGTGTAGGTTCCTTGGCCGCGACTGAGGTCTTACCCCGGCTATAGAAACCACGTCACAAGTGGAATCAAAAGTTAGATTTAGCGTGCCGTAGGTATCAATTATAGCCGTGTTGGCCGCGTAGAGTTTGAAGTCGTCTGTGCGACGATGCATTCCCTTCATTATCGAAACAGGTATGAGTGAGATGACTGATCCGGAATCGATAAGGAATTTTATGTTGGAATTACGGTCGATTATGTGATGTCGGTACTCCTTTGAGAGGCGAGTGCTTTCAGATCTGCTGTCACCAGTCGCCTGAACAGATGACAGATTCTTTAGTTTCCCTGCTGTGGCACCCAGGCACAGGGCGAGGAGCATTTTCGTGCATTAGGTCCGAATTTGGCATGATAAAAGCAGTTACGTGGTGCTCGGAGTTGCTGCTCGTTGCGATCGGCTGGGCGAGAATGGCTGGGAGGCTGCGTGTTCTGCAGAAAAGTTTAGGAGGCCTTGATGGCAGCGATGTCGCGTTTCAAGTCGTCCACGATACTTGTGCCAGCTGCCGGCGCGTATTCGCGGGTGTTGCCTCTGAATTGTGCCGAGGAGGACCCAGCAGCCATGACAAAAGAACCCGATTCCTCTTCCATGAGATCGTCATCGAGTGCAGTTTGCTCTTCCAAAGTTGCTGAGCGTAGGAGCTTCAAGCCCCGTTGTACGTGCTGCGGTAGCTAAGAGAGCCAGCGGACTCGCAAGGCGTCTGCAGACGCGCGACCATCAGCAAGAGTTGTCATTTGCCGAAGGAGCTGCGAGGGCTTCTTGTCCCCAAGGTCAAGCTCCAGTAAAGCGCGCTGCAACTGTCTGTCCCGTGATTCCGTAAATCGCTTGATGATAATCTCCTTCAGGTGCTCGTATTTGATGACTTCCGAGGGTCCGGCGGAGCTAAAGTTCGAGAGTGACCAGTTTTCAGGAAAGGTCTTGGCGTTAGTACTTGTTTACGCCGTGTTGCCAGACTGGGCTTCAGTCTGGGCGCCACAATATTGTAAATCGATTCCCTTCGATTCCATTACGATAAGGAACTAATAAATCGAAAAAATGAAAATTGAAATTGAAAAATGAAAAAATGAAAATGAATATACGCATGCAAGTTATCAAAAGTATTTACACGCGTTTGTTTCGCTACATTAGATCGATAACATTTTATATAGATATCCTAACATCGGCATCATTGTAGAATTCGGTCACACCTATGCGCGCAGCTCAAAATGGGATGTTTACATTCGGGCAACCTGACATTTGATCGACCTCGATCATAAACATAGTCTTATAGTTTTATTACCTTTAAGGATCCCCTTAAACCAATTTCTGGGTGCCATACAACATCGAATAAGTATTGTGTTTTTAGTTTTTTCACAAACCATTCGAAATGGCTGGCAGGGTTGCCATGCTGCCAGATGAAATGATGCATGCGTTTGATTAGCAAACATTTTATTTAAATTATTGTAAAATGGTAGACCTGGGTTATTTTATTCTTAAAATAATATTATTTAACCAATTTTGTTAATTAATTTAGTTTTTTTTTACTTGTAAATATATTTCTCAGTTTTATTTATGATGTTTCACTTTCAAGTTCTCTATCCAAAGTCCATTTGTTGGGTCAAAACCCAATTAGACTAATTTGTTAATACATATTTGAATTCCGCGCCTTTTGAATGTTGTTAACATAACATCTGTAGTATGATGCTGCCAACTAGTACTAGCGAATGAGTGACAGATAGGAAGATGTAATAATATTTAAAGAGGTTAGTGCACTGCGACCACTAGGGTATATTGTGCCCATGTCATAGTGTATGAGCTCTAGCTCCTCGAGCTGTTCAATCGATCGCATCAATGCGATGTTGTCGCCTGGTCGAAAAGCCCTCATTTCCGGCGTGGTGAGTGTAAGGCCCCCAAGTGGGCCAACCTCAACCGACCGGGCACTCCTCAAGTAGGTGTTCCGGAGTCTCCAAAGACTGTCCTTCCCTATCTTGAGATTGTACAGATGCTTGCGCAGTCTGCAGTGCCCGGTCAGGAAACCAGTTACTTTTCGCAGAGATCCTTTGCTCAACTCCAAACAGTCCTTGGTCCTCTTGCTATTGTAGCTACCTAGCAGACGTTTACTCTGCCTTGTTCCTTTCGACGACCGCCAGAAGTCATCGCAGGCAGTCATGAGATCCACACGACTGCTCCTGGCCCTAGTCCACAGAAGGGCTCCGGACCATAGAAGGGCGTACTCACCCCCTTTCTAGCCATTATGTCGGCCACTTCATTACCGGTTATCCCCGCATGCCCTGGTACCCGGTATATAGTTACTTTATTGTTCACAACCAACTCATTGAGTGTTCCTATACATTGCCATACTAGTCTGGAAACAATCTTATGTGCACTGAGTGCTCTGATTGCTGCCTGACCTGACCTGACTCCTCTTTGCACAGTGGTCAAGGGTTTGTGGAAATGTCGTTTAATATTGTCTGTGGAATTAAAAACTGCCAAAAAACCGTTTGGGCAGACCAACCAAGAATTTATTGCTGGCATTGTGATACGGTTGTACACGCAAGTGTGTCGAATTGTCGGGCCGTATTGCGGATGTTATTTCCAGTAAAATGGAATTACATTATTGTTGCCAGTCCTGTCGAGAGGTTGAGAAAGAAATGCGGCAGACCAGAAACGGACTTAGTGAGCTCACGGTCAATTTTCGCAAAGCGAATGATCTGTTTACAGCGTTAGACGCTCAGTTTAATAGTCTGAAGCTATTAAACGAGTCGCCAAAGCGCAAAAAATCTGTTGCTGGTCGTCAGCAACTGTGCGAATCCCAGCAACCTACCATCGGGATCACCCCTTATCGGCACACCCACCGATCCCGATACCAAGCCCAATGGTCTTGAGATCGGGAGCGGTATTAGATTCGGTAATCGAATGTACAGGGGTGGAAACTGGTCCACCAGTAATATCCGTTGTGTCCGCTGCGGTGTCCCAAACTCGGACTCCGCAGACTACCCAGGGCGTAAAAACATCCGAACTACCGGCTGTTGGTAACATAACGTTATCAAAGACCGTTACAGCTGTTCCACCGTCGAAAATAATATTTTTTGGCGGCTTTCCGCTGACCTCGCATCAGAAGATGTTCATGCCTATATTCAAGGCAAAATTCAAGCCGAAAATGTAAAAGTGGAAAAGTTTAATTTTTCGTATGCCAGAGACATCTCGTCTTTAAAGATTAGCGTCTACCCGAACTTCGTTGACACAATTTGCTCTGGTGACTTCTGGCCCGAGCACGTTGTAGATAAGGAATTCGAGGGAAAACGAAGAAAAAGCGGCCAGTGGGAGTAAGCCTCCCTATACCGCCACAAACCGCAAAGACCACCTCAACACCTTCTGTCCAAAAAAAACTAACTACTTCCTTTCAACTTTCCTATCAGAGTACTAGAGGCTTATGCAGCAAGCTCTCGAAATTGTATTCTGACAGCTTTTCTTTTGCATCCCAGGTAATTGTGTTTACCGAGAACTGGTTAAATCCAGAGATCCTTAGCTCTGAAAATTCCCGGGTAAGTACACAATTTACAGGGCAGACCGACTTGTCCAGCGTGGAGGTGGAGTTTTAATCGCCCTTGACTCCTCCCTTATATCCGAACTTGTTGCCCCTGACGATGTCACCGATATCGAATTTATTTGTGTAAAACTTTCATTTTCAGGTAGTTTTATTTATATAACTTGTTCTTATATTCCACCTTCGGCGAGGAGACTATTTATTGGAAACACCTTCCGGCAATTCAAGCCGTTTCCAACAGGCTTTCAAATAGAGACCAACTCGTAACTCGTTGGTCATCTGATGGTGTGTCAAATGTTCTTCAGACTGTGGCACAGCATGACCTTATTGATGGCCTGCTTGACATATCTTTGTCTCAAGTTAACCATGTCCTAAATTCCCTATACCGCTTATTGGATCTTTGTTTCGTCTCTGATCCTCTTGGTGTTGACTTAGTTAGAGTTCCTCCATTGACGCTAACTGAAGATCCTTACCATGAAACGTTCGAAGTGACTATCGATATCGGTTGTAAAGAATCAATCTGATTGTTTAGCCAATAAGGTTTGCTGTTTTCGTAAAGCTAACTTTCATAATTTTTTTAACACCAAGCGTAAACCAAACCTATACCCTTCCTCGCTTTTATTTAAAAATTCTTCAGCAAACACTTATTCTTTTTCAAACCAGATAAACCAGAGTAATTATATTCTCGAAGAGTTTTGGAATTGCCGACAACTTAGAGATTCCAGAGATTACAGCATCCGACTTGCTCCCTTTTTTATGGAAAGGAATAATAAATGATTCCTTCCAAAAAAGGGGAAATTCTGATGTTCCTAAAAATATGGTGAATAATTTGAGAAGGGGGTTACACAGAGCCTCGGCACAAAACCTGAGTACACAGCCCGGTATTCCATCGGTACCCGGTGCATATACTGGCTTTAGACGTTGAAGATCCAGCCCACGAGAGCTTTCGTCTAGGATAGGACTGAAAATTAGGTTGGATCTGGGAATTGGGAAAGTATTCGTCTGGTTTATCTGGTTTGAAAAAGAATAGGTGTTTGCGGAAGAATTTTTAAATAAAAGCGAGGAAGGGTATAGGTTTGGTTTACGCTTGGTGTTAAAAAAATTATGAAAGCTAGCTTTACGAAAACAGCAAACCTTATTGGGTAAACAATCAGATTCATTCTTTACAACCGATATCGATAGTCACTTCAAACGTTACATGGTAAGGATCTTCAGTTAGCGTCAATGGAGGAACTCTAACTAAGTCAACACCAAGAGGATCAGAGACGAAACAAAGATCCAATAAGCGGTATAGGGAATTTAGGACATGGTTAACTTGAGACAAAGATATGTCAAGCAGGCCATCAATAAGGTCATGCTGTGCCACAGTCTGAAGAACATTTGACACACCATCAGATGACCAACGAGCTCAAGGTATATTGAAGTCCGAAAAGGGCAAAGGACGCCAAAGGTGTTGCCAGAGCTACGTCCTTCGTCAAGTCGGCGAAGAAATTTAGCGAGGTGGCTAGAGACAGCCTGGCCATGGCACTGCTGGACGAGCTCAATGACGATGGGCTCCTGCTGTCGGAGGAGTGGGATGAGGTCGAGACCAGACTGTCTGAGATGGTATCAGACAAAATACTAGCTGAGCCAGCTGGTCCGACACCATCCTTCGACTCCTCAGACATGGTTTGAGGGCACCGGCTGATCAGGTGCGACGATGAGTCTTCGAAGGACTTCCTGGCGGAGTGCGTCGCTAAGATTAGCGGCTCCTGGAAGGGGCTTAGCCTAAAGCTCGTCCCCGCCACGGATATCCCGAGAAGGCCCAGAGCTCGCATCTGGTTGCCTAAGGGACTCTCGAACCACGACAGGGTGCTCAAGACTCTGAGAGCCCTAAATCAGGATGTCGACATGGCAGACTGGGCCATCTTGAAGGCGGAGCGAGAGATGAGGACAAGCCAGCCGTACTTGTTCCTCATCAACAAGCAATGCCTTCCACAGCTGGAGAAGACCGACTACAAGGTACGGTACGGAGTCAGGAAAGCAAAGATAAAGGTCTTCCTAACCGAGCCGGATGACCTCGAGGACGAAGTCGACGATACCAAGCAGCTGATGGACGACTTGGTTATCGACGACGACACCCCCAATACCACGCCGCAATAAATGCTGACAGTCGTACAGATCAACCTGAAGCGTAGCTCGCACGCTTCAGCGAATCTGGCAGTCCTCCTCCGAGAGGAGGACATCGACATCGGCCTCTTACAAGAGCCATGGACCAGGGACGGACAAATCTCTGGCATGGCCATTAAAGGATACACAACATTATACTCAAACTCGACAGGTAGGCCGAGGGCGGGTATAATCATTAAAAACAACCTTAACGCTCTTCTACATCCCAATCTTAGCAACTCAGACCTAGCAAGGGCCAGGCTTGAAGCAGCTGACGGGACAGCCTTACTCATAGCCTCCGGATACATGGCCCATGACGAGCTAGCACCACCTGAAGCGTTCATCAAGGTGATGCAATGGGCCGAGGAGACCAAAACGACGCTCATCCTCGGGTGCGATGCCAACGCCAGGCACACACTATGGGGAAGTAAGGAAACAAAAGCAAGGGGTGAGTCTCTTTTTGAACATATTATCTGTCGTGACGTCACTATATGTAACAGAGGTGAAACGCCCACCTTCATTTTTCCGAGTACGGAATGGGATGGGATGGGATGGGAAGAGGTCCTAGACATAACCCTCCAAATGGAGTATAGTAACTATAAGGTAGGTAGGAAAGTAGAGGGTTTCGACAAATAACTCTTTTTCAGACCATAGATATACATTCTTTGAGATCTCGATGCCGACTAGAAAGACGGCACCGAAGCGAAACCCCCGTAACACAGACTGGAACAAATACGAAAAGATTGTACAGTCAAAGATAAAAAACAGGAGGATCAAGGTCCGATCCACCCCAGAAAGAATAGACAAGGAAGTCGAGGACTTCAGGAATATTCTCAACAACGCATACGAAGAGTCGTGCAGACTAACGTACTCTAAGAAGACTTATCCGCAATGGTGGAACAAAGAGCTTAGCGAGCTCAGGAAAAAGGCCAGAAAAGCCTTCAATACAAGTTACGGCACCAAAAACTGGCAGCCGTATAAGGAAATACAAAAAGAATACAAGAAAGCGATATACGCAGCCAAGAAAGACTCCTGGAGCAGGTAGTGCGAATCGCTAAAGGGAATCAAAGACACGGCTAGGTTGAGCAAAATTCTAGCCAAGGGGCATACAAACCCCACTCTTATAAACAGGCCTGACGGTACAGGAAGTACGTCAGCGGAAGAGACACTGGAGATCCTGCTGGACACACACTTTCCAGGTAACCAGAAAGAAGAAACGAGTACAGTGGAAAGCCAATCGGCGGAACAACAGCTAAGAGTCGAAGACATCGTCACCATGGAAAGAATCCAATGGGCGGTAGACTCTTTCGACAAGTACAAAAGTCCGGGACCGGACGGAATCATACCAGCAATGCTGCAGCCAATAAAATCACGCACAGGGAGATGGCTGCAAGCAATCTTCTAAGCATGTATTAAAACAGCACACATACCACTTCCGTGCTTCCTAGAAAGAGTAGTTTTTATACCAAAACCAGGAAGAAGAGGACACATCCAAGCCAAAGACTACAGGCCGATCAGCCTGACCTCATTCCTCATGAAAACAATGGAACGGATACTAGATATCCATATCAGAGAAAGAACGGAGAAAAACATTTCCGAAGCACAGCATGCATACAGGAAAAGTAAGTCCACTGAAACAGCACTACACGAAGTAGTGGGATACATAGAAAAGGCATTGGTCTACAAAAACTACACATTGGCCACCTTCTTAGAAATAGAAGGCTCCCTCAATAACGTAAACGCAGATTTCGTCCTGAGCTCCCTCAACAGGATTGGAGTTGAAGCAGGCATCAGAAAATGGATCGGAGAAATGCTAACGAGCAGAAGGATAACAGCCGACCTGAGTGGCACTCATCACACGAGGTACGTGAGGAGGGGCACACCTCAGGGAGGAGTTCTGTCTCCACTGCTGTGGCTGATTAACATGGACGACATATTGAGAGAACTCAATAGCGAAGGAGTTAAAGTGGTAGCATACGCAGTCGACGTAGTTCTACTCGCTTCAGGACCATTCCCAGACGCCATCAGCGAACTAATGACAAGGGCGCTGAAAAAACTCAACCAATGGGCAAAAGCCTGTGGGTTGGGCATAAACCCAAGCAAAACGGAACTTATGCTCGTTACAAAGAGAACAAAGATCCCCAGATTCAGTAAACCGAAGATAGACGGTACAGAGCTAGAGCTGTCACAACAAGCCAAGTATCTGGGAGTGATCCTGGATACGAAGCTATCATGGAAACAAAACATCAACGAAAGAGTAAAGAAAGCAAGCATAGCATTCTACTCCTGTAGGAAGATGTTCGTTAAAAATTGGGGCATCAACCCCAAGAAAATAATATGGCTCTACACAGCGGTTGTAAGACCCATACTCACATACGGAGCACTAGTATGGTGGCCAGCACTAACTAGAGCATACAACATCCAGAAACTCACAAGGATACAGAGATCGGCATGCGCTGGTGCCACGGGAGCACTAAGATCGTGCCCCGCAGCAGCGCTGAATGCCATTCTAAACATATTACCGATAGAACATTTAATAAGGAATACAGCAGCCCAAAGCGCGGTACGACTGAAGGCAAGCCAGAGCTGTAAGAACTACCACACCGGGCACTGTAAGATCCTGAACGAAATAAACGATCGGCTAACAGTAAATACCGACTACATGACAACCGAGATGCGGTTCGGCAATGTATATACTACAAAATACCCAACAAGAGAAGAGTGGAGAAGAGGGAGTGTAATCGAGCCAGATGAGGTATCACTCTACACCGATGGCTCAAAGATGAGCGGCGGGGTAGGGGCCGAAACATGGGAGATAGAAGAGTCTTTCCACCTCCCAGGGTTAGCAACAGTGTTCCAGGCGGAGGTCCATGGGCTTTTGAAAGCAGCTGAACTTTCATTGGGCCGAGACCTCTAGAATACCAAGGTAAGGATATACTCAGATAGCCAAGCGGCCATCAAATCTCTCGCACTAGCAAGGACTTCTTCTACTCTAGTCGCCAAATGTAAGGAGGCACTAAACAGACTCGGGGAATACAAAAGGGTGCAGATAGCTTGGGTACCCGGGCACAATGACTTCCCCGGCAACGAAAAAGCGAACGAACTGGCCAGAAAAGGGTCAGAAGAAATCGCTGTAACAACAGATATTCAAGTATCTCTGAACACGGTTCAGGCCGAAATTCAAGACCACTTCAAATTACTAGCCAGCAAAGAATGGTCGATGAAGGCGGAACACAGGAGATCGAAACTGTGCTGGCCTGAATACAATAGGAGACGGACTGCAGAGCTGATCTCCAAGAGTAAAACGGACATCAGAAGGGTAACGGCAGCCATCACGGGTCACTGGCCAATAAGCACGCATGCCTGTAAGATGGGCCTACCCTATAACCCACACTGCAGAAGCTGCAAGGAACCAAACGAGCAGGAGACACCGGAGCATCTACTGTGTCACTTCAACCAGCTTAGAGCGCGTCACTTCGGAGCATACCAACTCGGGTCACTAGGGGAAGTGGGGAGGCAGTCAGTGAATGCCATCCTGGCTTACCTGAATGACACGGGCTGGTACTGAAGGGAGGCGCAGACTACAATCAAAACGAGGGTGTGGATAAAAACGGAGCATAGCTCTAATTGGAGGTTACAAACAGTAACCTCACCACTGACCTACCTACCTACCTACCTACCTACCTACCCGAGAAAACGAAAAAGTCTTACTTACTTACTGGAAGGGTTTTTAAAGTTCGGCATGCCGAAGTTAGCTTTCTTTCTTGTTTGGAAATGCAACACACCGACTGATAAAGGTAAACAATAACAACAGCTTCAAGTCCTTAAATTAAAAGCCTTACAAACTTTTTATTTTACATACTAATGCATACAAATTGAATAATTAACTCCCAGAAAATTAATTTCTTTATGAAAGTATTGGAATAAAGGAAGTGATATGGCTGTCTTTGTAGTTGCGAATGAAAATTCATTGGAGAGTTCCAAATGGGACGCTATGTGAAATATTACGAAATATAAAAACTAGCATTACGAATTTAAGCATCCTATTATAGGGACTGATTTTAAATATTGCTAAACTTCTTATATATAAAATGCGTTTAGAATTAAGATTATGTTTGGCAGTTCTCCAGTTCCGAGACCCGCTGTTTCAACGCACCCATCTTTCTTATCTCGTTCTCCAGTTTGGCCACAAGCTGGAATAGCTTGTTGTATTTTTCGGTCATCGACTGAAACTTCTTCTCCAGGAAGACAGTCAGACTCTCCTTTAAGTCTGCGAATTTTAGTTCGAACTTCTGCAGCAGCTGAGCATCAGAGTGTCTGGATGAGTCTCCTTCCCTGATCGCTTTGCCACCGGATTCAAAGTGCTCTTGTTTTTGTGCGCTCATTGTGTTTATGTGCAAGAGTATACCCAGCGGTTTGAATATATTCGATTCACACGACAATAATGAAATGAACAGTGTTTTCGAGCTATTTAACAAGCCTTGTTATTTATTGAAGCCAATGTTTTAAAGTGCAACTTAGTGTTTTCTCCGAAAATATATGGTTCCGGCCATTTTCAAAACCAAATTGATTATTCTCAAATGTCAGTTACTAAGTTTTTTTTTTTTTTGATTTGGTGGTGAAACTTGTACGATAGTCAATAAATAACTTTTTGTTTGTTTGGAATGAGAAATGCAAAATTTTTGCTTGGAAATATGCAACTAAGTTTATGTTCCATTTTTTTAAACATTTCTCAATGATGTACACTTATTGCTGTTGCCTAGTGAATTACGAATAAAACAAGAAAAATTTCATTAAAAAAAAAACGAAAATTGACGAAGTTATGACGATTTTTCCTCCTCAAAAAAAAATATTTTTCAGAGCGCTCTATAGTAACAATGTGTAAAGGGAACGAATGAGGACAATGAAAGCGTAATTCAGAGTTTAAACAACAAATTGACATTCTGGAATATATTTTTATTAATACCATAGTTCTGTAAACTTAGTTTTTCTCACTTTTCTAATTTCTTGTTTTCAAAATTTGCACTCAAAATTTGCATATTCTCTTATTTAGTTGCCATTTCTGACATTGATTTGGAGTAGCATAAGTAGTATAAATTAAATATTCGGAAGTTGTATGCACCATTATCATCTGATCTTCATTACGTATTGGCACCGGAATGAGTGTAAACAATTTAAATGGATGCCTACTAAACAGAGGCACCGTTGCACAAATTATTAATTTTTCGTCGATAAATAAACCTCTGGCTGTTAACAATGCATACACCTCCGTACCTGACCGTTTTCCTGGAATTACTAAATTCTCCGAAAGACTCTGCTGAATTTAGGCAATTTAATTTTTGAGCTGATTTGGCCTAAGAATATTTTTATTTAGCCGACCATGATTAATATCAATCAAAAGGCTTATAATACCTGCTTGAACTTTTTCGCCTTCTTCTATCAATGAGTGCAGCTGTTTCGTAACCATAAATAATTTGATCGATTTCTTATAAACATAATAATTTTCTTTAAGAACTTCGGTCATGTTCTCAATTCTTATTTGCATACTCTTAAAATTTGCGTTAACATCTTCGGTGGTTCTTTTTAATAAATTGGTAGTTGAATCAACCACTGCTGTTTGTTTTTTAATTAATTTATCAAGGTTGTTCTGATTATCTAATAAATTCTTCATGTTTTCTTCTAATTGCTCCCTGTCATCCTCATCCATTATACCAAATGAAATATGAAACAATGAACCCATAAACCCGAACGGGGCATGCTTGCTTCTGAATCTAGACTGCATCATAAAGAATTTATTGCTTTCTTCAAGTTCCGATAACTGATTTTGCATATTATCTAAAACTTGACTACATTGTTCTTCAAAGCTATGAAGCCTTTCGCAAACTTTTCTCATCCCTCTTATAAGCGCATTACCTTTTGTAATCATTTTAAAATATGGATCTATTTTATAATAGATCACTAAATTCCAAGAAGTACTCACAATCTCAACATCTCCTAGAGGATCTAAATATATTGCTGAGGTCTTATTTATATTCTCTATTGAATATTTTGGCGTTATATTTTTAGGCAATGCGCTAGAAAATTGACAGCTTAATATAAACCACAACATTGCCATGATAATTCCGATCTTGGACATTCCCGATATCGCTCTAGTTCGTCTTTTTGGCTCAGGGTCAGCCTCATCTTTTTCAACAGAACTTATACATTCTAAGGGACAAATTTTTGTAATGGGTCTGGTGATAAATCCCTCCTGCATCTTTACTTTAGCCACTCGGACCTTATCATCTTTCCCTTAATGGTCTTTTTCCACCCTTCCTAAAGGCCATCTTGCTAGATGACAATTCTCACCCTTCAATAAAACTATTTGCCCTTCTTCTATATTAGGAATTTCTCTTTTCTATTTATTCCTTTGTTGGAGCGTATGGAAATATTCATTCTTCCATTTTTCCAGAAATCTTTCCTCATTTTTTGGATAAGTCTCCACCTATCCAAATTTCCGATTCTTTTATCTTCCATTGGTTCGACTATTTCTAAGGGGGGTCTTCCAATCAAAAAATGACCTGGTGTTACAACTTCTTGTTGGTCAATCTCATTAACTATAGTGTAGTATAATGGTCTTGAGTTTAAACCTGCTTCTATTTGACATACAAGTGTTGACATTTCCTCGTATGTGAAAACAGTGTCGCCAATTATACGCTTTAAATGGTATTTCATAGACTTAACTCCAGCTTCCCTCCAAAGTGAGGTCCTGCCGGAGGAATAAAATCCCAGTCAATTCTATCCTTCTCCAGCTGCGCACCAATTGCTAAGTTTTCTTGAATTGCATAAAATAATTCTTGATCTAATTTTCTTGCAGCTCCTACAAAATTTGTTCCGTTATCTGAATAGATATTAGCACATTTCCGTCGTCTTACAATGAACCTTCTTAGAGCAGCTAAGAATGCGTCAGAAGTTAGAGCGCTTACCATTTCTAAATGTATGGCTTTGGTTGCCTTACAAACAAATACGGCAACGTATCCTTTAAATGTTTTTTGTCCGCGATTTTTTAAACACCTAACAAATTAAGGACCTGCGTAATCTAATCCCGTATTTAAAAATGGATACGACATAGTAACCCTATATCTTGGCAAATTACCCATTATTTGATGAGCTGTGTTTTGCCTGTACCTTGCGCACTGTACACATTCTCTTAAATATATTTTTTCAGTGCAAATTTTACACCGAAAATCCAATATTTTCTTTGGATGTAATTTCGCATTAAGTTTATTCCACCATGCAATGTTTCACAATGAGCATTTTTTATTAATAATCTTGTTAGGTAACCTTTCTCTAAAATAATGGGATGCTTAACTTCAAACTCTGCCTTTGAGTTTTGCAGTCTTCCTCCTACTCTCAGAATCCCATCCTTATCAAAAAATGGATTCAATGACAATATTTTATTATTTGTCTTAATTTCCTTATTGCTTTTCAGAACTTTATCTCATACCTGAATTGATATTCTTGTTGTTTTCTAATAACAACCCTTTCAGCTATTTTTAGCTCCTTTACTGAAAGAATAGATGGATAGGCTTCATTTTTTGTTTTTATCTGCACGAATCTCTTTATGTATGCTATACGTATAAGCTTTTATACACTGGAATACTTTTTTATCAATTCGTAATTAATCTATTTCGTTATTTAATACCGTAATTATTAAGACAGGTTCTTCTACAGACTGCTTCCGAGGCCAAAGTTCTTTTGGATCAGATAGTCATTTCGACCTTTCCACCAAAGAGCACAGTTGGTCAACTGGTTAGAATCCACTCCCCTAGATGCGAAATCTGCTGGATTATCCTCTGACTTCTCATTCAGTATTCGTTAATTTCCGAATGTCATCCGTTCTTCTTCTTATAAATTTGATCTTACTTTGACCACAGTTAATCCATGCTAAAGTAATCGTGGAATCACTCCAAGCTAAGATCTCCATCACTTTGTCAATTAATCCTTTTAATCTTTGGATTAACTCACTAAGCAAATGAGCTGCACACAGCTCCAGTTTGGGAATTGTCTTCCTATTTTGTATAGAAATTGACTCTACTTTTGCTAGCTATTATATTAACATTATGTCCTACTTTAGCATAGACTACTGCAGCAAATGCTTTTTCGGAGGCGTCAGCAAATCCGTGAATCTGTATGACTGAAGAACTGTTTGTATTAATCCATCTTGGGATTCGAATATTTTCTAACTATAATAAGTTTTCTTCATATTTTTCCTAATAAGTTTTGTCTTCTATGGATAATTCCTGATCACATTCACTCTTATTTATCCAAAGTTTTTGAATAAAAAGTTTTCCTAAGATAGTAACTGGTGCCAACCATCCTAACGGATCATATATTTTTGCTAGCGTTGATAACAAAACGCGCTTGTTCGTATGTTTTGATTCAGTGCAATTTACGTTAAATTTTAAAAAATCATTTTGAGATTCCCATTTCAGTCCTAACGTTTTAATACATGTAAGACGGTGTATTGGGACTTCTCAAGAAAAGCAGTACTCGAGTAGATTTAAGAAGAGATGCAGAAAAAGTATTAAGACAGGAGAAGCGACAGAAGAGGGACAGAAGAGAATAGCGACAGCGGAGAAGCAGGAGAAGCGACAGCAGAGCAGCAGCAGAGCGACAGAAGAGAGCAGTAGAAACAGCAGAGCGACAGAAGAGAGAAGCGACAGCAGAGAGCAGCAGCAGAGCGAGAGAAGGGCATTCGGAGAGTAGAAGTCAGCAGATACGGACGCTAGAGAACGAGTTAAGAAAAGCAGAAAAAACAAAAGCAGAAAACTTAAACTAAACTTGTAACATTCATCGTTAATAATAATACTGATATTTAAATAATAAAAACCAAAGTTGAGTAAATCTCATCTTACATACATTAATTTTCTGTAATATCCCCTGTGTCCTCCACAGTTGTTAATATTTTTGGAGCTTGTTGTAAATCCATTTCCTTAAGTTAAATCCAACTTTCTGCAGTTCTTGTGAAATTAATGTTATTAATTTATTAGCTTCTTCTACCGAATCAGCTCCAGTCATTAGGTCATCCATATAGAAATCATTCCTAATTATTTCAGTTACAACTTTGTTTTCACATCTATCTGCAATATCTACCAGAACGCTTAATTCTCTCTTAATTCTTAATGTTTTCTTCCGGAGAATTTCTCCATAAAATATATGATATTTTTGATCATTATTATTTATTTTTATTTGTCGGTAGATTTTTCAATGTCCGCCGAAACTACAATTCCCATTTTCTTCATTTGATAATAATGTCAAAAATATATTTTTGAACTCGTGGCCCAACCCACATTATGACGTTCAAATTTTGGTTATTCGTGGTTTTTGCTGGAGCATCAAAAACTACTCTTAATTTGGTCGTGAGGCTTGAATCTCTAATCACAGCCTGGTGCGGTAAGAAATATTTGCCTTCATTACTCACCTCAACCATGTGTCCTAAATCCATGTATTCTTTCATGAATTTAGTGTAGTCAACCTTAAGTTTTTCATTTCTTTGTAGTTTTTTCTCCAGATTCATGTAACGAGCTATGCCTTGTTTCTTTGAATCTCCTAAGGTGACATCCTCCTTGAATGGAATTGACACAATGTATCGCCCATCTGAATCTTTTTTTGTAGTTTTAATAAATTTATTTTCACAGATTTCATGCTCGATATCATTTTTTTCCTCTTCTTCAACTTCCCAGTAGCGATCTAAATTTTTTAATTCTGTAGTTGTGGCTACAATGGTTTTCTATCCTTTGGATTTTTTACATCCAGAAACTATCATCCCGAAATCAGTTTTTTGGCCAAGGAGCCCGTCTATTTTTTTAGCTCAATTTTGCAAAATGTGAGTAAATACGTCTGCTTCAATGATTAGATCAATACGACCTGGTTTATTAAATTCGGGGTCGGCTAATTTAAAGCCCTTCCATTCTTCCTGATCAACATTAATTGTGTTGACTGGAAGTGCTTACATTAGCTTTGGAAGAACAAGTGCTTTAATTTCTAAATTCTAAATTTTTGAAAATTTTGGATCGAAATAATTGCCTTGTGCCTGGAAAGGCACGTTCCTGTGGAAGATACTCCACTTATTTCTGTCTGTGAAAGAAATTTGTTCAATTTTAGAATCTGTGCAGATTCTTCTGAAATGAAATCTCTTAGTTTTTCAAAACCTCCATTCCTCGACTTCACTTGAAACAAAGCCGTGGCTAACAAGGCTTGACCTGTTGTTCTACACGTATTCACTTTTTCTGGATTATGACCTGCAAAGTGAAGCACCGTGTGGTGAGGTTTTTGACAAGTCGAACAAAGCTGATCGCTTGTACATTTTTTATTAAAAGGATGCCTTAGACATCTTAGGCAAAACCGATTTTTACTTACCCAGTCAGAGAACGGTCTAGATTCATTATTTTAAATATAATATTGAATAAAATAATGCCCTGGTAGTCTGCAATATGCACAATTATCATTTTTATTCATGCTAGTATTAGTCCTCTTGAGTCTTCTTCTTGGAAGTGGTATAGTAGTGTCCCTTGCCAGAGGATTCGGGTGAGTCAGAAGTCTTTCCCAGTGTCTTCTTGCCGCCTCGTTTATGTAATCCCCAATTAAAGGAACTTTAAGATCGCCCTGAATGTCTCGGTTCCGGATGTACCAGTCTGCTCCAGAAATGCATCTTAGGAATTTAGATTGGAAGACCGAAATTTTTTTAAGGTTTGATTTTGACGCCGCACCATAAATGGGAAGACCATATTTCAAAATAGGAGCAAGAATACTAAGATAAATTCGCCTCTTGTTGGACAAACTTAACTTGCTGGCAGCGCGAGTAATCCAATGCAGCCGCCGAGCAGCAGTCTCCAGTTTACCCTTTGTCTTTTTAATATGAGACAAAAAATTTAGCCTTCTGTCAAGGAGCAGACCCAGATAGGGGTACTCCTTAAGCTGAGGGAGAAGATGACCGTGGATGAAAACGCCTGGGCTGGAGTCCCTGCGCAAGGTGTAGGTCACGACTGCACACTTATCAGGGCTTATAGAAATATTCCACCTACAACACCAATTTTCAAATCTTTTAAGCATAAGTTGCAGTCGATCAGTCGCCTCATAGACGCAGTCCGCTCTGGCTAGCACTGCTGTGTCATCAGCATAGGTAGCAATGCACATGCCATTGCTTCGCCTTCGAGCTCGCAGAGGAGCATCATGTGTAAACAGTCGATAGAGCGTGGGCCCCAAAACACTCCCTTGAGGAACTCCTGCTAAAATAGTTCTGGCCGAAGATGAAACACCATCCTGGACTACCTGAAAGCTTCTGTCAAATAGAAAGCTTTTAAGCAAACTTAACTTGCAGGCGTAAAATTGATGATGTAGCAGTCCTTTTAGCTTAGAGAGAAGACCAAGATGCCATACTCTGTCAAAAGCCTGTTGCACATCAAGAAACGCCGCAACAGTATAGCGCTTCCTCTGAAATCCTTCCATAATGAAGCTGGCGACTCGGTGAAGCTGTTCTGGAGTACCGTGTCTTCTCCTAAAACCAAACTGATGATTAGGAATCGCTCTTGAGACGCCAGGAGATCTCATTAACCTGTCAAGGATACAACACTCTAGGATCTTCCCAAAAGCAGAAAGTAAGCTAATTGGCCTATAGCTATCTAGGCTACTGCTCGGCTTCCCTTTTTTATGGATCATCACCACATTGGCCACCTTCCACATTTTAGGGAAGTAACTCAACCTCAAAGAGGCATTGAAGATCAGGACTAGGAATATGATGGCTCGGTCTGGGAGCAATTTGGCTACTCTGTTAGTAAGGCCGTCAGGACCGGGCGACTTCCGGTTATTGAGCTTGCTGATAATTTTTTTAACCTCAGGAACCCGAATAGGAGGGATTGGCAAGTCCATTTGGTGTGGGATGTCAAGCGAAGCCTAAACGTTGCCGACTCTTCCATCAGAAGCAGTGTTGAGCCTTTGCTCAAGGCTATCCGCAAAAGCTTCAGCACGGTCCAGTGGTGTGCGAGCCAAGTTACCGTCTGCTTTAATAACCGGAAACTTCGGAGTTGCTTGCTTCTTGTATCTCCCAGCTAGCCTCCAGAGAGCAAAGTTCGTGTCCTGATACGGGGTTGCTTCCTCGAGTTCCTTGTCCAGTGTCGATTGACGGTGTAGCTGTAGGAGTTTCCTGATCCTATTTCCCAACCTGCGGAGGATCCTGTTTACTGCCTGGCTATGTAACCTGATGTATTCCCTTCTGAGGCGATGCTTTAACTGAATGAGCGCCAGAATCTCACCAGGGACCGAGGGATCATGATGGCCACTAATTGGGAGCACATCTCGGGAGACCAAATCTGCTGCTATACGGATCTTATCACTAAGGATGTTTACTGCGTCATCTATATCTTCTGAGGAGTTGAGATCGATCTGAAGATGTACAGACTGTTCCAGAGAGCTTTTAAAGATGCTAATGTCAGAACCAAGAGGCAGAAGGATCTTTCTTGCTGGGACACGGCTACACACCAAATCAAGCTGAACAGCTAGGGGTAGATGGTCAGAATTAAGATCGTACATCTCAACGATATGCAGCCTGCGGTTCTGTACTCCTCGGAATAATGCTAGATCCAAGGCAGAAGGCGTAGCACCATTACTGGGATAGAAGGTGGGCCTGCCCGTTGACAAAATTTGAGTTCCAGTATTGTCCACAGCGTCAACAAGAGCTGCACCTCTTCTATCCGCCCTGAAATTACCCCAATTCCGATGTTTCGCGTTGAAATCTCCTCCAACCAGGAAACGATCACCACCCAACTGAAGTAGAGCCTCAACATTTTCGCAGGACCAGGAAAGTCCAGGAGGAAGGTAAGCAGCCGCTAGATTGATTTCTCCGATCGAAGTGGAAATACTCACACTAGCGAACTGCAAAACTCCAAGAGAAATTGGTCGGTGGTGATAATGAATTATCCTGCTCCTAATAAGAACCGCAGCTCCCCCTCTAGCAACTCTTCCAGGAAAATCCGCTCTATAGATGTCATAGTCCGGTATGTTAAAGAAAATTCCAGGTCTTAGATAGGTTTCCGTGATTAGCATAATATCAAAATGATGACATTTTAAGAACACCAGAAACTCTTCTCGATTGGCAAGAAGGCTCCTGGCATTCCAAATACCTATTTTTACATTAGACATTACTATAACTTAAAGCAGAAACAGAGCTTCTCTCCCTCTGAAGGTCTCTCACAACAAGGGAGATGGTTGCCATGGATGCTGCTAATTGATCCACAGTATCTTTAAGCTTAATAAGCATATCAGTGATTCTTGACAGGTCTCAGGATGAGACTGATGAGGAACATTATGACGTGGTCTGGAACCCAGAGCCGGGAAGTCATCCACCTGGGATCTATAGACATTATTAGATTGACTATATGAGTCAGATTCGACATGAGAGGCAGGCGCCACATTTTGAAACCCTCTAGAGGCCTGAGCAAAGGAGACACCATTCCGAACAAAAGCAGTTGGTATGGCTTTAGATCTTGACTTCTGCCTCCCTGCTCCAGAAGGCAACAAAGGAATTTTAGGTGCCACATTCCTGATTTTCTGCGCATACACTCGACATTTTTTATCATAGGGAGCATGGTTACCGCCGCAGTTGGAACAGACAAGGTCCTCAATAGTTTTCGCCAGACAGACCTCCGAGCCAGTCCAGTGACCTTCACCACATCTGCCACAAACCGGACGCTTGAGACAATAGTTTTTGGTGTGATTAAATTCAAAACATCTGAAGCATTGTGCTTAACTCTATTAGTATCTCGTTTGATCTCAACTGTTATTCTCTGCCTTCTAATTTTAGTGATTTGGAGGGATTCGGCATTATTGGGTGCTTGCTTCAAATTAATAAACCAAACATTCTGTCTTTTAAGAACAGAATCCTCCTGTTGAATGGAACTCCTGCCTTTAATCGGAGGATTGTAAATGTTGACTACCGAGTGTCCCAGCTTAGCGAGTTCACCTAAAATAAGACTCGCAGGTGTAAAGGAGGCCAAATTCTTCAGGACAATCCGGAAACACCGGTCCTCTTTAAGGCAGTAATGCGTGTAATCTACATTCGCCTCACTTATGAACTTAGTAATAGCTCTGTGGGTGACAGAGTCCTTGGGAAAAATCCGAAGAACACCTGATGGCGCTACGCGAAACTCAAAACCATCAGCTGGGATAACATAATTTACGTTAGGAATAGTTATTGGTCTACGTTTAGGAACCGGCCTAGGTTCCGGTTGAGCAATTACTTCCTCATCAGAGGAATCAACAATAGCTAAATCTTGGCCCTCGCAATCCATTTCATTGATCGGATTGACTGGGGCGAGAGCGGCATAGCAATTGGACGACGTACTGATTGCCAACACAAGGCTTGGCTAACAAGGCTTGACCTGTATTTAACACGTATTCACTGCAAAGTGAAGCACCGTGTGGTGAGGTTTTTGACAAGTCGAACAAAGCTGATCGCTTGTACATTTTTTATTAAAAGGATGCCTTAGACATCTTAGGCAAAACCGATTTTTACTTACCCAGTCAGAGAACGGTCTAGATTCATTATTTTAAATATAATATTGAATTAAATAATGCCCTGTAGTCTGCAATATGCACAATTATCATTTTTATTCATGCTAGTATTAGTCCTCTTGAGTCTTCTTCTTGGAAGTGGTATAGTAGTGTCCCTTGCCAGAGGATTCGAGTGAGTCAGAAGTCTTTCCCAGTGTCTTCTTGCCGCCTCGTTTATGTAATCCCCAATTAAAGGAACTTTAAGATTGCGCTGAATGTCTCGGTTCCGGATGTACCAGTCTGCTCCAGAAATGCATCTTAGGAATTTAGATTGGAAGACCGAAATTTTTTTAAGGTTTGATTTTGACGCCGCACCATAAATGGGAAGACCATATTTCAAAATAGGAGCAAGAATACTAAGATAAATTCGCCTCTTGTTGGACAAACTTAACTTGCTGGCAGCGCGAGTAATCCAATGCAGCCGCCGAGCAGCAGTCTCCAGTTTACCCTTTGTCTTTTTAATATGAGACAAAAAATTTAGCCTTCTGTCAAGGAGCAGACCCAGATAGGGGTTGTCCTTAAGCTGAGGGAGAAGATGACCGTGGATGAAAACGCCTGGGCTGGAGTCCCTGCGCAAGGTGTAGGTCACGACTGCACACTTATCAGGGCTTATAGAAATATTCCACCTACAACACCAATTTTCAAATCTTTTAAGCATAAGTTGCAGTCGATCAGTCGCCTCATAGACGCAGTCCGCTCTGGCTAGCACTGCTGTGTCATCAGCATAGGTAGCAATGCACATGCCATTGCTTCGCCTTCGAGCTCGCAGAGGAGCATCATGTGTGTGAGGATGGTAAAGTTGATGATGTAGCAGTCCTTTTAGCTTAGAGAGAAGACCAAGATGCCATACTCTGTCAAAAGCCTGTTGCACATCAAGAAACGCCGCAACAGTATAGCGCTTCCTCTGAAATCCTTCCATAATGAAGCTGGCGACTCGGTGAAGCTGTTCTGGAGTACCGTGTCTTCTCCTAAAACCAAACTGATGATTAGGAATCGCTCTTGAGACGCCAGGAGATCTCATTAACCTGTCAAGGATACAACACTCTAGGATCTTCCCAAAAGCAGAAAGTAAGCTAATTGGCCTATAGCTATCTAGGCTACTGCTCGGCTTCCCTTTTTTATGGATCATCACCACATTGGCCACCTTCCACATTTTAGGGAAGTAACTCAACCTCAAAGAGGCATTGAAGATCAGGACTAGGAATATGATGGCTCGGTCTGGGAGCAATTTGGCTACTCTGTTAGTAAGGCCGTCAGGACCGGGCGACTTCCGGTTATTGAGCTTGCTGATAATTTTTTTAACCTCAGGAACCCGAATAGGAGGGATTGGCAAGTCCATTTGGTGTGGGATGTCAAGCGAAGCCTAAACGTTGCCGACTCTTCCATCAGAAGCAGTGTTGAGCCTTTGCTCAAGGCTATCCGCAAAAGCTTCAGCACGGTCCAGTGGTGTGCGAGCCAAGTTACCGTCTGCTTTAATAACCGGAAACTTCGGAGTTGCTTGCTTCTTGTATCTCCCAGCTAGCCTCCAGAGAGCAAAGTTCGTGTCCTGATACGGGGTTGCTTCCTCGAGTTCCTTGTCCAGTGTCGATTGACGGTGTAGCTGTAGGAGTTTCCTGATCCTATTTCCCAACCTGCGGAGGATCCTGTTTACTGCCTGGCTATGTAACCTGATGTATTCCCTTCTGAGGCGATGCTTTAACTGAATGAGCGCCAGAATCTCACCAGGGACCGAGGGATCATGATGGCCACTAATTGGGAGCACATCTCGGGAGACCAAATCTGCTGCTATACGGATCTTATCACTAAGGATGTTTACTGCGTCATCTATATCTTCTGAGGAGTTGAGCTCGATCTGAAGATGTACAGACTGTTCCAGAGAGCTTTTAAAGATGCTAATGTCAGAACCAGGAGGCAGAAGGATCTTTCTTGCTGGGACACGGCTACACACCAAATCAAGCTGAACAGCTAGGGGTAGATGGTCAGAATTAAGATCGTACATCTCAACGATATGCAGCCTGCGGTTCTGTACTCCTCGGAATAATGCTAGATCCAAGGCAGAAGGCGTAGCACCATTACTGGGATAGAAGGTGGGCCTGCCCGTTGACAAAATTTGAGTTCCAGTATTGTCCACAGCGTCAACAAGAGCTGCACCTCTTCTATCCGCCCTGAAATTACCCCAATTCCGATGTTTCGCGTTGAAATCTCCTCCAACCAGGAAACGATCACCACCCAACTGAAGTAGAGCCTCAACATTTTCGCAGGACCAGGAAAGTCCAGGAGGAAGGTAAGCAGCCGCTAGCTTGATTTCTCCGATCGAAGTGGAAATACTCACACTAGCGAACTGCAAAACTCCAAGAGAAATTGGTCGGTGGTGATAATGAATTATCCTGCTCCTAATAAGAACCGCAGCTCCCCCTCTAGCAACTCTTCCAGGAAAATCCGCTCTATAGATGTCATAGACCGGTATGTTAAAGAAAATTCCAGGTCTTAGATAGGTTTCCGTGATTAGCATAATATCAAAATGATGACATTTTAAGAACACCAGAAACTCTTCTCGATTGGCAAGAAGGCTCCTGGCATTCCAAATACCTATTTTTACATTAGACATTACTATAACTTAAAGCAGAAACAGAGCTTCTCTCCCTCTGAAGGTCTCTCACAACAAGGGAGATGGTTGCCATGGATGCTGCTAATTGATCCACAGTATCTTTAAGCTTAATAAGCATATCAGTGATTCTTGACAGGTCTCAAGGGGCTACAGATGCAGGATGAGACTGATGAGGAACATTATGACGTGGTCTGGAACCCAGAGCCGGGAAGTCATCCACCTGGGATCTATAGACATTATTAGATTGACTATATGAGTCAGATTCGACATGAGAGGCAGGCGCCACATTTTGAAACCCTCTAGAGGCCTGAGCAAAGGAGACACCATTCCGAACAAAAGCAGTTGGTATGGCTTTAGATCTTGACTTCTGCCTCCCTGCTCCAGAAGGCAACAAAGGAATTTTAGGTGCCACATTCCTGATTTTCTGCGCATACACTCGACATTTTTTATCATAGGGAGCATGGTTACCGCCGCAGTTGGAACAGACAAGGTCCTCAATAGTTTTCGCCAGACAGACCTCCGAGCCAGTCCAGTGACCTTCACCACATCTGCCACAAACCGGACGCTTGAGACAATAGTTTTTGGTGTGATTAAATTCAAAACATCTGAAGCATTGTGCTTAACTCTATTAGTATCTCGTTTGATCTCAACTGTTATTCTCTGCCTTCCAATTTTAGTGATTTGGAGGGATTCGGCATTATTGGGTGCTTGCTTCAAATTAATAAACCAAACATTCTGTCTTTTAAGAACAGAATCCTCCTGTTGAATGGAACTCCTGCCTTTAATCGGAGGATTGTAAATGTTGACTACCGAGTGTCCCAGCTTAGCGAGTTCACCTAAAATAAGACTCGCAGGTGTAAAGGAGGCCAAATTCTTCAGGACAATCCGGAAACACCGGTCCTCTTTAAGGCAGTAATGCGTGTAATCTACATTCGCCTCACTTATGAACTTAGTAATAGCTCTGTGGGTGACAGAGTCCTTGGGAAAAATCCGAAGAACACCTGATGGCGCTACGCGAAACTCAAAACCATCAGCTGGGATAACATAATTTACGTTAGGAATAGTTATTGGTCTACGTTTAGGAACCGGCCTAGGTTCCGGTTGAGCAATTACTTCCTCATCAGAGGAATCAACAATAGCTAAATCTTGGCCCTCGCAATCCATTTCATTGATCGGATTGACTGGGGCGAGAGCGGCATAGCAATTGGACGACGTACTGATTGCCAACACAAGGCTTGGCTAACAAGGCTTGACCTGTATTTAACACGTATTCACTGCAAAGTGAAGCACCGTGTGGTGAGGTTTTTGACAAGTCGAACAAAGCTGATCGCTTGTACATTTTTTATTAAAAGGATGCCTTAGACATCTTAGGCAAAACCGATTTTTACTTACCCAGTCAGAGAACGGTCTAGATTCATTATTTTAAATATAATATTGAATTAAATAATGCCCTGTAGTCTGCAATATGCACAATTATCATTTTTATTCATGCTAGTATTAGTCCTCTTGAGTCTTCTTCTTGGAAGTGGTATAGTAGTGTCCCTTGCCAGAGGATTCGAGTGAGTCAGAAGTCTTTCCCAGTGTCTTCTTGCCGCCTCGTTTATGTAATCCCCAATTAAAGGAACTTTAAGATTGCGCTGAATGTCTCGGTTCCGGATGTACCAGTCTGCTCCAGAAATGCATCTTAGGAATTTAGATTGGAAGACCGAAATTTTTTTAAGGTTTGATTTTGACGCCGCACCATAAATGGGAAGACCATATTTCAAAATAGGAGCAAGAATACTAAGATAAATTCGCCTCTTGTTGGACAAACTTAACTTGCTGGCAGCGCGAGTAATCCAATGCAGCCGCCGAGCAGCAGTCTCCAGTTTACCCTTTGTCTTTTTAATATGAGACAAAAAATTTAGCCTTCTGTCAAGGAGCAGACCCAGATAGGGGTTGTCCTTAAGCTGAGGGAGAAGATGACCGTGGATGAAAACGCCTGGGCTGGAGTCCCTGCGCAAGGTGTAGGTCACGACTGCACACTTATCAGGGCTTATAGAAATATTCCACCTACAACACCAATTTTCAAATCTTTTAAGCATAAGTTGCAGTCGATCAGTCGCCTCATAGACGCAGTCCGCTCTGGCTAGCACTGCTGTGTCATCAGCATAGGTAGCAATGCACATGCCATTGCTTCGCCTTCGAGCTCGCAGAGGAGCATCATGTGTGTGAGGATGGTAAAGTTGATGATGTAGCAGTCCTTTTAGCTTAGAGAGAAGACCAAGATGCCATACTCTGTCAAAAGCCTGTTGCACATCAAGAAACGCCGCAACAGTATAGCGCTTCCTCTGAAATCCTTCCATAATGAAGCTGGCGACTCGGTGAAGCTGTTCTGGAGTACCGTGTCTTCTCCTAAAACCAAACTGATGATTAGGAATCGCTCTTGAGACGCCAGGAGATCTCATTAACCTGTCAAGGATACAACGCTCTAGGATCTTCCCAAAAGCAGAAAGTAAGCTAATTGGCCTATAGCTATCTAGGCTACTGCTCGGCTTCCCTTTTTTATGGATCATCACCACATTGGCCACCTTCCACATTTTAGGGAAGTAACTCAACCTCAAAGAGGCATTGAAGATCAGGACTAGGAATATGATGGCTCGGTCTGGGAGCAATTTGGCTACTCTGTTAGTAAGGCCGTCAGGACCGGGCGACTTCCGGTTATTGAGCTTGCTGATAATTTTTTTAACCTCAGGAACCCGAATAGGAGGGATTGGCAAGTCCATTTGGTGTGGGATGTCAAGCGAAGCCTAAACGTTGCCGACTCTTCCATCAGAAGCAGTGTTGAGCCTTTGCTCAAGGCTATCCGCAAAAGCTTCAGCACGGTCCAGTGGTGTGCGAGCCAAGTTACCGTCTGCTTTAATAACCGGAAACTTCGGAGTTGCTTGCTTCTTGTATCTCCCAGCTAGCCTCCAGAGAGCAAAGTTCGTGTCCTGATACGGGGTTGCTTCCTCGAGTTCCTTGTCCAGTGTCGATTGACGGTGTAGCTGTAGGAGTTTCCTGATCCTATTTCCCAACCTGCGGAGGATCCTGTTTACTGCCTGGCTATGTAACCTGATGTATTCCCTTCTGAGGCGATGCTTTAACTGAATGAGCGCCAGAATCTCACCAGGGACCGAGGGATCATGATGGCCACTAATTGGGAGCACATCTCGGGAGACCAAATCTGCTGCTATACGGATCTTATCACTAAGGATGTTTACTGCGTCATCTATATCTTCTGAGGAGTTGAGCTCGATCTGAAGATGTACAGACTGTTCCAGAGAGCTTTTAAAGATGCTAATGTCAGAACCAGGAGGCAGAAGGATCTTTCTTGCTGGGACACGGCTACACACCAAATCAAGCTGAACAGCTAGGGGTAGATGGTCAGAATTAAGATCGTACATCTCAACGATATGCAGCCTGCGGTTCTGTACTCCTCGGAATAATGCTAGATCCAAGGCAGAAGGCGTAGCACCATTACTGGGATAGAAGGTGGGCCTGCCCGTTGACAAAATTTGAGTTCCAGTATTGTCCACAGCGTCAACAAGAGCTGCACCTCTTCTATCCGCCCTGAAATTACCCCCAATTCCGATGTTTCGCGTTGAAATCTCCTCCAACCAGGAAACGATCACCACCCAACTGAAGTAGAGCCTCAACATTTTCGCAGGACCAGGAAAGTCCAGGAGGAAGGTAAGCAGCCGCTAGATTGATTTCTCCGATCGAAGTGGAAATACTCACACTAGCGAACTGCAAAACTCCAAGAGAAATTGGTCGGTGGTGATAATGAATTATCCTGCTCCTAATAAGAACCGCAGCTCCCCCTCTAGCAACTCTTCCAGGAAAATCCGCTCTATAGATGTCATAGTCCGGTATGTTAAAGAAAATTCCAGGTCTTAGATAGGTTTCCGTGATTAGCATAATATCAAAATGATGACATTTTAAGAACACCAGAAACTCTTCTCGATTGGCAAGAAGGCTCCTGGCATTCCAAATACCTATTTTTACATTAGACATTACTATAGCTTAAAGCAGAAGCAGAGCTTCTTTCCCTCTGAAGGTCTCTCACAACAAGAGGAGATGGTTGCCATGGATGCTGCTAATTGATCCACAGTATCTTTAAGCTTAATCAGCTTATTAATAATAATAAGTACTGAAGAACTAGTGAGATGGTTCTGAGGTGGGCTAGCTGAAGCCACCGGACGGGTCGCAGGTTGCGGATAGCGCAAGGCCTCCTGTGGAGGTTAGCTGCGAATAGCGACTTGTCGTGAATAAGCAGTCCCGGACAACAGCGGGTACCACACCGTTGTAGTACCGACAAGGCGCTTGTCTAACCGTCTTTAACACATAGTCTTACACACTCCATACATCCTACAAGTGTTCGTACCCACCTACTGGTGGGTACCTACTGGCGCGGGACTACCCGAAGAGGCTGTTGGCAAAGGAAGAGTTGTCAGCGGTGGAGCAGGCCCTCGTCGAAGAGATGAGGAAGGGCTGGACCGCAGCCCTCAACTTCAACGGCATCCAGTTCCGTGACGGTCTGCTATTAGTGGACTGCATGGACAGCGATGCCAAGAAGTGGTTGGAGCTGACGGTCCCCAGCATCAGCACCAAGGTGGGTGTGCACCTCCGCACCTGCCTGCAAGAGGACCCACCGGTGACCAACGTAGTCACCTTATACCTGCCACGCACCGCAGGGGAGACGTTGGAGAGGTCTCTTGGACTGCTCAATGAGCAGAACAAGGGCCTGCTCACCGGGACCTGGCGTGTCATCCGGCACCTAGAGTCGAAGGGCGGCAAGGTGCTGATGCTCGGCCTGGATGAGGAGGCACTTACACTCCTCAAAAAGCGAGATATGCTGGTGAGCTACCGGTTCGGCCAGCTGAAATGCCGCCTGCATAAAAAGCAGGAGTCTGCGGCGGCGGAGGTGAGTACCGAGGCTAACGCCGACGATGTGCCTGGCACTTCAACGGCTGCAGCCAAGGAGGCTCCCTCCGTCCCATCGGACGAGGCGGCTGAGGCCATGGAACTCGCTGCAGTGGAGGCCGAGTTGGACTCGGTCTCTCTAGAGGGGCTGGATCTGGCGCGTCTGCATATGTGCGGCGCAGAGGAGCCTACCAGCGATAAGGAGCCATCCGATGATGAGCGGACACCCACCGAGATGCAATCAGAGGCCTATCTGACGCTCTCGGAGGGTGAAGAAGAGCTCTAAGGATGGGGGTCACCAGCGTGGCACAGATCAACCTGCATCACGCCAGGGCAGCCTCGGCTGTCATCGGCAGGTTGGTCTCCAGGTCTGACCTGGGGCTGGTGCTCGTCCAGGAGCCTTGGGTCGTCAGAGGCAGGATCTGCGGCCTAAGTAAAGTGAGTATGCAAACTATTGCAGACGGAAGGGAGGCATCACCGAGAGCTTGCATCTTGGTGCGAAAGGATATTAACTTTCTTTGTCTCTCTCAATTTCTCAACAGAGATCTAGTAGCGGTGATGATCACTAGCGAGCACGGGAGTATTGTGGTGGCGTCGGCATACTTCCCAGGAGACGTGACGGATGCCCCCCACCAGAGGTTCAGGATCTGGTGCAGCATTGCAGCAGCAAAAGGCTACCCCTACTGCTAGGGTGTGATGCCAATGCGCACAATGTTGCATGGGGCAGCACGGACAACAGCGGTAGAGGTGAGTGCTTACTAGATTATCTTTTATCTAGGGATCTTACTGTGTTCAATGTGGGGGCTGAACCCACTTTCATTACTAAAACCAGGGCTGAAGTACTGGATATCACTTTCGGGAATGAGGGGGCTCACGGTTGATTCGCAACTGGAAGGTCTCCTCAGAACCGTCAATGTCGGATCACAGGATCATCCTGTTCGACATTCATAGTAACCTTAGATTCAGTAGGGTTATCAGGAACCCACGACGGACTGACTGGCCAGCCTATCAGTCCTGTTTGGGATTAAATCTGAGCAGACTGAATCAAAGCAGGAGAGTATCGTCTCCAGAAGATCTTGAGCAACTCTCAAGAGAAGTAGGAGACACAATCTTGGATGCATATCATGCAAGCTGTCCCGAAAAATCCATAGAGTCCAGTAGGGACAATCCCTGGTGGAATAGGAAACTAGGACTGCTTCGTACAGAAGTCAGGTAGCTGTTCAACACAGCTAAAAAGAACAGCGCCACTTGGGAACTTTACACCAAAAGGCTGACTGAATATAACAAAGAAATTTAGTTTAGTCAGCGTGCTCACTTTCGGAAATTCTGTTCTACCATAGAGCAAGCCGCACCTGCGGCTAGAGTGTTTAAGGCAATCTCTAAAGGCAAAGTACTTTCTGAACTTTGTCTGAAAAGAGCGGATGGGTCATTCACCGAGGACGAGGAGGAGAAAGCAGAACTTCTCCTGCAAACTCACTTCCCCATGTGTAGAACCATTTCCGATATAGACAACAGTTACGAAAGGGTCCCCAACGGGAGACCCAACTGGAGCCTAGCTGCAGCGATCGTAACTGAACAAAAGATTAGGTGGGCTTTGAGTACACTCAGCCCCTACAAGGCTCCGGGGGTGGATGGAATCATACCCATCCATCTTCAGAAGGGTGTCGAACAGCTAATGCTGTTCCTCATAAGTATTTTCCGGGGGAGCCTAGCAATGGGTTACATTCCTAGGGCATGGAGAATGGCTAGGGTGATCTTTATCCCGAAGGTTGGGAAGGAAGACCCCTTTCATCCCAAATCCTTCAGGCCGATCAGCCTAACCTCCTTCCTGCTGAAAACCCTTGAGAAGATTGTGGACAACCACATTAGAAACTCGCACTTGGTGCGAAGGCCTCTGCATGCGAATCAGCATGCCTATAGAGAAGGTAAGTCCACTGAATCGGCTCTCCTGAGCCTGGTGGACAGTATGCAGCGCTCTGTAAAAGCCAAAGGGGTAGCACTTTGTGCCTTTATGGACATAGAGGGTGCTTTTGATAACACAGTTCATGACGTTGTGGTAAGAGCACTCTGTAGAAGGGGAGTTGAAACGGGTCTCACGACCTGGCTGGGCAAACTCCTTGATAGCAGAATAGCAGAAGTCACTGTCAACAGTGTGACTGTTAGAGCTCAAACCACCAGAGGCTGTCCGCAGGGGGGTGTCCTATCACCACTACTCTGGAGCCTCGTGGTGGACGAGCTGCTAGTTAAACTTACAGCAAACGGGTTTGAATGTCAAGGCTATGCCGATGATATCACTCTAGTATGTAAAGGAAATTTTGAGAGCACACTGTGCGACAGGATCACACTGGGCCTAAGACTTAGCTTAGACTGGTGCAGAGACGTGGGGCTGAATATCAATCCAGCGAAAACCACAGTGGTCGCCTTCACCAATCGCTACAAGCTGAAATCCATTCGGCCTATAGCCATTGGGGGCGCAGAGATTCCGATCTCCACAGAAGTCAAATATCTGGGAGTCATCCTAGACAAGAGACTATTGTGGAGACAACATGTGGAACATGCCGTTCGCAAGGCCACTATGGCCTTAATGAGCTGTAGATCTCTTGCAGGGAAAAATTGGGGAGTATCTCCAAAGATCCTACTGTGGATGTATGTTGCTATGGTGAGGCCCATAGTCAGCTACGGGGCTGCGGTTTGGGCAAATCGCGCTGACCTTGATGTCACAAGAAGGCAACTGGGCAAACTCCAGAGACTTGCCTGCACGTGCATCTCGGGCGCTATGCGCACCTGCCCGTCCACTGCTCTGGATGTGCTGCTCGGGCTTCCACCACTGCACTTGCATATCAAGCACAGTGCGCGCAGATCTACCATGAGGATAACAGGGGCAGGACCAGCGGACTCGGCCGCGACTGCAACTGACCTGTTACTGGAATATTCGCAGGATGTTCAATTAGCCAAGTTTAGCTTTGATAAGCTCTTTAAAACAGAGCTTAGCAACAAGTCGGAGTGGACCAGCATGTCTACCACCTATGATGTGAAACCACATGCTATTAGGTGGTACACTGACGGCTCACTAACAGAGGATGGTGCGGGTGCGGGTGTCTGTGGACCCCGACTCAAATATCACGAACCTCTAGGGAAATTCGACAGTATCTTTCAAGCGGAGGTACACGCGATAGAAAGATGTGCCTCGTTCAATATTGAGCGGGGTTACAATCGGAGAGACATAGCCATTTTCTCAGATAGTCAGGCAGCAATCAGAGCACTCAGTGCCCATAAGATTGTCTCCAGACTAGTATGGCAGTGTATAGAAACACTCAATGTACTGGGTGTGAACAATAAAGTAACCTTATACTGGGTACCAGGGCATGCGGGGATCCCCGGCAATGAAGTGGCCGACATAATAGCTAGAAAGGGGGCGAGTACGCCCTTCTATGGTCCGGAGCCCTTCTGTGGACTAGGGCCAGGAGTCATTAGCCAGAGCAGTCGTGTGGATCTCATGACTGCTTGCGATGACTTCTGGCAGTCGTCGAAAGGGGCAAGGCAGAGTAAACGTCTGCTAGGTAGTTACAACAGTAAGAGGACCAAAGACGGTTTGGAGCTGAGCAAAGGATCTCTCCGAATAGTCACGGGTTTCCTGACCGGGCACTGCAGACTGCGCAAGCATCTGCACAATCTCAAAATAGGGGAGGACAGCCTTTGCAGACTTTGTCTGGAAGGAGAAGAGACTCCGGAGCACCTACTTGAGGAGTGCCCGGCTATCAGTCGGTTGAGGTTGGCCCACTTTGGGGGCCTTACACTCACCACAAAGGAAATGAGAGCTCTTCGACCAGGCAACATCATCGCATTCTTGCGATCGATTGAACTGTTCGAGGAGCTATAGCTCATACACTAGGACGAGGGCACAATAGACCCTAGTGGTCGCAGTGCACTAACCTCTAGAAAAATTATTATTATTGTCCACAGCGTCAACAAGAGCTGCACCTCTTCTATCCGCCCTGAAATTACCCCAATTCCGATGTTTCGCGTTGAAATCTCCTCCAACCAGGAAACGATCACCACCCAACTGAAGTAGAGCCTCAACATTTTCGCAGGACCAGGAAAGTCCAGGAGGAAGGTAAGCAGCCGCTAGATTGATTTCTCCGATCGAAGTGGAAATACTCACACTAGCGAACTGCAAAACTCCAAGAGAAATTGGTCGGTGGTGATAATGAATTATCCTGCTCCTAATAAGAACCGCAGCTCCCCCTCTAGCAACTCTTCCAGGAAAATCCGCTCTATAGATGTCATAGTCCGGTATGTTAAAGAAAATTCCAGGTCTTAGATAGGTTTCCGTGATTAGCATAATATGAAAATGATGACATTTTAAGAACACCAGAAACTCTTCTCGATTGGCAAGAAGGCTCCTGGCATTCCAAATACCTATTTTTACATTAGACATTACTATAGCTTAAAGCAGAAGCAGAGCTTCTTTCCCTCTGAAGGTCTCTCACAACAAGAGGAGATGGTTGCCATGGATGCTGCTAATTGATCCACAGTATCTTTAAGCTTAATAAGCATATCAGTGATTCTTGACAGGTCTCAAGGGGCTACAGATGCAGGATGAGACTGATGAGGAACATTATGACGTGGTCTGGAACCCAGAGCCGGGAAGTTATCCACCTGGGATCTATAGACATTATTAGATTGACTATATGAGTCAGATTCGACATGAGAGGCAGGCGCCACATTTTGAAACCCTCTAGAGGCCTGAGCAAAGGAGACACCATTCCGAACAAAAGCAGTTGGTATGGCTTTAGATCTTGACTTCTGCCTCCCTGCTCCAGAAGGCAACAAAGGAATTTTAGGTGCCACATTCCTGATTTTCTGCGCATACACTCGACATTTTTTATCATAGGGAGCATGGTTACCGCCGCAGTTGGAACAGACAAGGTCCTCAATAGTTTTCGCCAGACAGACCTCCGAGCCAGTCCAGTGACCTTCACCACATCTGCCACAAACCGGACGCTTGAGACAATAGTTTTTGGTGTGATTAAATTCAAAACATCTGAAGCATTGTGCTTAACTCTATTAGTATCTCGTTTGATCTCAACTGTTATTCTCTGCCTTCCAATTTTAGTGATTTGGAGGGATTCGGCATTATTGGGTGCTTGCTTCAAATTAATAAACCAAACATTCTGTCTTTTAAGAACAGAATCCTCCTGTTGAATGGAACTCCTGCCTTTAATCGGAGGATTGTAAATGTTGACTACCGAGTGTCCCAGCTTAGCGAGTTCACCTAAAATAAGACTCGCAGGTGTAAAGGAGGCCAAATTCTTCAGGACAACCCGAAAACACCGGTCCTCTTTAAGGCAGTAATGCGTGTATTCTACATTCGCCTCACTTATGAACTTAGTAATAGCTCTGTGGGTGTCAGAGTCCTTGGGAAAAATCCGAAGAACACCTGATAGCGCTACGCGAAACTCAAAACCATCAGCTGGGATAACCTCAAGTAGGGCCGCTTCCATAGCCGCAACATCACTTACGTTAGGAATAGTTATTGGTCTATGTTTAGGAACCGGCCTAGGTTCCGGTTGAGCAATTACTTCCTCATCAGAGGAATCAACAATAGCTAAATCTTGGTCCTCGCAATCCATTTCATTGATCGGATCGACTGGGGCGAGAGCGGCATAGCAATTGGACGACGTACTGATTGCCAACACATTCTTTGCTGAAGTCTTGTCGAGCTCGGCGGCTCTTCCTTTGTTTCCCAGACTAACAGGAACTGTCAGCCAAAACGGCTTCGAGTTAAGAACGTACCCACCAGGAGCATCCCCTCTCCACTGAGGAAGAGACGATGGTTGCAATGCTTTCAAAGCCTCTGCAGCATTCTCCGTAGATAGGGAGTTGCTGCAGATGGGATTCCTTCTGTCCGTAAGAGTACGCGAAACAACGTTAATATTGGAGGACTTGCAGGACACGCCTCTGGTTGGATATGGCTGGTGCTTAGGCTTCAATTTGGCCTGAAGAGATAAGGGAGAGTTATTTGACTTACTCAACCTGGCGGACTGCCTGAGGGATCTCCTAGGAAGACTACTGGATGTAGCCACACTTGGTGATGCACTGCAATCACAAGTGGCAGTCGTTGTCACCGTAGAAGTTGGTGCTCCTGTATTGAGAGAAATCTTCGGAGTCAAAGCCAAGCGACTATTCTCCAGGGCTTCATCCAGAAATTCCGATAAAGTACTTTGCTTGCTAGAAGCCGACTGCATCTTGTTGTCGTGCCAACGCAGCAACTGCCAGCCGCAACGCGATTAAAAGAAAAGAGTCTAACACGCTAACCGTAGCCAAACAATACTTTTAACACCGCCGTTTTGGCGAACAACTTTTTTTTGTTTTTTTTTTTTTATTTGAGCCGAGCTAAATGTATAAATTTTGTTTTGTTTTTTTTTTTTTTGAATTCAAAATAATTTCCGAGAGCGCTCCGAAACACATCCGATTGTTACGAAGTTTGACAGGAAAACTGAAAATGACGACATTGAATTGAGCCTTTGCTCTAAAAAGTCCATGGCATCAGAAAGTGCCTGTATTTCTTTTGTCTTTTTTACATGGCTTTCAAATAAATTAAGCGACTCCTTATTAAATTTTCGAAGTATTATGTGAGCAAAAATTGCATCCACTTCTTCTGGCAACTGTGCCTTTAATTTGACAATGTACATTGACTCGTTAATCGTGTTAATAAATGTCTTAATTTGCTTATTCGATTTCAAATTTAAACTTGGCATATCAATAAGCCTATCCATGTGCTCTGAGAAAATTTTCCAAGTGGCTTCGTAATTTCTCCAGAGTAAAGCAATAAATGAGTCACCATATTTCTGGCTTCTCCTTTTAATGCTGACTTCAGATAATTAAATTTGAGTGAAGGACTAAGATCCTCCCTCGTATGAATGAGCTCTGTGAAGAGCTCATTAAAAAGATCCCATTCTTTGGAATCACCAAAGAAAGTGGGTATCTGGATTCTAGGCAGGGTTGGTAACTCCTCTGCCTTTACAACCGCCGACAGTTCAGCTTTGTTGTTTGCTGAGTCGACTATTTATGGCTGCTAAAGTATTCTGCCTGTCAAATTCAAGTTCGCTAATTTCTTCATCAAATAGCGAACTTTCGAAATAACCTGTTCTATCAGGTTATATACTTTGTTCCAAAGGAACTCTATCTTGTTTTTCCTTATTTTAAGGAAATGTGGACTACTATCTATCATTTTATAAATTATAATCTATATCTTATAGATATGCGCTAAATTGACCAACGTTAGTACGGAACGCCTGCTCTATATTTAAAGTGTTGTTACTTGGCTTTTGTGACATACCCTCTATTCTTTGAATATCCCTTCTTCTCCGGGTTTGTAATGGGGACTGGGTGCTCAACGGAACTACCTTTACTTTTTTCAGTTTTAATTTGAATTTGTGCTAAGACCATAATTATTGAGTCATACTGCTTTGAATTAAAATATTCATGATCGACAACGCCGATCTTTATCAAATTGCTATGATTAGCAATAAAGCATTTTTGAAACTCCTTACTAAGCTTACTATACTAAGTCGGAATCTGACAATGTTGGTTTTGCTTCCAAATTCCTAATTTCCAAAATAATTTCGGACTGCTTCTTTAAAAATTGTACGCTTTTTTTAATGAGCTTGATTTCACAAGTTCTTAATTGTAATAATAATCTGTTTTTTTTTTTTTTTTGTAACAAAAAAAAATTCGGAGGAGTAATAAAATTAAAATAATATTAATTATCTTTTTGCGTCCTTTTTGCGCTGTTGTTGCCGCTGCTGTTGTTGTTGCTGCTGTTGTCTTCACTGCTGTAGTTCTTGCTGCTTTTATCGCTGTTATTGGCGATGATATTTTCACAGGGTCTTCCTTCTCTTTTTATCTTGTTAACGTCGATGTTTAAAGATTATTTTTCTTTGTTTTTGGCACGTGTTTTATTTCTTCTGAGGCATTTATTTAGCATTTTTTTTTATCCACTAATGCTCTAATGGAATTTACACTGCTTTCAATTTATGAGCTGTTCATTTGGCTCTTTTTTTTATGTCTATGCACTTTTTATTTTAATAAATGCTTTAATGGCATTTATACTGCACTCAATTTATGAGCTGTTTAAATCAGGTCCCGTAATCATTGTAGTAGGTAGGTTAAAGTGGTGAGGCTCTCCTCGAGCCTCCAATTAGAGCTGAGCTCCGTTTTGATTCACACCCTCTGTTTTCTGATTGTAGCTGGTCATGCTCAGCACCAACCCGAATCGTTGAGAAAAGCAAGGATAGCTGCAATCTTACGCTTCCCTACTTCTCTCAGCGATTCCAGCTGGAAGGCACCGAAATGACGCATTCTCCTGTTGTTCAAAGCTGGACAGTGACAGAGCAGGTGCTTTGGTGTCTCCTGTTCTGCTTGTTCCTTGCAGCTTCTGCAGCTTGTGTTACAGGGCAGCCCCATCTTCATTGCATGCGATCCTATCGCCCAATGACCGGTGGAGACAGCTGGGATCCTACTGATATCCTTTTTACTATGTAATATCAGTTCTTCAGGGCGTTTGCTGTCGAAGTTCGGCCAACATAGCCTCGATCTTCTGTTTTGACTCGTCCCTGACCATTTTTTGGTGGCCTGACCTTTGAAATAGTCATGGATCTTAGACTGTACCGCTTTCAGCAATATTAGAGTATTTTTAATGTTGCTACGCTCGGCTGAGCCCTTGCGGGCTAGCTCATCTGCCTTTTCATTTCCTGGTATGTCGTTGTGTCCTGGCACCCAGGTTATTCTAACGTCGTTGTGTTCAGCAAGCTCGTTTAAAGCTCCCTTACACTCCGACACTAACTGCGAGTTTGTCTTGACCGCTGCTTTGATAGCCGCTTGGCTATCCGAGTAGATCCTCACTTTGGTATTGCTAAGGCCTCGCTGATTGGTTAGTCTGGCTGCCTCCAATACGGCGAGTACCTCAGCCTGAAAGACCGTCGCTGATGCTGGGAGACTGAAAGTCGATTCAATCCCCCAGCTCTCAGCGAAGATCCCAGCCCCCACACCACAGCTCATCTTGGGGCCATCGGTGTAGAGCGATACCTCATCTTGTTCGGTTACTCTGCCTCTAGTCCATTCCTCCCTTGTCGGGTAGGAGGTCGTATAGCCGTTGCCGAATCTAATTTCGGTTGTCATGTAGTCCGTGTTTTTGTCTATTAACGACGTGACCCCGTCAAGAATAGTGCGGTGTCCTATGCCGCGATCCCTCCAGCAATTGCTTGCTTTTAGTCTCACCGCACTCTGCGCCGCCGCATCCTTGATAAATAGGTCAATCGGCATGATGTCCAAGATTACGTTCAGGGCGGCCGCGGGGCACGAGCGCATAGCCCCCGTAGCTCCTGCGCATGCCGAACGTTGTATCCTCGTTAGTTTGGTGATGTTATAGGCTCTAGTGAGTGCCGGCCACCATACTAGAGCCCCGTATGTTAATATACGTCTAACTACTGCTGTGTAGAGCCATATTATGGTCTTTGGGTGTAGTCCCCAGTTTTTCCAAACATCTTTCTACAGGAGTAGAAGGCAATGCTTGCCTTCCTGACTCTCTCTTCGATGTTTTGTTTCCATGATAGCTTAGGGTCCAGTATAACTCCCAAATACTTCGCCTGCTGAGAAAGTTTTAGCTCTATGCCATCTATCTTGGGCATGTTATAACTTGGTATCTTTGATCTCCTTGTAAATAATATTAGTTCTGTCTTATTAGGGTTAATCCCCAGTCCGCAGGATTTCGCCCAATTGTTTAGTCTGTCCAGAGCACCCGACATAATGTCGCTTATGACGTCGGGGAATGGACCTGATACTAGTAGCACTACGACATCGGTGTATGCTACTGCCCGTACTCCACCACAATTGAGTTCTTTCAATATGTGGTTCATGTTGATTAGCCAGAAAAGCGGCGATAATACTCCGCCCTGGGGTGTGCCCTCTTCACTACTCGCGTGAGGTGAGTGCCACCCAGTTCGGCCATTCTCGTTCTACTCGTGAGCATAGCACCTATCCATTCTCTGATGCATCTCTTTTCTCCATCTCTATTCTTTGTAGTTCAGAGCTTTCTCCACTTCATGCAGTGCTGTCTCGGTCGATCGACCTTTTCGGTATGCGTGTTGAGCATCCGACAGGTGATCTCCCTCCGCATTGTCTCTTATGTGTATGTCCATTAGGCTTTCCATTGTCTTCAGGATGAAGGATGTTAGGCTGATTGGTCTATAATCCTTTGCCAGGATGTGACCCCTCCTGCCAGGCTTTGGTATAAATATCACTTTAGCTTTCCTCCATAGGAGCGGTAAGTGAGTCATATGTACCTGTGATCGGAAAAGGAATGTTGCAGCGACACATTTCAGTTCTCTCGTGTGTACTGGCTATGTTCTAGCACCTCCTCCCACCACTGAAAGACCTCCGTGCTCGGAAATATAAAGGTTGGTGTATTCCCGGTGTTACATATTGTAACGTTACGGCATATAATATGATCAAAAAGTGACTCACCTCTATCATTTGTTTCGGAACTTCCCCATAGCGTGTGTCTCGCGTTCGCGTCGCACCCGATCACCAGGGTTGTCTTCGTTGCAACAGCTTGACCACCGGTTCAGCCGGAGCCGGATCGTCATGGGCCATGTATGCAGAGGAGATTAGCACTCCAGTCCCATCCGTTGTCACAAATCTGGCAACTGATAGATCCGATGTACTGAGATTAGAACAGAGAAAAGCATTAAAGTTATTCTTTATTACTATACATGCTCTCGGTCTACCTGTCGAGTTTGTGTACAGTAGGGTGTATCCAGGTAGTGTCAGACCAGAAACTTGCTCGTTCCTGGTCCATGGTTCTTGAAGTAGCGCAATGTCGGTTTTAGCGGCTAATGCCGCTCGCATTAGCCGTACCGTAGTACGTTTTCAGGGGGTACCACGCGAAGGACCCTCTCCGAGGAGAAGGTGGTGTCTATCAAATTGATATTCACCTGCGAGTCGACTTGGTGCACCAGTAGAGCCAAGGAATATCCATCAACAAATACTCTGCTGATCTTGCCTTGGTCTGATGCACCCTTACTACCCCCTTGTAATCATTGTAACCATTATTTGTATAATACAAATCAAATGATAATGATTATATTATGATTTTTTTCAATTTCATCAAAGGTAACACAGTGCAACAGTGATTTTGAACTTTTGAAGTGACCTAGTAGAGATTGTTAAGCAGATCGAATATAACACAAAACCATGTTTGAAATTCTTCTAACACCCTCAAAATCTTGAGTTATGGTCAAAAACCCGTTTTTCGGCTCTTTTTTACTTTGAAAAATTCCTGCTCGAAAAGTTGTTGACCAATTTGAAAAACTCTTGCAGTTTTTTATAGCTTAATAGTGTAGCTTAGACGAAATAACTTATTGTTTGTTTTGAATGAATGAAAAATAATTTTTTTTTGAGGGGGAAAAATCGTCAGAAATTGGTCTTGTTTTATTCGTAATTGACAAATTGAGAAATATTGGTGATTTGTTAAAAAAAAATGGTATCAAAGTCGAAAAAAACACGAAAAAAAGTGCGAGTTGCATATTTCCAAGCAAATATTTTGACTTAATCATTCGAAACAAACAAAAAGTTATTTTTTCCTGTAAACTACTCCATTAAGCTATAAAACACTCCAAGAGTTTTTCAAATTGGTCAAAAACTTTTCGAGCAGGAATTTTTCAAAGTGAAAAAGAACCGAAAAACGGTTTTTTGACCATAACTCAAGATTTTGAGGGTGTTAGAAGAATTTCAAACATGGTTTTGTGTTATATTCGACTTGCTCAACGATCTCTACTAGGTCACTTCAAAAGTTCTTTTAGTTTTTTAAAATTTTTTACACTGTGTAATCATTACATTTGAGTAAAAATAAATATAAATCATGAATAATCATTATTTTTAATGAAATTAAAAAACTTTCAAAAATAATGATTATTCATAATTTTTATTTTTTTTTTATTAAAATAAAACTCAAAACCAAATCACGGAGTCTGTGTAAGACTTTTTACCAATTTTATTTCATATTTTTGTATCAGGACCGCTAAGCTACCCCTCAGTACCATTTTTTATAATTATCGCGGCAGGGTAATACCTTTAGGAGAAAAAATGTCAGAAGTGTCAATCAACTGAAGTTTTCGGTGATTATGGAGCAAGAGGAAGTAAAATATTCATGCATTGACCTTGTGACCGCGCTAAAAACCCGTTGCGGGGTTTTTTTTCGCATTTGGATAATATAAATGTTGAGCGAAACATATTGACAGTTTGTTGCTAGCAACAAAGCTTTCAAAATATATTAATTAATATATATATTTCTGTTCGGAGGGGGATGGCTTTAACCTGAAATGCACCCGACAAGAAAACACGGAAGAACTTTCGGGGTATTACGCGACGTGCGTCTTTATTTGGGTAATCGTTAATTAGTACTAACAAAGAAGAAGGCTTAAATCTAGCTTGGGGAGAGCGGATTAGCAGCTCTATGCACGAAAGTGCAGTGGAAGAGGGAGAGAGAGAGCGAATGTACGGGATCACACTGCCTCCGGAAAATAAGCGCCCTTTTGGCGTGAACAATTTCTATGGCAGCAATATGATTGTAGTCCGATTTTGATAAAATTAAATGAAAATTCTAGAATCATACAAAATGGCCATATCTCAAATTATATGAAAATATAATTAAAAAATAAAATTGGCAAAGTTATAATTTTTTTTCTCAAAAATTTCCGATCATTTCTATGGCAGCTATATTATATAGTCGTCCGATCCGGCCCGTTCCGTATAGTAGTGAGAGCATATATAAGACTATCTGCAAAGTTTCAGATAGCTTAAAAAATGGAGGAAACGGACAAAAATTAGAATACCCTGCAAGGGTATTAAAACTGCACAAAAACCTTAAGAACGTATTATTAAATAAAAAATTTTGTACTGGAGGGTAGCTTTGCGGTCCTTATACGAGAATATGAAATAATATTGGTAAAAAGTCTTACACAGAACGCGCGATTTGGTTTTGAGTTTTTTTTTTTACTCAAATGTAATGATTATCTTTGATGAAATTGAAATCATAAATGTACTTTATTTTTATTTTTGAAAAATGAAAATAATTATTATTTTCGGTCCCTGGTTTATGGCATTTATTTGGCACTTTTTTTATTTTTATGCACTTTTTATTTTCACAATTGCTGATGTATGGCATGTATGGTATGTTTGGTAAATAAAACAACCTTTAGTTATTTAAATACTATAAGGTGTTTGTTTTAATTTAAAACATAAAAGATTCTTTTGTATCTTTTTTTTTTTTTTAATTTATACTCTGTCCCTTACCATAAAGAGGGAAACAAGAGTTAATTATTTTCGCTACCTTTGGCTGCAAGATAAACTTAGCAATGCTTAAAGCAGCTGGTCTTTCTCTGAGTCCCTTACCATATAGGGGGAAACTGCAGAGTTTTAACGAAGTTCAATTTCTTCGAAGGCTCGATTTACCAAAAAATGAAAGGATCCAATAAAAAGACCTTCATTCGTTGAGTTATAATTTCAAACTGAATCTTTATTTTCTATGTCCTAGCTTAGGTACTAACATGAAATTTACATATTCTAATCTTATCTCTAACTAGACCAACGCAGTAGCCATATGTTCCCCAGATGTGGAAAACTGTCTTAAGTGCAGGAATTTTCCACTGCACGATATTCCTTATCTTCAAAAAATGCTACGTGACCGCTTGCATCTTTATTTAAGGGATGAAAACTCACGCAGGAGTTCGTTGTTTATCCCAGATATCTATATCCTAACGCTCAAGCGTTGTTTATTTTTAGATAAGGCATTGCTGCAGCGTTTCAGTAGTTGTACATACATTTCTTATGTAAATTCTTATACTTATGTTATGTTATGTAGTTATGCGAGCGGGAGCGTTTCTAGTCTGTAAGTTTAGTTTAGTCTCAAAACTGAATTCCAATAAAGCGCATGTATACTATTCCCCGAAGCCCCCGTGCCTACTGTTTTTCTACGAGTTCTACGAGCGTCTCCTTTCGTCCACACACAAGAGATCCTTTTTTATCACCTGTAAAAATTTCGGCTGACGGTGATCTTTTCATTCCTTCCTCTTCATTGCATTTTGTGATCGCAAGTGTGCACTGGCTCTGTTGACCTACTCGGTATGTGACCTTTTTACCTAAATCCCTTTTTGGGGTCTGATTCGATCGTGGGAAATAGCGGATCAAACTCGTTGCGATATCGCTTCGTCGCATTCGCAGTCGTAGGTGTATCGAGTGCGTCTTCGTGGCGGTACCGCTTCCACACATGTTTCTCACGTGTCCTCACACCATTCTATAAGTGAACCTAATATTTTTTTTATTATCCACCCCTTTAAAGGGGGAAGTACCTCTCGTAGCCGGAAAAAATCCTTTTTGTGTTTTTTTTTTGGAGGGAAAAATAAATTTTTCATATTATGAAAAATAAAAAAAATTTAGTGACTTATGGAAGCTAACTTCGGCATGCCGAAGTTTAAATAGCCTTGCAGTAAGTAGAAGAAGAAGAAGAAAAATGTTCTGACTTTCCGCTTTCTCGGGTTCTGACATAAAGTAAATGTTGCGAGCGAAAAATGTTGCTAGCGAAAAATGTTGCGAACAAACTAAATGAATTGATAAATATATTCCTATGGTAGCTATATGATATAGTGGTCCGATTTGAATAAAATTAAAACAGAAGTTGAGGAAGGAATAATACAAAATGGCCATGTCTCAAATTATATGAAAACATATTGAAAATTGGCATAGTTAAAATTTTTTTTTTTTATACCATGTACCGTAGGTACAAAGGTATATTAATTTCGTGCAAATGTATCCCTGTAGTACTGCTGGTGGCAATAGACCATGTTGCACTACTTACTCCACTAGCCCATACATGACTGGTTCGGTAGGTAGCCCTATGGTAAACGAGCGTCGAACCACCAAACTAATTTCTTTGCTAGTTACCATATGGGTACCTACTAGATTGACCCTCAGGTAAACGAACTTCGAACCACCTAACTAAATTCATTGCTAGTTACCATATGGGTACCTACTGGATTGACCCTCAGGTAAACGAACTTCGAACCACCAAACTAATTTCTTTGCTAGTTACCATATGGGTACCTACTAGATTGACCGTAAGGTAAACGAACTTCGAACCACCTCGTCCACTTTGACTTATTCCAGATTCTGCCGCCTGGTGCGCTTTACAGGAACCTCTCCCCATTAAACCTTGGTGGCGCTATATTTATACGTTATATATTTAATATTTTTAAATGAAGTAGCCAGCACCATCTGTCGGACATCCCCTGTAACTTTAGAGGGAAATTTAAGGTGGTTTTTAAAAATTCTAAAGTTAAACAAAATATGTGAATCAAGTACCGTTTGTTTTGATTGTCATTAAGTATAGTGTTTGAACAAATTCGAAAATTATTTGCAGTTGTTCAACGTGCTCAAAGTGTAAAGGTGTGGAAAGAAATTAATTTATTAAAATGTTCAGTGAAAGGCATAAAAGAAGGCTGAAACAGCAATTGAAAAGACAATATCAAGAAAAGTTAAGTCTTGCTCTTGCAAATCAGAATGTGCTTTGGGAAAGCAACAAAGCCTGGGCCAACAAGTAATGAAAAAATTTCCGATCCAGACAGTGGAAAAATTAGAACAAATCAATCAGGAGATTACGGAAACAAACAAAGAGCTTTACGTAAGTATTTATTTTATTTTTTTTTTAATTTATTGACGAACTATAATTACTCTTTATTTTGTATAGATCGATGCTATGAAGACCTTAATGATGCCTGGCGGAATATCCAAAAATTTAAAAAATATTTTGGCAAATACTGTTGTTTTGGCCCATAATGTTGATGGGGTTCAAGGCAAAATTGCATTAAAAAGCCACGTTTTTTTTATAGAGCCTTGCTTGGTAAATATTATTGAATACATTGTAATTGCACTTTGTTACAATCAACATCTTAACTTTATTTTCAGATGCAATCAACAATTTAAATGATGGTGTTCCAGCGGAGGACCAACTTCGCAAGGCCATGCAATTGCAAAAAAAGCGGCATTTCAAAAATACCAGCATAAGCAAACAAAAGGAGGAGGCCAAATTGGAATGATTTTTTTAAAATTTGTTGAAAAATATAACATTAAATAAATATATTAAATCTAGCATGTGTACTCTTTTTACTAACCCTATCATGGGTACCAATGTAGGTAATCTAGTCATGGGTACTCTTTTCACCAACCCTTACATGGGTACTTTTTTCACTAACCCTATAATGGGTACCAATGTAGGTACTCTAGTCATGGGTACTTTTTTCACCAGCACTGAGATGGGTACCAGTGTAGGTACTCTAGTCATGGGTACTCATTTCACTAACCCTATCATGGGTACCAATGTATGTAATCTAGACATGGGTACTCTTTTCACCAACCCTTACATGGGTACTTTTTTCACTAACCCTATAATGGGTACCAGTGTAGGTACTCTAGTCATGGGTACTTTTTTCACTAACCCTTAGATGGGTAGCCTTTTCACCAACCTTATTGTAATCGATGTGGTGGCGATTGACCCTATATGCGGACATTTCATACAAAAGTGGAAATGATAAAACACATTGCTTAGGGTTAGTAAAGTAAGTAGAGGTAGTCTGTTTGTAAGTACTTATTTCACCACCTACGAACTAGTGCGCAGTTCTACTGGGATGTAACAGGCAGAAGGAAGCATTTCCGACCCCATAAAGTATATATATTCTTGATCAGCATCAACAGCCAAATCGATATAGCCATGTCTGTCTGTCCGTCTGTCCGTCTGTATGAACGCCTAGATCTCAGCAACTATAAGAGCTAGAGCCACCAAATTCGGTATGTAGGTTGGAATCTTTTGCACGCAGATCAAGTTTATTTCAGATTTAAAAATTTCCCTCCCACTCCCCCGCAAATCAATAAAAACGTTTTTCAGCCACAAATATTACCATAGAGCTTTCTTTTTGTGCATAGGCATGCATATGTAGAACATGTATCAATACCGAAAATCTGGTAAAGATCGGCTGAAAAACACAAAAGTTATTTACTTATCTGTGTGTTATCTATTTGGCAGCTAGCAACAGGTGCATTCCTTAAAACAACAACAAAACTGATGAGCGCAAGAAACTAACTCCCGTGCGCAAAAAAGAGAGAGGGGTTATCTCTTTCTCTGTCTTGCACACGCAAGTGCATGAGATGGTGGTGGTTTTGCAAAGAGCGAGTTTGTTTACATTTCTCTATTAGGCAACAGTCGCGATCAGCTGATCAGCTGTGGGGTTCCCTGGTTATCGATTTTATTTATAATCGGGAGCTAATTCGAGCGGCGATATATTTTGGTACATGGTATATAACAGTCGTTCACGAACGACTGTAGCTTTCTTACTTGTTTTTAATTTCCAATCGTTACTAAGGCAGCTATATGATATAGTCGGCCCGTTCCGACATATATTAAATATTTGGTTAAGTCACAAATGAGTGTGACTGCATATTCAATGCCTTTTTCCGACCTTGGTAGAGGACCTATAGTGTCCACTATCACTCTGTCGAAAGCGTATTCAGGTGTATCCGTAATAGTCATTGGAGTCTTTGTATGCTTTTTTACTTTAGCTTTTTGGCATTTTGGGCATTTTTTTTTGTAGTCTGTTATTTGTTTAGACATACCTTTCCAATAATAATGTTTTTTCACCTTGGCCAAGGTTTTCGAAATGCCTGTATGTCCTCCTTGTATTGGATCGTCATGTAACGTAGACAAAATTGCTTCTTTTTCTTTTTCATTATTCACTAAGGTCACCGGGTTGAGTACTCTTAATTTTTTCAATATCTTATTGCCCATTTTTTTAACTATAAATTGAAATGTATTCAAAGATATTTTCTTACGGTGCCACTTTAAGATGACTAATTCTGTATACACCGGCCTGCTTTTCAAGCCTTTCGAAGAATTGATCTAAATCAAGGCATTTCTATATAAATCATTAACATTATACCTTGCAGTTATTTTTTTCCATGTTTAAATAAACATAGGTATCATATTTTTCACTTGCAAGGTCACTACATTACGTACCTCGTCGTTCTTAATGACTTGGTATACGTTGGGCATTGAACCTTATTCTATCGATTGCGTATGCAATTCAGATTTATTTGTTTCTCCTGCGCAGGATTTTTGTCCACTTTGAAATCGTGTAGTGACTTTCATTATATTTCCAGTAATTTCTTTTAATTCTTTGATGGTTATTCTAGATAACGCATCAGCAACGTAATTTTCATTACCTCTTAGATGCTCAACTGCAGCGAGGCCACCGAACGGACGGACGGCAGGGGGAGGGTTGCAGTGCCCGGCACTGCCCCGGCGGCTGTCGCAACACCCTCTTCCGCAAGGTCGAGGCAGCAACCCAGGAAGCAGCCTATCGCAGCGGCAGGGCAGCCTGGAGGAGCCGGAGATCCTCTGTGGCAAGGCCTCAGCGGAGCCGGCCGCAAGTGGTACCTCCGGTACCTCGAGCGAGGCTTCAAGCCGGAGGAGGCCCATAAAAGAGCTCTGGAGCACCGTGCGCCGAACGTGGCTCCAGCGAAGAGAGCTGCGGGGACGAGCGTGTCCCCGATAGAGAGAGCTGGCGGCCAGGCCGTTGCGGGGAGGAAGAGGCAGCTTCACCATACGTCGCCGCCCGAACTCCCCAAGAACATGTCCAAGAAGACAAGGAACACCGCAGCGCTGGAGGGCTCTAGAACCTCGCAAAGTGCTAAGCGTCCGAGGGCAGCCTCGTATGCCAGTGTCGCCAAGAGCACGAATTTGGCCATACTGGCGCGGGACTACCCGAAGAGGCTGATGACAAAGGAGGAGTTGTCAGCGGTGGAGCAGGCCCTCGTCGAGGAGATGAGGAAGGGCTGGACCGCAGCCCTCAACTTCAACGGCATCCAGTTCCGTGACGGTCTGCTATTAGTGGACTGCATGGACAGCGATGCCAAGAAGTGGTTGGAGCTGACGGTCCCCAGCATCACCACCAAGGTGGGTGTGCAGCTCCGCACCTGCCTGCAAGAGGACCTACCGGTCACTCTATACCTGCCACGCACCGCAGGGGAGACGTTGGAGAGGTCCCTTGGACTGCTCAATGAGCAGAACAAGGGCCTGCTCACCGGGACCTGGCGTGTCATCCGGCACCTAGAGTCGAAGGGCGGCAAGGTGCTGTTGCTTGGCCTGGATGAGGAGGCACTTACACTCCTCAAGAAGCCAGACATGCTGGTGAGCTACCGGTTCGGCCAGCTGAAATGCCGCCTGCATAAAAAGCAGGAGTCTGCGGAGGCGGAGGTGTGCACCGAGGCAAACGCCGACGATGTGCCTGGCACTTCAACTGCTGCAGCCAAGGAGGCTCCCTCCGTCCCTTCGGTCGAGGCGGCTGAGGCCATGGAACTCGCTGCAGTGGAGGCCGAGTTGGACTCGGTCTCTCTAGAGGGGCTGGATCTGACGCGTCTGCATATGAGCGGCGCAGAGGAGCCAACCAGCGAAAAGGAGCCATCCGATGATGAGCGGACACCCACCGAGAGGTGGGTCTATCTGACGCTCTCGGAGGGTGAAGAAGAGCTCTAAAGATGGGGGCCACCAGCGTGGCACAGATCAACCTGCATCACGCCAGGGCAGCCTCGCCTGTCATCGGCAGGTTGGTCTCCAGGTCTGACCTGGGGCTGGTGCTCATCCAGGAGCCTTGGGTCGTCAGAGGCAGGATCTGCGGCCTAAGTAAAGTGAGTATGCAAACTATTGAAGACGGAAGGGAGGCATCACTGAGAGCCTGTATCTAGGTGCGAAAGGATATTAACTTTCTTTGTCTCTCTCAATTTCTCAACAGAGATCTAGTAGCGGTGATGATCACTAGCGAGCACGGGAGTATTGTGGTGGCGTCGGCATACTTCCCAGGAGACGTGACGGATGCCCCCCCACCAGAGGTTCAGGATCTGGTGCAGCATTGCAGCAGCAAAAGGCTACCCGTACTGCTAGGGTGTGATGCCAATGCGCACAATGTTGCATGGGGCAGCACGGACAACAACGATAGAGGTGAGTGCTTACTAGATTATCTTTTATCTAGGGATCTTACAGTTTTCAATGTGGGGGCTGAACCCACATTCATTACTAAAACCAGGGCTGAAGTACTGGATATCACTTTCGGGAATGAGGGGGGCTCCCGGTTGATTCGCAACTGGAAGGTCTCCTCAGAACCGTCAATGACGGATCACAGGATCATCCTGTTCGACATTCATAGTAACCTTAAATTCAGCAGGGTTATCAGGAATCCACGAACGTCTGACTGGCCAGCCTATCAGTCCTGTTTGGGATTAAATCTGAGCAGACTGAATCAGAGTGGGAGAGTATCGTCTCCAGAAGATCTTGAGCAACTCTCAAGAGAAGTAAGAGACACAATCTTGGATGCATATCATGCAAGCTGTCCCGAAAAATCCATAGAGTCCAGTAGGGACAATCCCTGGTGGAATAGGAAACTAGGACTACTTCGTACAGAAGTCAGGAAGCTGACTGACCAAAAAGAACAGCGCCAATTGGGAACTTTACACCAAAAAGCTGACAGAATAGTAAGCGTGCTCACTTTTGGAAATTCTGTTCCACCATAGAGCAAGCCGCACCTGCGGCTAGAGTGTTTAAGGCAATCTCAAAGGGCAAAGCACTTTCTGAACTTTGTCTGAAGAGGGCGGATGGGTCTTTCACCGAGGACGAGGAGGAGAAAGCAGAACTTCTCCTGCAAACTCACTTCCCCATGTGTAGATCTCCATTGAAGTCAAATATCTGCGAGTCATCCTAGACAAGAGACTAATGTGGAGACAACATGTGGAACATGCCAGTATGGCCTTAATGAGCTGTAGATCTCTTGCAGGGAAAAACTGGGGAGTGGAGAAAAACTCCAGAGACTTGGTTGCACGTGCATCTCGGGCGCTACGCGCACTTGCCCGTCCACTGCTCTGGATGTGCTACTCGGGCTTCCACCACTGCACTTGCATATCAAGCACAGTGCGCGCAGATCTACCTTGAGGATAACAGGGGCAAGACCAGCTGACTCGGCCGCGACTGCAACTGACCTGTTATTAGAATATCCGCAGGATGTTCAACTGGCCAAGTTTAGCTTTGATAAGCTCTTCAAAACAGAGCTTAGCAACAAGTCGGAGTGGACCAGCATGTCTACCACCTATGATGTGAAACCATATGCTATTAGGTGGTACACTGACGGCTCACTAACAGAGGATGGTGCGGGTGCGGGTGTCTGTGGACCCCGACTCAAATATCACGAATCTCTAGGGAAATTCGCCAGTATCTTTCAAGCGGAGGTACACGCGATAGAGAGATGAGCCTCGTTCAATATTGAGCGGGGTTACAATCGGAGAGACATAGCCATTTTCTCAGATAGTCCGGCAGCAATCACAGCACTCAGTGCCCATAAGATTGTTTCCAGACTAGTATGGCAATGTATAGGAACACTCAATGAGTTGGGTATGAACAATAAAGTAACCATATACTGGGTACCAGGGCATGCGGGGATCCCCGGCAATGAAGTGACCGACATAATGGCTAGAAAGGGGGCGAGTACGCCCTTCTATGGTCCGGAGCCCTTCTGTGGACTACGGCCAGGAGTCATTAGCCAGAGCAGTCGTGTGGATCTCATGACTGCCTGCGATGACTTCTGGCAGTCGTCGAAAGGGGCAAGGCAGAGTAAACGTCTGCTAGGTAGTTACAACAGTAAGAGGACCAAGGACGGTTTGGAGCTGAGCAAAGGATCTCTCCGAATAGTCACGGGTTTCCTGACCGGGCACTGCAGACTGCGCAAGCATCTGCACAATCTCAAAATAAGGGAGGACAGTCTTTGCAGACTTTGTCTGGAAGGAGAAGAGACTCCGGAGCACCTACTTGAGGAGTGCCCGGCTATCAGTCGGTTGAGGTTGGCCCACTTTGGGGGCCTTACACTCACCACAAAGGAAATGAGGGCTCTTCGACCAGGCGACATCATCGTATTCTTGCGATCGATTGAACTGTTCGAGGAGCTATAGCTCATACACTAGGACGAGGGTACAATAGACCCTAGTGGTCGCAGTGCACTAACCTCTAGCAAATTATTATTATTATTACTTAACTGAAAAATGATATTCCTTCAATTCAAGTCTCATGCGAGTTAATTTTGAACCAGGATTAGTCATTGAAAACAAAAAGGTCTATGATCTGTTTTTACTGTAAAATGTTCACCGTAAATATAGGGTCTAAAGTGGGTTATTGCCCAATGTATTGCTGCCAACTCCTGCTCGGTTGTACTTTTGTTACTCTCACCCCTTTGTAAGCGATCTAGACGCGTATGCAACTGGAAATTGGTGGCCATTATGGCTTTGAGATAAAACTGCGCCATACGCAATTTTGCTTGCATCTGTCGTAATACAGAATTCTTTACTAAAGTCAGGGTATTGCAAAGGTATCAAACTTCTTGTCATCCAGCAATATTCCTTTTTCCGTGCATTTGTGTCCCAAGATGGTGACTTCACGCATAAAAAATGAACATTTTTGAGGATGTAGATTAAGATTGTATTTCCTGCATTTGTCAAAAACATCTGATAAGTTTTTAATCATAGGCTTCTCGGAACAACCTATGACAATCAGATCATCCATATAGAGGAATGCTTGCGTCGGCTCAAGCCCAGAAAATGCAATAGTCATCATTCTTTGAAAGGCGCTATTTTCAAACCAAACGGTAATCGTGTAAAATGATATGAGCCGTTTGTTGTTGAAAAATAAGGTTTATTTCTTGAACTTTCATCCAGTTCAACTTGGTGGAAACCTGATATCAAGTCAAGGCATGAAAAATATTTAGCTCGACCTAGTTGATCCAAAATGTCATCGATTCTAGGGAGCGGAAATTTATCAGACAACAGTTTTTTATTGATTTGGCGATAGTCAATTACTAATCGCCATTTCTTTTTTTCTGAGTCTGGAAGAGATTTTTTAGTCCTATTAAAAGTGGACTATTATATCCGATACTGATGATTCGACTATCCTTTCATCGATCAGTTTTTGTACTTGTGCTTGAATCTCGTCTATCTGACTATGAGGATTTATATAATTTTTTATATAGACTGGTTCGTCATCTTTCAATCTCAGCTTCTGCTTATAAAAATTGTTTGCCGATACTGGTTCTGTTGTCAGACCAATTACATCTGTATATTTACTGCATAGAAGCTTGCAACGCAGTGAAGGAGACATTTCCGACCCTATAAAGTATATATATTCTTGATCAGCATCAACAGCCGAGTCGATCTAGCCATGTCCGTCTGTCCGTCTATCCGTCCGTTTCTACGCAAACTAGTCCCTCAGTTTTGAAGCTATCTGAATAAAACTTTGCACATATTCTTCTATATGCTCTCACTACTATATATGTCGGAACGGGCCGGACGATCGAACGATTATATCATATAGCTGTCATAGGAACGATCGGAAAATTTTTAGGGAAAAAATTAAATGACATGAAATTTCAGACATGGCCATTTATGTAATATTTTGGAATTTCGGTTTTAATTTAATAAAAATCGAACCACTATATCATATAGCTGCCATAGCAATATATTTAAATTCATTTAGTTTGTTCGCAACATTTTTCGCTCGCAACATTTATGTCAGTACCCGAGAAAATGAAAAAGTCTTACTTACTACAAGGGTATTTAAACTTAGGCATGCTTTCTTTCTTGTTTTAATTGTGATTTAAATTGTGCGGGAAAATTTTTTGATGATTGGGACATGACAGATTGTTCTCTTGTTTCTTCATTAGTTTGAACTACATTATAGTTCGAAAGAGCTTCATATTCTAAGTTATTTAAATCTATTAATTGATCTCCATTTTGTGTGTTCAATATTCGAACAAAAACATTCTTTGATGTTGAAATGGTATTTGCAACATAAATGCCTCTTTGTATTTCATGGTTTGGGATCAATACATTTGTATGGTCAATTAAATTTACATTGATCTTTCGGACAACTTGCGATCTCGCGGGTAATAATATTTTGTTATTACCAGAGTTATACCAGAGTATTACCAGAGTCATTATTAACGTTCAACTCCCGCATAGAGCGGACGTGGTCTCGCGCGAGCTCCGGGAAAACAATTTAAAATAGTGGATGAAATAGTGAAAACTTAAAGAATATTATACTGGAGCAGTTCAAACAGTGCGAAAAGACGCTAACAATTAAAAAACAAAGAAAAATATAATCATAACTAGTGTTATGATTAATACAAGTGCTTATTTAATTTGAACAAATGTAGTGCCCGGCACTGCCCCGGCGGCTGTCCTGCAGGCGGGCGACGCCAGCAGGAGAGACGCTGCAACACCCTCTTCCGCAAGGTCGAGGCAGCAACCCAGAAAGCAGCCTGTCCCAGCGGCAGGTCAGCCTGGGGGAGCCGGAGATCCTCTGAGGCAAGGACTCAGCGGAGCCGGCCGCAAGTGGTACCTCCGGTACCTCGAGCAAGGCTTCAAGCCGGAGGAGGCCCATAAGAGAGCGCTGGAGCACCGTGCGCCGAACGTGGCTCCAGCGAAGAGAGCTGCGAGGACGAGCGTGTCCCCGATAGAGAGAGCTGGCGGACAGGCCGTTGCGGGGAGGAAGAGGTAGCCACACCATACGTCGCCGCCTGAACTGCCCAAGAACATGGCCAAGAAGACACGGACAAAGAACACCGCAGCGGTGGAGGGCTCGAGAACCTCGCTAGGCGCGAAGCGGCCGAGGGCAGCCTCGTATGCCAGTATCGCCAAGGGCACGAACTTGGCCATACTGGCGCGGGATTACCCGAAGAGGCTGATGACAAAGGAGGAGTTGTCAGCGGTGGAGCAGGCCCTCGTCGAGGAGATGAGGAAGGGCTGGACCGCAGCCCTCAACTGTAACGGCATCCTGTTTCGTGACGGCACCTAGAGTCGAAGGGCGGCAAGGTGCTGATGCTCGGCCTGGATGAGGAGGCACTTACACTCCTCAAAAAGCGAGATATGCTGGTGAGCTACCGGTTCGGCCAGCTGAAATGCCGCCTGCATAAAAAGCAGGAGTCTGCGGAGGCGGAGGTGTGCACCGAGGCAAATGCCGACGATGTGCCTGGCACATCAACTTCTGCAGCCAAGGTGGCTCCCTCCGTCCCTTCGGACGAGGCAGCGAAGGCCATGGAACTAGCTGCAGTGGAGGCCGAGTTGGACTCGGTCTCTCTAGAGGGGCTGGACCTGACGCGCCTGCATATGAGCGGCGTAGAGGAGCCAACCAGCGAAAATGAGCCATCCGATGATGAGCGGACACCCACCGAGAGGTGGGTCTATCTGACGCTCTCGGAGGGTGAAGAAGAGCTCTAAGGATCACCAGCGTGGCACAGATTAACCTGCATCACGCCAGGGCAGCCTCGGCTGTCATCGGCAGGTTGGTCTCCAGGTCTGACCTGGGGCTGGTGCTCATCCAGGAGCCTTGGGTCGTCAGAGGCAGGATCTGCGGCCTAAGTAAAGTGAGTATGCAAACTATTGCAGACGGAAGGGAGGCATCACCGAGAGCTTGTATCTTGGTGCGAAAGGAAATTAACTTTCTTTACGGACCACCCCTACAGGCTGACGTCGCACAACACTAACTGGATGAAATACAAAAAGTATGTGAGCTCCCACATTGAGCTAACTCCTCAACTAAAGATCGAAGCGGACATCGACTGCTCTACCGCCGCCCTGGAAGAGGTACTCGTCACAGCAGCCAGGATCTCAATCCCTAAACGGAAAGATCTGGAAAATAAGAATTTCAAAACCAACCGGCAAATTGAACAGCTGGTTCTGGAAAAGAGGCGCCACCCGCAATCTAATCCGGGCTCTGAAGCAAGATGCTGAAAATGAACAACTTAAATATATTGAAAAACTCTCGCCAACTAGTACAAAGCAACCCTTGTGGAGGGCTCACCCAAATCTAAGCTCTCCAATTCAAACCGTCACCCCTATAAGGAATTCTTCAGGGTGCTGGGCCCGCAGCGGCAAAGATAGAGCCGAATCATTTGCCTTACATCTCAGAGGCGTCTTCCAGCCGAACCCCGCAGCTAATGATTATGTTCCTCCGCAAATCCACATCGAAACTGAATCCACGCCAACTACATTTCAGCCAAACGAGATCACAAAAGTCATCAGGGAGCTAAAACCAAAAAAGGTCCAGGTGGTGACCTAATAACTACAAAAATGATAATGGAAATTCCGTACTGTGAGGTCATCTGTAAACTCTTCAATGGAATCATCTCGGCTACTATCCAAGTAAATGGAAAAAATCAATTATTATTATTAATGATACCGAAGCCCGGAAAAGATCACACGATTCCGTCATCTAACAGACCAATAAGTTTATTATCATGCCTGTCCAAATTATTCGAAAAATGCCTTCTAACGCGCATAATACCATATACGAGTATGGGAGCCCACAACATTTTCCCAGCCCATCAATTTGGCTTCAGAGTAAAACACGGAACTATCGGGCAAGTAAACAGAATACCATCAGAGATTCGCACAGCCTTCGAGCATAGGGAATATTGCAGCGCGATATTAAAAATCACTTGCCTGGGTATACTTATAAACTTCTTGAATCCTACCTCAGCAATAGAGCCTTCGCAGTGAGGTGTAACACAACATTTTCCGACAGCTACACTATCGAAGCTGGAGTCCCACAAGGCAGCGCACTTGGGCCAACTCTATTCGTCCTTTACACAGCGAATATCTCCACGAGTGACCGACTAACAACATCTACCTTCGCTGAAGACACTGCGATCCTTAGCCGCTCCAGATGCCCAGTCCGTGCAACAACCCAACTCGCCAACCACCTCGTGTTAGTCGAGAAGTGGCTATCTGACTGGACTGGACTGAACTTGCTCTCCGCTCTGCCTGTATAGTACGCAGATCCCCCAAGTAAATGAAGTAACGTATCTCGGCATCCACCTCGACAGACGTTTAACATGGCGTAGACATATCGAATGCAAGAAACTGCTCGTAAAACTGAAAGCTAGCAGCCTCCACTGGATTATAAACTCACGATCGCCCTTGTGTCTGGACTACAAGGTCCTGCTCTACAACTCCACTCTTCAGCAAATCTGGACGTATGGCTCCCAGCTGTGGGGGAAAGCGAACAGAACCAACGTAGACATCATAAAGCGAGCCCAATCAAAGATCATGCGAACTATCACTGGGGCACCATGCTATTTTTTTTTTTTTTTTTTTTTTTGGCGCGTGAGTCCCACGTCCACCTCCCGCCCAACCGACCGAGGGGCGCAGCCCTGTGACGTACGGCACGATCGCGTTCTAGATAGACGCGTGAGAAGGAAAATATAGGAAAGAACGAGGAAAGTTAGGTTTAGGTTCATGCAACATTACGAGCTAATTCTACTAGCAATACAGTTTTAAGGCGAGGGAGGCTCTCAGGTCCCTCTATAAAGATAAAAAGTCGGTTGTAATCGGCACATAAGATCCTAAAAGGTTCATGTGCCTCAAACTCCCTCCTACAGTGGTTTATTGCTAAGGGGATAAAGGTTCTAGATGTTAGTCGAGGAACGTGAAAATTAAGATGTTCTAGCAGGTAGGTGCTCTCTACGTCACCGTGAATTAGCTTGTGTAGAAAGACGACACCAAGCATAGTTCTACGGTTACCTAGGGAAGAACCATATTCCAAAATAGGACGAACTAATGAAGTTACGTAAGGGGAATCGAATTCTTTCGACCACCTTTTAATAAATCCAAGCATGCCTTTGGCCTTGTTAACCATGCAAGAAATATTTTCTGAAAACGAAAGCTTAGGATCTAGACGGACACCTAGATCGTCAACAAGAGTTATTCTTTCCAATGCACATTCATTAAGCGTATATGTTGCATACTGGAGAGTGACACGAGAAAATGTCATCAGTTTGCATTTTGAGCTGTTGAGATTTAATAAGTTAACGCTACACCATGCCTGGCATGAGCTGTCCTTATACTGCACGCACAGTTTGACATCGTCTGCGTACATAAGTACCCTAGAGTTGGGTAGCACTAGAGGAAGGTCATTGATGAATAAGGTAAATAGCAGCGGGCCAAGATGGTTGCCTTGTGGAAAAAGTTGGAAAAAGAATTCTTGAACAGAACCTTTTGAGTCCGGTGACTCAAATAACTCTGAAGCCAATTAAGGAGATCGGTAGGAAACCATATTAAATCGAGCTTCCTTATAAGAAGAAAATGATTAACCGAGTCAAAGGCTTTACTAAAGTCCGTATAGATCACATCGGTCTGAGATTGCGACTTGCTACCTTTTTTATGGAGAGGAATAATAAATGATTCCTTCCAAATAAGAGGAAATCCTGATGCTTTCAAAGATATGGTAAATAGTTTGAGATGGGGGTTACACAGAGCCTCGGCGCAATACCTGAGAACACAGCCCGGTATTCCATCGGGACCCGGTGCATAAACTGGCTTTACACGTTGAAGATCCAGCCGAAGAGAGCTTTCGTCTAAAATAGGACTGAAAATTAAGTTCGATTTGGGCATAGGGAAAGAATACGTCTGGTTTATCTGGTTTGAGGAAGAAAAAGTAGTTTTAAAAAACTCAGCAAAGAGATCGGCGATTGCCTGATCCGATTTTGCTGAAGAATTTTTAAATGAAAGCAAGGAAGGGTTGTAATGTGTAACGCGTAAGTTCGTCTGCTTTTGGGAGGATCTGAGCTGCTGGGGCACGCTGTATGTTTCCGGCTCTAGCTCGTCGGCTTTGGGGGTGGTGGTCTTACTTACCCAGATCTCGGACACGGACTACACATTATTATCAACAAGACAAGAAATTGAGCGTGCTGCGACAAAAAAAAAACGAGAACTAAACCGGAAGAAATGATAAACAAAATTCATTGAAGAGAGAAACGTTAGAAAGAGAAGCGGAAGTTCAGAGAATAGACAAAAGGACAGAGAGAAAACTAAATTCTTTGCAGAGACACAGATGTTGTTGTGCTCGCATATCGCCCGCCCTACCTACGATTACCTGCCGCAAGAGCATGGCTCTGGTGATCCCTTTTGATCCTTACGACCGTATAGTCATCTTTCGAGTCGGTAAAAACACAGGGATTTAAGGCTTCATGATTTCATTAGACAATAAAGTTTAATATTGTTTACGTGAGGGGCCCATTGTACCCCTCTGGCCACCGAGCTTCCGAAAGCTCGGCCGCTCTTGCGCTCCCGTCTTTCGGGCTTCCGCGCATAGTTCGTCGAGCGTGCCGACGCTCGCCCGCTCTCCGCTCCGCTACAATCTCCGGCCGCTTCGCTGCACTATTCCGCCGCTCCTCGGCACCTTTCTTGGCAGCGATCGTTCTCTATGCTCCTCTCTACATCTTCGGCCACTGCACTCATCCGCCGCTCCCTGGCCAAGCGCATCCGCTCTCGCCCCTCTGATGCTCCCGCGCCCCGATCTCGGGATAATTCCGAACGCAGTCGGCCGCTGTCGATCTCCCGCTCTCGCTTTAGCGAAGTAAAGCGGACGGGAGCACGGCTCTATGTTTAAGCTTAAATTAGTATTATGTATGCAGCGAAATAAAGCTGACGCACCCCGACCGATCCCACGACGCCCCCGATTTTTCATTTCGTCATTTTCGACTGCATCGTGGGAAATTTCTACATTTTCTGGAATCCTTTAGCGGAGGATCCTCGCCACCCCCCTACACGAACATGGTCCTTCAAGCCGGATGAGGATATCGTCCTGGAATCCTTTTTTCACCAGCAGCTCTGGTGGTGCCGCCGCTAAAGATAAGAACAAGGTCTTTTCGTTATTTTTCTCACTGCCGGTCTTTAGCAGCGCTCCGAACATGCCATTTCGGTCGCACTGCTGTACGACTATTTTTCCGTGTCAATTCCACCTCCGCGAATTTTCCTGACACAACGGCAGTTGAGAATATTATTCCTCCGCGTCGATCTTGGTTCAATTCGTCTCCACTTCGCTTCTTTTTCGCGCCGCCAAATTCCTCGCCGTTCTCTTTCCGTACAGCAAAGTGCAAACGGTCGCGGTATATGTATATGTATGTGCTTTCATCTAATACATTCTGGCACATATATATGTACATATATTATTATATGTCGGCGCAATTCCAACTCCGCAAGTGAAAAGTGAAATTGTGGGGTGAAAAAGGAAAGACAAACAATATCGGCCAACGAGTGTGCACTGTGCGGTAGTTTTCCCTGTTCGCCGAACAGTCTGCCGTTGTTTCGATATTCTTTCTGTTTTCATTCCGGTGTGTGTCTTTTTTTTCGCCACATAATTTTACTGTCCGTTTCCAGACATTCAAACCTACATAATACAGTCCACTTCATCGATGCTCTACTGTGCCCTTACATATGCATGCAAGCCCTTACATGTACATACATATATTTTCTGCACCCGATTTCAGGAAAAATAACCCCCGCAACGAAACTTCAAAATTAAATCAAATCAAAAGTTAAAATACAAATTAAAAAAAGAGACATCCAACAATTATTAAAAAATAATTATTACTGCAAATCCACACGGGCGGGACCGCGATTGCTTTTTTTCAAGTTTTTTGGATATTCCGCAGCAGCTGTGTTATTGCTGTTGCTGGTTTTTTTCCGTTGTTGTTCCGTCTCTTTGCACACGCACTGCGTTGCCGACGGCAAGCAGTGAGGCTTTGTCAAACCAAGCCAAGGTTTTTTTAAGTCCACCTTTCCGGCTTCGCAGTATTATTGAAGAGTAAATAATTTTTCCGGTTACTAATTATTAAGGAAATTATTAATTAATTGATTTTGGGATTACGGCACTCGATTGACCCTGTCGCGAGCCTAATTTTTCTCTTGTGTCAACGGCAAAAATATTTGAGATCCACGTCTGAGCCACGCAGTACATATATTTCTACCGAAATATTTATATTTACATTTTCTCGTTCCCGACCGCAATTTTCCTGCCAATTTTGGCTATTTTTTTCTGCTGATCCGCATAGTGCAATATCCGCCCGCTGCAGCAGTCGGCCGTCAAGAGTGTTTTCTGACCGAATTTTCTTCTGTGCCTCCTCGAGCCCCGCGCCACTTTTCCGTGACTCCGTTGATTTTTTGCGATTAAAATTCTTCCCTGGCAAGGGATTTCTGGATTGTTTTGGGTTTTTTTTTGTCCGCTGTACTAAAAATACTGCAATATTTCAACCAGCGTGAGCGGCCGTTTGCAACCTTGATTCTTATCAGATACTTATTCTTCTGATCAGCTGAGGATTCTGAGAATGCCCACGGGAGGCGACAAAAAGCCCCGTCTGATCCCATCCATCCGCTTAGACAGGTCGCAATCCGCATCTCCGCGGTCGTCCCAATTAAAGCCAAAGGCTGCCACTGCCATTCCAAAGGCAAAAAGCGACGATTCAGTCGACACTGTCCACGATCCCGAGCCAAGGCTTACTCGGTCAGTCGCAAAGATGACACAGAGTGCGTTAGAAGTCGCCCTGAAGAAGTTCACGGCCACGACGGACGGAGTTAGCCAGTTCGAAGCTGACATCCATACTCCGGGCGTCCCTGGCACTGACAGTTTCTCCCCCTACATGTGCCGAGTCCATCTGGACGAAGTCCGGGGCTTATGGGAAGATGTAAAAAAGGACTACAGGAGCTGCTTAGACCTTCTATCCGTGTCCGCTGATGACCCTGCCACTTCAACAGTGCTGAGATCCAAATACAGCTACTGTTACACCGTTTTTTCGAGGTGCGTTGCCCATCTTCAGGAAGTGGTAGAAAAGGCCGCCGTCCAGCCCGCTCACGCTTCCGCACCCAGCCAACTGCCCGCTTCTACGGGGTGCCGGGTACCGCCAGTGGACACCGAAGTTTTCGCTGGTGATTACCTTCGGTGGCCCACATTCAGAGATTTGTTCACCGCCATATATATCCGCAACTCGGGGCTCACACCGGTGGAAAAGTTGTTCCACCTGTTGTCGAAAACAAGTGGCGACGCGCACGCCATTGTTTGTAAGGCCCCGCTAACCAATGAAGGTTTCGTCTCGGCGTGGCAAGACCTGACCGATCATTTCGAAAATAGGCGGTCTTTGGTCAACAGTCAGTTGAAGATCCTCTTCAACAAACAGACTGCTCCCCAAGAGTCCGGAGCCGCTCTAAAAGAGCTACAAGGCACCATTCAGAGTTGCCTCACTGCCTTACGCATGTCTTCCATTGATGTCGAGGCTTGGGATTGTCTCCTGGTATATATGGTTTCGTTGAAGCTTCCCAAGATCACGCTTTCCATGTGGGAGCAATCAGTCCACAACAAGGCCGAAATTCCAACCTGGGGTGAGATGGACGCATTCCTGACAGAGCGCTATCGGACTCTGGAGGCAATCGACGACATCAGACCTAGCGTTTCGGGGCAAATTCCGCCAAGATCGGCAACTGCGAGCGCCCCACCGCGCAGACTCAACTCCAGCGAAGCCAGGATGGCTCAGGCTCCCGGAGGGTGTGACCTGTGTTCCGTGGGAAATCACTCCCTGCGGACATGTCCCCGTTTCCTGACAATGGATGTCAACGATCGGTCCGAGTATATCCGAAGACAGCAACTCTGCTTAAATTGTTTTGCTCGAGGCCACCGACACCGGGACTGCACTAGTGCAAATTCCTGCTTTACCTGCCGTGGCCGGCATCACACACTTTTGCACCACGACAATACAACAGTTCCAAGATCCTTCGATCCATCTAGTCCACGACTCGAACCCATGGCGAGAAGCACCACAACTTCCGATGATCATCCAAATGTGCAAGTGTGCTTTGCGTCAGGATCAAGAGCTGTCCTGCTCGGCACAGCTATTATTAACATCTGCCATCTTGGTCGCACCTTCCAAGCACGAGCCATGATCGACTCTGGTTCCGAAGCAACGCTTATTACGGAGCGACTCTTTGACAGAATCAAGCTACCATTCAAGCCCGTCCAGACCCAGGTTTCCGGTCTTAATGACACAGTTGCCGCTCAATCCACGAAGCTCTGGAACTTTTCTGTTCGAACCTCCAGACCCGGGCTGCAGTTAGAGACGACTGCTTATGTCCTTCCTCATCTAGCCGGAAAACTTCCATCATTCCATATTCCGAGAGACCTCCTAAGGGAGCTTCCTGATCTCCCCATGGCGGATACGACGTTTTTCGAGCCCTCCGAAATCGACATCCTGTTAGGAGCAGACATTCTTCCATCTGTACTTCTGAGCGGTTCCAAGCGCAACATTCTAGGCTCTCTTCTGGCACAAGAGACAATTTTCGGTTGGGTGCTCACAGGCCCATTATCCACAGCCGCTCGCACCGTATCTGTATTTTCTACGCGAGTTTCCTGCGCATCCAGAGGTCCGTTGGACCAACTCCTTGCCACTCGCAGTGTGGCCGCCTTAAAGGAAAGGTTTCCCAAACGCAGTCAGTCCTACCGTTGTCGACTTTGCAACGGAATCCACCCCCTTCGGAAGTGCCAACAGTTCCTCAAGCTTAGCGCTGAAAAGAGGCTCCACGCGGTTATCGTCCACCGCTACTGTGCCAACTGTTTGGCCCACGAACATTCCGAGGGAACCTGCCGCAGTGGGGACCGATGCAAAACATGTAATCAGGACCACCACACGCTTCTTCATAGGCACGACAGGCCAGTGCATTATCCCTGTTCGCAACAGCGGCCACCTCCCTACTTTTAATTCACACATTACGTACCATCTCTCACGCTCCATTTTTCCATCCAGATCAGATCCGACGTCGCACAATGGCGCAAAAGATACAGATAGGTTGCAAAAATCAACTTTTTGATAACAACGGATCGTAAAATTTGTTATTGCATTCGACAGGTAATAGTTCAAAAGGGTTGAATCCAAAAAATTATTCAAATCGGTTTATTATTTAAGAAGTTACACGTGTTCAAAGTTGAATCTCTTTTGGGTTGCAAAGAAAGCATGTCGTTTTTTAGAAATTTTCTGACTTTGCGGTCGATTTTTAGGTAAAATATGTAACCGACCGGCATGGTTATGGTCTCTATCGAAAGGGTCATCAAATCTCGGTAAAACCAAGGTAGAATGAAATTATAATATTTTTTACACGTGCAGGCATACTTGTTTTACCGAAGTACTAATTTTCACCTATTTTTCAACTTTGATGGAATGTCAAAAATGTTATTTTGGTGTATTTTGTGTTTGGCATATGAGGTGTTGTTCTTGAATATATTCTTTATCATATTCAAAAACGATCGGGTCCCCCGACGTCCCACCCCGGATTTCCCAAGCAAAAGATACTTTCAACTCAGCGTAAAAAATGCGCTGTTTCGTGCAAATTCTGGTACAAGCACAGTCGTTGCGCATTACGAAATTGTATGGCGGGCATACATTTTTCCCTGTATTGGCGGCTTATTTTTCAATTCCTGACTTTGGAAGGACACTTAATGACTTGAAATGAATGTATAATGATTAATTATTCTTCAAAAATATTAAATGATGTAAAATTGAATGATTATTTAGAACAAAAAGTGCATAAATTATTGGAAATTAGTCAAATATATGGTCAACAAAAAAAAAATTTTTTTTTCTTTAAAAGTTTTAATTTTTTTTGTTTTTAAAACATTAAATACGCATCATATTAGCATTATCAGAGAATACAAACGAAAAGAGTTTTTTGAAATTGGATAAAAATTGAGAAAACTGCCTCAAAAAACATTAATTTGCGAGTATAAAATCTATTATTTATCACACCATATAGTATGAAACACCATATAGTATCGAAAGGTATTAAAATTACCTTTCATATAAAAAAAAAATTATGCAAATATCTCAACTGGTTCAAGAGTTATGATTTTTGCAACCCTAAACTATCTAATGCGCCACTGTGCGTCGTCACTTCCATGCAACGCAGTTTCTTCTACAAGCAGACGTACCCGAGGTACCTAGTCCTACCGTAGCCGAGTCTGAGCGGAATTCATCATCAACATTTCGCCGAAAAGCAGACGTTCTCGAGGTACTTAGTCCTACCGAAGCCGAGTCTACACGGAATCCATCCGCGACAGAGAGAGCAACGCATCAGCACGCTCCGATCAGTTTCGCCGTCTCAACGCCCTATGATGCGCATCGATCACGGCAGCTGAAGCCGCTCCGGATCCTGCCGCCAGCAATAAGAAGGACGACAATGTTGCAATCCGAGTGATTGCAAGGGGGGCCGGAATGTTTACGTGAGGGGCCCATTGTACCCCTCTGGCCACCGAGCTTCCGAAAGCTCGGCCGCTCTTGCGCTCCCGTCTTTCGGGCTTCCGCGCATAGTTCGTCGAGCGTGCCGACGCTCGCCCGCTCTCCGCTCCGCTGCAATCTCCGGCCGCTTCGCTGCACTATTCCGCCGCTCCTCGGCACCTTTCTTGGCAGCGATCGTTCTCTATGCTCCTCTCTACATCTTCGGCCACTGCACTCATCCGCCGCTCCCTGGCCAAGCGCATCCGCTCTCGCCCCTCTGATGCTCCCGCGCCCCGATCTCGGGATAATTCCGAACGCAGTCGGCCGCTGTCGATCTCCCGCTCTCGCTTTAGCGAAGTAAAGCGGACGGGAGCACGGCTCTATGTTTAAGCTTAAATTAGTATTATGTATGCAGCGAAATAAAGCTGACGCACCCCGACCGATCCCACGACGCCCCCGCTTTTTCATTTCGTCATTTTCGACTGCATCGTGGGAAATTTCTACATTTTCTGGAATCCTTTAGCGGAGGATCCTCGCCACCCCCCTACACGAACAAATATAAATGAACTGATTAAGGCTAACATTACATTTAAATTCATTGGTCTTGCGATAGAAAGAGAGATAGATTATATATGTATATATCATCTTAATAATAATTATAGAATTATAAATGAATATATTTTATTGTAGAGAATTACTTTAGTTTGCTTTAATCTTTGATCGCTTTTTAAAATTTAATTTATCCTTGCTTGGTTCAGTTTCTTGACTTCATGTCGTTCTAATTCATAAATTCCGTTAAATTAAGTTTAATTTTATGTAGCGATAGTTCATTAATTTAATCTCTTGTGATATTCAATTCTGGTTTAACTCTTAGCATAGGGTAGAATTAATTTAATTTCTTTAGGCTTTCGTTTGTTTCTTCCAAAGATATAAAAATATGTTTTTATTATCAACACTCACACATTATGTCCGTCGGCGAAAGATCGATCTCCCTCGATGGTGGCTGAAAATTAATTGCGGTTCTTGGGGCTAAACAAAAGCGAAAAGACACATTTTCTTTTACCCTATTCTTTACCTCGAGCAAGAGAAAAATTAAAAATATTTACTTAAACTTAATTGGGAATTCTTAAATATTTAAGAAGTAAGATTATAATTTCAAAACATCCTCTTATCATTCTTGGCTTTCAGCTTCAGCAAAAATTTTCATCAAAAATCGTAAAAGGGCTTACGTAAGAGTTACGCAACGCCGAGTAGGTTAGGCCGTTGGAAAAACTAGGAGTGAGGCACCTCAGCTTGTAATCGTCGAAATTTAATTTAATTCGCGCATTTTTATTCACAAATTTTGTTCACGCACTTATAGCTGTCGGACGACGGACGTTGCCTATGGCCACGAATCGGGACTAATTAACTTCACCACCGAATATAGGTTAAAGCCGAAAGCGCAGGAAGGTCAAGTCAGGGTCAAATGAGTTCAGCCGCCGATCACTGGCAAACTCCAAAAAAAATCATCCGCAACTGCTGGCTATGCAGGCCGGCCACTGAAGAATGCTGCGCAGCCGCGCTGGTGGCCGGTTTCACTGCACTAGGAATTAAATGTACATCCTTCTGCTCGCTTCCTAGCCCGTCATGCCCCGCTTAGGGGGTGCTCCTCGGGACCGGAACTCGATTTCTGCTTACTGGGTTCAATCTGTCGAATTTAAATTTTGCCACAGTAAGCAACCAATAAACGAAACACTCTTTCCAATAAATATTTACCCACTGAATAATAGTTTCCACTGAAAACGAAGGGAACCTTCAAGGTCTAACCTCTCTTGGCCTGGTCGACACCAGCCGGTGCTATTTCCGCAGACACTTGTTTTTGTGACCTGGACATTAAAATGGTTATGCACTGTACACAGACACAAGCAGCTTATCTCTACTCGCTTGAATTTGTAGAAGCTTCGGCTTAACCTTTTATTTGAACCGATTTCAATATTGTTCGCGTGGACTTGGCACTTCTTTAAAACTTTGGATGGGGGACGCAATTTAAATGCTTGTGCACTCCACCGGATCTCGATTTCAAAAGAAATTTAGTACGGAAACGGATGGAGCGACTTAGGTTCAGGCGCAGCAGCAGCGAAAATTTCCTAATTGGCACACGAGCTTTCCAGATTTTCCCTGGCGCCGATATGAGCTATCTGGTATATTTGCCCTAAATTCTGTTCTGGCAAACCAATACGATTAAATGCAGCTCACGAATTTTTATGCACATGCATTAAAGCTCAGCTTAACAATCGCAAAAAAAAGCTTCCTGCTTTTAGGCCGAACTTCATATATTATATTTCATAGGCTCCGAAGCTGGGCTTAAAGATCTTATGATCTGTAGCATGCTTTTAGGCCAAACAAAAATGTATTCCGCGGTTCTTCAGTCGCCACTACAGGGTATAGGTTTGGTTTACGCTTGGAGTTAACAAAATTATAAAACTGTTTCGGGTCCTGTGTGAACTGAACCCTACAACGATTCAAATAATTTTTATAAGACCGAGCGTTATGCACGGTAAATTTCGACCGAGCACTGAGATAGTTAGAAAGGACAGTTTTAGAACGAGTGAGTTTATATTTATTATAAAGCCTAGTCTTAACATTTTTTAGACGTGTCAGCTCCTTATTCAACCAAGGTGGTTTACTAGAGACAGATGGATAGGTTAACGGAACACAGGATAAATAGAATTCATTCTTTACAACCGTCCCCGTATCGATAGTCACTTCGAAAGTTGGATGGTAAGGATCTTCAGGTAGCGTCAATGGAGGAACTCTAACTAAGTCAACACCTAGAGGATCAGAGACGAAACAAAGATCCAATAAGCGGTATAAGGAATTCAGGACATGGTTAACTTGAGACAAGGATATGTGAAGCAGGCCTGGTGGCCTTATTGGTATAAGGTCATGCTGTGCCATAGTCTGAAGGACATTTGACACACCATCAGATGACCAACGAGCTTGAAGTCCCCTAGGGCTACGAGTTGGTTTCGATCTGAAAGCCTGTTGGAAACGGCCTGAATGGCCGCAAGGTGTTTCCAATAAATGGGCTCCTCAGCCGATGGTGGAACATAGGAGCAAGTTATGTAAATAAAACTACCTGGAAATGAAAGTTTCACAAGGGCAACAAGTTCTGAGATGAGGGAGGAGTCAACGGCAATTAATACTCCACCTCCACGCTGGACTAGTCGGTCAACCCTGTAAGTTGTATATTTACCCGGAAAATTTCAGAGCTAAGTGTATCTGGCTTTAACCAGGTCTCGGTAAATACAATTACCTGGGATGCGAAGGAAAAACTGTCAGAATACAATTTCGACAGCTTGCTGCGTAAGCCTCTAGTATTCTGATAGGAAAGTTGGAAGGAAGTGGTTAGTTTTTTGGGACTGGAGGTGTTGAGGTGGTCTTAGCGGTGGTCCTTGCGGTTTGTGGCGGTATACTCCCACTGGCCGCTTTTTCTTTGTTTTAGCCTCGAATTCTTTAACTACAACGTGCTCGGGCCAGAAGTCACCTGAGCAAATTGTGTCAAAGATATTCGGATAGATGCTAATCTTGAAAGACGCGATCTCTCTGACATACGAAAAATTAAACTTTTCCACTTTTACATTTTTTTTTGACCAGCAACAGATTTTTTGCGCTTTGGCGACTCGTTTAATAGCTTCAGATTATTAAACTGAGCGTCCTTGCGAAAATTGACCGTGAGCTCACTAAATCCCTTTCTGGTCTGCCGCATGAAGGATTTCATTTCCTTCTCAACCTCTCGACAGGACTGGCAACAATAATGTAATCCCATTTTACTGGAAATTACATCCGCAATACGGCCCGACAATTCGACACACTTAGCGTGTACGACCGTATCACAAAGCCAGCAATATACTCTTGGTTGGTCTGCCAAAACGGTTTTTTGGCAGTTTTTAATTCCGCAGACAATATTAAACAAAAATGTCCACAAACCTTAGACCACTGTGCAAAGAAGAGAACAGTCAACGCGGTTGAGCGGGAGAGTGAGAGTGATAAGGAAATAGCGAGGGCGAGAGAGCTTAGAACCGTTTAGCTGCAGCTAAACACCAACGGAACGTAAGCGGGGAGAAGAGGGATAGGCACAAAAGAGAATGCAGAAAACCGTCTTAGCACAAAAACTAAAAGTGTAATTAATACAAATAAAACACGAAAAAAGCTCATGCACACGCGGTAGCAAACGGCTGAAGTTAAGTGAGAAGTTTTGTTATGATTTTAATAAAACCCCGGTGGTTTAAAAAGCAAAACAACACAACATTCGGAGCGCAAAACAAAAACACGACCGTTCACTATGAAGAGAATAGACGAGAATAACCAAAACATATACAGGGACCTCGGCATTCTCGCAGTAAAAGATGAAATAGACAAGCAAAAAGCGTCCTGCAATGAAAAACTCTCTGTCCACCGAAATCCTCTAGCAAGGGTCTTGACTCGGGTCTCCAGCCGAACCCGCCTGCAACGTACAGACCTTCCAACCCAGCCATAACTTGTCAGGGCTACTGGTGACCCGTATCTCGTGCGTAATAGGGATTTGTAACATATCACATATCATAGTGCTATGTAAATGTATTAGACGACGGATGGAAGAGGGTAACTCCTCTGGGAGGCACGTGAAAGGGTCCTGCTATGATCTTGGTCGGTATTTGGGAGTGGGAAACAATTGAATTCCAAAAGCGTTACCTAGTCGTCAATTTATTATACTCTAACTTTGTTTTCGCGTGCGGCGAAGGGGGAAAAGAATACAGAACGGACGAAAGAAAAATTTGGACAAAAGGAAATTCTGCCTATCTACCAACCAAACATCTCCAGAGCGTAGCAGCAAGGTTAAACTGCCGCGGTCATGCCCACCCTACCTTGATTCCGCCGCCTCCTAGCTGTCTATAGTCGGAATCCCATATCACCCACTCCTAAGACCTATCTTTTATCCTCCCAGACATTGTCGACTTGCACGGTCCCCACTAGAAATTAACTTAACAATTCATAATTAATTTGTGTTTATTCTAGGCAATTTTCCATATAAGCTAGCCTTTAACGTTATGCATAAGTTCCCTAGTTGGGCCAGCTAAACCTTCCGCAATAATTAAATATATAAGTATAGAAATAGCATATAAATATCATAAAAATAGAGGAAAAATAAAATGGTATGGCTTAAAATAATAAACCAAATTATTTTTCATTTAATTGCTCACAAATTCAATCAGTGCAATCTAATTCAATCAATTCCATCTGTTTAATTTCAATCGCAATTTAATTCAATAAAGTCCATCGGTTCAATTTCAAACGCAATCGTAATCTAAGGCACGCCCTAACCGATCAACTGCTACACCTTTATGCGGGACTCGCTTACAAAACAACAAAAAGAAATAATGCGAGCAAGGTGGCAATCGGGCACTGATAGAAAAGGAGAGAAAAAAATAGACGATCTTGTGTTGTCACTCACTTATGCTGGCGGGAACTCCAACGACGAAAGCGCTTTCTCGTTCATTCCCTAAAAATACACTTTGCAAAAATATGTGGGGGCAAAAACCATCTTTAATTGCAGGACAACCAAAATGTTTTGAAAATTAATTAATTATTTTTGTATAGCCTCCTTTAAGTCAGATATTCGCTCGCTAAAAGGCAGCCATTAATTTTTTTTTATTATCTCGCCTTTTCTTTCAGTGTAGCGAAACTAAGCGGTTGCTTTTCTCTTCCCTTTGTCGGTCCCCGGATCTTATTTTTTTTCTTATCGCATAATATGGATTTGCCGTGAGACAGAAAAGGAGAGAGAAAAGCTATGACTGCGACGGAAGATAGCTTGCTGTAACTTAGCTCATTGGCTTGTAAATTTGATTTGTTTTTGCTTTTTACTTGGTTGTTTCTTTTCTCACTGCAGATGGGAAAAAACTTTAACTACTAGTCCAACAATTTCAATATATAAGAAAAATCAAATTAAAAATCCAAAATAAATTAATCACTTTTTTAACATTTAGACACTTACTCGAACTAGCGCCTTTTAAAACTCACCCCAATTTGATAGGGAGCACAAAAATAGCAATAAAAACTACGAATCGCTCAATTTTAAAACATACGCTGATCCAGGCCTTGGCCTTTTATTTAAATTTCAAAAAAAAAAAACTTTAGGCACAATTTCAAAAATGTCGAAGTGCTCATGTCTGCTCACAATGGGTTTTTCCGCTCGAATAATTTGAAGCTGCGGCCAGCAGATCAGCCGAGACCCCGCCTAGTACGGCGTTGTCAGCAAACTCCATTTTGTAGAGTATTTCTCTGAGAGTTTGCTGATTGAAAGCGATACTCTTACCCCTCCATAACCTTGCCACAACCTTGGTCCATCTTCTCTTAGATCTTAGATCCGCTAGATCTTTTCCTATCCCACTTTTAGGCATATGTATATATATATGAACGCAGCATTCTACAAACTCTCCCCCACCAAAATCACACTTTAGGGGCTCTTTAAACCTCTAAAGGGGGATGAATCCGATCGTAGGCTAACGAATTATTGCCTGATATCTTTGGCATGGAATTTCCCAATAGCTCGGCCCTGCAAGTCTTCGAGCTCGTAGTAAGCATGACCTAGCTTCCGCTTAACTCGGGCCTTCACAAAAGCTGAAGCCAGCTTTGCGTTATAACCCCGGGCTAAGTTGCATTGCTGAAAATTCCGTCGGAAAACTTTCTGACCTGGCTTAAACGAAACTTCTCGACTGCGCAAGTTATAGCTTCGCTCATTCTGAGCATGCTGAGCCCGCATAGCTTAAGTAGCCGAATTACGCAACAAATCAAAGGAATTTTCTCTTCCAAACTCTATCCACCGGTCCTCTAACAATTCGAGTTCGAGTTCAAGTAGTTGATACGTATTGCCATAAGTCATCAGATGCTGTCCAAAAGCTAACCTAAATGGGCTAGTCTTGACCGCACTGTGTACGGACGAACGCAGGGAGCAGGCAATATGGCTCAAATTTTCATCCCTATAGGTCTGATCGGGACGCACATACGCCTTAATCGCTGCCAAAATCGATCCATTTACGCGCTCAGATGAAAGCTGTAAAAGCATGTTGCACGCCATACTTTTGTAAAAAGGTATTAAAACTGTGGGCCTTAAATTGTATCCCATTGTCCGACACTAACACTTCCGGCGTGCCGAAACAGTGGACCTATTCTGTTTCAATATAGGGTATTATGGCTTCGGCAGTAAATTTTTTTGCTGCCTTGACAAAAGGAAATTTGGAAAAATGGTCCAATACCACGAATATGCCAATATTACCCGAACGACTCCGAGGATAAGGTCCAAAAAAATCTACATAAATCTTTTGGAAAAATCGCTGCGTTTTCTTAGTCTTTCCCAGCCGAGGTCTCAATGGCTGATTAGGATATTTTGTGCACTTGCATATCTCACATTTGCCTATATAGTCCGTTACACTTTTGAGTAAACTTGGCCAATAATACCTTCTAAGACGTTCCGTGGTCTTATTAATTCCGTTATGAGCAGCTAACGGGTGCTCATGGGCCCAACGCAAAGCTTCTGCCACCATTCCCGCGGGAAGCCATAATTTCCAACATATATCGTCCACTACCTTGTCAGGCGCGGCATGTTCGGATCGCCGATAAACACATAACTCAACTGCTTTCAAGTCCGAGATTTTGTCCTGGTTTTCTTCAACTCTTTTCCTAAGCGCTGCATAGTCATTGGACTTAAAGTGGTCAGAAGATAGGCTCAATTATGTTTCCACTGCCAATTCAGCGAGATCCCCAGAAAAGCTAGTTATGATTAGTAGGTCCTTGTGGGTTGTGTGGGAGTTGCGGGGTGTCTTCTTTTAATTGGATTTATTTGGGAAAATGAAACGTCCGTTCGTTTTGGCTCCAATAATCATAATGAATTCTTTATTTCTACTCTTTGTTATTCACAACTCTGTTTGTTACATATTGTTTACCTAAATGCTGATCTGGCCGAAAAGTGGAATTAGAGCGGATGCAGTTCTGTGGTGTCGAGGGGTATCGGGTGAACCCCGATGTTTGTAGCGACTCAGCACTGGCCGAAACGTGGAATTAGGGCGGATGCAGTTCTGTGGTGTCGAGGGGTATCAGGTGAACCCCGATGTTTGTAGCGACTCTGCATTCCAAGACTGCCGAGGGTAATTGCTGAGGCGACACTTAAACCTCTGGCTGACGAGGGGGTTTCGGCGGGGGGCCGCCGAGGTCGTATGCTGAGGCGGTAACTCCTCCCCTCTCAGACTGAACTACCGACCATAGCGGGGCCATGGTTGCTGCAAACGTAGCAACTGGAGCGGTGGTTGGTGTGAAGGTGGCAAGTGGTGTGTCCGCCGGTGAGAAGATATTTGTCCTCCTGGAGAAAAATGCCACAGCAGATACCATTATCAGTAAGACGCCAAGCATCATGTACGTAGTTGTCGCGTGGACCGTGGTTCCCCATCGTATTTTGTTGATCTGGATTTTGGTTTCGAGATCCTCCATCCTTAACTCATGTATCCCCAACTCTTGGGTTGTTCTGTTCTTCTTGAGCGTCTCTATCCGCGGTATATCTAGCTTCAATCCAGTTGCGCCAAGCTTCTCCACTGCATCGTGTTGGACGTTGTTCACCATTGCCTTGCAATGGCTAAATTTAATTAGCGCCGATCCATTCAACGTCTTCTCCGGTCCGCAATCTGTTTGTAATTTCACGTTTTCTCCATTAAATATAGCGATGTACCCAGCCTCTGGTTCGAAAATCGCGGTGATGAATCCTGCATCCTTCGTCTCGCATTCCGCCTCCATTCCACCTATCAGCCTTCTTATACATTTTTCATTAGCTTGGTTTACAATCTTATCGTTCTTACATATGTATATATTCCTTATAAACTGACATTTTTCCTTATAATAATAAATTTCGTCTTCATGAATCGCCAAATAATTTGGCGTTATTAGAAATTCCGTGTTATTCATTGGGAGTGCGATTATTCTTCGCAACGAAAATATTTCTTTCTTAAAAATAGGTAATCTAATTGAAAATATGATATCTGTTCTATTCATTATGGCTCTTAGGTCTAAGAATTCATACATGTGTTTTTCTGAAATTAAATGTACACCCTGATCTTCTAGCTCTTGCATACATTTGTTTGCTTCTTGCCTATCGAATATGAATCTTGAAATTACCCCTATCTTAGCCAATAATAAGCTCTCGGCAAATTCATTTAAGTTTAACCCTAGCATATCAATCGTTAATGAAATTCTATCGATGTATTCTAATCTATAAATCCGTTTGTCTTCCTCAATAAAGGTCTGGCTTATTCCGTTTCTGTAATTATTTATGAATGTATTTACCCTACTTTGCTCTTCATTAATGTATCTTGTCAAATTCCTGAACATAATGCTAACCTTGCTACTTGTCTTTTCCTGTGAACTCATGCTTTCCTTTATTCTGTCTTCCTCTTCTTTCATTTTCCTTATTTCTTCCTCTAATCTTATCGCGTCCTCTGCATCTAGATTTCCTGTTACCGATTTAATAACTGATCCTAATCCATTGATTAATCCCCTTGCTTTCCTACGTTTGGGACATATGCTTTCTAATCTTGTTTTTATCATCTGCAGTTTGTTCTGCAGTGATTTAACTAGGTCTCTGGTTTCGGCTTCTGCTGCAATCTCTTCAAGTGTATTTTCCATTCTCTCTATTGTTTCTGGATATTCTTGTAACCTTACAATATGGATGAATGTCTTATGGGTCAGAATTACCCTTGCTGCTCCCAGTTGTATTTGAGCCAGCGGTTCGTTCCTTTTAGGGATGTCGTGATATTAAAAAAATATCGTATCGATGATATTTTTTTTATCAAAACAAAATGATGATAATATTTAAAATATCATAAAAAAATATCGATATATTTGATATTTTTGATTTTTTTTTTCAAAAAAAAAATTTGTTTTTCCCACAATAAAAATATAAAAGTTTCTTATTAACTTCATATTTTTATTTAAATTCATGGATTTCTAATACAGATAATAAAAATAATAATAATAATACGGATAAAAAAACAGATAATAATAAATTTCATATATTAATGCCAGAATGCACACTACACATTTTATAGCGGACGCCAGCCGCTCTGAAGGCACCTGAGCCCGGAGTTATCAAGCCATGAGGTCAAGCGGTAAAGGCCCGGCATTGTTGACTTGTGGCCTTTCCATACCTCGATTGGATTACTTTCCCATGCAGCTTGGGGCAAGCTAAAATATAATTTAAGCTCCTTGCTTTCCTTGTTCTCATCGTCCAAGTCTTTTGCAATGGAGGTGTTATGGGAAAATATCAAAAAATATCAAAAAAAAATATCGCAAAACCGATATTTGGGCAAAAAAAATATCACGATATAAATATATCATTTTCAGAAAAAAATATCGATATATTGATATTTTGATATATTATCAACAACCCTAGTTCCTTTCCAACGGTATGATTTCAAACTTGTTCTCTTCGGCCCCGGCACTTGACCATCTGTAATTGATGTTATTCATTTTGTTTATTAATCCGTCTAATTTTTTCTTTGTGGATTTTCTGCGGTTTGGTTGTTGTTATGGTTAAATTGTTATCTTCCAGCACCTTGTGTTTTGAGAACCTCGGATCGAGTTTATCTCGTTTGTTCTCCCTTCTAAATACCGTGTTCCCTATCTGTACTGGATTCGTGTCCTGTCTGTCTGTATTAGCTAGCTCAATTCTTTTGATTTTTTCGTTCTCTACCCTTTCATTAATTTTCGGATATATTTCGGCTTGGAACGCATTAATTTTCTGTAAATAATCGTGCTCATTATTAAATGTCACATTATTCAGAAAGGTATGTGTTCTACCTGTAAAGAGTTCCTGGGGTGTTAGCTTTGTAGCCGAATGAATAGCGTTATTATAAGTTATGAAGGCCTCGCTCAGTACCTCTTCATGTTTAATATCCATCTTACTTGTCTTCTTGTAGTCTGTAATTACTCGATATATTTCTGTTATGGTGGAGTGAAGTCTTTCGACCGTAGAGTTACTCGAAGATTGCTGAAAGGATGTTGTATGCAGTTCGATTTCGTACTGCCTACAAAAATCCTTAAAGAGATTCGACGTGAACTCTAGTCCTTGGTCACAGATTACCTTCTTGGGAATTCCAAACAAAGCCATAAAGTTTTTCATTGATTTAACAATGTTGATACTTTCTTTGGCTGGAATTGTGACTCCCCATGCATATCTTGAAAATTTATCAATAATTGTAAAAATAGTTTTCTTATTGACAAAGTATAAATCAATATGCATTATCTCCAAGGGTCTTTCTGGGGTTTCTGTTACGCTGTATTTTATTTTAGGGGTCTTCTGTCGTACTTCTGGATTTGACAAATATCGCAATTGTTGATCGTTTGTATTATCACTTGTTTCATATGCGGAAAAACACCTTTCTTTTTATGTGTGCTACTGTCTCCTCTATTCCCCTGTGATTACTTTTCATGTGGTATTCCCTGACAACTTCCTCTTGCTGGCTTCTCTCTATTATATCTGGCAATAGCACCGTGCATCTTATTGCCCTATATAACCTACTATAAGCAAAATATTTGCAGTACACCTCTTGGATGGTCAAAACCAAGTCTTCCGGTATCAGCAACGCCACCGTTCTCTTGGGTTTTAATATCTCTTTAAGTTTTCGTCCAATTGTTTCTTCGTCGAAGTTACTTTCTGTCCAAATCATTCTCAACTTATTCCTAAATGGAATCTCCTTCACTACCTTAGGCATTCCCCCTTTTTCTATTATCACCTGAATATTGTATTCGTTTAACGGTTTTTCAGAAATTGGGAATCCCACTTGTAAGTCTTCTACCGCGGAGTGGATCGTCTCTCCGTTCGTTGCCACATCTGAGACATTTTCTAAGATATTTAACTCTGCTTGAACTCTGCTTAGTGCGTCTGCCACTACGTTCAAGGAACCCTTTTTATAAACTATTTCGTACTCGTACTCCAACATCTGGAGTCTCCATCTTACAAGCTTAGAATCAGGTTCTTTCACACTCATCAACCAGGTCAATGGTCTATGATCCGTGACTATTTTGAACCTGGTGCCAAACAAATAATGTCGGAAATGTTTTATTGACCAAATGATGGCACGCATTTCCTTCTCTATAGTAGCATAGTTTATTTCTGATGTTGATAGGGTTCTACTCGCGTATGCTATTGGCCTGTCTGTTCCCAAGTTCCCTTGCGATAGGACCGATCCAATAGCATAATTGCTGGCATCTGTGGTTAAGATGAATGGTTTCTCAAAATCGGGGAATTGTAAAATTGGGTCGTTGCACAATAATGTTTTACATATTTCAAATGCCTCTATATACTCCTCATCTACTTGCACTGCCCTTTTCCCCTTCAACTGTTTCGTCAGTGGTTTCGTTATTGCCGCAAAATCTCTAATAAACTTCCTGTAGTAGCCCAATAACCCTAGGAAGGATTTAATCTGTTTCCTAGTCTTTGGGGTAGCGAATTCCCCAAAAATGTTATTTATTAACCTCTGGAATGTCGCGGGAGCATTATTTATCCCAAACGGCATCCGTACGTATTCAAAATGTCCTCCCTCTGCAGAGAAAGCCGTCTTCGGAATGTCTTCCTCTTGAACCTCAATCTGATGATACCCACTTGCTAAATCTAGCGTCGAAAAGTACTTAGCCCTTCCTAAGTTATCCAATACGTCACTTATTATTGGTAACGGGTATCTATCTTTTATGACTTTCTCATTCAACTTCCTATAGTCCACTACCATCCGCCATTTCCTTTCCCCAGAAGCATCCTTTTTCTTCGGCACCAACCATACCGGCGCGCTCCAAGGCGAATGGCTATGTCTGATTATTTTCTGCTCCAATAACTTCTCTAATTGCTTTCTTACTTCCTGTCTTTCTTTATCTGCATATCTGGCATAGATAGGAATATCATCTTTGGTTCTTATCTGGTGTTTGACAGCACTTGTAAACGATAAGTTATCCCCTTCTTTATGAAATACCCCTGGATATTTTCTACAAATTCTAAGTAACTCTTTTAGCTCCGCTTTATTCAAATGCTCTGTCCTAATCTTATGCAATGGAATGCTCCCACTGTCGTTTTTCTTTTCCTCTATGTTATTCCACTCGAAATGTTGTGTGGTCTTAAATTCAACAACATTCATCGGCTCTTCGAAAAATATGTCTTGATCTGTCTCCGCGTAGTTTACTACCTCTACTAAGCTCTGTCCTGACACTGCCCTGTACATACCTTCAGAAATCTCAACATCTTCTTTTATTATAGTATTGTTTAGAAAAAAATCTCCATCTTGTAGTTGTACCGAAACAGATATAACTCTTTTTGATTCGGCCTCTATTGTATACAGTTCCGATGGCCTATACGCGACAAAATGAATTTTTTGTTTCATATTCGCCACGACGAACCATCCGTTCTGTATATCAATCACCGCTTTCAATTGCTGGAGTACATCAATTCCGATCAAACCCTCGAAGAATTGATGAAACTTAAAAAGAAACATTCTTATTTTACCGACTCCTCCCAGTTCTGGGAACATTGGTAAAAATGCCTCCCTCTCAAGTTCGTGGGACTGAGTGATTGTTTTAATAGCTATTGGGTCTTTTAATTTCCTTATATACTGAGGTCGTGCTAACTCGGGTCGAATAAATGAAAAAGTGGATCCTGTATCTTTCAAAAATTTTATTGATTTTCCTGGTTCAATTCTTATCAATAAATAAGGCAGCGTCGAATGACTCTTCCTGGTTCCTAAATATCCTGAGGGTTGTTCGAGGCTGGTTGGGAAAAATTTGCCTCGTCCTCTTGGATATTATGTAATTGTCCCCTAATCGATGCTTGATTACCCATTCTTTCGGAGGTGTTATTTGAATTAAAAGATCGCCCTGAGTTGTTCGAATTGTTCGAGTTGTTCGATTTGTACGAGTTGTACGACTGTCTGGATTGCCCTGAATTATTCGAGCTGTTAAAGTTCCTGGACATTCTTGACTGTCCGCTGCCCTCTGTGTTTTTTGGTGCTTCGATTGCTAGCTGCCCTCTCTCTCTGGCATTGTTGTTATTATAGCCGTAGTTATTCCATGGTCGGTCCCTGTTTGCCTGTCCCTGATTCCATCTCGGATTCCTATTCTGATAACTACGGTATGGTCTTTGATAATTTGAGGCCTCCCCTTGATTAAAGTTACCTGCCCTAAATGGATTTCCCATCATCGGGTATGAGAACCCAAATCCAGGCCACCCATTCATATTTGGCATAGTAAATGGCATCGGAAACGGAGGTTGGTTGTTTCCACCCCACTGGTACTGCGACCAAACGCCTGTTTCCGTGTGGGTTTCCACTGTCTGGGGCTCTTCCTTCTCTACTTGTTTCTGAGCTTCCTCAGTAGCCTTATCTTTTGCCTCCGTTGACTCCTGGGCTTTCTGATCTGAGTTGGTTTCTGCCCAGGCTACCAAGTTCTTTTCCCTGCAAGCTATTTCATAAGCTTTCGCTATGTCCAGCCCCTCCATATTCTTAATGGTCACCCCTATCGGACCTTTTAACGCTGACACGAAGGCATTTAACACCATTTCCTCATACCATTTAATCTTCTCCCCTTTCAACAGTATATTATGCTCGCTAGACTTAACAAGGCTCACCAGCGCCTTCTTTAACGTCATGACCTTGGTATACAAGGCCTCCACTTCCAATTTCCTTTCTTTAATATGATTAGGTCCATGATTAGGTCTTGTTCCGACCTCTTGTCTTTAAAATGGGAAACTAATATCCTCTTGATCTGATCCCAATTTAATTCTGTTTCATCTAGGTCTAAGACCCTATCTGCTGCTCCTACTATCCTGCTTCTAACCGCTCGGAGCGCTATAAGTCCTACATTCGACCTTTCCTCTCCTTTGATCAAACCTAATACCTGTTCCACCGCAGCTATAAATCCGTCTAGTTTACCTCCTTCTCCATCATACTTGGGAATAATCTCTACCAAATCGATCACCTTGATCGCTTCTAATACACCTGTAGTTGCCATTTTCTGATAACTTAGCTACCTTTCTGCTTGCCTATATATTTCTTTGAGTGTCTTGTTTGTGTGTGTGTTTCTTAATCTAATATTGTGTCTTATTAATAATTATTTGCCAAAACCGGATCTCCGTGTATATGTGTATGCCAGTTATGTGAGTAAATTATATTGTGAATCCTCAAGAGTCCGTGTGTGAAATGGAGTTTTCTGTAATTAATTATCATGAATAACTCTTCAATATTCAACATTATTTTAACAAAATGGGGTTTCAAATAAATGTCTCTTGTTTCTTTTTGTTTTATTATTGGGTGTTATTTCACTTTCTGTTATTATTTTCCCTTCCGATACTTATTCCTTAAAATACCCAGCATGCTGAAGCTAGCTGTTTAGCTGTGCCATACAGCTTCACAACCAATTGCGGACAGTCATTGCTAAGGCATCCCCGCTTGTCTATTCCACCTTGCATGCTGAAGCTAGCTCGTCGGCTGTGCGATACAGCCTCGGAACCAAATGCGGACAGTCATTGCACCTTGGTGTTTCCATTTTCTTTCACCTACTGCGTAGTTTCTTTTTTTTTTTTTTTTTTTTTTCTCTCCGAGCCATACCTACGCTAAGCAGCCGCCCTGTGCGTTACAGTGCGCCGCCCAATACATGTGCATGGCTGGATTGCATAATTCCTTTTCTTTATTCTTCCTTATTTATTTTCCATATGCAGTAATCTCTATTCTTTATTTTTATTTTATTTATTTATTTTTTTTTTTTCCGATATTTATTCAAAATTTATTTATTCCTCTATTTAAAATGTTAATTTTCCTGATGTACGAATATCCATTCCTATGCTAAGCGGCCGCCCTGTCCGTTACAGTGCGCCGCCTAATACATTTTTCACCTTTTGGTCTCGTCCTCACGCTAAGCAGCCACCCTGTTTGCACAGCGTCCTGCCCAATACATGCGAACGAGCCCCAAATTTATTAAATTACCCTACTTCAGGCCCCGCGGTGTTTTTCGATCCGCCCCTGTACTTGTATGCAACGTTCGCTTCCATCGAACCGTTACCAACGACCGTTCTCCTACCGCCTCATACTATCGAACTTTTGTTGCACTGAACCTCGAACTCCGACCGCCCGAACCGTCCGGCCCGAAGTCGCCCGACGATCGGTCGCTCGGCGAACTTCTCGTTGCATCGAACCGCCGACAACCATTGTCGCTTGCCGACGGTCGTTCGTCTGCCTGAGCAGTTCGACTCGAACCGCCTGCCAACATCCGCCACTGACCATTCGTCCGATCGAACCGAACTTCTTCCCCGTGCATTCTATTGTCGATCATAACTTTAACTTGATTCTTTTTTTTTTTTCTTTTAAACAAATTTGTTTTGTGTTCTTATTTCTTCCATAATGGATTCAGCTTTTCCCAATTCCTTCGTCACATTTAACTTACTAATTTTATTTCTCCTTTACTCTATTTCACCTTGTCGTTTTACCTTGTTATTTCCATTAATTCTTTATATGTTTTTCCTCTCTTTTTTTTTTTATATCGCGAACTTTTTCTTGCATTTGTTTGTTTTATTCTTTTCATTTTCATTATTTTTCTTTTAATTGCGATTTATTATTTCTTTAAAACCTCCATTACACTCACAACACTCTACTCACTGTTTTTTTCTGTTCTTCCTTACAATGCTATCGTTAAAATAATTTTCCACATCCTTGGTCGTCACGAATCCTTCCTTCCTGTTGAATCCGTCCTTAGGCTAAAGGACTACCGACTGCGCCAGTTATGATTAGTAGGTCCTTGTGGGTTGTGTGGGAGTTGCGGGGTGTCTTCTTTTAATTGGATTTATTTGGGAAAATGAAACGTCCGTTCGTTTTGGCTCCAATAATCATAATAAATTCTTTATTTCTACTCTTTGTTATTCACAACTCTGTTTGTTACATATTGTATACCTAAATGCTGATCTGGCCGAAAAGTGGAATTAGAGCGTATGCAGTTCTGTGGTGTCGAGGGGTATCGGGTGAACCCCGATGTTTGTAGCGACTCAGCACTGGCCGAAACGTGGAATTAGAGCGGATGCAGTTCTGTGGTGTCGAGGGGTATCAGGTGAACCCCGATGTTTGTAGCGACTCTGCATTCCAAGACCGCCGAGGGTAATTGCTGAGGCGACACTTAAACCTCTGGCTGACGAGGGGGTTTCGGCGGGGGGCCGCCGAGGTCGTATGCTGAGGCGGTAACTAGCTTTTAGATAAAGCGTCGGGCACGACATTTTTACTACCCTTTCTGTGCTGGATTTCAAATTTAAAGCCTTGCAGCTTTAAAGCCCAGCGCGCCAACCTACTTCTGAGGTTGAATTACGACATAAGCCACTTCAAAGACGCGTGATCGGTTATTACAGTGAATTCCTTCTCCGCCCTAAACTTCTTGATGCTTAAAATGGCTGCTAAGCATTCCCTTTCGGTCACCGAATACGGCTTCTGACATTTATTTAGTTTTCGGGACATATAGGCGATGGGCACCTCATTGCCTTCTGAATTGCGCTGCATGACCACCCCTCCTACTTCAGTATCGCTAGCATCACAATGCAGAAAGAAGGGTGATTTAAAATCAGGGGTGTGCAGCACGGGATCCTTGCACATTGCAGATTTAAGGGCGACAAATGAGTATTGTGAGGCCTCCGTCCAAAGGAATTGGCTTTTTTGCTGCAAACAATCTGTCAACGGGGAAGCTATCGCGGAATAATTTTTAATAAATTAGTGATACATACCAGCCTGTCATACCAAGGAAGCGCCTAAGCTGTTTCAATGACTGCGGCACTGGATATTCTTCAATGGCTTGGATCTTATCCGAGTCCATTGCAATGGTTCCATGACCCACAATATGACCTAGATACTAAACCTCAGAGACGCAAAACTTGCTTTTCTGCACTTTTATGGTCAAATTGGCTTCCCTTAGCTTATCAGCGAGTATGGCTAACACTTCTATATGCCTAGAAAATGTTGCCGAAATTATAAATAAGTCATCCAATTATATAAACTCCTCATTTCGGAGAGGTGCAGGGATGATCCTATCCATTAATTTGGACATCGTAGAAGGCGCGTTGGTCAATCCAAATGGCATGACCTTAAATTGATATAGCGCTCTTCCCGGGATCGTAAATGCTGTTTTATCCCTGGAGCTTTCTTTAAGCGGGATCTTTCAATAAGCGTCCTTCAGATCCAAGCTTGTTATAAACTCGGCCTTTGGCAGCCTGCTAACAATACCATCTATAAACGGCATAGGATACGCATCTCATTTTGAACTACTTCATTTGCGAGTTCTCCACCTATGCAGCTGATGGAAGCTCCTTTATCCATTACACCGGTCACTTTTCGATCTAATAACACGATTTCAGCATATGGGCGACAATCACGTCCGACAAGTGCCAAAATTATATATCTCTGTTCCTCTCGCAATTCTCTATAATAATTCGTAAGTCTACTGCTAGAGCGATTTTATCTCGCTGACCTACTAACTACTACATTATGGTTTACGGATAGATCTTGTACTATTTCCAAGTCTGTGACATCGGACAAATTCCTCTCTGGTTTAGCCATTAATCGGTATTGGTTGTCTTGTGGTTGTCTTGGTTGTCTTGTCTGTTTGCGTGCCCCTCTCATGGTTGCACGCGCCTGGCTGTTTTTTGCAGCGGCTTAAACAGCCTGGACAAATCGGCGTGGTGCTGGACGAGGCTTATTGTGTCCATTTCCTACAGACTCCATTAACGATTCTCTGGTCCTAACTAAATGGCGAAGTTGACCAATACTTCGTATGGACTTGTACAACAACTCATGTTGGATATCAGTTAGCAAATTTGCGCGTAAATACTCTAACAACGAAGACTTCAGTAATGGTACCGTCAGTTTATCGGCCAGTAATACGATAGCATCGTGAAATTCATCGAAGGGCTCCTGTGGCTTTTGCTTCCTGCGATCTATAGATGCCCTAATATAGAAATCTGTGTGTTCATCTTTAAACTGCGTCAACATGGCGCTCTTAAGATTTCCCCAAGTCATCACCCTGGTGATTCTATGGTAACGCCAAAACCAATCACTGAAACTTCCCTCAAATAAATTGCGTATGTATCGCGTAAGCAACTCAAAAGCACCACCTAAAGTTTGATTGGTCAGTGCTTCGACTCTGTACAAAAAGTCGTCTACGCACATCGTGGATCTTCCTGAAAATCGCATTTTCCAATTTATTAAGATTTGGCTAAAGCGCTCTGGTCTAAGATCTACCTCCCTCGGAACATTATTTGTTGCGGAGCTCATCCTGCCACTAGGATGGTCAAGCGGAGTCGCCACTTAATGTGGCTCTCTATTTATCACCAATTCTGACCGTACGCTAGCGAACATGTCTTGCAAGCCATTAGTTATTTCTTGGACTATCCTATTAGTCGGCTCCTAAGAAGATTGCGCTAAAATCTCAGTCTGCATTATCGAAGCTGCTGCCATTTCCCGCGCAATCATTTGCTGCAACTCACTCGGCGATGGGGATACGATCTCGCCTACACCGGCAGAATTTTCCGCTTCCTGCCTTTACCCAGAAGGAACATTTTCTAATAATTGGGACGCTGCTGCTGCTACGGCAGCATTCGCATTTTTCTTTCTCGTTTCCATACTCTGTGCACTTCCTACTGTCTCGTGAGTTGACTCTTCCAGTAAACTCGATTTAGAGGAATGCAAAGATCTTGCGCAGACCGGACAAATTTTTCTCTGCCCCACTTTTGTGTTAAAACACACCCTATGGAAATAATGCTCACAACTCGTTACTAACAATTGGGGCGACAATTCCACTAGCTTTAAACATAAGAAACAATCGATTTCTTCGTCTGGCGTTAATCTTTCGCAGCTTCGAGCCAACCGCATATCAAAATTTTTCTCGCTAATCCACTACTATTAATGCTTCCAAATTCAAATAACCAAAAAACAAATTCAGACAAATTAAACAAAATAAAAAATATTAAAATTTCTAGGAACCACGCAAATCCAAATTAAAAGGGAATCTAAATTGACTTATTTATGGACATGTTTATAAGCAGACATACATAGGAGCGAATTAGCCATATATTGAGATAAATATAAGAACATATTGAGCTAATAACACAATTCTTAATCAATCATCGCAAGCCGGTATATGACATTATTTTTTCCGACAAAATCCAGGCTACGGGATTAAGAGATATTAGCTACTAAACAATGCGTTAATAATTGAACATTTGCAGCTTTAACTCAATCGGCAGCCGTTAACTAATATTGTTAGCTCCATCCAGACCACGAAATTAAAAAATGTAACGATTTTCTTAATATTCATGACGAGTGTGCATTAGATAACCGGGTTGAAATAATTGCCTTAAGTTAAAATATACACCTATTGTTTTTTTTTTCTATTTTAGGCTATCAAAATTATCTTCGCAAAAAATTCATCCACTTTTCGGTTTAGCGGATACAACCAACTTCCAACTGCTTTGTAACTGCTGTAATGTTAACTGCTAAACTACTAAAGTAAAAGTCGTGTTTATTCCAAAGGCAGGGAAGAAAGATTCCCAATTGCCTAAATCATATAGACCGATTAGCCTTAGCTCCTTCTTCCTTAAAACGATGGAGAAGATAATTGACCAGCATATAAGGGAGGTGAATCTCAAGGAACTACCCCTAAACAAATACCAATACGCGTATCAAGTTGGTAAATCAACTGAGACCGCCATTCACTGCCTTACAATAACCATTGAAAAGGCCATTGGCGCTCAACAAATAGCACTAGGTGCCTTCTTAGACATCTCGGGAGCTTTCGACAACACGTCATATGAGGCTATACGTGCCTCTCTTGTACGAAAGAATGTCCCTACACCTATCACTAGGTGGATTCTGGAAATGCTTAAGTCCAGAATCATAATTGTAGACCTTGGAAGAACTATGACCTCAATCACAGCCACAAGGGGTGCCCTCAAGGGGCAGTACTCTCTCCTCTCCTGTGGACTCTGGTCATCGACGAGCTACTATACGAGCTCAACAACTTAGGGTTTCCCACTCAAGGCTACGCTGATGATCTAGTCATCTATATAGTGGGCTGGCATGAGCAAACCATTTCGGACCGCATGCAGCAAGCCCTTGATATAGCCAACAGATGGTGTCAGGACAAAGGACTGTCCATAAACCCATCAAAAACAGTTTTAGTCCCATTTACTAGGAAAAGGTCTCTCTCCTTAAAAAGACCATCCCTAAATGGGTCCATTATCGACTTTTCGGTTGAGGCCAACGACCTAGGAGTCACACTTGACTCCAAACTCAACTGGAATGCCCACCTAGAAAAGACTATAAACAAAGCCACTCGAGCACACTTTGCTTGCAACAGGCTTTACGGTAGAACATGGGGCCTAAGTCCCAAAATGATCTACTGGTCTTTTAACACTGTGGTAAAACGGATCTTAACCTATGCATCTCTTGCTTGGTGGACGAAATCTACCCAGAGGACAGCTGCGGCTGCACTTACCAAATTACAACGACTGGTCTGCATAGGCATCACTGGAGCCATCCGGACATGCCCCACTGCAGCACTAGGAGTCATAACTGGCATACCCCTTTTACCAATTACATTGAAAAAGGAGGCCTGCCTGGGGGCACTTCGCCTTCAAAACATCAGCAATATAAAAAGCGGGTGGGGGTGGTAAGGGTGCATCAGACCAAGGCAAGATCAGCAGAGTTTTTGCTGATGTATATTCCTTGGCTTTCTGGTGCATCAAGTCGACTCGTAGGTGAATATCAATTTGATAGACACCACCCTCTCCTCGGAGAGGGTCCTCCGCGTGGTACGTCCTGGAAACGTACCAAGGTACGGCTAATACGAGCGGCAGTATCCCGTGAATCCTCTATCCACATTCCTATGACTCCACTTCCCTACCGAGACCTGGGAAAGTCTTTAAACGGCCTCCCCTCAAGTCAGGCGTGTAACGCGACCCGTGCTCTCTGACTTTCGGTTCGCAGCTGAGGGGTTAATCCAGCTGTGTTCGAACGGAGCCTTCCCAGGGCCGGGCAACCCTGGGTCGGAACTAGCCTTGCCGTGGCTTAGGGGCGAAGCCACGGTGGACCACCTTCAAAGCCCCAAACCCCTCGGGCCCGCCGCGCTCGCCTCGTCGAGCAACGCGGGCGTTTATGAAAATGAATACAACCAAACAATCCTCTTCGGACCTCGTGGGGGAGGTAAAACCCCAAAATAACGACGAATTAGACGAAGACGAGTTGCTGCGCTCGGACGACGAGACGCTAACTCCGTCGAGTTCGGTGGGGAATGCAAAGTCGAGCACTCCCCAAACGCAACAACAACAGAAAACAAACATCACCAAGGCGAGCCACGCCAAGGTGAAGGGTAACGACCAGCCAAAGTCGTTTTCCCACCAACAAAAGAAAGCGCAGGCCAGCAAGGCCCGCTTCATTCTGGCAAAGATAGCCAAGAACGAGGCAGAGGGCAAAGCGGACCAGCGCGATTTGAAAGACAAAGCTCGATTCAAGGCAGTGGTCGATGATTTCGAGCGATATGAAAAGGAGCACCCGGAGGCGTTCATACAGCCCCAATCGAAGCGCAATCGCTCACAGGAAGTGAGTGAGAGCGCTCCGAAAAGGGCAAAGGACGCCAAGGGAGCCCCTAGAGCGACGTCCTTCGTCAAGCCGGCGAAGAAATTTAGCGAGGTGGCTAGAGACAGCCTGGCCATGGCACTGGTGGACGAGCTCAACGACGATGGGCGACTGCTGTCGGAGAAATGGGATGAGGTGGAGACCAGACTGTCTGAGATGGTATCAGACAAAATACTAGCTGAGCCAGCTGGTCCGACACCATCCTTTGACTCCTCGGACATGGTTCGAGGGCACCGGGTGATCAGGTGCGACGATGAGTCTTCAAAGGACTTCCTGGCGGAGATTAGCGGCGCCTGGAAGGGGCTTAGCCTAAAGCTCGTCCCCGCCACGGATATCCCGAGAAGGCCCAGAGCTCGTATCTGGTTGCCAAAGGGGCTCACGAACCATGATAGGGTGCTCAAAACTCTGAGGGCTCTAAACCAAGATGTCGACATGGCAGACTGGGCCATCCTGAAGGCAGAGCGGGAGATGAGGACAAGCCAGCCGTACTTGTTCCTCATCAACAAGCAATGCCTTCCACAGCTGGAGAAGACCGACTACAAGGTACGGTACGGAGTCAGGAAAGCAAAGATAAAGGTCTTCCTAACCGAGCCAGATGACAACCTGGAAGACGACGTCGACGACACCAAGCAGATGCTCGATGACTTGGTGATCGACGATGATAGCCCCAACACCACACCGCAATAATGCCGAAGGTCGTGCAGATAAACCTGAAGCGTAGCTCTCACGCTTCAGCGAATCTCGCAGTCCTCCTCCGAGAGGAGGACATCGACATCGGCCTACTACAAGAGCCATTTACCAGGGACAGCCAAATCTCTGGTGTGGCCATTAAAGGATATACAACATTATACACAAACTCGACAGGTAGGCCGAGGGCGGGTATAATCATTAAAAACAAACTTAACGCTCTTCTACATCCTAATCTTAGCAACTCAGACCTAGCAGTGGCCAGGCTGGTAGCAGCGGATGGGACAGCCTTACTAATAGCCTCCGGGTACATGGCCCACGACGAACCAGCACCACCTGAAGCGTTCATCAGGGCGATGCAATTCGCCGAGGAGACTAAGACGACGCTTATCCTCGGGTGCGACGCCAACGCCAGGCACACACTGTGGGGAAGCAAGGAAACAAACGAGAGGGGTGAGTCTCTTTTCGAACATATTATTTGCCGTGACGTCACTATATGTAACAGAGGGGAAACGCCCACCTTCATTTTTCCGAGTACGGAGGAATTCCAAGGTTGGGAAGAGGTCCTAGACATAACGCTCCAAATGGAGTATAGCAACCACAAGGTAGGAAAATGGAGGGTTTCGCCAAAAAACTCTTTTTCAGACCATAGGTACATACTTTTTGAGATTTCGATGCCGACAAGCGAGACAGCACCGAAGCGCAATCCCCGTAACACAGACTGGAACAAATACGAAAAGGTTGTACAGTCAAAGGTAATGAACAGGAGGGTCAAGGTACGTTCCACCCCGGAAGGAATAGACAAAGAAGTTGAGGACTTCACAAATATTCTGAACAACGCGTACGAAGAGTCATGCAGACTAACGTACTCTAAGAAGACATACCCACAATGGTGGAACAAAGAGCTAAGCGAGCTAAGAAAAAAGGCTAGGAAGGCCTTCAATACAAGTTACGGAACCAAGAACTGGCAGCCGTATAAGGAAATACACAAGGAATACAAAAAAGCGATATACGCAGCCAAGAAAGACTCCTGGAGCAGGTACTGCGAATCGCTAGAAGGAATCAAGGACACGGCTAGGTTGGGTAAAATACTAGCCAAGGAGCACACGAGCCCCACCCTTATAAATAGGCCTGACGGTACAGGAAGTACGTCAGCAGAAGAGACACTGGAGATCCTGCTGGACATACATTTCCCAGGTAGCCAGATAGAAGAAACAAGAACAGTGGAAAGCCAGATGGTGGAACACCAGCTAAGAGTCGACGAGATCGTCACCATGGAAAGAATCCAATGGGCGATAGACTCTTTCGACAACTGCTAAACTACTAAAGTAAAAGTCGTGTTTATTCCAAAGGCAGGGGAGAAAGATTCCCAATTGCCTAAATCATATAGACCGATTAGCCTTAGCTCCTTCTTCCTTAAAACGATGGAGAAGATAATTGACCAGCATATAAGGGAGGTGACTCTCAAGGACCTACCCCTAAACAAATACCAATACGCGTATCAAGTTGGTAAATCAACTGAGACCGCCATTCACTGCCTTACAATAACCATTGAAAAGGCCATTGGCGCTCAACAAATAGCACTAGGTGCCTTCTTAGACATCTCGGGAGCTTTCGACAACACGTCATATGAGGCTATACGTGCCTCTCTTGTACGAAAGAATGTCCCTACACCTATCACTAGGTGGATTCTGGAAATGCTTAAGTCCAGAATCATAATTGTAGACCTTGGAAGAACTATGACCTCAATCACAGCCACAAGGGGGTGCCCTCAAGGGGCAGTACTCTCTCCTCTCCTGTGGACTCTGGTCATCGACGAGCTACTATACGAGCTCAACAACTTAGGGTTTCCCACTCAAGGCTACGCTGATGATCTAGTCATCTATATAGTGGGCTGGCATGAGCAAACCATTTCGGACCGCATGCAGCAAGCCCTTGATATAGCCAACAGATGGTGTCAGGACAAAGGACTGTCCATAAACCCATCAAAAACAGTTTTAGTCCCATTTACTAGGAAAAGGTCTCTCTCCTTAAAAAGACCATCCCTAAATGGGTCCATTATCGACTTTTCGGTTGAGGCCAACGACCTAGGAGTCACACTTGACTCCAAACTCAACTGGAATGCCCACCTAGAAAAGACTATAAACAAAGCCACTCGAGCACACTTTGCTTGCAACAGGCTTTACGGTAGAACATGGGGCCTAAGTCCCAAAATGATCTACTGGTCTTTTAACACTGTGGTAAAACGGATCTTAACCTATGCATCTCTTGCTTGGTGGACGAAATCTACCCAGAGGACAGCTGCGGCTGCACTTACCAAATTACAACGACTGGTCTGCATAGGCATCACTGGAGCCATCCGGACATGCCCCACTGCAGCACTAGGAGTCATAACTGGCATACCCCTTTTACCAATTACATTGAAAAAGGAGGCCTGCCTGGGGGCACTTCGCCTTCAAAACATCAGCAATATAAAAAGCGGGTGGGGGTGGTAAGGGTGCATCAGACCAAGGCAAGATCAGCAGAGTTTTTGCTGATGTATATTCCTTGGCTTTCTGGTGCATCAAGTCGACTCGTAGGTGAATATCAATTTGATAGACACCACCCTCTCCTCGGAGAGGGTCCTCCGCGTGGTACGTCCTGGAAACGTACCAAGGTACGGCTAATACGAGCGGCAGTATCCCGTGAATCCTCTATCCACATTCCTATGACTCCACTTCCCTACCGAGACCTGGGAAAGTCTTTAAACGGCCTCCCCTCAAGTCAGGCGTGTAACGCGACCCGTGCTCTCTGACTTTCGGTTCGCAGCTGAGGGGTTAATCCAGCTGTGTTCGAACGGAGCCTTCCCAGGGCCGGGCAACCCTGGGTCGGAACTAGCCTTGCCGTGGCTTAGGGGCGAAGCCACGGTGGACCACCTTCAAAGCCCCAAACCCCTCGGGCCCGCCGCGCTCGCCTCGTCGAGCAACGCGGGCGTTTATGAAAATGAATACAACCAAACAATCCTCTTCGGACCTCGTGGGGAGGTAAAACCCCAAAATAACGACGAATTAGACGAAGACGAGTTGCTGCGCTCGGACGACGAGACGCTAACTCCGTCGAGTTCGGTGGGGAATGCAAAGTCGAGCACTCCCCAAACGCAACAACAACAGAAAACAAACATCACCAAGGCGAGCCACGCCAAGGTGAAGGGTAACGACCAGCCAAAGTCGTTTTCCCACCAACAAAAGAAAGCGCAGGCCAGCAAGGCCGGCTTCATTCTGGCAAAGATAGCCAAGAACGAGGCAGAGGGCAAAGCGGACCAGCGCGATTTGAAAGACAAAGCTCGATTCAAGGCAGTGGTCGATGATTTCGAGCGATATGAAAAGGAGCACCCGGAGGCGTTCATACAGCCCCAATCGAAGCGCAATCGCTCACAGGAAGTGAGTGAGAGCGCTCCGAAAAGGGCAAAGGACGCCAAGGGAGCCCCTAGAGCGACGTCCTTCGTCAAGCCGGCGAAGAAATTTAGCGAGGTGGCTAGAGACAGCCTGGCCATGGCACTGGTGGACGAGCTCAACGACGATGGGCGACTGCTGTCGGAGAAATGGGATGAGGTGGAGACCAGACTGTCTGAGATGGTATCAGACAAAATACTAGCTGAGCCAGCTGGTCCGACACCATCCTTTGACTCCTCGGACATGGTTCGAGGGCACCGGGTGATCAGGTGCGACGATGAGTCTTCAAAGGACTTCCTGGCGGAGATTAGCGGCGCCTGGAAGGGGCTTAGCCTAAAGCTCGTCCCCGCCACGGATATCCCGAGAAGGCCCAGAGCTCGTATCTGGTTGCCAAAGGGGCTCACGAACCATGATAGGGTGCTCAAAACTCTGAGGGCTCTAAACCAAGATGTCGACATGGCAGACTGGGCCATCCTGAAGGCAGAGCGGGAGATGAGGACAAGCCAGCCGTACTTGTTCCTCATCAACAAGCAATGCCTTCCACAGCTGGAGAAGACCGACTACAAGGTACGGTACGGAGTCAGGAAAGCAAAGATAAAGGTCTTCCTAACCGAGCCAGATGACAACCTGGAAGACGACGTCGACGACACCAAGCAGATGCTCGATGACTTGGTGATCGACGATGATAGCCCCAACACCACACCGCAATAATGCCGAAGGTCGTGCAGATAAACCTGAAGCGTAGCTCTCACCCTTCAGCGAATCTCGCAGTCCTCCTCCGAGAGGAGGACATCGACATCGGCCTACTACAAGAGCCATTTACCAGGGACAGCCAAATCTCTGGTGTGGCCATTAAAGGATATACAACATTATACACAAACTCGACAGGTAGGCCGAGGGCGGGTATAATCATTAAAAACAAACTTAACGCTCTTCTACATCCTAATCTTAGCAACTCAGACCTAGCAGTGGCCAGGCTGGTAGCAGCGGATGGGACAGCCTTACTAATAGCCTCCGGGTACATGGCCCACGACGAACCAGCACCACCTGAAGCGTTCATCAGGGCGATGCAATTCGCCGAGGAGACTAAGACGACGCTTATCCTCGGGTGCGACGCCAACGCCAGGCACACACTGTGGGGAAGCAAACGAACGAGAGGGGTGAGTCTCTTTTCGAACATATTATTTGCCGTGACGTCACTATATGTAACAGAGGGGAAACGCCCACCTTCATTTTTCCGAGTACGGAGGAATTCCAAGGTTGGGAAGAGGTCCTAGACATAACGCTCCAAATGGAGTATAGCAACCACAAGGTAGGAAAATGGAGGGTTTCGCCAAAAAACTCTTTTTCAGACCATAGGTACATACTTTTTGAGATTTCGATGCCGACAAGCGAGACAGCACCGAAGCGCAATCCCCGTAACACAGACTGGAACAAATACGAAAAGGTTGTACAGTCAAAGGTAATGAACAGGAGGGTCAAGGTACGTTCCACCCCGGAAGGAATAGACAAAGAAGTTGAGGACTTCACAAATATTCTGAACAACGCGTACGAAGAGTCATGCAGACTAACGTACTCTAAGAAGACATACCCACAATGGTGGAACAAGGAGCTAAGCGAGCTAAGAAAAAAAGGCTAGGAAGGCCTTCAATACAAGTTACGGAACCAAGAACTGGCAGCCGTATAAGGAAATACACAAGGAATACAAAAAAGCGATATACGCAGCCAAGAAAGACTCCTGGAGCAGGTACTGCGAATCGCTAGAAGGAATCAAGGACACGGCTAGGTTGGGTAAAATACTAGCCAAGGAGCACACGAGCCCCACCCTTATAAATAGGCCTGACGGTACAGGAAGTACGTCAGCAGAAGAGACACTGGAGATCCTGCTGGACATACATTTCCCAGGTAGCCAGATAGAAGAAACAAGAACAGTGGAAAGCCAGATGGTGGAACACCAGCTAAGAGTCGACGAGATCGTCACCATGGAAAGAATCCAATGGGCGATAGACTCTTTCGACAAGTACAAAAGTCCGGGACCGGACGGAATCATACCAGCAATGCTGCAGACAACAAAAGCATGCACTGGCAAATGGCTGCAAGCAATTTTCCAAGCATGCATTAAAACAGCACACATACCACTTCCATGGAAGGAAGCAAGAGTTGTCTTCATACCAAAACCAGGAAGAAGAGGACACATCCAAGCCAAGGAGAAAAGCCTTTCCGAAGCACAGCATGCATATAGGAAAGGAAGATCCACGGAGACAGCACTACACGAAGTAGTGGGATACATAGAAAAGGCACTGACATACAAAAATTACACATTGGCAACCTTCTTAGACATAGAAGGCGCCTTCAACAACGTAAACGCAGATTCCATCCTGAGCTCCCTCAACAGGATTGGAGTTGAAGAAGGCATCAGAAAATGGATCGGCGCAATGCTAACGAGCAGAAGGATAACAGCCGAACCGAGTGGCACTCATCACACGAGATATGTGAGGAGGGGCACACCTCAGGGAGGAGTTCTGTCTCCACTGCTGTGGCTAATTAACATGGACGACATATTGAGAGAACTCAATAGCGAAGGCGTGAAAGTGGTAGCATACGCAGACGACGTAGTTCTACTCACTTCAGGACCATTTCCAGACGTCATAAGCGAACTAATGACAAGGGCGCTGAAAAAACTCAACCAATGGGCAAAAGCCTGTGGGTTGGGCATAAACCCAAGCAAAACGGAACTTATGCTCTTCACAAAGAGGTCAAAGATCCCCAGATTTAGTAAACCGAAGATAGACGGTACAGAGCTAGAGCTATCACAACAAGCCAAGTATCTGGGAGTGATACTGGATACGAAGCTTCTATGGAAACAAAACATCAACGAAAGAGTGAAGAAAGCAAGCATAGCTTTCTATTCCTGTAGGAAGATGTTCGGAAAAAACTGGGGCATAAACCCCAAGACAATACTATGGCTCTACACAGCGGTTGTAAGACCCATACTCACATACGGTGCACTAGTATGGTGGCCTGCACTAACTAGGGCATACAACATCCAGAAACTCACAAGGATACAGAGATCGGCATGCGCTGGTGCCACGGGAGCACTAAGATCGTGCCCCGCAGCAGCGCTGAATGCCATTCTAAACATAATGCCGATAGAACACTTCATCAGGAACACAGCAGCCCAAAGCGCGGTACGACTGAAGGCAAGCCAGAGCTGGAAGAACTACCACACCGGGCACTGCAAGATCCTGAACGAAATAAACAATCGGCTAACAGAAAATACTGATTACATGACAACCGAAATGAGATTCGGCAATGCATACACCACAACATACCCCACAAGGGAAGAGTGGAGAAGAGGGAGTGTAACCGAGCCAGATGAGGTATCACTCTACACCGACGGTTCAAAAATGAGCGGCGGGGTAGGTGCCGGAATCTTTGCCGAAACCTGGGGGATAGAAGAGTTCATCCACCTCCCAGGGTCAGCAACAGTGTTCCAGGCGGAGGTTCTCGGGATATTGAAAGCAGCTGAACTTTCATTGGACCGAGACCTCCGGAATACCAAGGTAAGGATATACTCGGATAGCCAAGCGGCCATCAAATCTCTCGCAACAGCCAAGATCACATCTACATTAGTGGCTAAATGCAAGGAGGCACTAAACAGACTAGCGGAAAACAACAGGGTACAGATAACCTGGGTACCCGCACATAATGACATCCCCGGCAACGAAAAAGCCGATGAACTGGCCAGGAAAGGGTCAGAAGAAATCACACTAACAACAGATATCCAAGTATCTCTGAACACGGTGCAAGCTGAAATTCACGACCACTTCAAATCATTCGCCAGCAAGGAATGGTCGTTGAAAGCTGAGCACAGAAGATCGAAACTATGCTGGCCTGAATTCAACAGGAGAAGGACAGCGGATCTGGTATCCAAAAGTAAATCGGATATTAGGAGGATAACGGCAGCCATCACCGGCCACTGGCCAATAGGCACGCATGCCTGTAAGATGGGCCTACCCTACAACCTACACTGCAGAAGCTGCAACGAACCGGACGAGCAGGAGACACCGGAGCACCTACTGTGTCACTGCCCGGCATTCAACCAGATAAGAGCGCGTCACTTCGGAGCACACCAACTCGGGTCACTAGAGGAAGTGGGAAGGCAGACAGTGAATGCCATCCTAGCGTACCTGAATGACACGGGCTGGTACTGAAGGGAAGCGCGGAATACCACCAAATCGAGGGTGTGGTTCAAAACGGAGCTAAGCTCTAATTGGAGGTTACTTAGCCAAGAGTAACCTCACCACTTGCACCTACCTACCATAAAAAGCGGTGATCTTACCGGGCATCTTAGGGTCCTTGAACCCCTAATAAATGAGCCCATTCTGCGCGTAACTGACGAGCAGAAACCAAAATTCGTTTTCCACAGAAACAGAATGGAAAATAAAATCAATATCTCTGCCCAGTGGATTACAAACGTGGTACACTGACGGGTCGAAACTGGAAAACGGTGACACCGGGGCTGGCATTTTCGGACCAAGGTTCAACAAATCCATAGCCATGGGAAAGTCTCCAACCATTTTCCAAGCAGAGATACACGCCATAGAAATCTGTGCTCGTGAATGCCTTCGCAGGAAAATGCAAGGCGCACGGATTTACATCTTCTCTGACAGTCAGGCAGCGCAAATAGCGCTGAGTTCCTTTACGATCTCATCCGGACTTGTAGAGAACTGTTTCCAGCAGCTAAACGCCCTTGCCTCCAAAAACACCTTAACGGTAGGCTGGGTGCCAGGGCATGAAGGCCATATAGGAAACGAGGTGGCAGACTGCCTAGCTAAACGCGGGGCGATGACACCTTTTATCGGCCCTGAGCCGTTCTGTGGACTATCGAAAGGACACAATAAAGAACTGCTCAGGAAATGGGAAGAAACGGAGATAAATCGTCACTGGACCGACAGTGCAGGGCTGAGACAAGCCAAACAATTTCTCGCCCCCCAGATGACGCGATCAAAACGCATCATTAACCTACCAAAGAGCGAAATTCGCACTCTAACAGGCTACCTAACGGGTCACTGCAACCTTATCAACCTGTATCACCTTAAGAAATTAAATCTTTCAGAAATCGACACCTGCAGATTCTGCGAGATGGAGCAAGAAACATCAGAACATATTCTATGTGAGTGCCCATCGCTAATCAGACGTCGACTTCAACATCTAGGAGGTGAACTTATTCCCCCCTACAGGATTTGGGAACAAATAGACCTTACCAAAGTGCTCTCTTTTATTAAAAGCCTAGGTATAGGGCCTCTTCCCTAATCCTACAGGCCGGCACAAAAGATCTAATATCTGGTCGCAGTGCAACAAGGCCTTTGTAATAATAATAATACTATTAATGTTAACTGCTAACTGTTAACATTAATTCCATTAAGCCATAAGCAATATATTGTAAAATAATAAATTATAGGAACCGGTGATTGTTTATTCAAACAACTCGGGCTCACATGTTTGAGCGCCAAAAATATGAATATAATATATTATAAATACTGTAACATATCACATAGTGCTATGTACATGTATTGGACGACGGATGGAAGGGGGTAACTCCTCTGGGAGGCACGCGAAAGGGTCCGGCTAGGAGCTTGGTCGGTATTTGGGAGTGGGAAACAATTGAATTCCAATTATTCCATTGCCTGTTCCATTCCATTATTGCCTGTTTATTATTATAATTAGGTTGGGATAACAAAAGAATCGCGGTATGACAATAGATGGAATGGGGACTTCTCGATTCCGCTGGCGATCGCTGCAACTTGACGACTCGATGACTTCACCGACGATTGACCCTCCGACATACCAACTCTATGCTCGGACTTGATCCCTCGACGACTACTCAACACTTGACAACTGGACTCTTTATTCTCGATCTCGACTTGCTGCTCCTATTATGTAGCGGATTGCTACTCGGCTTGGGTGGTGGTGGGAGGTATTTGGGACGCACGCGCTATGATCCAGCTGCTCCTTGTCGGCTATATGGGGTGGTGGTCTTGTCCCTATACCTCAGCCTGATCTTCCTCTAAATATTCAAATAATTTCGCGTGCAGCGACAAGAATTGGTTAAGGGCTGAAAGAGTTAACCATAATACAGAAAATCGAACAACAACTACCTTTCCTCATCTTCCTTGCGATCCTCTGATGGTATTGAGGTCGCTAACGCCCGCCCTGCCTTGGCCGCCTTTCTCCAAAATCTGCATTGAGCAATACCTTTGGACGGCCCCTTTTCAGTCCACTAACACATATTCACAAGGGAGTTATCCTAGCCATAGGCAAACGAAAAGATTTCTAGCACATTATAAATTTTATTCTTAAAACACTAAGAGAATTTTCTTACAGCTAACAAATTGATAAATCAGCATGGAAATTAGCAGCAAATACATGCGCCAGTAATCAAAAAGTAAACACATTGAGTAAAAATCGCATGCGAGAAAAAATGTTGGGCCTTAAATAACTATAGGACTCGTATGCGAGTAGAATATAAGAGAAAATAAGAATATAAGATCTCCACTAATTGCGAGTGTGCCGAAGGCACCTAAATGAAACTTAAAAACACTAATATTGAACAAATCAAACAAAAAGAGCGATTGCTGCTCTAGTGGCAAAAACAATATACATATGTGCGAGAGTTAAAGAGAGACGGACAAACAGAAAAAAAAATCAGATTCTAATTCCGACATTCCGCTCTTGGCCTTGGCCTTGAATTCGCACTCCTCCTCTTCCTTTCTTCAGAGGCTCTAAAACTTTGACCTAGTTTCGCTCGCGGCGGACAGTGGGACAAGGAATTGAAAACTCAGACACATTTAATTTCTTTCTTTTTTTCCACCAAATTACACCTCATCTATCATTGCCACGCAATTACGTGATATAATCACTCACCGACGATCCGGAGTTCCACCGACGAAAGCGCTTCCGTTGGAGTCTGCCGCACCTGTGGGAAACTTAAATATTTTCTTTTCTTTGTATTGGTCTTTGACCCACTGTGCCTTATTACTTGATCAAAGGCTTGCGAAAACTGAACAAAAAGAAACAAAAAAGGAAGAAGAAGACGGAGCACATAAGGGACACTAGAAACAAATGATGGAATTTTTCCCTTATCTTTCCCTCTCTCCTTCGCACTGCCACTTCTCACTTAGAAAATAACTTATTTCACTATAAAAAAAACGGCCTACTGTTTTCCGCCGTCCCGCATCACGCTCGCTATGGGTTTTTCCCGCGCCGTCGATCAGCGGATTTTCCTCCGGTCGGATTCACCAAATTACGGCTACAACGCGCGACAAAACTTTTGCTCGTCCGCCGAATAAGAAAACGCAATTGCAACTGCTGGACTTGGTTATTCTCCCCTCTCCTTTTCGTTCCTCCTCTTCCCGTTCCCTTCTTTAAGTGCGCAAAGGGAACATGACGACAAAATGGAACGTGGAGACTTCTACGTCATCGATGGCTCTCGGAGAGTAATTAACAAAATAAACGTTTGCCGAAATGGAAAAGAATTATGTGCTGCCGCGATTTCTAATTGGGAAGTATCTATGCCCGTTGGAGACCCTTTTCTACCTTTCAGAGGCCTAATTTAAAGGTTAACACTAATTAAATAGTTAGATGCAGCTCCTCGCTGCGGGAGTTTTGAGCCGCCGTTTCGTTTTTCCCTGGGCTTAGCGATCCGTCGTTCTCCGAGGAAACATCTCTGCCACCTGGCTCGATGTTAAGCCGTCCGTTCGGCTCGCAATTGCGCTTTATATTTAGCGCCAAACCTAGATAAAAAAATGCACCTTGCACAATCGCAAACTCCACGCTCTTTTTTTTTTATACGGCCTTGCTTACCCTGAGGCTGGATTCAGCGCTGCCTGTAGCTGTATTTCTTTATAAAGTTCTTTCGCCAGTTTTTCCTTATGTGCCTCCTGGTTCCGTTTAACTCTTGGGTGATGAACTAACCTTGCGGACCGCCAAATTGGAAATGAAAGCTGGCGTCGAGTTGATCTAACTAGGAAGCTATCTCTGCTCTCCCCAGCCAAACCTACGGTATTTGCCGAAATCTGACAGAAGCCTATGTTGCCTCTTTCTCTGCTAACGCTCTCCCCCGACTTTCCTTGTCTGCCCCTTGTTTCGACGCGGGAACGACATGTAGATGGCGCCACCGCATTTCTGGCCTGCCTTCCAATTCGTCTTGCCACAAGCGCTACAATTATGCTTTCGACTCGCTGGATTTCTTCGACGCTAGTGACTCTCCCTCATTTGTTATGGTGATGTTACTTCATTAAAATATCGTATACCTATCGCTTAGCAGGCACGCTGACAACTATCGATATGCCCAACTCTACTTTTCATTCGGCCATCCTGATATTCTGAGTCTGACCCAGACGACGCAGCATCGTTTTCCACCACATATTTCCAAAGCTTCATGTTATCAACGCTGGTCGAAGTAAGAGCTGGTCCTTCCTTACATCGTAACGCCCATTTCGTTTCACCTTGGTTACTGTGTATGGACCGATGAACGAACTGGCCAATTTTTCCCAGCCACAAATTGAGTTCGCTTAATAGCAACCAGGTCACCTTCTTTGTAGAGCCTTTCCATGACTCGGTTCTTGTCGTAGTTCTTGCCTCCATTCTCATCTGGTTTCTTTCTTGATCGAAATAATTGGCGATTTCTTCCTCCAGCAACGACAACACATTATGGCTTACTTTGTTGTACATTTGTACTCCAAATAGTAAATGGAACGGGGTCTTCTTCGTCGAGCAGTGGACATGCGAGTTTATGAGCAACAAACTTATACCACTTGGATGGATCTTCAGCGGACAATTTAGCTATCATTGAGATGATGTATCTGTATGCACGTTCAATTTGTCCGTTTCCTCTTGCAACTTCTGTTGTAGTCCACACATGCTCAATTAAATTTTTCGTTATATGCTCTTGGAACTGATTTGACGTAAACGCGACTCCTCTATCGCTTTTGAGACGAACTGGGTGGCCAAAGACAGCTGACCATTCCTTCAACTTCTTCACGACTTCGTCGCTTCCAGTGCTTTTTGTTGGGAATAACCACACAAACTTGGTGAATGCATCCACGGCTGCAAAGATAAACCTATACTGTTTAGAAGTGGCATCCATAGGTCCGAGATGATCAACCTGAATGGTGTGCAGTGGCTTATCTCTCTTGCCAATAAAAAACAGCTGACCTTCTCTCTTTCCAACCTTTTTGTTCATCAGAATACATTTCACGCAGTTGTTGATGATTTGACGTACTTTTTTGCCATAAGAGGAATCCAAAAATGTTTCTGAATGGAATGCATAGTGTTCTGCAGAGCAAAATGGCCAATATCATGTGCTTCCTTTATAATTTCGTTCTCAATTGATTTAGGGACGACTATGACCTCATTACCGTCCATTACTTTGAAAAGTAATCCTTCCTTTAATTGAAAGTCCTTGTAGGTCTGCGACTTGAGAAATTCGAGGACTGCTGAGATATAGTTATCTTTCTGCTGAGCTGCCTTTATCTGAATCGAGATCTCCGACGCTATTACGAAAACATCCATCGGATAGCGACTCAGACTGTCGACATGATAAATTTTATCTCCAGCACGATGCTTAACTTGAAATGTGAAATCTTCAAGATACAGAATCCACTCAGATACTTCTCTTGGTACATCCTTCTTTTTATCCGTCTGAGAAAACGCTGCGCAATTAGTGAGCAACTTGAACTTGACTCCCAGATAATGCCGAAACTTCTTGACATATAAATAGGCAGCTTTTACTTCAAGAATATAACAAAACGCCAGTTTTGAATCTGCTGCTGAAGCTTTCTTGCTCCAATATGCAACTGGATGAAGTTCGCCTTCGAATCTCTGCATTAATATGCCACCAAACCGATTCATAGAAGCATCAGAATGTAGTTCGGTTGGTGCTTCCCTGTTATACAACTGCAGGACAGGTTCGTTCGACAATATATCCTTTAGCTTGTTCATAGCGCTCATTTGCTCGGCTTCGAAAATAAACTCTGTGTCTTTCTTTAACAAATTAGTTAGCGGTCGGGCTATTACTGCATACCCTCGTACAAATTTCCGAAAGAATCCTGTCAATCCTAAGAACGACTAGACATCTTTAATGTTCTTAGGTCGAGCAAACTTCTGAATCGCCTGTGTATTTTCCTTTCCTGGCCAGATTTTGCCGTCCTCCACTTTGTGACCCAAAAAATTGATCCTCTTCTCCAAAAAGGAACATTTTTTCCACTTAATGCGCAGTCCATATTTAGCTGCCTCCTCCAAGACTTTCTTTAGCTTGACTACGCACTTCTCGTTTGTTTGGGCGAATATAATTATATCGTCGACGTAGATCTGCATAACATCTTCTTGTATCAACTTTTGTAAAATGGCATTGACGAAACGGTTAAATACGGTACGTGAGTTGCAAAATCCAAACGGTGCTTTACAGAACTTAAATAAACCCTCTTTGGTGATAAAAGCAGTGTAGCGACGACTAGACTCTTCGATCGGTACATGTAAGAAGCTGTTTTCGAGATCCATGACAGTGAATACTTTCGCCGATTGAAGCTTTTCTAGCACTTCATCAATTTAGGGTACAGGGAACTGTCTCTGAGTACCATTCTGTTAAGCTGACGGAAATCAATACAAATTCTGTTTGTTCCGTCTTTCTTCTTTACTATGACCACTCGACTTGCGAAATTTGACGTTTTTTTTATATTTTATCCGGCACAACAACGAACTTTTGTTCAACCTCAGCTCCATCGACGCACATTTTTACATTTCCTAGGCCTCTCAATATAGTGAAACATTTTTCAAATTTCACGTCGGTCAGTTTCTTAAAAACTGAGTTGCAAACGATTGACACATCCGCTCCAGTGTCCACCAAACAATTAATTTCCAGTCCGTTCACGTTTATCGCTTTATGTCGTTTTGACGACTGAACCACCTGCACAGATCTCGATACTTGTGGACACTATCTTGCAATAAGCCCTACGCCTTCACATTTAAAGCATTTTGTATCTGTCTTGCAATCCTTTCTCAGGTGCTCAGCTGACCCGCAATTAAAGCAACGAGCATTTCGGTGGCTAGTACTGGGTGTGTTTTTCTTGCCACCACTGTACCACTGACTTGACTTGATTGGACATGCACTTGCGTTGGTATATCTCTAATTTCTCTTTAAGCTCCTTAAATTCTTTGCAGCTGTACAGGTTAAATTTGAATTCACTCGGTATATCTAACCCGTCCACAATGTATCCAATAAGGGACTCTTCGTCGATAGTTCCCTATGCTGCTATGATTTTCATAATCAAAATATACTCTTGGAAGCTCTCATCTTTCTTCTTCTTTCGCTCTCCCAGCTTGGCATGTAAATCAGCACTTCTCATTGTATGCCTAAACTCTTTAGTTAATACATTTTCAACTGCTGAAAAGTATTAACAACTTCCGAATCTAAGAACATCTTTGCCACCTTTGTTACCTTTTCACGTGCTTGTCCGTATTTCTGTTGATCGCTCAAGCCATACGGCTCTGCATTTTGTGCAAAGTTATTGAACCACTTTTCCACAGGAATACTCTCTCCATCATAGTCCGGAACCACATTCGCAAAATTTTCAGCTGAAATTGTTGTTTTATTTCGCTCTCTGTCAGTGGCTTCGTCTGCTTGAATTTTCAGCGTTAGTAGCTGAATTATTTGTTGAAGACTAGTCATCTCTTCTTCAGTTTGTATTTCCAGTTCGCTTCTTTTCCGTTGATTTTCTCCTTTTCCAACTTTTCTTCCCTAGCGCGTGTGCGATCTTGTTATGTGCTCTCTCTTGCTCTCGTCTTCGTCGCGCACGCTCATATACTCGCTCTCTTCTGACGACGCTCTGACGTTTTGAATTTTACCACGGATCGCAATAGCTTATGTTTCCAGCTATGTAAAGCTTTAGACCGGGACGAGCCCCCAAACTTAAGGCATTATAGCCTGTTTATTATTATAATTAGTTTGGGTATAGCAAAAGAATGAAGTGGGTGCAGACGCCAACGCACATCACTGCGTGTGGGGGAGCCCCGACTTAGACTTTTTATTACCCACTAACTTATGCATAGCTAACGTAGGAGAAGAGCATACCTTCGTAGGTCCCACCTCCTCAAACGTGCTAGACATAACACTCGTAAGGGGACAATGTACAATGGTATCAGAATGGAGAGTCCTTGAGAGACCATCCTTCTCAGATCATAAGTACATTCAATTCCGCGGCTCGGAGTTGTCCTATCTCGCTCTACGGGGTCACGGGGGGACGCCAAGGTTCCGAAAGGGCAGCTCGCAGGTTCTCGGGGCACACGCCCACGAACTTCTCCCGCGCCGGTGGGCAGCCGATCAGGTCTACTATGAATGAGAGTGGTTTAGAGACCGGTCGGGTCTACTAATTAGTGTGGAGAGTTTCAGAGACCGATCAGGTCTTCTAATGATGAGGATAGGGTAGAGGCCGATCAGGTCTACTAATTGGTGGGAAGAGTTTAGAGGCCGTTCGGGTCTACTATGTGGTGAGAAGAGGTTAGAGGCCGGTCTGATCTACTATATATGAGAAGAGTTTAGAGGCCGTTCTGGTCTACTAATGGGTAAGAAGAGTTTAGAGGCCGGTCTGGTCTACTAATGGGTGAGAAGAGTTTAGAGGCCGGTCTGGTCTGCTAGTTGGTGAGAATGGTTTAGAGGCCGTTCTGGTCTACTAAGTGGTGAGAATGGTTTAGAGGCCGTTCTGGTCTACTAGTTATCGAGAAGAGTTTAGAGGCCGGTCTGGTCTACTAATTAATGAGAAGAGTTTAGAAGCTGTTCTGGTCTACTAATTGGTGAGAATGGTTTAGAGGCCGTTCTGGTCTAATAGTTATCGAGAAGTGTTTAGAGTCCGGTCTGGTCTACTAATTAATGAGAAGAGTTTAGAGGCCGTTCTGGTCTACTAATCGGTGTAAAGAAGCGTCTCTGGCCGGGGTAAACCTCAGCGGCTCCAGAGGTCCTCACAAAATTTATAAATTACTGAGACAGCCAGGACAAAAGGTGCCAAAGTTGTTCAGCTATTTTTAATGGGGGTCGAACTAAGCGGGAGAAAGAGAGAGAGAGAAAAAAGAGAAAACCTCGGAACCGCCTGGAAGGATTTCCGATCGGCGGTCCCTGCGAACCCGGAGGGATTTCCGGTCGGTCCGCCTATGCCCCTGGACCCGGAGTATTTTCCGGACGGTCCACCTATGCGCCACGCCTGGAAGATTTTCCGAACGGCAAGCGCGCCTGGACCCGGAGGAATTTCCGGACGGTCCACCTATGCCCCGCCTGGAAGACTTTCCGAGCGGCAGGGGCCCAGTGACGAGAGAGGGGACATGGGGAACCCGGAGCGGAAGGGGCAAGAGAAGAGGCGAAAGATCTCCACTTTGTATATAATATTTATTGCCCTATTTAATTATGTGGCCCGCGGCCCGAAGGAAATGGCACGGGAGAAGAGCCCTAATCCGGCGGGCGCCTTCACCCGGCAGCGATAAATAATTAATTATTTAAATATATATGGCCGGCGGCCCAAGACAAACGGCGGGGAGGGGGGAGACTAATTAATTTCAGCTCTTCTTATCGAAGCTTGGCCATGGCCTCATTCCGCCGGGAGCTCTGTCGGCTTTGTCGCCGAGCGTAGGTGGCGTCACTTTGCCTCCCTTTCGCTCCCGCAGGCGATCGTGCCGGCAGCACTGTTCTCCCGCTCGGGGTATTTCGGCGCATGTGTCGTCGCTCTGGTCTCGGTTTCCGCACTTCTGGCGCGTGCCGATCGGACCAATGGGGAAGCTGCTTGGCCCGTGACGTAGGTCCAGGTGGCGGCTTGAGCCGGTGCGCGGTCCGGGCGGCTGGGCGCCCCGGATGCAGTGGCGCCGGTCCTGTCGACTGTGTCTGTGGCGAAGGTGCGCTGCTCCGGGCGGCTCGGCGTGTCGCCGTGTCGATCTGACTCAGCTAGTGGTAGTTGGCATTCACATGCCGACTACTAAAGGCCGACCATACGTGGTGAAGAACCACATCCTGCTCGAGGTGCCCCTGCTCTAGACTAAATATGGCGGATCTAGAGAGGACAACTCCAAAAAACCCGTAATCACCGGTGTGTCTTTTAACGGTGGCTTCCGGATACCTGGCACCTCCGGTCGTATAAGCGCCCGATCCGGGGTATGAGGCTCTGCCCCGGGGGATACTTCCTTCCTCACTACTCGTGGGACCAATCTATGGAAACCAAAAACAGTAGCAATACAGAAACAGGGTGCTCTAGCAGCCCCAAATCGATTAATATCGAACCAATCCGGGAGCCCGAAGAAGCCATGGACGTCTGTTCACAAGGCTCTGGCACCGACTACATCACCAAGGAAGAGGAAGAAGCCCTTCTCGCCTCTCCCAAGGTTGATAAACCCAAGCGGATCGCTCTATCGGGCGCCGCAAGAAAAAGGTTGCGCAGACACCTTGCGGACGGCATTCCCATGGAGGAGGCCAAAAGGCTCGCTCAGAAGCCTATGGACCCTCCTAGGGTAGAGCCCAGCAGGAGTGGCGTGACCAAGAAAAGGGTAAGATCGGCTAACACGACCCCAGAGGAGGTGTCGACCAAGAGGACCATGACAAAAACCGCGGCACCCAGTGCCTTGACGAGGGGTGGCCTTGCGACTGCACCGCCTGCCACGGAGGCTCCAGTAGCCTCCACATCCGCAGCCGTAGCTGTGGCTGGGCAGCAGATACAGGAGCAATCACCCCAAGTCGGTGTCATGCCCTCCTACAGGGACGTTGCCAGCTCATCGAAGATGGCATACTCCCTGACGACTACCCCCAACAACTTTTCACGACGGATCAGCTGAACAGCATCCAGTCCCATCCTAACGAGAGTGATGGCCAAGAGACACGGCTCTGTGAAGCCGCTGTTCTCTGGCTGCACGTTTCGACCAGGATGGATGGCAATTACGTGTGGGAACGCTGAGACGGCTGAGTGGCTGAGCACAGAGGTGCCAAAGCTCCGGCTGTGGAAAGACGCCCACCCTTAAGGTAGTCCCCAAGGCAGAGGCACCACGTGCCGCTGTCTATGTCGGCTACTTCCCGCTTCCAAACGCGGAACTAAAGTAACAATATAGGATTACTAAACCGGGGCAGCGAGCCTACATTCATTAATGCCATTAGAGAGGAAGTCCTTGATCTAACTCTCTGTAGTATAAATATGTTGTCCGTTGTCTCAAACTGGCACGTTGCAAGTGAGATCACTATGTCAGATCACCAACACATTAGATTTGACATAGGATGCGCCTTGCAATGTGGCCTAGTCACCTGAAATCCCAGGAAAACCAACTGGGATCACTTTTGTTTTGAACTTAAGCAATCCAGAGACTGCTCGACCCGTCCGATAACATCCATAGACGAGTTAGAGCGTGAAGCTACTGTACTTCTTACAAATATTGAATCAGCATATCACGCCAGCTGCGACCAAAAGGTACGCAAGACCGGAAGGGCTGTTCTCTGGTGGAACAAAAGCCTTGATGATCTCAAAAAGGCTGCGCGTAGGCTCTTCAAGGCAAGGAGTGGGAGGGCCTCATGGGACTCCTACACTTCTGCTTTAACGCTCTACAACAAAGAGCTGAGAAGATCAAAACGGGCTACTTGGCGCCAACACTGCGGGCAGATCTCATCTCTCCCGGAAGCTGTAAGGCTGCAAAAAGCCCTCTCCAAAGACCACTCAAACGGCATATGCACGCTGAAAAAGCCGGATGGAACTTACACAAACAACCCAAAGGAGACGAGCAGCCTACTCCTGGCTACTCACTTTCCTGGGTGCGTGGCTGTGGAGCAACCCATCTCAGAGAGTGAGGTACCAACCTACCTCTCAGGGACTGGAGTGTGCCCACACCTGCGCGTGACTATGGTGGCAGACTCCAATGGGGCTGAGAGAATGGAACCCCCCTATCGCTCAGAACGTGTTGGAAACTTGCCCCATAAACTGTTTCATCAAAATAGCGTACAATGGGCATTACAAAGTTTCAGCCCATACAAATCACCTGGACCAAATGGAATCTATCCATGCCTGCTGCAGCGAGGACTGCACCTAATTGCACTCCCCTTGGTCCATCTATTTCGAGCTAGTCTCCTGCTTGGACACATACCAAGCAACTGGGCTAAAGTAAAAGTCGTGTTTATCCCAAAGGTAGGGAAGAAAGATTCCCAATTGCCTAAATCATATAGACCGATCAGCCTTAGCTCCTTCTTCCTCAAAACTATGGAGAAGATAATCGACCAGCATATCAGGGAGGTGAATCTCAAGCAACTTCCCCTACACAAATACCAATATGCGTATCAGGCTGGTAAATCAACTGAGACAGCCATTCATTACCCAACAACAACCATTGAAAAGGCCATTGGCGTTCAACAGATAGCACTAGGTGCCTTTTTGGACATCTCAGGAGCTTTTGACAACACGTCATACGAGGCTATGCGTGCCTCTCTTATACGAAAGAATGTCTCCAGACCAATTATTAGGTGGCTTCTGGAAATGCTTAAATCCAGAATCATAACTGTAGACCTTGGAGGAACCATGACCTCAATCACAGCCACAAGGGGATGCCCTCAAGGGGGAGTTCAATCGTTCAACTCCCGCATAGAGCGGACGTGGTCTCGCGCGAGCTCCGGATGAAATAGTGGAAACTTAAAGAATATTATACTGGATCAGTCCAAACAGTGCGAAAAGACGCTAACAATTAAAAAACAAAGAAAAATATAATCATAACTAGTGTTATGATTAATACAAGTGCTTATTTAATTTAAACAAATAAGTGCCACACATAACAAGCTCAAAAAATGAGCAGCGATCAAAAGAATGAGCGTAGAAGCTTCGTCAACCCAAGAAATGCTTGCTACTCTTATTTCTCAACTCGCGATATAGATCAAAATCAGAAATCGACAAAGAGCAACTCGACTCTACTGACCGTCGACAGCAAGAGAGCCAGCTCTTGCTCACCCTCTCTGCTCACCCCAACTCCCGCATCTTGGAGTTACCAATGCCAAACCCCACCACCGCCGGCTTCGCTGAATGACGCTCCAACAACAAGCAGTGCTACAATTACTGCAGTCGCAGCAAAATCACCACCAATAACTAAACCAACTACCAATATTGCGAGTTCGGTCCCAACGGCTGCAGAACAAAATAAAATGCCAACAAAAACAGTTAGCTCCGATAAGCAACAAGCGGTCCCGGCTATACAGACCGGTATGGACCGCTACATCCAGATTAAGCGCAAGCTTAGTCCACTCAACACGGTTGGTAACAAACCAAAGATCAACCGAACCAACAAAAGCACCGACCAAACGAGGAGCTCCAATGAAAACCGCTTCTCCATCTTAGGAGAGGCGGACAACAACCAACCAGAGTTGGGGCAGGAGACCCAAAGGAAACCTAAGCCCCCACCTATTTGCATAAGAGAAAAAAGTTCAAGCGCCCTGGTCAACAAAATTGTTGCGCTGGTCGGGGACGAGAATTTCCATGTTGTTCCGCTTATTAAAGGGAACATACACGAAACAAAGGTTCAAACGAAGTCCGAAGAACACTTCCGAGCTGTGTCTAAGTACCTGGAAGACACAAAAAAGAACTTTTACACCTATCAACTAAAAAGCAGCAAGGGACTGCAAGTTGTCCTAAAAGGTATAGAACCTGACGTCACCCCCTCTGAAATTCAAGAAGCCCTTAAGGCCAGGGGCTTCTGTGCCAAAAATGTTTGCAATATTGTTAACAGAAACAAAGAACCACAACCACTTTTCAAGGTCGAGCTTGAACCAGATAGCAAAGCCTTAAAGAAAAACGAAGTGCACCCGATCTACAAGCTGCAGCTCTTACTGCATCGAAGAATCACCGTGGAAGAACCCCACAAACGCAACGGCCCTGTTCAATGCACAAACTGCCAAGAGTATGGACACACCAAGACATACTGCACACTTCGGACGGTCTGCGTAGTCTGCGGAGACTTCCACAACTCCGTAAACTGCCCCGCAAACAAAGAAGACCCCCAAATGAAAAAATGTGGCAACTGTGGAGGAAACCATACGGCAAACTACAGAGGCTGTGCGGTCTACAAGGAACTGAAGAGTCGCATGCGACGAGCGACAGCTACGCACCAACAACATACACAAAATATGTACTACAACTCAAAAAGTACGCCAGACGTATTTTTCGCCAAGGCAGCCAGATCATCATTTGGGCAGCTAAATACAACCAAGGGAATCTCCTACGCCGAAGCACTAAGAACAGGCATGGAAAATCCACCCCAGCCTCACTCAGAAAATGCTCAGCAGGTTCCAGGGCAGCCGCAAAGCAAATTGGAATCTATGATGTTCGCCATGCAACAAAGTGTGATGGAACTTATGTCATTCATGAAAACAACCATGCAAACCCTTGTTCAGAACCAGAACATGGTAATTCAGTTGCTTGTAGCACAACAGTCCAAAAAATAAATGACTAACCTACGTATATCCATGTGGAATGCCAACGGCATTTCACGGCATAAACTTGAAATAACTCAATTCCTAAACGTAAATCACATCGACGCCATGCTGCTGGTTGAAACGCACCTCACAGGGAGATATAACTTCCACATAAGAGGTTATACCTTTTACCGCACAGATCATCCGGATGGCAAGGCACACGGCGGAACGGGCATCTTAATCAGAGAACGCATCAAACACCACTTTCATCAAAGGTTTGCAACAAATTACCTGCAAGCCACGTCCATAAAAGTGAACTCAGGAAACGGAAACCTTTGCATTGCCGCTGTCTACTGCCCACCTCGATTTAATATCTCTGAAGGTCAATTCATGGACTTCTACAACACTCTGGGGGATCGTTTCATAGCCGCAGGAGAACACAACGCCAAACACACGCACTGGGGATCACGCCTCGTGACTCCCAAGGGAAGGCAACTGTATAATGCACTTATAAAGGTGAGCAATAAACTGGACTACGTTTTTCCTGGTAGCCCCACATATTGGCCTGCAGACCCAAAAAAGATCCCAGATCTAATTGATTTCGCGGTGACAAAAAACATCCCACGCAATCTAATAAGCGCCATAGCACTACCGGATCTCTCATCTGACCACTCGCCTTTGTTGATAAGCCTTCTTCAAAGCCCAGAAATTGCGGACCACCCCTACAGGCTGACGTCGCACAACACTAACTGGATGAAATACAAAAAGTATGTGAGCTCTCACATTGAGCTAACTCCTCAACTAAATATCGACGCGGACATCGACTGCTCTACAGCCGCCCTGGAAGAGGTACTCGTCACAGCAGCCAGGATCTCAACCCCTATACGGAAAGATGGGGAATTTAAGAAGTTCAAAACCAACCGGCAAATTGAACAGCTGGTTCAGGAAAAGAGGCGTCTGCGACGAGCGTGGCAAACCAGCAGATCGCCATGCTCAAAGCAACGTCTTACTGAAGCCACCCGCAATCTTAACCGGGCCCTGAAGCAAGAAGCTGAAAATGAACAACTTAAATATATTGGAAAACTCTCGCCAACTAGTACAAAGCATCCCTTGTGGAGGGCTCACCCAAATCTAAGCTCTCCAATTCAAACCGTCACCCCTATAAGGAATTCCTCAGGGTGCTGGGCCCGCAGCGACAAAGATAGAGCCGAATCATTTGCCTTACATCTCAGAGGCGTCTTCCAGCCGAACCCCGCAGCTAATGATTATGTTCCCCCGCAAATCCACCTCGAAACTGAATCCACGCCAACTACATTTCAGCCGAACGAGATCACAAAAGTCATCAGGGAGCTAAAACCAAAAAAGGCTCCAGGCGGCGACCTAATAACTACAAAAATGATAATGGAACTTCCGTACTGTGCTATTGAGGTCATCTGTAAACTCTTCAATGGAATCATAAGTCTCGGCTACTATCCAAGGAAATGGAAAAAATCAATTATTATAATGATACCGAAGCCCGGAAAAGATCACACGATTCCGTCATCTTACAGACCAATAAGTTTATTATCATGCTTGTCCAAATTATTCGAAAAATGCCTTCTAACGCGCATAATACCATATATGGGAGCCCACAACATTATCCCAGCCCATCAATTTGGCTTCAGAGAAAAACACGGAACTATAGAGCAAGTAAACAGAATAACATCAGAAATTCGCACAGCCTTCGAACATAGGGAATATTGCAGCGCGATATTCCTCGACGTATCTCAAGCATTCGACCGCGTCTGGCTCAAAGGTCTCATGCATAAAATTAAAACACACTTGCCCGGGTACACTCATAAACTCCTTGAATCCTACCTCTACAATAGAGTCTTCGCAGTAAGATGTAACACAACAATTTCCGACAGCTACACTATCGAAGCTGGGGTCCCACAAGGTAGCGCACTTGGGCCAACTTTATTCGTCCTCTACACAGCAAATATTCCCACGAGTGACCGACTAACAACATCCACCTTCGCCGACGACACTGCGATCCTTAGCCGCTCCAGATGCCCAGTCCGTGCAACAACCCAACTCGCCAACCACCTCGTGGTAGTCGAGAAGTGGCTATCTGACTGGCGTATTAAAATAAACGAACAAAAGTGTAAACACATAACGTTTACCCTTAACAGACAAACTTGCCCTCCGATCTGTATGAATAGGACGCAGATCCCCCAAGTTAATGAAGTAACATATCTCGGCATCCACCTCGACAGACGTCTAACATGGCGTAGACATATCGAATGCAAGAAACTGCACCTAAAACTGAAAGCCAGCAGCCTCCACTGGATTATAAACTCACGATCGCTCCTGTGTCTGGACTACAAGGTCCTACTCTACAACTCCACTCTTAAGCCAATCTGGACGTATGGCTCCCAGCTGTGGGGGAACGCGAGCAGAACCAACATAGACATCATACAGCGAGCCCAATCAAAGATCCTGCGAACTATCACTGGGGCACCATGGTATATTCGTAACCAAAACATCCACAAGGACCTCGGCATTCTCGCAGTAAAAGATGAAATAGACAGGCAAAAAGCGTCCTACAATGAAAAACTCTCTGTCCACCCAAATCCTCTAGCAAGGGTCTTGACTCGGGTCTCCAGCCGAACCCGCCTGAAACGTACAGACCTTCCAACCCAGCCATAACTTGTCAGGGCCACTGTCTCAGTCTTCATGACTCCTAGTTAGGTTATAGTATAAGATTTGATACACTTATTGTTAGAATTATGAATGAGAAGATTCAATAAATAAAAGCAAAGCTTAAAGAAAAAAAAAAAAAAAAAAAAAAAAGGGGGAGTACTCTCTCCCCTCCTGTGGACTCTGGTCATCGACGAGCTACTTTATGAGCTCAACAATTTAGGTTTCCCCACTCAAGGCTACGCTGATGATCTAGGCATCTATATAGTGGGCTGGCATGAGCAAACCATTTCGGACCGCATGCAGCAAGCCCTTGATATAGCCAACAGATGGTGTCAGGACAAAGGACCGTCCATAAACCCATCAAAAACAGTTTTAGTCCCATTTACTAGGAAAAGGTCTCTCTCCTTAAAAAGACCATCCCTAAATGGGTCCATCATCGACTTTTCGGTTGAGGCCAACTACCTAGGAGTCACACTTGACTCCAAACTCAACTGGAATGCCCACCTAGAAAAGACTATAAACAAAGCCACTCGAGCACACTTTGCTTGCAACAGGCTTTACGGTAGAACATGGGGCCAAAGTCCAAAAATGATCTACTGGTCTTTTAACACTGTGGTAAAACCGATCATAACCTATGCATCTCTTGCTTGGTGGACGAAATCTACCCAGAGGACAGCTGCGGCTGCGCTTACCAAATTACAACGACTGGTATGCATAGGCATTATTGGAGCCATCCGGACATGTCCTACTGCAGCACTGGGAGTCATAACTCCTATACCAATTACACTGAAAAAGGAGGCCTGGGGGCACTTCGCCTTCAAAACATAACCAATGTAAAAAGTGGTGATCTTACCGGGCATCTTAGGGTCCTTGAACCCCTAATAAATGAGCCCATCCTGCGCATAACTGACGAGCAGAAACCAAAACTTATTTTCCACAGAAACTTCTCTGTAGTATTGTACACTAGGAATGAATGGAAAACAAAATCAATATCTCTGCCCAGTGGATCACAAACGTGGTACACTGACGGGTCGAAACTGGAAAACGGTGATACCGGGGCTGGCATTTTCGGACCAAGGTTCAACAAATCCATAGCCATGGGAAAGTCTCCAACCATTTTCCAAGCAGAGATACACGCCATAGAAATCTGTGCTCGTGAATGCCTTCGCAGGAAAATGCAAGGCGCACGGATTTACATCTTCTCTGACAGTCAGGCAGCGCTCATAGCGCTGAGTTCCTTTACGATCTCATCCGGACTTGTAGAGAACTGTTTCCAACAGCTGAATGCCCTTGCCTCCAAAAACACCCTAACTGTGGGCTGGGTGCCAGGTCATGAAGGCCATATAGGAAACGAGGTGGCAGACTCCCTAGCTAAACGCGGGGCGATGACACCTTTTATCGGCCCTGAGCCGTTCTGTGGACTATCGAAAGGACACAATAGAGAACTGCTGAGGAAATGGGAGGAAACGGAGATAAATCGTCACTGGACCGACAGTGCAGGGTTGAGACAAAGCAAACAATTTCTCGTCCCCCAGATGACGCGATCAAAACGCATCATCAACCTACCAAAGAGCGAAATTCGCACTCTAACAGGCTACCTAACGGGTCACTGCAACCTTAGGTATCACCTTAAGAAATTAAAACTTTCAGAAATCGACACCTGCAGATTCTGCGAGATGGAGCAAGAAACAACAGAACATATTCTATGTGAGTGCCCATCGCTAATCAGACGTCGACTTCAACATCTAGGAGGTGAACTTATTCCCCCCTACAGGATTTGGGAACAAATAGACCTTACCAAAGAGCTCTCTTTTATTAAAAGCCTAGGTATAGGGCCTCTACCCTATTCCTACAGGCCGGCACAAAAGATCTAACATCTGGTCGCAGTGCAACAAGGCCCTTGTAATAATAATAATAATAATGTGGGACGACTGCTGTCATCCAACCAGCACGCTTACACGAAAGGGAAATCAGTGGAGACGGCACTACACTCGTTAGTAGCCACCATTGAGAGAGCCCTGCTTAACAATGAATTTGCTCTAGGAGTGTTTGTGGATATATCCGGAGCATTTAACAACGTGACCACAGACGCTATAATGGACCGCCTAGAAGCGGCCAACACGCCCCCCGCCATCAGCTTGTGGATAAGAAATCTACTAAGCTGTAGGCGGGTACAATCCGATTGGGGCACCGCCTCCACGGTGAAAGAAGCACACAGGGGAACGCCGCAAGGCGGTGTCCTGTCGCCTCTCCTGTGGAATCTGGTGGTAGACGACCTGATCAAGAGATTCGAGAGGAAGGCCCCAAAGATAACAGCCTATGCTGACGACATAAGCATAATTATCACGGGAGTCTGCCCATCGACCCTCAGCTCGATTATGGAATCAAGACTCAGGGAGATATATGAGTGGGCGAAGAAGGTAGGACTCAGTATCAACGCGGACAAGACGGACCTCATTCTCTTTACCAAGAGATACAAGGTGACGCTATGGGTCCCCCCGAAAATTAACTGAACCAGGCTAACTCTGAAGACACAAGTCAAGTACCTCGGAATTGTATTAGACAGCAAGCTGGCATGGAAGCCCAATGTATTAGAGGGGATAAAGAAGGCCACCATAGCGCTTTATGCATCCAAGAAGATGCTTAGCAGCACATGGGGCCTCTCACCCGCTCTAATGCACTGGATTTACATCTCGGTGGTGCGTCCAACTCTGATGTATGGAGTCTTAGTGTGGTGGCAGGCCATGGAAAAGAAGACTTATAACAAGCTCATGGAGAGAACTCAGCGGCAGGCACTGCTCTGCATAACAGGGGCGCTGAGGTCAACCCCCACAAAAGCACTCGAAACTATACTTGGAATTGATCCCCTAGACATCCACGCGCAACTGATTGCAGGAAAGGCGGTACAACGCCTAGTTGCATCAGGAAATATGTCCCTACAGGGATTCGGGCATAGTGCCCGGATGTAAAAACAACTACATTCATGGGACCAGACGACTGGAAAACAGGTCAGGACCATGCTCAACACCTCAATATATACACCGACGGCTCCAAGATGGAAGGAGGAGTTGGAGCGGGCATATACTGCACAGACCCTGAAATGAGGCTGTCTTATAAGCTACCAAGTCAATGCAGCATATTCCAGGCGAAAGTATTCGCCATAGGGAAAGCGGCAGAACTTGCGCAGAGCACAGACCGCCCATATGAAGCGGTCAACTTGTTCGTAGACAGTCAAGCGGCGATAAGATCCATGCAATCGTCGGCGGTCAGTTCCAAAAATGTACTGGCAATCAGGGAGGCACTAGATATCCTCAGCACGACTACGTCAGTGCGGATCTACTGGGTTTCCAGCCACCAGGGCATCGATGGCAACGAGACGGCCGACGAACTTGCAAAGGAAGGCGTAGGACTGCCGATTGAAAGAACAGTAAACGTTCCTGTCTCCCTTAGAACGCTCCAAAGAGAGCTAGAGAGCTGCTAACAGCAGGTGGAGGAGAAATTCCACAACCTGCAAAACATCAAAGATCATTTGCAAAGCGCGTAACGCAAAACTCAGTCACTACGTGCTGCATCTTCCAAGGAAAGATTGCAGACTGTTAGTGGGAATTCTCACAGGTCACTGCCTAGCTGCTGCACATGCAGTCAAGCTGGGCATTACCGAAAACACCAAATGCCGGAAATGTGATGAATCCGAGGCAACTGAAACCTTGGAGCATCTCATTTGCAAATGTCCGGCCCTAGCAAGGGCAAGAATAAAATACCTAGGCGCTCCGGTTCTGGCATCGCTAGAAGATGCCTCCAGGAAGAAGCCAGGCGAACTACTTGCCTTCCCGAAAAACACTTCGATCCTTAAAGATTTTGAAAATCGCGTAAATACTCTCTAGGTCCACTCAGAAACTTTCGGACAGCTAAGGGCCATATTGGCCTATGCGTGGGCCCTTGAGGGCCTTTCGACGTAACCTAACCTATAGCAAAAGAATCGCGGTATGACAATAGATGGCTGCATCTTGTCGACTCGACGACTCGACGATTGACGACTTCACCGACGATTGACCCTCCGACACACCAACTCTATGCTCGGACTTGATCCCGCGACGAATACTCAACACTTGACAACGTGACTCTTTATTCTCGATCTCGACTTGCTGCTCCTATTATGCTTTCGACTCGCTGGATTTCTTCGACGCTAGTGACCCTCATTTGTTATGGTGATGTTACTTCATTAAAATATCGTATACCTATCGCTTAGCAGGCACGCTGACAACTATCGATATGCCCAACTCTACTTTTCATAAATATCATAAAAATGCACGAAAAATGAAAAGGTATGGCTTACAATAAATTATAAAAATAATATAAAAACATATTAATAATACAAAATACTTTTCATTTAATTGCTTACAAATTCAATCTGGTGCAATCTAATTCAATCAATTCCATCGGTTCAATTTCAATCGCAATCGTAATCTAAGGCACGACCTAACCGATCAGCTGCTACACCTTTAAGCGGGACACGCATACAAAACAGCAAAAAGAAATAATGCGAGCAAGGTGCCTATCGGGCACTGATAGAAAAGGAGAGAAAAAAATTGGTGATCTTGTGTTGTCACTCACTTATGCTGGCGGGAACTCCAACGACGAAAGCGCTTTCTCGTTCATTCCCTGAAAATACACTTGGCAAAAATATGTCGGGGCAAAAACCATCTTTAATTGCAGGACAACCAAAATGTTATGAAAATTAATTAATTTATGGTCAAAAACCCGTTTTTCTGCCCTTTTTCACTTTGAAAAATTCCTGCTCGAAAAGTTGTTGACCAAATTAGCTTTATGGAGTAGCTTACAGGAAAAAAATAACTTATTGTTTGTTTCGAATGAGAAAGACAAAATTGTTGCTTCGATATATTATATTTATCTCGCCCTTTTTTTTTTGTGTTTTTTCGACTTTGCTTCCATTTTTTTTTAAACAAATCACCAATATTTCTCAATGATGCATACCTATTGTTGTTGCCTAGTCAATTACGAAAAAACAAGACAAATTTAGCGAAAAAATAACGAAAATTGATTAACAATCTCTACTAAGTCACTTCAAAAGTTCATTTACTTTTTCAAAATTTGTTACACTGTGTTATTTTTGTATAGTCTCCTTTAAGTCAGATACTCGCTCGCTAAAAGGCAGCCATTAATTTGTTTTTAATATCTTGCCTTTTCTTTCTTTTTCTTTCAGTGTAGCGAAACTAAGTGGTTGCTTTTCTTTTCCCTTTGTCGGTCCCCGGATCGTATTTTTTTTCTTATCGCATTATATGGCTTTGCCGTGAGACAGAAAAGGAGAGAGAAAAGCTATGACTGCGACGCAAGATAGCTTGCTTTAACCTAGCTCATTGGCTTGTAAATTTGATTTGTTTTTGCTTTTTACTTGGTTGTTTCTTTTCTCACTGCAGATGGGGAAAAACTTTAACTACTAGCCCAACAAATTCAATATATAAGACTTTTCTTCAAATTAAATATCCAAAATAAATTAAATACTCGCCCGATTTCCTGGCCGATCCCCCAGATTTTGACTGGGTCTCCGCTGGCCGATCCTCTAGCGGCCAATTTGGGGTGAAATTGCTGAAGACGGAACTGAGGTAGGCGGCTAAAATTTTCCAGCGGTCGATGCTCTGCCGAATGCTTCTGTTGCTGATAGGCCGATCGCCAAAGCCTCTCGCTTTAAGTATTTCAGCCGCTTCAATAATTTTGGGGGCTCGCCTGCAACCAGAATCACTTTTTTAACATTTGGACATTTACTCGAACTAGCGCCTTTTAAAACTCACCCCAATTTTATAGGGAGCACAAAAGTAGCAATAAAAACTACGGATCGCTCAATTTTAAAACATGTGCTGATCCAGGTCTTGGCCTTTTATTTAAATTTCACAAATAAAACTTTAGGCACAATTTAAAAAATTTCGAAGTGCTCGACTCACGTCTGCTCACAATGGTCCGCGAGATCTTTCTCTAGCCTACTTTTAGGCTACAGGTTCTTGCCGCCAGGCGCGCTCAGACGTTTCGGCACCAACCACTATCAAATGGCACAACTTCCACAATTTTAATAATCAAATGGCACAACTTCCACAATTTTAATAATAGGCTTTTGATTTTTTTTAAACTAATTTCTCAGCGCTTATAACTGTCGACTAAGACAATAAAAAAAAATTTATTTTTTGAAATTTATTTCAAAATTTTCCCCTATAAGAGGTGTCAGATAGCCCTACACATTAGATTACCGGGCACATTACATTTATATGTCAAATTTTTAAACCAGATCTCTGCTTTCTGAGAATGCGCTGCACCGTACGTCTATTTAGCATTTTTGATTTATATTGTCCTCCATGTTAACGTAATCAATTTTAAAATTTGTTAACAATAACACAGGCTGACAAAATTTTGACCCAGAAACCAGTATATACTTTTCCGAAGGTTTTCGGTGCGCTGAATCCGAATCCGAGATCGAAATTTCCGAATTGGCTCTGGTTTCCGAGATATCCTAACCTAAAAGTGCAAAAACAGCGTTTTTTGCCAATATTTGAGGTTATGTAGCATCGACTTGTTCTTTTACTGAAAATACAAAAAAAGCCATCTTAAAGTTTATATCTTGCCCTTTCAAATGCTGTTGAGTTTGACTAAATATCTTTTTTTTTCGCTGAGATATCGTACTTTGAAATTTTCATGTTAATGAATTTACCTCAAAAAAACATTATGGATAGGCCCTATGAAGCAAACATTTTTCTTTGCACATAAAACAGCTTAAAATTTTCAAAATTCAAGATGGCGGATCCAATATGGCGGACCAAATTCGTAGAAAGTTACTGGATCAAGCTGAAACAGGGTATATGGGGGTCTTCGGGGTGGCTGTTTACCAACCTGAGATAAAATTCTGAAATTTGATGACCAAATTTGATGTTAAATGTTAGATGTAAGTAAAAAGTTCAATATGGCGCCCATAAAACGACCATAAACGAAATGGCAGGGAATGTCAGACAGCTCACTCGACAAAGAATACTCTATATCAATTTCAAAGTACGATATCTAAGCGAAAAAAAAAGATATTTAAACAAACTCAACAGCATTTGAAAGGGCAAGGGTTAGACTTTAAGATGGCTTTTGTAGTATTTTCAGTAAAAGAACAAATTCCATGCTACATAACCTCAAATATAGGCAAAAAACGCTGTTTTTGCACTTTTAGGTTAGGATATCTCGGAAACCAGAGCCAATTCGGAAATTTCGATCTCGGATTCGGATTCAGCGCACCGAAAACCTTCGGAAAAGTATATACTGGTTTCTGGGTCAGAGGGTTGAGCTGATTTTGTCGGCCTGTGTAATTTTACGAAATATTAAGACTCCCACAATAAATTTAAGGGGGTAAACCCACCTAGAAACGCAAAAAAAGGCCATTTTTGTAAAATTTATTCCTGGCAACCTATAAAAGTAATCAAACCAATTTTTTTTTAAAATGATAAGCACACATTTCAACTAATATTTTATAACTTTTTTATTGAAAAATATTAAATACACTGCGAGATATTCTTTGTTCCGCAACGTCCTGAAAATCGAAGGACCTCCGCGGTGCTCACTCCTGCTTCATCGGTAATTATCCAAATCAAAAAAAACAAAAAGATTAATAATCTGTAGATCCTCTTCTAGTCTACTACGTAGGATTTTTTGAAAATATTGATTTTTGGCGAAATGGCGGCCGTTTGAACTCAAAATTGCGATTTTTAAGAAAAAAAAAAAAGTTTATTTTCTTAATAAAAAAAAAACTAAAAATCCTAAAAAAAAAATCCTATGTAATAGACTAGATAATTATGCATAGAATAGCCACAGAAAATTTCAATCGGTTTATTAGTTTTCGAGATATCGTGAGCACCGATTTCAAAAACATGGTTTCGAGAAAAACGCGTTTGAAAATTTGTCAATGGGTAAGCGCACGTGTAACGAAGGCATTCATTGTCGGCCATAACTTCGTCATTTTTTCGAATTTCGACTTGAAACTTGGAGCAGACATTCTTAAGATATCAAACTTTAAGAAAATAAAAAAAAAAAAAAATCGAACATTTTGAAATTCCTAGGTGGGTTTACCCCCTTAAGCATCCTATTACAACGACTGATTTTAAATATATTTAAAGTCAAACGTTTAAAGTCAAACTTAGTGTTTTCTCCGAACAGAACTATGTAAGTTTCTATAAAGTATATCTAATCTTGATCAGCATCAACAGCCAAGTCGATCTAGCCAGGTCCGTCTATCCGTCCGTTCGTCCGTCCGTTCGTTTCTACGCAAACTAGTCCATCAGTTTTAAAGCTATCTGAATAAAACTTTGCAGATAGTCTTATATATGCCCCCCTGCTATATAAGTCAGAACGGGCCAGATCAGACAACTATATCATATAGCTGTCATATGACCGGTCGAAAAATTTTGAGGAAAAAAAATTATAACTTTGCCTGTTTTATTTATCTGCCATAGGAACGATCAGAGATGTGCTTAGAGATGTATCCATTTTTATTTCAGAATTTCGGCTTTAATTTTATGCAAATCGGATGATTATATCATATAGCTGGCATACCGTTAAACGTAGAAATAATACAGTACCGTTTTGTATTAATGTAAAACTGTAAACTATAGGTAAACGTTAAATCCGAATTTTTGGTATGTATAAATATTCTGTATAATTCCTGTTAGTTTTTCTTTTCATTTAATTAAATTGGTGAATTCATAATGATCCCATTGTAAGCTGCAGGGGTATACAAACTTCGGCGTGGCAAAGTTAGCTTCCTTTCTTGGTTTTTATTAAAGGGATATTTTTAAGTTGCCTTCAACTAAAGACAACCCAACAGCATAGGTCATCATAGCTCATCAACATTGAAAACAACCGATTGCGGTTTTTTTTCTAAAAATAACAAGGAAGTTGTAAATGTAACTCAAATTCAAATGGATTTACAAAATAAGCGAATTTCTTGTTCAACGCTGTTTATGCCTATCGCTTAAAGTTTCCCCTGACAAATGCTTTGTATTAAGCGTGAAACAAAATGTTGAACCCTTCACATGAATTCCTTCAAAGGAATTTTCTACTTTCAAATATTTGTCATGCTCTCATGGCAAAAGGCTCGCATTTTACAGGTTTCTTTAGCCACGTCCCTCGGGCTGCAGGTAGAAACATTCATGCGCAACATTGAATATTGTTTAAGAGACATAACAGTCAAGTTACACACTTAGTGTCAGTATAAGTACTTTTTCGTTGTTTTAGTAAAAAAAAAATAGTAATAAAGTATAATCACTTCAAATAAAGAATTAAACCCAAATAAACATTCTTTAATCGGTATCCGTTAATATACTGGGATGGGCAACCAATAACTTACGCATACCAACAACTTAAAATAGATATTATATTTGTTATTAACATATTTCACGAAAAATAACGTTTCATAAAACAATATTAAAAGCACAAATGACACGAAAGAGAGAAAACTTCGGCACGGCGTAGTTTGTATAGCCTTGACGTTTGCAATTGAATCATTAATAACACAGTGTAACAAATTTTGAAAAAGTAAAAGAACTTTTATAGTGACCTAGTAGAGATCGTTAAGCAGGTCGAATATAACACAAAACCATGTTTGAAATTCTTCTAACACCCTCAAAATCTTAATTTATGGCCAAAAAAACGTTTTTCGGCACTTTTTCACTTTGAAAAATTCCTGCTCGACAAGTTGTTAACCAATTTGAAAAACTCTTGGAGTTTTTTATAGCTTAATGGAGTAGCTTACAGGAAAAAATAACTTTTTGCTTGGAAATATGCATTTCGCACTTTTTTTCATGTTTTTTCGACTTTGATACCATTTTTTTTAAACATATCACCAATATTTCTCAATGATGCACACTTATTGTTGTTGCCTAGTCAATTACGAATAAAACATAACAAAATAACGAAAATTGACGAAGTTATGACGATTTTTCCCCCTCCAAAAAAAATTATTTTTCAGAGCGCTCTGTAGTAACAATGTGTAAAGGGAACGAATGAGGACAATGAAAGCGTAATTCAGAGTTTAAACAACAAATTGACATTCTGGAATATATTTTTATTAATACCATAGTTCTGTAAACTTAGTTTTTCTCACTTTTCTAATTTCTTATATGCAAAATTTGCACTCAAAGTAGAAAGATAGTAAAAATTCGCATATCAGTAAAAAAAATTTGGAAATTTGGTTAGAATTTCAAACATGGTTTTGTGTTATATTCGACCTGCTTAACAATCTCTACTAGGTCACTGTGTTATTAATAAGTAAAAATAAAAACTAACCAAAAAACAAAACCATGTTGGAAGTTAAGGCAGTGGACTCCACTGCAAATATTGAGAATAAGATCGAATTAAACAATATGGATTCGAATCTTACAAATATATTATTATCGATAATCCTTGCAATTATGTGTGCATACATTATTTATAAAGCTTATATTAGGCACAACAAATGTATCACAAAAAGACGCCATGGAAACGACCTAGATAAGGTCTAAACGGTTATGGCAAAAATATATTATATTATTGTAAAAACAAATATACATATGTGAAACAAAAACACAATAAAGATAAAAAAAAAAACATTTTGTTGTAGCATAAATTAACCCCAATTATTTCTATTATTTTAAAAATATAATTCGTTCTTAAATATACTACACGAGTGCGTAAAGCGATGGGTAAGTGCGGAGGTGTAAAAAATAAAATAAAAAAAGTGGCTACTGTATACAAATACCCCACCTCCCGCATGGGCAATTCCCCAGAAAATGCAAAGAGAGCTTGATTTTCTCACATCAAGACTTCAAAAGGAAAGCCCAGACGGCAGTACGCATTCCGTGATAAAATCAGTAAGCGATAAGAAAATTATTAAACCACCACCACCAAAATATTTACCGCAGAAAAAAAAAGCTGCCCAGCTGACTGCCCAGGACCTCTGGACAGTGTTCACCTCAATTATACGTGCAGTCAATGCCATCCTTAAAGAGTCCAACAACACATTCCCCCACATACTTGTAATATACCCCCTTTTTGCTATAATAAAGAACTATGAATTAAAAAAAAAAAACACCTTAAAGAGTAGTTTTCAAAAAAAAAAAAAAAACCAATATCAGGGATATGTGTAGGTCGACCTTTGAGAAATTTCAGCTTGGATATTAATAGACTGCAAAGTCTATACAAATTTTAACATGGAATGAAACGAATTGTGCAAAGTATTAAACGAAATAAAGCACCAGTTCGACAAGTCGTATAAATCGTGGGCACAGAATAGGCCAATTCAAAAAGCAACTGTGAACAAACACGCAACTGTTTTGGTAGAGTGTTGGCCGTCAGCCAGCGGGTGGACAGGGGGACTAACGGGTGAGAAATCACCTGCCGTAACTGTCCGCACCGTTGGAAGATCGACTATACTCTCCCCGTGAGGGCGGCTGGAAGCAGGTCCCAGTAGGTCATGTCTCTGCTGAGGATGCTGACGAATGGTAGTCGGGCGGGGAGAAGAAAACTCCTGCCCAAAAAATTACCCCAATCCAAGGTGGAACAGCATATGCCGAGGGATGCGTGTCCGGGGGGTGCTTGGACTCTAGTATGCGAACTCTGGTGGACCGGCCGACCCATCAGTTTAAACTAGGCTTACCACGGTATGCGGGCTCTACCGTGGCGGACCATCCCCATCCCAGCATACTCGTGGGAACAACAATGAATTACAATAACAAAAAAGCAAACGTAGGTGAACGCCAAACCTTAAAGGCGGCTGGGGACACCCCCCTCAATGAGAACTCGAAGACGCTTAGCGATCGAGTGCCCAAGAAGGAAGAGGAGAGCTCCTCGGAGCGCCTCGATCCGAAGACCGGTGACACTGGGACGGGTGAGCCAATGGGACCGCCGAGCGGCGTGATCGGGGGCAAGTCCCTCGACGTGACCGCGGGCGGCTCCAGAGGCAAATCCAACCCAGGAAGCTCGGCTCAGCAGCAGCAGAGGAAGAAGCCGACGCAATTCCATGAGCGTAGGAAAGCGGCCTTCATCCTCTCGCGTGCTAACAAAGCCATGGAGGCGGACCCGGAACAAGCGGGTCTTATCAATTGGGCGAAAGGCATACTGCCGGACTTTCAGCCTGTCAAGGCGGGAAGAGCAGCTGCCCCCAACGCCCAACAAACCAGCACAGACGCGGGCAGGAGCGCCGCCAAACGCCAGCGGTCTACGGAGGTGCAGCCGCCGCAGCCGAAGCGTTCTAGGGTGCAGCCCCAGCGGTCCTTCGCCGAGGTTACCAAAGGCAAGATCCTGATTGGAGTGGTGGACGAGGGCTCCAGTGACGGACAGATCCCGAGGGACCAGTGGCGTTGGATTGTTGGGGAACTGCACAATAAGTTCGTGGAGGAGCTGCTGGCGTCGGGTGGTGTACTGCCCCGTTGTGAGGATGCAGGTTGGCATCAAGGAGGCGTGAAGGTGATCGCATGCGAAGACGCGGAGTCGGTCACCTTCTACAAGAGAGCGATCGCGGGATTGGGTGAAGTGTACCCAGGCGCGAAGCTCGTAGCGGTAGACTGGGACAAGATCCCCAGCAAGCCGAGAGCCAGAGCATGGCTGTCTCACAAGCCGGCGGAACCGGCTAAGATACTCAAGCTGCTGCAGTTGAGTAATCCCGACTTCCCCTCCTCCGACTGGCGAGTAGCCAAGGTCGAGGAGGCCGTTGGTCCGAGGCGCCAGGTTGTCCTGACTCTCAATGAGGTGACAGCTGAGGTGCTGACGAAGAACGGGGGTTACTTCGGTACGGCTTTGAGAGCGTGGCCGTGCGCGTCTACAAGGCCGACGCCAAGCCGGGCCTAAAGAAAGAGGACCCTGACCTGGAGGGTCCTCATATCGAGGAGGCGCCAGGATTGTCCGATGAAGAGGACATTCTGGAGGACTACGTCTCCGATGGAAGCGAACTGGCGAGGGGCCTTCGCGAAGTTGGGATGTCCGAGGAGGAGGACGGGCTGGACGAGCCGACCTCGGACGCCGACATTACTGTGGTGGAGGTCAAGAAGCAGAATGTCTCTGACATTCCTGCAGATAAACCTCCACCACAGTAAGGCAGCTTCCGCTGCTCTACTCGACCACCTGGCGGAAGGTGGCACCGACGCTGTCCTCATACAGGAGCCCTGGATCTGTGGCGACAGAATCCTGGGGCTGAGGGCAGCTGGCTATAGGCTGTACGCGGCCACTACAACAGGTAAAACGCGAGCCTGCATACTCGCTAAGAAGGACTTAACCCTTTTTATGCTTCCTATTTTCAGCAATGAAGACTTCCTAACAGCATGTCTAGAGGGACCAAATGGATCCCTCCGGATATGCTCCGCATACCTGGGGCACGATCAGGACCCCGTCCCCCCAACCCTGAGGCAAGTCACCGAGGACAGCAAAAAGCTGGGCGTGGACTTGATCATCGGGTGCGACGCCAATGCCCATCACCATCAGTGGGGCAGCACTGACACCAACGACAGGGGTGAGTCTCTTTTTGATTTTATCCTTGCATCCAATTTACTGGTGGGAAACTCGGGGAACGAACCCACCTTCATCATCAAAAACCGCAGGGAGGTACTAGATATCACCCTTCTCTCTGAATCTCTTAGGGATACTTTAAAGTTGTGGAGGGTGCTGGAGAAACACTCCTTCTCCGACCACAGGTACATCCAATTCACGCTGGGCTTCGATAGATTCAACCCAGTCACTTTTCGGAACCCTCGAAGGACTGACTGGGTGAAATATAGATCCCAGTTGAATAAGATCCTAAAACCCCCTCCAACCCCAACCAACCTGGACTACAGTCCAGAGGGGTTGGAGTGCCTTGTTAAAACTGTTACCGATGCTTGTAGCACGGCTCTGGATAGGTCCTGTCCCCGTAGTAGGAATGGGGGGAAGACTGGGAAGAAGCCACCGTGGTGGTGCAAAGAATTAGGTAGCCTGAAGAAGACCACGAGGCAGTCCTTCAACCAAGCCAAGAGCGACAATACGGACGCATCGTGGCGCTTATACAAAACAAATTTGGCCCTATATAACAGGGAATTAAGAAAGGCCAAAAGAAGGGCCTGGTCCGACTTTTGCTCAGGAATCCAGGACTACTCAGAGGCGTCTAGGCTGCGGAAGGTCCTATCGACGACGCCCACCAACCCGGGCTTTGTCAAGCGTCCTGATGACAGCTGGACGACCTCTAGTGAGGAAACTCTCGGAGTTCTCCTGGATGCTCACTTTCCTGCTAGCTCGTCTCAGAGCAGTCCGCCTAACCCCCCGACACGGCGGGGTCCGTCCGAAATGGACTACCTTCTTAGTGATAGGAACATCAATTGGGCAATAAACAGTTTCAGCCCATATAAATCTCCAGGGGTGGATGGCATCATTCCTGCACAGCTTAGCTACGCAGCCGATCTATCCACTTCCTGGCTTCGACTGATCTTCTCGATCATTCTCGACACAGGGGTCATTCCAAGTGAATGGCTCCGCTCAAAAGTCGTCTTCATCCCCAAGGCAGGCAAGCCATCGCATTGCACGCCGAAGGACTACAGACCGATTAGTCTCTCCTCGTTTCTACTCAAGACGTTGGAGAGACTCATTGGTCTGCATCTCAGAACTAACATTCCCCAATCATCCCTATCTGGATGCCAACATGCGTATAGGAGAGGCAGATCGACAGAGACAGCACTCCATTCGCTTACCACCTTAATAGAAAAATCGCTCCACGAAAAGGAGTTCACACTTGTCGCCTTCCTAGATATTGAGGGCGCTTTCAACAACATCCTTCCAGGCTCAATCACGACGGCACTGACTAAGCTGGGGATTGATCAACACACAGTGGGTCTCATTGACCGGATACTGCGCAGCAGAACGGTTGAGGCAACACTGGGGGGGTCAACCATCTCCAGACAAGTCAACAGAGGCACACCCCAAGGCGGAGTCCTCTCCCTCTCCTATGGAATGTGGCGGTCAACGAGCTGCTACAGGGCATAGAGGAGGGTGGCTGTCGAGTTGTGGCCTAAGCGGACGATGTTGCCTTGGCGTTCACGGGAAAATTCCCGCAAACCCTTTGCGATAGAATGAGCAACAGCCTTCGGTTTCTGGCGGATTGGACTGCCAGATGCGGACTGGGTGTAAACCCAGCGAAGACTGAACTAGTCCTTTTACCAGGAAATACAAAATCCCCAATATGGTACCCCCCAAGCTCTGCGGGGTGCCCCTACCCCTTAAATATCAGGCCAAGTATCTTGGTCTCATCTTAGACAGGAAACTCGATTGGTCCCTTAACACGGACGAAAGGGCCAAAAAGGCCACAATCGCGCTCTATACCTGCCGTAAGGCTATCGGGCTAAAATGGGGAATGACCCCAAAAATAGTCCGTTGGCTGTACACGGCCATTATCCGCCCGATACTCCTATATGGAGTGGCAATCTGGTGGCCAGCTCTAAAGCGGTCCACCTGCCTGGGCAAGCTTAGGAAAATCCAACGCATGGCTGAGATCTGTATGACAGGCGGCCTGCGCACGACTCCTGGAGACGCCTTGGACGTTCTCCTGGACATCCTCCCAATTGAAATAATGGGAGAGATGACCGCGGCACTCTCAGCACCAAGGCTGAATGGCGCGGGTTTGTGGAGAAGGACGAGTTTCGGACACACGAATCTCGACTCTGCTTCACACCTTATTGAGGGGAGCACTGACTACTGTGTCCCCGCGGAACACCCAATCACACCCTTCCAAGTTTCCATTCCCGATAGAACGGAATGGAATCAAGGACCACCTGGACCACTAGGGTCCCTTCACATTTATACGGATGGCTCTAAATTGGACGGCCGGGTGGGAGGAGGTATATTCTCTGAACACCTGGGATTAAGCGTCTCTTTTAGGCTACCCGACCACTGTAGCGTCTTTCAGGCGGAAGTTTACGCCATCAAAGAGGCCCTTCATCAGCTCCCCTCAATCGGGGCTGGCGCCTCTATTTGCATATTCTCGGACAGTCAGGCTGCCCTGAAGTCACTTGAAGCTATCTCTTCAAACTCGAAGATCATCAACGACTGCCGCAAATCTCTTCACGAGATGGCGGAGCAGTACGACCTCCACCTCATCTGGGTCCCAGGACATAGGGACATCGAGGGTAACTGCGCTGCCGATGAGCTGGCTCGGCAGGGTGCAACCTCCCCTCTCCAACCGGAGAGGGAGTTAGTTGACATGCCCTTGGCCACTCGCAGACTACTGTGCAAGGAGCACTTCCACCTTCTCGCGGACAGGAAATGGGAAAACCTAACCTCCTGCCGCCAGGCTAGAATGATCTGGCCACGCCGATCAGCAAAACGCTCCAAGGAGCTACTGTCACTAAACAGGGAAAGCTGCGCCCTTGCCATTAGGGCTCTTACTGGACACTGGCTGCTTGGAACGCATGCGTCCAGGTTGCGGGTGCACCACAACGACTTCTGCAGAAGCTGTAAAGATGAGGAGGAGGAGGAGACCGTTCTCCACCTCCTCTGTCACTGCCCGGCACTAAGCAGACGAAGACTGCAGTACCTGGGCTTCTTCACCCTTTTAAATCTCGCCGATCTAAGCGGAACATCACCGAGGCAGATAACCCGGTTCATCCAAGGATCGGGTTGGTCCTCTCTCACGTAGGTCATTGGCCCATGAGCTCCTGCAGCGGACGGGGGATCTAGCCTATGCTGCATCACAAGGAGCCTCCTTAGGCTCAAGTGGACGGCCCGGCTCTATGCCGGGCTAGTCACCGCCCTAACCTAACCTTTGGAAGAGTGTTTCACCCAAGCACGCGCAATAATATACGAAAATAGGGAGAGACTAAACAAGAAACATTGCTCCGAAGTATCAGGATTCCCTAACAGGTTTCGAAAACACTTGCTGTCTATATGAGAAAGGTTCCAGTTGGAAATTTTAATCGCGAACATTTTAAACACCCTGTTTGTAGGGGGGTGGCTTCCTGGTCCAAGAAAGATCCTTTGATCGCAATCCAGAAAAGTCCCACGACGCAGTCGAAAACACTCGTTGGAAAAAACAGTAGGCACGGGGGCGTCGGGGAATCGTATATGGGCTTTATTCGAATTTAGTTTTGAGACTAACTTAAGCTTAAACATAGATCCGTGCTCCCGCCCGCTTTACTCCGCTAAAGCGAGAGCGGGAGATCGACGGAGGCCGATTGCTGGTTCGGATTTGACCCGATGCACTAGCTCGGGCCGCGGGAGCACACAAGAAGGTGAGCGCGGGAGCACAAGCGGGGCGAGAGCAGAGGCTTGGCCGAGGAGTGGCGGAATATTGCCGCGAAGCTCCCGAACATTGCAGAAGAGCGGGGCGCGGGCATCGGCACGCTCGATGGACATTGCGCGTAGGCCCGAAATACGGGAGCGCAAGAGCGGCCGACCTTTCGGAAGCTCGGTGGCCAGAGAGGGTACAGTGGGCCCCTCCTGACCTGAACACACCCAATTGACACTTGAAACAGGTGAAGATTCTGAGCCGGCTGAGCTAGAAACTCACGACCCTGAAACTGAGGCAGAAGAAGCTCATTTTGAGGAACAAGATCTGAACGATCTTACAATTTCCGCGGTATTAACAATACCACCAGCACAGGAAGAGGTATTGGAGTCGGACGAATCTATTTCATTAGTAAGTTTACTAGACACAATAGAAACCATAATGACAGACTCAGTTGCCCAACGCGCATATATCAAAGATATATCGAGCGCCATAACGGAATTCAATGGCGAAAAATTAAGTCTGGCAAGATTTTTAACAGCCGTTAGATTGGTCAATTTAACAAGAGGACCATTTGAAGAATTAGCCGTAGAGGTCATTAAGTCCAAAATAATAGGATCAACCCTGTACAAGGTTAAAAATGAGACCACTATTTCTTCAATAATTGCCATACTAGAAGCCTATATTGTCGGCGAAACGTCCGATGTAGTAAAGGCTAAAATGGCTAGGACGATGCAGAAAGGTAAAACTGCCGAAAAATTTACCAGTGACATTAACCATCATAGGAAACTCCTTGAAGCATCATATATTGATGAAGGTTTATCGGCTGAACATGCCGAAAAGTTCAGCACCAAGGAGGCCATAACCACAATGACTAAACATTGTGAACATGGCAGGCTGAACACCATACTAGAAGCAGGTAACTATAATACAATGAATGAAGCCGTTACGAAGTACATGCAATGCAGTACTGCAATGACAGGCAATGCAAATTCCGTATTATTCGCACGCGGTGGACAGGCCTATTGTGGTAATAATTACCGAAGTAATTTTAATAGAGATTATAAAGGTAACGATCGCGGCAGAGGCAATACCCGTTACAATAATAGAAACTATAACAATATTATTCGCACGCGGTGGACAGGCCTATTGTGGTAATAATTACCGAAGTAATTTTAATAGAGATTATAAAGGTAACGATCGCGGCAGAGGCAATACCCGTTACAATAATAGAAACTATAACAATAATTTCAATAATAATTATAATCAAAATAATGGTAATAATTATAGAGGTCGTGGCCGAAATAATCAGAAGAGAAACAACAACAACAACTATGGAAATGTGAGAGTAGCCCAAAATAATTCGGGAAACTACCAGCAGCCCTCAGATACACAGGAATATAAAAATAAAATTTATTCAATCAATCTCAGTATAAATATATTCATTTCATTTAACCACGTGGCAACAGGAAATTAATTTTCTTAGTTCTAATTTAATTAATTTTAATTTTTCAATTCTAACAGAAGAAAAATTAATTTCCAAGGAAATAGCCAAGAAATTATTGAATCTAAAGGTTCAACATCAATTGAGATACAGACAGACAAATATATAATTCCAAACAATTTTCATGTAGTAGATCTTCAATTTCCAATACCTTATGATGAAATAATAGGTATTGATTTTATTAAAAAATTCAATTGCCAATTAGATTTCAAACCTACAGACCTCATTCAGCGTTCAACTCCCGCATAGAGCGGACGTGGTCTCGCGCGAGCTCCGGATGAAATAGTGGAAACTTAAAGAATATTATACTGGATCAGTCCAAACAGTGCGAAAAGACGCTAACAATTAAAAAACAAAGAAAAATATAATCATAACTAGTGTTATGATTAATACAAGTGCTTATTTAATTTAAACAAATAAGTGCCACGCATAACAAGCTCGAAAAATGAGCAGCGATCAAAAGAATGAGCGTAGAAGCTCCGTCAACCCAAGAAATGCTTGCTACTCTTATTTCTCAACTCGCGATATAGATCAAAATCAGAAGTCGACAAAGAGCAACTCGACTCTACTGACCGTCGACAGCAAGAGAGCCAGCTCTTGCTCACCCTCTCTGCTCACCCCAACTCCCGCATCTTGGAGTTACCAATGCCAAACCCCACCACCGCCGGCTTCGCTGAATGAAGCTCCAACAACAAGCAGTGCTACAATTACTGCAGTCGCAGCAAAATCACCACCAATAATTAAACCAACTACCAATATTGCGAGTTCGGTCCCAAAGGCTGCACAACAAAATAAAATGCCAACAAAAACAGTTAGCTCCGATAAGCAACAAGCGGTCCCGGCTATACAGACCGGTATGGACCGCTACATCCAGATTAAGCGCAAGCTTAGTCCACTCAACACGGTTGGTAACAAACCAAAGATCAACCGAACCAACAAAAGCACCGACCAAACGAGGAGCTCCAATGAAAACCGTTTCTCCATCTTAGCAGAGGCGGACAACAACCAACCAGAGTTGGGGCAGAAGACCCAAAGGAAACCTAAGCCCCCACCTATTTACATAAGTAAGAGAAAAAAGTTCAAGCGCCCTGGTCAACAAAATTGTTGCGCTGGTCGGGGACGAGAATTTCCATGTTGTTCCGCTTATTAAAGGGAACATACACGAAACAAAGCTTCAAACGAAGTCCGAAGAACACTTCCGAGCTGTGTCTAAGTACCTGGAAGACACAAAAAAGAACTTTTACACCTATCAACTAAAAAGCAGCAAGGGACTGCAAGTTGTCCTAAAAGGTATAGAACCTGACGTCACCCCCTCTGAAATTCAAGAAGCCCTTAAGGCCAGGGGCTTCTGTGCCAAAAATGTTTGCAATATTGTTAACAGAAACAAAGAACCACAACCACTTTTCAAGGTCGAGCTTGAACCAGATAGCAAAGCCTTAAAGAAAAACGAAGTGCACCCGATCTACAAGCTGCAGCTCTTACTGCATCGAAGAATCACCGTGGAAGAACCCCACAAACGCAACGGCCCTGTTCAATGCACAAACTGCCAAGAGTATGGACACACCAAGACATACTGCACACTTCGGACGGTCTGCGTAGTCTGCGGAGACTTCCACAACTCCGTAAACTGCCCCGCAAACAAAGAAGACCCCCAAATGAAAAAATGTGGCAACTGTGGAGGAAACCATACGGCAAACTACAGAGGCTGTGCGGTCTACAAGGAGCTGAAGAGTCGCATGCGACGAGCGACAGCTACGCACCAACAACATACACAAAATGTGTATTACAACTCAAAAACTACGCCAGACGTATTTTTCGCCAAGGCAGCCAGATCATCATTTGGGCAGCTAAATACTAAGCACTAAGCACTAAGAACAGGCATGGAAAATCCACCCCAGCCTCACTCAGAAAATGCTCAGCAGCCGCAAAGCAAATTGGAATCTATGATGTTCGCCATGCAACAAAGTATGATGGAACTTATGTCATTCATGAAAACAACCATGCAAACCCTTGTTCAGAACCAGAACATGGTAATTCAGTTGCTTGTAGCACAACAGTCCAAAAAATAAATGACTAACCTACGTATATCCATGTGGAATGCCAACGGCATTTCACGGCATAAACTTGAAATAACTCAATTCCTAAACGTAAATCACATCGACGCCATGCTGCTGGTTTAAACGCACCTCACAGGGAGATATAACTTCCATATAAGAGGTTATACCTTTTACCGCACAGATCATCCGGATGGCAAGGCACACGGCGGAACGGGCATCTTAATCAGAGAACGCATCAAACACCACTTTCATCAAAGGTTTGCAACAAATTACCTGCAAGCCACGTCCATAAAAGTGAACTCAGGAAACGGAAACCTTTGCATTGCCGCTGTCTACTGCCCACCTCGATTTAATATCTCTGAAGGTCAATTCATGGACTTCTACAACACTCTGGGGGATCGTTTCATAGCCGCAGGAGAACACAACGCCAAACACACGCACTGGGGATCACGCCTCGTGACTCCCAAGGGAAGGCAACTGTATAATGCACTTATAAAGGTGAGCAATAAACTGGACTACGTTTTTCCTGGTAGCCCCACATATTGGCCTCCAGACCCAAAAAAGATCCCAGATATAATTGATTTCGCGGTGACAAAAAACATCCCACGCAATCTAATAAGCGCCATAGCACTATCGGATCTCTCATCTGACCACTCGCCTTTTTTGATAAGCCTTCTTCAAAGCCCAGAAATTGCGGACCACCCCTACAGGCTGACGTCGCACAACACTAACTGGATGAAATACAAAAAGTATGTGAGCTCTCACATTGAGCTAACTCCCCAACTAAATATCGAAGCGGACATCGACTGCTCCTCCTCCGCCCTGGAAGAGGTACTCGTCACAGCAGCCAGGATCTCAACCCCTATACGGAAAGATGGGGAATTTAAGAAGTACAAAACCAACCGGCAAATCGAACAGCTGGTTCAGGAAAAGAGGCGTCTGCGACGAGCGTGGCAAACCAGCAGATCGCCATGCTCAAAGCAACGTCTTACTGAAGCCACCCGCAATCTAAACCGGGCCCTGAAGCAAGAAGCTGAAAATGAACAACTTAAATATATTGGAAAACTCTCGCCAACTAGTACAAAGCATCCCTTGTGGAGGGCTCACCCAAATCTAAGCTCTCCAATTCAAACCGTCACCCCTATAAGGAATTCTTCAGGGTGCTGGGCCCGCAGCGACAAAGATAGAGCCGAATCATTTGCCTTACATCTCAGAGGCGTCTTCCAGCCGAACCCCGCAGCTAATGATTATGTTCCTCCGCAAATCCACCTCGAAACTGAATCCACGCCAACTACATTTCAGCCGAACGAGATCACAAAAGTCATCAGGGAGCTAAAACCAAAAAAGGCTCCAGGCGGTGACCTAATAACTACAAAAATGATAATGGAACTTCCGTACTGTGCTATTGAGGTCATCTGTAAACTCTTCAATGGAATCATAAGTCTCGGCTACTATCCAAGGAAATGAAAAAAATAAATTATTATAATGATACCGAAGCCCGGAAAAGATCACACGATTCCGTCATTTTACAGACCAATAAGTTTATTATCATGCCTGTCCAAATTATTCGAAAAATGCCTTCTAACGCGCATAATACCATATATGGGAGCCCACAACATTATCCCAGCCCATCAATTTGGCTTCAGAGAAAAACACGGAACTATAGAGCATGTAAACAGAATAACATCAGAAATTCGCACAGCCTTCGAACATAGGGAATATTGCAGCCCGATATTCCTCGACGTATCTCAAGCATTCGACCGCGTCTGGCTCAAAGGTCTCATGCATAAAATTAAAACACACTTGCCCGGGTACACTCATAAACTCCTTGAATCCTACCTCTACAATAGAGCCTTCGCAGTAAGATGTAACACAACAATTTCCGACAGCTACACTATCGAAGCTGGGGTCCCACAAGGTAGCGCACTTGGGCCAACTTTATTCGTCCTCTACACAGCAGATATTCCCACGAGTGACCGACTAACAACATCCACCTTCGCCGACGACACTGCGATCCTTAGCCGCTCCAGATGCCCAGTCCGTGCAACAACCCAACTCGCCAACCACCTCGTGGTAGTCGAGAAGTGGCTATCTGACTGGCGTATTAAAATAAACGAACAAAAGTGTAAACACATAACGTTTACCCTTAACAGACAAACTTGCCCTCCGCTCTGTATGAATAGCACGCAGATCCCCCAAGTTAATGAAGTAACGTATCTCGGCATCCACCTCGACAGACGTCTAACATGGCGTAGACATATCGAATGCAAGAAACTGCACCTAAAACTGAAAGCCAGCAGCCTCCACTGGATTATAAACTCACGATCGCCCTTGTGTCTGGACTACAAGGTCCTGCTCTACAACTCCACTCTTAAGCCAATCTGGACGTATGGCTCCCAGCTGTGGGGGAACGCGAGCAGAACCAACATAGACATCATACAGCGAGCCCAATCAAAGATCCTGCGAACTATCACTGGGGCACCATGGTATATTCGTACGGACGTAGGACGGCAGTGGTTAGAAAGTTTGCGGGAAGGTACACTGAACGCCAGGCCGTACATACCTTGAAGGAACGGAAGCCTCGGACTGCGGTCCGCCCTCCGGAGTTTCCAGTCGACGGACACGCTTAGCGGCAGGGGTGAGTGGGGGGAACTCTCCTAAGGGGCTTTCTTCTCGCTTTCTCTTCTATCGCGCTGGTAACTTTCTCTTACCCAGGTGGCGACCTACACGAAGTGGCATATCACGCCAGCTGATCTTCAAGCCAGCTGTCGGACCGGTGCTCGGAATGGTGTAATCACGTAAGATTACATCTTCCGTATCTCTGAAGCGCCAGGGGGCGCTAGACCGACAGGGGGCGCTGGTAGTCACATACGAGTAGGCTGACCAAAGCGGTATAACCCCTATCGGTCAAGTCGGGGAGAAACCCTCGGTCTCCGTTGAAAGCCCCGCTCAGTGCACCACAAGCCGCGATCGCTACGCTCAGCGTCTGTCCCACATTGGGCGGCCGAGCGGTATGCTTCTGTGCCACAGTGGCCGGCAGATCTAGTAAGCGATGACTCCCATAAATCCACACCGCGCCTGCGCCATAATGGCCGGCGGTTTGGTCTGCGTCTGCACCGTATCAGTCGGCAGTTTACTTAACCTGGCGGAAGGTATAAAACGCAACCCGGCAGCAGGGTAAATAGCTGCACTTGATAAAAGAATGTTTGGCAATAACAATATTACTCCAGGTGGCAGCCACAAATGTGGAAATCCACCCGCGCTAGATGCCGCGGCCAGGGCAAGGATTCTGTGGGCCCTAACTACCATTCCCAACTCATCGGCGACGCCAGCGGCCCACTTGGCCGACGTCTCTTTGACTGCGACAAGTGACGAAGACGAGCTTAGAGCGTTCCAGAAGGGTTCCCGGCTGATGCGTAGCCCGCCAGGAGGCGTTTCGAACCCCCCGGTACTGGAAAGAGCCCCTGCTGTAGCCACCCCAGTGGCTTAGCGCACTAGGGACTCACCGAGTCCGCCCGGTCAGGCTAAGCCTACCAAGAGGGCTAAAGCCTCCCAGCCACAATTAGTGGAGATGGGGGCCATCCTCGAAGAGCAAAAAGTCCGCAGCATAAACCAGGAGATGAAAAACGCATTCTCTAGGTTGAAGGAGATCCAGGAGGCGCTTCTGCTGTAACCGGAGGAAAGACGGGCTGTAGTGGACACAGCCAACCAGGGATGCCAGACAACACAAGCTTGGAACCCCCCAACTGTGAATAAAGCGGTTCAGACTTCCCAGGGCGGCAAGGTCCAGCCGTCTGCACCTAGCCCAGGAGTTGCTTTAAACCGGCGCACTGTCAGCAGCCCCCAGTAGGGAAACATTAAGAGCAATACCGGCGCCGTCAATGGAGGAGAGGTCTCGTCAAGATCAACCCAAGTCGAGGAAGAGGGACAGGCGAAAAAGAGCAAGTAACGAGGCGCTGATCATAAGCCCTCCTCCCGAGCTGTCGTATAGCGCGGTGCTCAGCATGGTCACGCGGGCACAGGAAGCCAGGATTGCGGAAATCGGCGACAGCATCGCAAAGGTTTTTTTTTTTTTTTTTTAATTCATGCTTTATTTAGTGGGATGGGGGGGGTGAGGGTAATGTACAAAGTGGGTGGGGGGTGGTGTGGGTTTGCGTATGGCTAGAAAATGGAGACGAAGCCCTCGCGGTACGGCCGCAAAGCATTGCTTCGCGAAAGCATAGCCCCCATTAGCCCGGTACGCCTCTCCTGCGCCGTTCCTCCTCCCGGAGTCTGGTCATAACCGTCGCAGCATAATTGCTCACCGCCTGCCAGTTGGCATTGCTGACGAGCATCATATCGACCAGGTTGTCCACGCTGATCTGGTCGCCTAGGAACTCCTCCAGTCGCCTCCTCTCGCTCTCGAATTGCCCGCAGATGAACACTACATGCTCCGCGGTCTCCTCTGAGCCGTCTGCACACCAGACGCAGGCAGCGATGTCCTCATGCCCGCGCGTGTAGAGGTACCCTCTGAAGCACTCATGGCCGCTCAGGATTTGGGTCAGGAAGAAATTAACCTGGCCTTGCTTCCTGCCGGTCCACGGCTCGAGCCTGGGAATAAGCCGGTGGGTCCACCGTCCCTTTGTAGAGGACTCCCATCGGGTTGGCCAGGATTGGAGGGTGTCAGCCTTCAATGCAGAGCGTGCCAGCTTCTTCTCCGCCGGTGGGAGTGCTCTACCGTGCAGCCGCCCGAAAAGGGTGGCCTGTTCCTTGGCCAGGAGATCCAAGGGGGGTGTCCCGGCTAGGACCAGTGCCGCCTGGTCCGACACTGTTCTGAATGCGCTGCATATACGCAGAGCGGCGAGCCGGTGCGTCGCATTCATTCCTCGGCTATACGAGGGCGTCGCCATGGCGTGCGCCCAGACTGGGGCAGCGTACAGCAGGGTTGCTCTCGTCACGCTCGTTAGGAGTAGTCTACTCCCTTGTTTAGGGCCTCTACGGTTCAGCATGATCCGAGACAGCGCCCGGAAGGAAGTAGCCGCCTTAGTGCTGACATAAGCGAGGTGCTCGCGGAACGAGAGCCTCGTATCCAGCATGACTCCCAGGTATTTAATCGCTCTGGACGATCTGATCGATGCGTCACCCACCTCGATGGTTGCGGTTTCGACCTTTTTTCGGCTGCTTATCAGCACGGCTTCCGTCTTCTGCGGCGCCACGATGCACGAGTTGCAGGTCTCTTCGGCACGAGATAGCATCTTATCCACGACGACCACCGCAATGTCGTCGGCGAAGCCCACGAGCTCGGACCGACCGGGCAGTGAGAGGCGCAGTACTCCGTCGTACATCGCGTTTCATAGTAGCGGTGCTAATACGGAACCTTGAGGTACACCGCAGGAAAGCTCAACAGACTCAGCGCCGTCGGAGGTGGAAAACTCCAACGTACGGTCCTTGAAGTAGCTGCTCATCGACTTCATGAGGTATGGGGAGACTCCGAAGCTGGATAGTGCCTCCATGATGCAGCTCCATCTCGCCGTGTTGAAGGCGTTGCGTACATCAAGCGTTACCACAAGGCAGTACTCTTTCGAGCCGCCTTTCCACCTCTTTCCGGCTATTGCCGACCTGGCGATGTCTACCACCTTGGAGATGGCATCGACGGTGGATTTAGCCTTTCGGAAGCCGAACTGCGCGGCCGAGAGGTCGCCAGCTGATCGGATCGCCTCCTCTAGGCGCGTTCCAATTAAGTGCTCGAGCACCTTTCCGGCTCCGTCGATGAGGCAGATTGGTCGGAAGGATGCCGGATCCTCCGGCGGCTTTCCGGGCTTCGGCAACAGAACCAGCCTCTGCAACTTCCACCTGGACGGGAACACGCCCTCTGCCAAGCACCTGCTGAACAGCCCCGCAAAGAGGTCAGGCCGACACGTCAGTGCGAGCTTCAGGGCCTTATTGGGTATATTATCGGGGCCAGCGGCCTTCGACGTCTTTACCCTTGCGGCCGCCTCCTGAATCTCATGTGCCGTGACCGGGGCAAAACATGCCAGGGAGTCGCCGGCGTCGGGGAATGCTGGGACGTCCATCGATGGGAACAGGTGTTCCACGATCCGCTTTAGGCTCTCCGGCGCGAGCGGCGCAAGTTTGCCGGGGCAGTTTATACGCTTGACGATCGTTTTGTAAGCGCTGCCCCACGGGTCGCGGTCCGCCGAATCACAAAGTTCAAGGAAACACTTGGATTTGCTCGCCCGAATAGCAGCCTTACGTGCTCTGCGACAGGTCTGGTACTCCCGCCTTTTGTCTAGAAGGGAGGTGGTACCATACGACCGCTGGTAGCGTCGCCGTGAACGGACGCAGTCTCTCCGAGCGTCGGCTATCGACTGATTCCACCAAAACACCGGCTCGCGGTGGCGGCTGTGGGGACTCCTGACTTGCATGCAGTCATTGCAGACCGCCTGGAGCTGCCGCATGGCATCTTCAGCCATCTGCTCAGCGGAGCCAGAGACATCCAGTCTCTCCATGCCCTCCGAGAACAGCCGTACATCCAGTGTGTCGGCCCTGTAGCTCCTCGCCGGTCTCGAGTGTGACCGTGGAGCAGGCGTCCTGTGGGGGGCCAGGTTGGTGAGTATGGCGGCATGGTCGCTAGCTGTGTAAATCCCGCTGAGCTCCCATATGCACTGGGTGGCTCTGGAGCCGCTCACAAATGTAAGGTCGACCACTGAGCCAGCACCGATCCGGGAGAACGTGTGTTACCCCCCCGAATTAAGGAGCGCAACATCAAGCATGGCAAAGGCCTCCAACAGCGACCTACCTCTGGCGTTGGTGTAGGTGCTGCCCCAGTCCACGGCCCAGGCGTTGAAGTCGCCAAAAATCGCAAAGGTGAGGGGCACGGACGGCTTCGGAAAGGCCGCCCTGTGGGCGTGCAGTAGCGCTCCCAAGCACCTGTCAGATGTCCTTTTGGACAGAGGGTTCGTGCGCTCCAAGGTAGGAGTCTGGTGGGTGTACAGCGTCTACCTCGCCCCAAGCCTATCGCTAGCCGAGTTTGTTGCCACCCTGGGCAAACTCTTCTCGGATGCGAGAGGCCGAAACCCGGCGCTGATAGCGGGCGACTTTAATGCCTGGGCGGTCGACTGGGGCAGTTCCAGCACAAATGCCCGCGGCAGAGCCCTCCTTGAGTCGTTTGCAACCCTGGACGTGGCTCTCCTGAATGTTGGGCAAGACCCCACTTTTACCCGAGCGGGTGCCGGATCAGTGGTGGACCTCACCTTTGTCAGCCGCTCTAGAGCTGGCCAGTGCTCGTGGATGCTCAGCGAGATATATACAGCCAGCGATCACGCGGCAATTCTCACCACAATGGATGACGCCAATTCGCCCCCTACATCGCTTCTCCCCTCACAAAGGAAGAGCGAGGAAGAGAGAGGGTAGACCTGCTTGACCCACGGTCTTTCGCAGCTCGGATGGCGAGCTTGGAAGCGTCGGGCAATGCTGAAACCATGGCAAACCTGGTGATGGGGCAACTGCAAGCAGCCTGTGACGATTGCATACCCTCCAGGATTGCCCACTCCAGACACCGAGACTGCTGGACTCGCGAAATTGCTGATTTAAAAAAACGTTGCGTAAGAGCCAGAAGACTGTACCAGCGGTCGCACGGTTCTCAAAAGAATTGAGCCTCGGACAAACCGCCAGCCGTTGTGATTGTCCTCACCAGCCGCGAGCTTATCACGTACTCCAGCACCTTGCCGGTCCCGTCAATCAGACAGATCGGTCTGTAAGAAGATGGGTCTTCCGGCGTTGCAATTTCCACTTTTTGGGGAAGGACCCCTCGGCCAAGCACCTCCCGAACAACTCTGCAAAGATGTCTGGGCGGAGAGTGATTGCCAACCTTAAGGCTCCTTGGGGGACTCCGCACGACAGCTCGAAGCTTTGTGCACCGCCGGCGGTGTCGTACTGCAGTATACGGTCATCGAAATGGCTTCGCATCAGCTTCAGTAGGTATTGGGTCACTCCGAAGCTGGTCAGGGCGTACAAAATGCCAACCTATCTCACTGTATTAAATGCGTTGCGGATGTCCAGGGTGACTATCAGGCAATATTTCTTTGCTCCGCCTTTCCAGCGCTGGCCCGCGCTGGCCGAAGCGGCAATGTCAACCACCTTATTGATGGCATCGATTGTCGACTTTGCCTTCCTGAAGCCGAATTGAGCCTCGGACAAACCGCCAGCCGTTGTGATTGTCCTCACCAGCCGCGAGCTTATTACGTACTCCAGCACCTTGCCGGTCCCGTCAATCAGACAGATCGGTCTGTAAGAAGATGGGTCTTCCGTCGGCTTGCCCGGCTTAGGCAGCAGTACCAGGCGTTGCAATTTCCACTTTTTGGGGAAGGACCCCTCGGCCAAGCACCTCCCGAACAACTCTGCAAAGATGTCTGGGCGGAGAGTGATGGCCAACCTTAAGGCCCCGTTGGGAACATTATCCGCCCCCGGTGCCTTCGCAACCTTAATCCTCCTCGCCACTGCTACCATCTCGGCTACTGTGACGGTCTCAACCTCTTGGGTCAGGTCGTTACTTGCTTGTAGGGAGAGAACCGGATTCTCCACTCTAGGAAACAAGTGCTCGACTATCCTCCCCAGGGAGTCGGGGTCCAGTGGCGCGCGAACTTTAGACTTGTTGACTTTATTTCACAATGAGCCTGTATGCGTTTCCCCACGCTTCTCCAAGGGTCGGTCCTTGCGCCACTGCTGTGGAACGCAATGTATGACGGGTTCTTGAGGCTCCCACTCCCTGGGAGAATGCAACTGGTTGGTTTCGCGGATGACACTGCGCTGGTAATAGTGAACAAGGAGATTGCCGGAGTCGAAGCGGCTTGCAACCAGAGCATCAGCGCCATCAGCTCGTGACAGTTAGCCCCACAGAAGACCGAAGCCGTCCTGATGAGCAGCAGGAAGAAGGTGAAAGTGGCTGAGGTGTGAGTGAGCGATGCCATCATCAGAACGTCTAGAGCTATCAAATATTAAGGTGTGATGATTGATACAAGGCTTTCATTTAGAGAGCACTTGGCGTACGCGAGCACCAAGGCAGCAACGTCTGTACGGGCGCTGACGAGGATAATGCTCAACCATTGAAGTCCGAAGCAGGCGAGCAAATTGCTCCCAGGCGAAGAGCGCCACGTTAGCAGAGTGGCAAGCCCGTTGGGATGTTTCGAACAAGGGTCGCTGGACACACCGCCTGATACCAAACCTGGTGGATTGGACGAGGAGAATGCACGGTCAGGTAAATTTCTACCTGACGCAGATCCTGAGCGGAAGCCGACGAAACCCGAGAGCACGTGCTGTTCACGTGCGGCAGATTCGCGAGCGAACGACGTTCGCTGGAAGCCACCCTGGGGACCAGCATCTCGGCTGACAACCTTGTGCCGACTATGCTTGTAAGCGAGGACAACTGGCTGGCGGTCTCCAACTTCGCGGCCAGGCTGATGACCAAGCTCAGAAGCGAGGGGCGAAGAAGATTGCAGGAGGCAAAATAACTGGGAACTTGGATTTAATATAAAAAAGTAGTTTCAAATGAATGAAATTGTTCACATTCTTGATAAACCAATTAATGATGAAACAATCACTAAAAAGGAATAAATCATTAAAAAGGAAAAATAAACTTCAAGACAAATGGTGAAGTTCGTATCACAATACAAAACCAAGATTTATATGTCCTTTCATCTGAAAGCTTTCTCCACGTTGAAGGAACTCTTAGCAAAATTATTGACAAAAATGCAGGAGCAAGCAGTACAAATGGTGTTGATAATTTGCTCAAAAATAATTGCATGGACAATTTTTTTGATCAAATAAGATAAATGGATGTGCACTTGATAGGACACGCTTCATTGGTATTACATCAACACTCGAGAACTATCTCTCCACCGGACAAGAGGAGGGAGGAGAGAACATCAGGTCTAGCGGACATTTCACCTTTTCCGTACCACTGAAAATGTTGATCGTTTCTCTCTTCCAAGTGAACGGACGTGTTTTTTTCTTGCGCTCTCGTTTTGTGTTAATTTTTGCATTAAAACAACCGGGGTTTTATTTAAATCTTCTACTTTGTGATTAATAAAGTTCCCGTTCACTTCGTGTGCATGCAGCTATTCTGTTTTGTATATTTAATTGTTATTATTTTCACAATTTAGTTTGTGCTGCCTTTACATTTTTTGCATTCCTCTTTGTGCCTTCTCCGTTTAGTTTGCGCCGTCGCGACAGCTAAACGTTAAGCTCACTCCCACGCTCACCCGTTTACCCGCTCTCTTGTTCTCCCGCTCTCTCGGTGCAGCTGCACTTTTCTTATCTCTTCCTAAGTAAAGGTACAGTGGTAAGTCCCTATAATGTCTGCTATTGTTTGTTTTGCTAAGACCTGTAAAAAGGCAATTAATTCAAACGATCTTACAGTCGGCTGCTGGCTGTGTGACAACATTGTACATGCCAAGTGCATTGGTGTTGTTGCTCGGACGGTGGACGATGTAAGAAGAAACATCGGTCTGCGTTACTGCTGCGAGGCCTGTCGCGAGATTGAAAGAGAAATGATGTCTTTTATGCGGCAGACCAAGGTCGGTTTTAAAGACATATTATCGAGTTTTCGTAAAACTCATGATATGCTCTTGGAGCTGGACACTCAATTTAATAGCCTTAAACTATTAAATGAGTCTCCTAGGCGCAAAAAAACCGCAACTGGTCTACACCATATAGGCGGATCTCACCAATCAGCAGCGGACACCCAACAGCAGCCTCTCTCCCTTGACCTCAGAATTAAGTCAAAGAGTTCTGAGATCGAGTGGCAAAAAAGATTCGGCATCCGAATGTGTTGCGGGAGGGACCGCTCCCCCGATAATTTCCGTTTTGTCCCCTGGGGGGTCTCAAATACTGACCCCTCAAAACCCCGTTAATTTACCTGCTCAGGGTATCAGGCCCGGACTACCGGCCGATATCGGCAATGCAGACAATCAGTCTGCAGCGCCGAAAGCCCTTGTAGTAATACCACCTACGAAACAGATATTTGTTTCGCGGCTCTCCCCTGCTCAGACATCGGAAGATGTTATTGCCTTTATCCAAGGCAAAACTAGAGCTGAAAAAATACAAATAAAGGTGGAACAATTCAAATTTTCTTATGCTAGGAATATTTCATCTTTTAAAATAAATGTCCCGAATGAACTCTTTGAAACAATATGCTCAACCACATTCTGGCCAGAGTATATTGTCGTCAAGGAGTTTGAAGCTAAGAAAAAGAAACGGCGGCCCGTAGGAATAAGTCTTCCCAGGCCCGACCAGACCACTGCGCCCTCTACGACATCCGCTCCAAAAAACTAATCAATTCCCTCTCTATCTCCTATCAGAATGCAAGAGGCTTACGTAGTAAGCTTCCCAAATTGTATTCTGATAGTCTCTCGTTTGCATCTCAGGTTATTGTGTTCACAGAAACCTGGTTAAAGCCGGAGATTCTGAGCTCCGAAGTTTTCCCAGCTGTGTTCAAAATATATCGGCTGGATCAGCCTATCAGACGTGGGGGTGGTGTCCTCATAGCGGTTGACTCCACTCTCGCGTCGGAATTAATAACTTTCGAGGAGTTTGATGTTGAATTCCTCTGTGTGAAGCTAAGCATCAATGGTAGCTCTATTTTCATTACCTGTTTATTCATTCCTCCTTTGTCCGAACTTCCTATTTATTGGAACCATTTTTCCGCTATCCAAACGGTTTTCAACCGACTTTCTAATAAGGATTATTTAGTAGTTCTTGGTAATTTTAATATCCCAGGGGCTATTTGGTCCTCAAATACTTCCTCTAATATACTTTTCACCTCCACACAGCATGATTTTATTGCTGGCTTGCTCGACATTTCGCTGTCTCAAGTCAACCATGTACGAAATTCCCTAGAGCGCTTGCTTGATCTCTGTTTTGTCTCAGATCCGGCAAGAGTCAGTTTAGCCAGGGTGGCGCCGTTGACGCTTCCCGAAGATCCCTATCATCCGACTTTCGACGTGACTCTCGACATTGGGACTGACTTACAGAACATATCTGACTGTCCAGCCAAGAAAGTCCTTTGTTTTCGCAAAACGGACTTCGAACGGCTGAATAACTTTATTTTAGATTTTAATTGGTACGATTTATACATGTGCACTGACATGTCAGCAGCCGTGGATATTTTTTACAGTGCCATAAATTCATTTTTTACTGAATGTGTTCCGTTATACTATACATCAACATCGAATAAGCCTCCTTGGTTTACTAAAGAGTTGAGTTATCTTAAAAACAAAAAATCTAGGCTGTATACTAAATATGAATGTACCGGTTCTAACTCTGCCCTATCCCTTTATTTATCTGCTCGGTCAAGATTTACCGTGTTGAACGCGCAGTGTTACAAAAATTATTTGACTCGTTGTAGGGTCCAGATCTCTCAGGACCCAAAACAGTTTTATAATTTTGTTAAAACTAAACGTAAGCCAATTACGCATCCTTCCTCGCTTTCGTTTGAAAATACAACCGTAAAAAATGATCGGGCTATTGCCGATCTGTTTGCGCAGTTTTTTCAAACCACTTACTCAACTTCAACTGACTGTAATCAGACTTATGCCTACATCATGCCCAAATCGAGCTTTATTTTCAGTCCTACTTTAGACGAAAGCACTATTCTTTCAGATCTTCTTCGCGTTAAGCCCACTTATTCGCCAGGTCCCGACGGTATACCTGGCTGTGTGCTTAGGTATTGTGCCGACGCCCTGTGCAATCCCCTTCTAAAATTGTTTACCTTGTCCCTAGAAACCTCCCACTTTCCTCTTATTTGGAAGGAATCATTTGTTATTCCTCTCCACAAAAAAGGTAGCAAATCGGTTGCCAGCAACTATAGAGGAATCTCTAAGTTGTCGGCCATTCCAAAACTTTTCGAGAAAATCATTACTCCACATTTGCAGCACCTGTGTAGATCAATTATTTCTCCATGTCAGCATGGATTTTTAAAGCGTAGATCAACGACAACCAATCTTTTAGAGTTCACTTCCTTCTTAGTTAGGGGCTTCCATAAGGGCTTTCAGACAGACGTATTCTATACTGATTTCAGTAAAGCATTTGATTCTGTCAACCATTCTCTTCTTGTTCGGAAACTCGATCTAATGGGATTTCCGGTTGATCTTCTTAGTTGGATCTCAAGTTATCATAATGGCAGAACGCAAAAGGTCCTCTTTAAAAATTCTTTATCTAATGTTCTCAGGGTTACTTCTGGCGTCCCGCAAGGGAGCCATTTGGGTCCTCTGTTGTTTGCATTATTTATCAACGACCTGCCCAAAGTTCTGACTAACTCCAGAGTACTTATATACGCGGACGACGTCAAACTTTGCGTGCAATATAAGGACGCTTCCTGCCAGTCTGATTTACAAACAGATCTCAATAACTTCCAAACATGGTGACGCATAAACTTATTGAACCTAAACGGCTCTAAATGCAAGCTAATGATTTTCTCTCGTGTCGCTCCCAAGCTCGCGATTTACACACTAAACTGCTGCTCTTTGGAAAGAATTAATATAGTCGATGATTTGGGTGTCCGACTGGACCCTAAACTTGACTTTATCGATCATATTTCGTGCATGGTGAATAAAGCCAGAGGTGTGCTTGGTTTCATTAAACGGTGGTCGAAAGAATTCAATGACCCCTATGTTACAAAATCCTTATATATTTCGGTAGTTCGTCCTATCTTAGAATATGGATCTTGCGTCTGGAGCCCTCAGTATGGGGTTCACAGTAAACGCATTGAGTCAGTTCAGAAGAACTTTTTGCTTTTCACTTTACGCGGTTTGAACTGGGATCCAAACCAGAGGTTGGCCTCGTACTCTAGTAGACTTCTCCTAATTAACTTACCTTTGTGAAGAGTGCCTCACCCCTACGCTGTAAATATTTTGTATATATATAGTTAAGTTAGCCATAAGTTAGTTTTAAGCTTCATAAGAAGACCCACGAAGGGCACCTGTAAATTAGTTAGGAGTTAGGGAAAACCAAACACCCGCAAACAACATCGACAGCCAGTCGGGCATCACTGGCACCAACACGACGACGCCTCATCACTGGCCACACACGCCCGCAACACACGCCCGCACACACGCTAGCAACGGCCCGCAACATCGCGAGCACACGCCCGCAACATTGCGAGCGCACACGCCCGCAACATCGCAAGCAGCGACCCGAGACATCGCAAGCATACACCAGCAATATCGCCTCTCAGAGAGAGAGAGCCCGACCGCAACATGGCCGAAGAGCCCACCACCACACAGACAGAGGACAGAGAACGAGCATCCCGAAAGCTCAAGAGAGAGCCACCGATCGGGAAGCACGCATGCCGAAGAGAGACGGCAAGAACATACGCCGCGGCAGAGGCCGAAGCTTCTGCGCCAGAACGTTGGGAGAGGAAGGGCCCGAGCAGCGTCGCCGCCAACGATCGCTCTCTTACTTCGGCGGCCCTCAAGCAGTACAGACGTGCGACGCTATTCCCGCAGGAAAAACACGTGGAGGAAAAGTACCGACGGCATTTCAACTCTGGGCCACATGGACATGGAGTCCAGCGCCCAGGGCTAGGAGGGTGAGCCGGCCAAGCGGCCTCCGGCGGCATGGGAGCCGGCGGTGTAGGCAAGAGGTAGGAAAACGAGCATAGGGAAACTAGACTGACAATAAAAGCAAATCATAAAATCCCGACGGCATTTTGGCATTCCTCCTTACAGCTCCCCCCTCCTCCTCTTCTTCCCAAGAACCCACTCCTGGGCGGACTTGGACCCGGCACCATGGTAAACAGGGCCGGATCTCAAGTTCCGCAACCTTTCCCGTAGCGGCGGAGGCCGAGACTTGGAAGCCGGCACCATGGTAAACAGGGCCGGCTCTCAGGTTTCGGAGAGCCTCGCGGATCGAAGGGTCGGCATCATGGTAAGCAGGGCCGGCTCTCAGATCCCGAGATCACCCTCCACCTTTGGCTCCGGATCAGGGCAATCGGTACCACGGTAAACGGGGCCGATTTCCCGGTTCCGCGGCTTCGCTCGGGGTGAAGCGCCGACATCATGGTAAACAGGGTCGGCACTAAGATCCCGGGATTCCTTCCCAGCCTCGGCTCCGGACCACGGCATCGGCACCATGGTAAACAGGGCCGGTTTCGGGTTCGTGGCTCTGCTCCGGATTGGGGCGTCGGTACCACGGTAAACGGGGCCGATTTCTAGATCCGAAGATCCTTCTTCATCTTCGGCTTCGGACCACGGCATCGGCACCATGGTAAACAGGGCCGGCTCTCAGATCCCGAGATCACCCTCCACCTTTGGCTCCGGATCAGGGCAATCGGTACCACGGTAAACGGGGCCGATTTCCCGGTTCCGCGGCTTCGCTCGGGGTGAAGCGCCGACATCATGGTAAACAGGGTCGGCACTAAGATCCCGGGATTCCTTCCCAGCCTCGGCTCCGGACCACGGCATCGGCACCATGGTAAACAGGGCCGGTTCCGGGTTCGCTGCTCTGCTCCGGATTGGGCGTCGGTACCACGGTAAACGGGGCCGATTCCCAGCTCCGAGGCTCAGCTCCGGGATCAGGAGGCCGGGACGACGGTTACGCGCTCGACCATCCTGACCTGGGCATCTTCCCCGGCGCGGCCAGCGGCCCGGCGCCATGGTAAACAGGGCCGGTTACCTGGCCACGCCTCCAAAGGCTCCGACGCGGTTCCCGGCTCCGGCCGGCCGGTCGGGCCACTCATCCGTCTGTCCCAAATAAAACGCAGTCCTGCACGGACCGCCCCTTTCACAAATTATCCTCCTAAAGCAAATACGCGCTTTCACCAGCGCCATTCCCGTTTCCCCTGCCTGTCTCACTATAAATAATGGGGGAACTCTGAGCCGCTGAGGATATCCCAGCCTTAGAATAGATCGCTTCCTCACACCTTCTTTAGCTAACCGTAGAACCATGCTTGGCATTACGTTCACTTTTAACCTTATCCGCGGTGACGTGGAAAGTGCTGACTTGCTGGGTCAGCTTAGCTTTCATGAACCGATTAGAAATGCTAGATCCTATATTCCCTTAGTTTTGAGCCAATGTAGAACGTCTTTTGAAATGCATGAACCCTTTAGAGTCTTATGTGCAAATTATAACGATTTGTACATGATAACATCAAACGTAGATAGCCTTCCCCAACTAAAAACCTTAATATTAACCCACTTAGTACGCATGCAGGCAAACAGTCTGGCAGCACGCCAGTACTCACTTCCTCGTATTCCTTTTCTATACTTTCATTTGTCGCGCCTTCTAACTCCTAACACGAACAGGCACGTGCTTGGTGTCAGATGGGCCACTTGAATGTACTGATCGTAGTGCATCAACGTCCGAAAGAAGATATTCTGAAGACTATAAGAAAGTTGTATTAAATTGTAAACATGAAATCATCCTCTATCTAGCTAAAAATACAGATGATATAAACGTCAAAACAGTTGATGGAACAACACATAATATCTCCATACATAACATTAGCTGGAAAGGACCTCATATTGTTCCAAGCGATACCGCAAAAATTAAAATGTATAATGTTGTTAAAAGCGGTTATAGTCTTTCACTGTCATTTCGTAGTTGGGAAATGCATATTAATCTTCCACTAGTACAAGGGAACGACCACGCTTTGCTATCATAGCATTTACATTAAATGGAGAATTAATTTCAAATAATTTGAAAAATGCAAAGGTATATCTAAATTCTGACGTATATTCCTAAGAGGATTTGAATATTAAATATGATGAAAATCGATTTGCTGTCTTGTATGACATGGTAAATTTTCCCCGAACACTCAAAATATCTGGAAGAGTCCTTAAAATATTTTTGTAATAGGTTGAGTGATTTTCCACTGGTTTCTAATATACTCTTTATGGCGAACATTTCTCATCTTGTTGCTGGGCTCAAAATGATGTTAACCAAGGCGTTGATACCTGAGCATGTCATTTCTTTACTGTGCCCTCAAACAAATGTCTTAAAGTAATTAAAATGTATATAAATTTAGAAAATCATTGTACTTGAGAAAATAAAAGTATACTTTTTCTAAAATAAACTAAATACTGTTTTATTGGGAAATACATTTTTTTCTGGTTTTTAAGTTTTTCCCTCTAAGAGACGGAGAGGGAGAAACGGCGACTTATCCCTTTGTTGGTTCCTTGAGTGGTTGGGTGAGACGCCTGGCGTGATTGACTTTCCTTTTCTTCGTCCCTTTTTCATCATTTCGAAAGAATTTTCGAAGATATCTTTTTCATCCCACCACACATCCCTCCCATTGTTTGTAAGCTGTAACCTTCTTAAGAACTCTTCAATTAACTGTCTGCACATACCTTTTAATTGATGGAAATAGACTTGTTCTTTAAGTGAATGAGTTGTGGCGCCTGGCTTGATTGACTTTTTCTTTTTTTTCGTTTTTGAAAGAATTTTCCCAGGATCTCATTTTTTATCCTACCAACCTTCCTAAGAACTTTTCAATTAGCTGTCTACACAAACCCTTTTTTTATTATGAGGTCGGTGTGTTGTGGACATTCGTAAGGGGGTTGTGTGGGTTTAAGATCACATCCCTTGACTTGTGATCCTTGGCTTTCTTTCGAATGCATGCAGTCTATGAGACTGTCCATTCCTTTTAGAGTTCAGGAAATGCAGGTAAGCGTCTCCTTCCGTCCACTCGCAAGAAGTTTGGGATAGCTGGTGAGATCAATGAGCAGAATGTCCGCAGTATCAACCAAGGGATGAAGAACGCGTTCGCTAGGCTGAAGGAGCTTCAGGATGACCTGTTGTGGGAATCGGAGAAAAACGGTCCGTCAGGATGGTAGCAGTCACAGCGAACCAGGGCTGCCAGACAACCCAAGCCTGGAACCCCCCAACTGTGAATAAAGCGGTTCAGACTTCCCAGGGCGGCAAGGTCCAGCCGTCTGCACCTAGCCCAGGAGTTGCTTTAAACCGGCGCACTGTCAGCAGCCCCCAGTAGGGAAACATTAAGAGCAATACCGGCGCCGTCAATGGAGGACAGGTCTCGTCGAGATCAACCCAAGTCGAGTTAGAGGGACAGGCGAAAAAGAGCAAGGAACGAGGGATCAGTGCCCTCCTCCCGAGCTGTCGTATAGCGCGGTGCTTCAGCATGGTCACGCGGGCACAGGACGCCAGGATTGCGGAAATCGGCGACAGCATTGCAAAGGTGAGGAAAACGGCAAAAGGCGAACTCTTGCTAGAGCTAAAGCGTTCCCCACATATCCCAGCTAGCGGCATTAGTGAGAGAATCGGTGGCGTGCTGGGCAAAGGTACTTCGATCAGAGCGGTGACTCCGCAGTCGTCGTTCTTCATTATGTAGTAGGATAGATACCCTTTAGGCCCACAGTACCATGTATGTATCATGTAGTAGCTTAGGTTAATGTATGAAGCCCATGGTGGCAGAGAGAAGTATACGATCATATCCCCGTTATAAGTAAGAACAATACTGTTGTCCCGCTCTTACTTATAAGCTAGCTTTAAGAGATAACAATGTACATGCACCTAGCTCTCACGCATACAGACACGCATGAGAGAGCATAAGTAAACTGAAGAAGCAAAGCGAGGCATTCGGTCGCTAGTTCTTGGAGAGTGAAGTTGAATAAAGAAATACGAAGTTAAGTTAAGCGACACACCGGAGTTTATTTTGGCGTTTACAACATCAGAAGTGGTCAAAACTCACTATGCCTGACACCATATTAAACCAATTCTCGGTGCACCAACTAAAAAACTGGTTGGGAGCCCTGGGACGCCAAACTGCCGGCACAAAAGCGGAGTTGATAGGGCGTCTCCAAGCCATTTCTCCTGAAATACTCGGCGATCCACCACTAAACAACGGTCGGCAACAGAAACAGTGGAGGAAATGGATGGAGCTGCGTCTATGATGAGACAGCCACAAGGTGGGGATGCGCGAGCGATCGCGTTCGACGCGCAGTCAACTGCGTCGGAGACCCTGGACAACATGGATTTGGATCAGTCATCGTTGGTGGATGCAGAAAAAGCCACCCTTCAGAAACTGCGGGGCGAGATAGAGGCAAACATGGCCGTGTTACAGAGCATTTACACGGAAATCGACGAGGCGAACAAGAACAAGTCTGATCGTGCTAACCAAGTCCATGACGTCATCAAAGATAACATTGAAATTGAAAACGACCGAACGCAACGCCAGAACGCAAATGTAAACAAACTTCTGGAATCGCCAACGGCGTCACTTGCCTTAGCAAAGAGGTAACAATGGAATACGACGGCAGCGTGTGTGCGGATCACACAGCTTCAGAACATTGGCAAGATCTATAATTTGGACGACGGATGCATGCATATGCTTATAATTGCCAAGCTTAAGGGAAACGCACAACGCTGGCTGCACGCAAACGCCACACGCATTCTGGAGTCAACCGATCAGCTGTGCGAGCAATTAGTTATGACATTTGGCGTCAAAATGTCCAAAGGAGAACTGAGGAGCGCATTCCAAAAGCGTTAATGGCGTTCAGAGGAGAAATTTGCTGTTTATTTCGAAGACAAGATGATGCTGGCTAAAAACATCAACATCGATCTGGAGGAGCTCCTGGAAAACATTATAGAGGGAATTCCAGCTTCAGCGCTGCGCAATCAGGCTCGCATACAGTGCTTCTCAGAGCCGATTCAAATTTTGCTGGCTTTCTCGAAGTCCGTCTGCCAAAGTAAAAGATATAAGGTAGTTCACCAAAGCAACTGAATGGAGGAGGTGCAACCAATAAGGAGTTGCGTTGCGCCAATTGCAATTGTAAAGGGCACTTCGCCAAGGAGTGCCGCAAGCCAAAGAGGGAGCCCGGATCCTGCTACGCCTGTGGGGCATTTGGACACTTCGTCGGACAGTGTCCGGAGCGCAAGAGCGCCAATATAAACGGTTATGTAAGACATGTTAAGATTTTTTTTCACAATAGTTATAAAACCCCATTAGTTAGAGAATGCCTCATAGACACCGGGAGTCCAATATCATTTGCAAAATTGAACAATGTATCCAATGAAGTTAATTTAGAAACCGCTACTGAAAACTATTTCGGGCTGAATAGAAGCCAACTGACAATATTTGGAAAAGTTTTATGTTACATTATAAAAGAGAGAAATAAAAGTTATTTTTATTTATACGTGGTACCAAACGGGTCTATGAGTCATAATGTAGTTCTAGGACGAAACTTTATGGAAGCTTGCCACCTTAAACTTGATCCAGACACTTTGGGAAGGATTACGGTTAACCCATTAGATTGTAAAAGAGATAGAAAAACGGTTAGGGAAACAGTCAGTCCTATTTGTAGTGAAACAGTTAGTGCAACAGTTAGTGCAACAGTTAGTGAAACAGTTAGTTAAACAATTAGTGAAACAGTTAGTGCAACAGTTAGTGAGACAGTTAGTGAAACAGTTAGTGAAACAGTTAGTAAAACAGGTAGTGAAACAGGTTATGAAACAGTTCGTAAAACAGATAGCGAAGCGAGTAGTAAATTGGTAAATCCTGCACTTAGTAACGCAATGAACGAAACAGTTATTCCTTTAGGCAGCGTAACAACGGATTCCGCACTTAGTCCGAAATTTTATAATACAGTTATGCCCAGTTATGAAAAAGCAGTTAGAGAAATCTTTAGCATTGATTACGAAGAGGATGAGCAGATGAATTACACATGCGGCGCAGAAAATGACCGTGCTTTAAACTGTCAATTGAAAGAGATTATCAAAAGCAACTACTTAGATGTTAGAAAGCCTACCGAACCTTTAGTCAGATGTGAAATAAAACTATGTTTAGAAACGTCAAAACCATTTAGCTGCGCACCAAGAAGACTTGCTTACTCAGAAAAGGAAAAATTACAAAAATTGTTAGATGAATATATGAAAGAAGGGATTATACGACCTAGTGAATCCGAATATGCTTCGCCAATAGTTTTAGTTAAAAAGAAAACGGGAGACATACGACTATGCATAGACTTTAGAAAATTAAACAAGATATTAATCAAGGACAATTATCCGATACCGCTTATGCATGACCTCTTAGACAAACTAGTTAACAAGAAAATTTTTTCGAAACTTGATTTAAAAAACGGTTATTTTCATGTATTTGTTAATAAGGATTCGGTTAGATACACTTCATTTGTTACACCGTTAGGTCAATTCGAATTTCTCAGAATGCCAATGGGTCTAAAAACTGCATCGGCAGTGTTTCAAAGATTTGTAAACAAAATTTTCGAGGATCTCATTAGGGACAACAAAGTAATTGTATACATGGACGACATCATGATCGCCAGCAAGGACACGGAGGAACACTTAAAAACCTTAAAGGAAGTGTTTCTCAGATTAGCTCGAAATAAATTAGAATTAAGAATGGATAAATGTGAGTTTCTTCAAACAAATATTAAGTATTTAGGATTCATTATAAACGGCGAAGGCATTAGGGCAGATGATAAAGGTATAGATGCCATACAACATTTTCCAATTCCAGACAAGATACAATCCGTTCAAAGTTTCCTAGGTTTATGTTCATACTTTCATAGATTCATAAAAGATTTTTCAACATTAGCGAAACCGTTATACGACCTCTTGAGAAAAGACGAGAAATTTAAATTTGGAGAAAAAGAAATGAGCTGTTTTTCTACGCTCAAGGAAAAGTTAGTGCAGGCGCCGGTTTTAGCCATTTATAATTTCAAAGACGAGATAGAGCTGCACTGTGATGCAAGCGCTCTTGGCTTTGGTGCCGTATTATGTCAAAAGAAAGAGGATGGAAAATTGCACCCCATATTTTATTTTTCAAAACGTACAACAGTCGCTGAGGCAAAATATCACAGTTTCGAACTGGAGACGATGGCAATTATTCATGCACTGAGACGACTTAGAATATACTTGTATGGAAAACGCTTTAAAATTATTACTGATTGTAATTCACTTACTTTAACACTGAATAAGATTGAACTTAATCCACGAATAGCTAGATGGGCGTTAGAGCTCCAGAACTACGACTATGAATTCATACATAGAGAAGGTAAAAGGATGCAGCTCTTATTAGATGTACGAATATCATGATAGTAGAATCGAATACGTTTGAAGATAATTCAGTAATTTGCCAAGCCAAAGATCAAAAAATTCAAGAAATTAGAAAACTGTTAGAGGAAAATGAACATAAGTTATACGAAATGAGAAACGGAATAATTTATAGAAAATGTAACGACGGCAGACTATTATTTTATGTTCCCACAGACATGGAAGATCATATTCTATATAAATATCACAATGAGATCGGACACATAGGTAGAGACAAAATGTTAGATATAATTTTGAAATCTTATTGGTTTCGCAATGCCAAAGACAATCCATGGAATGGAATCCAGAAGATAGGGATTTAGAGAAGATTTGGAGCGAAGCAGAAAATAATCAAGGAAAAGCTCAAGAGTATAACAAAACACAATATGATAAGTCCGCCAGAAAGCCTGCTGAATACAAAATAGGAGATTATGTAATGGTAAAAAATTTCGACAGCACAGCAGGTATTTTCAGAACATTGATTCCAAAATGTAAAGGTCCATATATGATTTCCAAAATATTGAGAAACGACAGATTCTTATTAAAAGACGTAGAAGGTTTCCAGGTATCCCGTAACCCGTACCAAGGTGTCTGGAGCATTCAAAACATTAAACATTGGATAGGCAATAAGAAAAATAAATGAACACACAATTAAACACTGTTAACAAGGTCAACAAACATATATAGTACGTGCAATTATATAAATATTTAAGATAAAAAATCATTATATATGTAACTACAGACATAAAATGTAAACCATGATCAGGGGATCAGCTAGTCAGGACGGCCGAGTTGTAGTAGGATAGATACCCTTTAGGCCCACTGTACCATGTATGTATCATGTAGTAGCTCAGGTTAATGTATGAAGCCCATGGTGGCAGAGAGAAGTATACGATCATATCCCCGTTATAAGAAAGAACAATACTGTTGTCCCGCTCTTACTTATAAGCTAGCTTTAAGAGATAACAATGTACATGCACCTAGCTCTCACGCATACAGACACGCATGAGAGAGCATAAGTAAAACGAAGAAGCAAAGCGAGGCATTCGGTCGCTAGTTCTTGGAGAGTGAAGTTGAATAAAGAAATACGAAGTTAAGTTAAGCGACACACCGGAGTTTGTTTTGGCGTTTACAATTAGGGACCTAGACGAGCTAGTCACAAAAGAGGAGCTGGAGGAAGCACTGACCAAACTGGCGGACCTCCCGCCGGACTCGGTGACAGTGAAGGCAGTTCGCGCCCTTCCTAGCGGTAACCAAATCGCAACCTTTTCGGTCCCTGCAGGCGCAGCAGCTGCGCTAAATAAGCTCGGCAAGGTAAAGGTCAGTTGGACTTTGTGCCGGATAAAGGAGAATGAGCCTCGACTTAGGTGCTTCAGGTGTCTGAAAACATGTCACATCGCCAGCAGATGTCGCAGCGCCACGGACAGAAGCCACACGTGTTTCAGATGCGGTCAAGACGGGCATAAAGCGGCCTCTTATCAAAACCGCCCGCGATGCTTCAGATGCGTTTAAGCCAACAGAAGGGATGCGAACCACCAGGGCGGTAGCCGATACTGCCCCCTGGAGTCGGCGTCCAGTACTGGTCCCAAGCGTAGATAAAAGTGGTTCAACTTAACCTGTCACAAACGGTCCGAGAATGCGAAGCTGACCTCGCAATCCTAAGCGATCCATACAGGACTGGACAAAGCCCCAACTGGGATAAGGACGGCTTCGGAAAGGCCGCCCTGTTGGCGTGCAGTAGCGCTCCCACACACCTGTCAGATGTCCTTTCGGACAGAAGTTTCGTGCGCACCAAGGCAGGAGGCTGGTGGGTGTACAGCGTCTACCTCGCCCCAAGCCTATCGCTAGCCGACCTGGACAAACTCTTCTCGGATGCGAGAGGCCGAAACCCGGCGCTGATAGCGGGCGACTTTAATGCCTGGGCGGTCGACTGGGGCAGTTCCAGCACAAATGCCCGCGGCAGAGCCCTCCTTGAGTCGTTCGCAACCCTGGACGTGGCTCTCCTGAATGTTGGGCAAGACCCCACTTTTACCCGAGCAGGTGCCGGATCAGTGGTGGACCTCACCTTTGTCAGCCGCTCTAGAGCTGGTCAGTGCTCGTGGATGCTCAGCGAGATATATACACCCAGCGATCACGCGGCAATTCTCACCACAATGAATGACGCCAATTCGCCCCCTACATCGCTTCTCCCCTCACAAAGGAAGAGCTTCAGGGTAGACATGCATGACCCACGGTCTTTCGCAGCTCGTATGGCGAGCTTGAAAGCGTCGGGCAATGCGGAAACTATGGCAGACCTGATGATGGGTCAGCTGCAAGAAGCCTGCGAGGATTGCATACCCTACAGGATTGCCCACTCCAGACACCGAGACCCGGTATTCTGGTGGACACACGAAATTGCGGATTTAAGGAAACGGTGCGTAAGAGCCAGAAGACTGTACAAGCGGTCGTACGGCTCGAATACCCACCTGGAGAAGCGTGCAGGCTTTCAGCAGTGCCGCAAGGCTCTTAAGGAGGCTATTATGAGCAGCAAGAAGAAATGCTTCCTTAACCTATGCGATTCTGCGGACCGAGACCCGTGGGGAAACGCATACAGGCTCATTGTGAAGAAGGTCAACAAGTCCAATGCTCGCGCTCCACTGGACACAGACTCCCTGGGGAGGATAGTCGAGCACTTGTTTCCTAGAGTAGAAAACCCGGTTCTCTCCCTTCAAAGAAGTAGCGACCCGCCCCAAGTGGTTGAGCCCGTCACAGTAGCCGAGATGGTAGCAGTGGCGAGGAGGATTAAGGTTGCGAAGGCACCGGGGGCGGATAATGTTCCCAACGGGGCCTTAAGGTTGGCCATCACTCTCCGCCCAGACATCTTTGCAGAGTTGTTCGGGAGGTGCTTGGCCGAGGGGTCCTTCCCCAAAAAGCCGATGGAAGACCCATCTTCTTACAGATCGATCTGTCTGATAGACGGGGCTGGCAAGATGCTGGAGTACGTGATAAGCTCGCGGCTGGAGCGGGCAATCTCAGCGTCAGGCGGTTTGTCCGAGACTCAATACGGCTTCAGGAAGGCGCGGTCGACAATCGATGCCATCAATAAGGTGGTTGACATTGCCGCTTGGGCCATCGCGGGTCAGCGTTGGAAAGGCGGAGCAAAGGAATATTGCCTGATTGTCACCTTGGACATCCGCAACGCGTTTAATACAGCGAGATGGGATTGTATTTTGGACGCCCTGACCAGTTTTGCTGAAGCTAATGCGGAGCTACTTCGAAGACAGAGTACTGCAGTACGACACCGCTGGCGGTGCACAAAGCGTCGAGCTGTCGTGCGGAGTCCCCCAAGGGTCGATCCTTGCGCCACTGCTGTGGAACGCAATGTATGACGGGGTCCTGAGGCTCCCACTCCCTGGGAGAACGGAACTAGTTGGTTTCGCAGATGACATTGCGCTGGTGGTAGTGGACAAGGAGATCGATGGAGCCGAAGCGGCATGCAATCAGAGCATCAGCGCCATCAGCTAGTGGCTGTCGCGCGTTGGGTTGCAGTTAGCCCCACAGAAGACCGAAGCAGTCCTGGTGAGCAGCAGGAAAAAGGTGGAAGTGGCTGAGGTGCGAGTGAGCGAAGTCGTCATCAGAACGTCTAGAGCTATAAAATATCTAGGCGTGATGATTGACACAAGGTTTTCATTTAGAGAGCACTTGGCGTACGCGAGCACCAAGGCAGCAACGTCAGTACGGTCGCTAACGAAGATAATGATCAACCATAGAGGTCCGAAGCAGGCGAGAAAATTGCTATTGGCGAGTGCAGCTAGAGCGACAATGTTGTATGCTGCACCAGAGTAAAGCATTGACGATGCCGTCGTACAGCCGCGGCTCGAACGCAGCTCATCGCCTGGCTGGCCTACGCATATGCAGCGCGTTCAGGACAGTCTACGATCAGGCAGCGCTTGTACTAGCTATAACCCCTCCCCTCGACCTGATGGCAAAGGAGCAGGCGGTTATATTTGAGTCAATTCACGGAAGAACAGTTACTCCGGCGGAGAAGAGCGAGGCGCGCTCCCTGGCGAAGAGCGCCACGTTAGCAGAGTGGCAAGCCCGTTGGGATATTTCGAACAAGGGTCGCTGGACACACCGACTGATACCAAACCTATTGGATTGGACGAGGAGATTGCACGGTTATGTAAACTTTTACCTGACGCAAATATTAAGCGGGCATGGGTGCTTTAGGAGCTACCTGCACAAGTTTGGCCATGATGAGAGCGCAAGCTGTACCTGGTGCTATAGGGAAGCCGACGATACTGCCGAGCACGTTCTGTTCAAGTGTGGCAGATTCTCGATCGAACGTCGGGCGATGGAAGCCGCCCTGGGGACCAGCAGGCGGTGTCCAACTTCGCGGCCACGTTGATGACCAAGCTCTGAAGCGAGGAGCGAAGAAGACAGGAGGAGGAGACATAGCTGGGAACATTGCCCGTGCGAAGCAATGCTTTGTTAATATTTACCCTACCCTTTCTATGTATATTCCCCCCCCAAAACTAAATGTACCTTATAGCGAAATAAAAAAAAATTAAAAAAATAAAATACTCTTGCTTAGGATCACCATCAGCAGCGGCAGTGCAGTTGTTGTTGGTTGCTGTGCTCTTGGTTCGCCGGCTTGGTTTTCGCCCAGCCATACATACATAATTACATACATAAATACTTGTTTGCCAGCGATGCTAATTGGCAGGCGGTAAGCAACTATGATGCGACAGTGATGACCAGGCTTCGGGCAGAGGAAAGTAGTAGGGGAGGCGAAGACTAATGGGGGCCATGCTATCGTGAAGCAATGCTTTGCGGCCGTACCGCGAGGGTTTTGTTCCTATTTATCCATACGCAACCCCTCCCACATGTAATATACCCCAAATAAATAAAGCACGAATAAAAAAAAAAAAACACATAAATACCGCAGTGCCGGGCGACCAAAGTTTGATCTAAGCTTGGCGCAGCCGCAAGCTGTCATCCGATGAATACAGTGGGCCGTGAGCATTGCCGGACGGGCAATAGCAAGCAAGATAAACAATAAACCACATTTTTCGACATTTAATTTTGGTCCGCTTTGCTCAAAAGCGTCCGTGCCTGAATCTCATGTTCGTCCTGCCGCTGCCGTTACATATGTACATATGTACACTAGGGTTCGGCTTATTTGCGAAAGTGCGAATTCTCAGGGTCTCATGGTCTCAAATTGTTCGTTTTGGTGTAAAACTTAAATTTGTAAAATTTTAGCTCGATCGGATAATGTTTCGTATTGAACAGAATCTAAATTGTTATTTAATACAAATAAAACCAAATCCACACCAGAAGAAGAAGAAACGGGGGCGTCGTGGGGATTCAGAGTTTAATCGTTGCATTCATACATAGAACTAACAATGCACTTAAAACTGGAGCCGCTCTTCTTCGCTGACTTGAGCGCGGAAGATCGACGGCGGCCGATCCCGAAGTTCGCAACCCGAGCTCGAGCTCCGAAGCGAGCGCGGACGAGAGCGAAAGCTTTGTGCGCAGAGGCGGCACAGTGGCCCCTCACATAAACATCCCGCCCCCCCTTGCAATCACTCGGGTTGCAACATGGTCCTTGTTTTGGCTGGTGGCAGGCTCCGCACACGACCCATCCAAACACGGTGCTCTGGGCCACCGGTAGGCCATGCTGGATTCTCATGAAACCTGGCTGCATCACTTGCGGATACTTGTCCGCGCCCAGGACCACAGATATCGTCGCGGGTAGATAAAACCGCTCATCGGGCGGAGTAATGTTCCAGAAATGGGCCCGCACCGACTCGCTCAGCTCCCGAACTGGAGTGTGAACGCGCACCTAATGCTCAACCTTGAAGGCCACATTCAACTGGACACTGGTGTCATTCTGGGCGCTCACAATTGCCGAACACATCCGCTCGTCCCCAACGCTGGTAGTTGGCAGACGGAAAGCAGCCGCTAGAGACGTGTCGATGCAGCTCGTAGCCGTGCAAGGGTCGATAAGCGCCGCCGTGTCCAAGACCTGAGTCCCAGTATGGATCCGCACCAGAGCCGTCGGCAGTAGGTTGACGCTATGCCGCTGCAGCAGCGACGACAGCGACGGAGCGGTGGCCGCGTTGTGCGGGCTACTCCAACGGGCGGCGGACCACTGCCTAGGTCCGGCGAACGAGGGCTGCTGCGTAGTCGAGGCACGACGTGGAGTGGCGGCCGGAGGCAGAGGGGCGGCTGAGGCCCGCCTTGGAGCGGCGGACGAGGTCCTTGGAGCGGCTGAAGCACGCCGTGACGCGGCGGACGAGGGCCGAGCCGCAGCACTGCGTGGAGAAGCGGACGAAGGCGGCGGGGCGGACGAGGGCCTTGGAGCGGCTGAAACACGCCTTGGAGCGGCAGAAGCACGCCTTGGAGCGGCAAAAGCACGCTGTGGAGCGGCGGACGAGGCCCGAGGGGCAGCTGAAGCCCGCCGTGGAGCGGCTGACGAGGGCCTTGGAGCGGCAGAAGCACGCCGTGGAGCGGCGCCCGAGGTCTGAGGAGCGCCTGAAGAATTCCGCGAGTGGGCGCCCGGCGACCGGCGCGCCTCCTGACACGGCCGGCGCTGAGTCATCGGCTGATCGGAGAGGTGCAGTAGTGTGTGGTGATCCTGGCCGCACATTTTGCAGCAGTCCCCTCGCCGACACGCTCCGTCGGAATGCGGATGAAATCCCAAAGAAGCTGCTGGTGGCTATAGGCACTCGTCACAGCCCCTTTAAGAGCCTGGAGGAAGTAGCGGGACAGTAGACTAGCCGCACCCACAAAAGTCTTCCCGTTGTCCGACTGAACTTGACAGGGGCATCCTCTCCGTGACACGAACCGGGCGTAAGGTCAGACGACGGCTCTAAATGGATGGCCTTGGTGGAGAAGCATACAAACACCAACACATACCCTTTAGTAATGAGGAGTGCTCGACCCGTGTAGTTCTTGATGTCGAAGGGGCCGGCATAGTCCATACCGGTATGTGTGAAGGGGCGCGAGAGGGACATCCGCTCTTTGGGTAGTGCTCCCATGAGTTGAGTTTGCAACTTCTTTTTGTGGATAACGCATACCTTACAGGAATAGATAACGGACTTGATCAAATTCCTCACTTTCGGGATCCAGAATTTGGACCGGATCAGACGGATCATCAGCTGATTACCGCCGTGAAGCGTTATGCGATGCGTAAAATGGACGAGGAGTCGAGAGAGATGGCAGTTATATGGAAGAATAACGGGATGCCGTTCGTCATATTGGAGAAGTTCGGAGGCTGTAACCCGGCCACACGCTCTCATGAGTCCTTGGGAATCAAGAAACGGGTTTAGGTTTTGAATCGAACTGGATGCTGGCACTGGCCGCTTGTGGCTTAAACAGCCGATCTCAAGGTTGAAATGCCTGCGTTGTGTGACGGAAATTGGGAGAGCTTCGGCCGAAGACACTTCAGTAGACGTTAGGTGGTTCTCGAACGAAGACGTGGTCTTTCGCGAGCGCTGGATGAAGCGACGAACATAGGCGAGGACTCGCAGCGCCTTATTGAAAGAAGAAAGATGCTCAAGAATATCTTCCGGGGGCATTCGCAACGTGGACTTTGACTGCTCGCTTCTCAAGTTCAGTCTCGGGGGAGTCATTGGCTGGAATGGGCCACTCGAAGCGCGGCCCTTGCAGCCAGGCTGGGCTATGCCACCACAGCTGACTGTCCTCGAGGTCTTGAAGAGCTACCCCCCGGCTAGCGAGATCTGCCGGATTATGTTCCGAGCGGACATGTGCCCATTTCTCCACCTCGGTGAACTGAGTGATCGAGGTCACCCGATTTGCCACGAACGTTGTCCAATGGCACGCCGGCCTGCGCAACCAGGCGAGAACAATCGTAGAATCCGTCCAACAGTGGAGGGCGGACGCAGTCCCGGGCATCTTGGGAAGAATTGCGTTGGCCATCTCGGACAACAGAACGGCCCCGCACAACTCCAGCCGCGGGAGCGACACCGTCTTGACTGGGGCCACCCGCGTCTTTGCCGTCAGCAAGTTCACCACTACCGTAGACCCGATCTCAACTCGAACGTAAATGGCGGCGCTATATGCCTTTTGCGAGGCGTCATAGAACCCATGATGTTCTACCTTCAAGTGTGGTCGGAAGGCGACCCAGCGGAGAATGCGGATCTGATCGATTTTTCCAGGAAGTCAACCCATCTTTGGCCGAATTCCTGAGGGAGGACAGCGTCCCAGCCCAGATCCAGGAGCCAGATGTCCTGCATGAACATCTTTGCCCGGACAATGAAGGGGGCTAGCCAACCGGCTGGAACGAACAACTTGGTAATTTGAGATAGGACCTGACGCTTTGAGAACGACGATCCCGAGGTCAACTCTGGCGGAATGAAGAAGAACTCATCCGACGTCGCCTTCCACCGTACGACGAGAGTTTTGTGCTCTCTGCGTCGCTTTCGAGGAAATCAGTCCGGAGGAGATGGTCAGCATGGATGTTTACCAAAATAGCCTTGCTGTTGAACGTCCATTTCCTTAGTGGGAACCTTGCCGAACCCAGGGCCCCCTCGAGCTCTCGTAAATAAATTGTCGGATAATCTGACTCGCCCGCGGATACCTCGACTCTTCGTCTTCGGCGAGCTGTTGCAGGACGCGGATCGCTAGGAATGGGGAGCAATTGACCCCGAAAGTTACCGTCTTCAGTTCGTAGTCGCGGATTTCTCCATCGGAGTTGCGAAATAGAATGCGCTGGAGCGGAGTATGCTTGGGGTCTACCCAAATCTGCAAGTACATCTTCTCGATGTCGGCATTAAAGACGAACCTGAAGTATCGCCACTTTAGGATTTGAATAGTTAGGTCGGATTGTAAAACCGGGCCCTCGTAAAGAATGTCATTCAGACTGGTGCCGTTTGCGGACGGGCTCGAAGCATTAAAAACTACCCGCACTTTAGTGGTTGTGCTTTCGGGCTTGAGAACGTCGTGATGAGGAAGGCAGTACGTGGCGGAGTTGCTCGTCGTAGAAACCTCGGCCATTTGTTTTAAGTCGAGATATTCTTGGATCACAGCATCATACCGGGCTTTGAGGGGAGGATCCCTTTTCAGGCGCTTCTCGTTGCGGAGGAACTGAGCTAGAGCGAAGGATCGCGAATATGCTAGCTCGGAACCCTTGTGCTCGGGGTTGCGCAAGGGGAGCGTCCCAACATACTTGCCACGATGGTCCCTTCTGGTGGTGTGTACGAGATGTTGTTCGCAAAACGAATCAGACTCGGGGACGATCTGTGTGGGCACTTCCTCGACCTCCCAGAATTTGGTTAGAAGCTGGTCCAGTGTGTCTTCGAGGGAGCCTTGCTGGGGGCCTGTCAACGTCCATCCAAAAATGGTTTCCTGGCCGAGAAGTGACCCGCAATTGTCAGTTTTGGAGTTGCCAAGGAGAATAGACGGAAGAATGTCTGCTCCTATCAAGACATCGATTTGGGAGCTCTCAAAGAACTTGGGGTCCGCAAGGGGATGTCAGGAAGGTCCTTAAGAATATCTCGTGGAATTGGATACGAGGGTAGATTCCCAGCCAGCTGCGGAAGAACATAGGCATTCCGTAATGAAGGTAGCTTCAGACCCAGAGTCAATCAAGGCTCGTGCTTGAAAGTTGCACCCCAGATGGCGCACGTTAATGAGGGCAGTGCCCAGTATGACGGCTCTTGAACCGGAAGCGAAGCATAGTTGCACATCTGCGGGATCGTCTGAGGCACCCGTGCCTTTTGGAGAAGGCCCGGGCCGAGGCGTGGCTGTCGTAGACGGACTTGGAGCGGTTGCAAAAGGATTACCGCGGTGCAGGAGGGTGTGATGCCGGTTGTGGCATGTAAAACAGCTGTGGGCACTGGTGCAATCCCGTTGCTGGTGCCCTCGAACAAAACAGTTAAGGCAAAGTTGCCTTCTCTTGATATAGTCGGAGCGACCATTCACGTCCATTTCGAGGAACCGTGGGCATACGCGAATGGGATGGTTCTCCCTGGAACAAAGATCACATCCCCTGGGCGCTGGAGCAACCCTGGCCTCATACGAGTTGAGCCTGCGCGGCTGGGCGATCGCAGTTGCCGATCTTGGCGGAATTTGCCTCGAAACGCTAGGTATGATGTCGTCGATTGCCTCCAGAGTCCGATAGCGCTCTGTCAGGAATGCGTCCAACTCACTCCAGGTTGGAATTTCAGCCTTGTTGTGAAGTGATTGACTCCCACATGGAAAGCGTGATTTTGGGAAGCTTTAAGGAGACAATCCCAAGCTTCGGCATTAATAGCGGACATTCGTAAGGCTGTAAGGCAACTCTGAATGGTGCCTTGTAGCTCTTTTCGAGCGGCTCCGGACTCTTGGGGAACAGTCTGGATGTTGAAAAGGATTTTCAACTGACTGTTTTTCTTTAATTGGACGTTGATGCACTACGATCTGTACATTCAAGTGGCCCATCTGACACCAAGCACGTGCCTGTTCGTGTTAGGTGTTAGTAGGCGCGACAAATGAAAGTATAGAAAAGGAATACGAGGAAGTGACTACTGCAGTGCTGCCAGACTGTTTGCCTGCATACGTACTAAGTGGGTTAGTATTAAGGTTTTTAGTTGGGGAAGGCTATCTACGTTTGATGTTATCATGTACAAATCGTTATAATTTGCACATAAGACTCTAAAGAGTTCATGCAATTCAAAAGACGTTCTACATTGGCTCAAAACTAAGGGAATATAGGATCTAGCATTTCTAATCGGTTCATGAAAGCTAAGCTGACCCAGCAAGTCAGCACTTTCCACGTCACCGCGGATAAGGTTAAAAGTGAACGTAATGCCAAGCATGGTTCTACGGTTAGCTAAAGAAGGTGTGAGGAAGCGATCTATTCTAAGGCTGGGATATCCTCAGCGGCTCAGAGTTCCCCCATTATTTATAGTGAGACAGGCAGGGGAAACGGAAATGGCGCTGGTGAAAGCGCGTATTTGCTTTAGGAGGATAATTTGTGAAAGGGGCGGTCCGTGCAGGACTGCGTTTTATTTGGGACAGACGGATGAGTGGCCCGACCGGCCGGCCGGAGCCGGGAACCGCGTCGGAGCCTTTGGAGGCGTGGCCAGGTAACCGGCCCTGTTTACCATGGCGCCGGGCCGCTGGCCGCGCCGGGGGAAGATGTCCAGGTCAGGATAGCCGGGCGCGTAGCCGTCGTCCCGGCCTCCTGATCCCGGAGCTGAGCCTCGGAGCTGGGAATCGGCCCCGTTTACCGTGGTACCGACGCCCAATCCGGAGCAGAGCAGCGAACCCGGAACCGGCCCTGTTTACCATGGTGCCGATGCCGTGGTCCGGAGCCGAGGCTGGGAAGGAATCCCGGGATCTTAGTGCCGACCCTGTTTACCATGATGTCGGCGCTTCACCCCGAGCGAAGCCGCGGAACCGGGAAATCGGCCCCGTTTACCGTGGTACCGATTGCCCTGATCCGGAGCCAAAGGTGGAGGGTGATCTCGGGATCTGAGAGCCGGCCCTGCTTACCATGATGCCGACCCTTCGATCCGCGAGGCTCTCCGAAACCTGAGAGCCGGCCCTGTTTACCATGGTGCCGGCTTCCAAGTCTCGGCCTCCGCCGCTACGGGAAAGGTTGCGGAACTTGAGATCCGGCCCTGTTTACCATGGTGCCGGGTCCAAGTCCGCCCAGGAGTGGGTTCTTGGGAAGAAGAGGAGGAGGGGGGAGCTGTAAGGAGGAATGCCAAAATGCCGTCGGGATTTTATGATTTGCTTTTATTGTCAGTCTAGTTTCCCTATGCTCGTTTTCCTACCTCTTGCCTACACCGCCGGCTCCCATGCCGCCGGAGGCCGCTTGGCCGGCTCACCCTCCTAGCCCTGGGCGCTGGACTCCATGTCCATGTGGCCCAGAGTTGAAATGCCGTCGGTACTTTTCCTCCACGTGTTTTTCCTGCGGGAATAGCGTCGCACGTCTGTACTGCTTGAGGGCCGCCGAAGTAAGAGAGCGATCGTTGGCGGCGACGCTGCTCGGGCCCTTCCTCTCCCAACGTTCTGGCGCAGAAGCTTCGGCCTCTGCCGCGGCGTATGTTCTTGCCGTCTCTCTTCGGCATGCGTGCTTCCCGATCGGTGGCTCTCTCTTGAGCTTTCGGGATGCTCGTTCTCTGTCCTCTGTCTGTGTGGTGGTGGGCTCTTCGGCCATGTTGCGGTCGGGCTCTCTCTCTCTGAGAGGCGATATTGCTGGTGTATGCTTGCGATGTCTCGGGTCGCTGCTTGCGATGTTGCGGGCGTGTGCGCTCGCAATGTTGCTGGCCGTTGCTTGCGATGTTGCGGGCGTGTGCTCGCGATGTTGCGGGCCGTTGCTAGCGTGTGTGCGGGCGTGTGTTGCGGGCGTGTGTGGCCAGTGATGAGGCGTCGTCGTGTTGGTGCCAGTGATGCCCGACTGGCTGTCGATGTTGTTTGCGGGTGTTTGGTTTTCCCTAACTCCTAACTAATTTACAGGTGCCCTTCGTGGGTCTTCTTATGAAGCTTAAAACTAACTTATGGCTAACTTAACTATATATATACAAAATATTTACAGCGTAGGGGTGAGGCACTCTTCACAAAGGTAAGTTAATTAGGAGAAGTCTACTAGAGTACGAGGCCAACCTCTGGTTTGGATCCCAGTTCAAACCGCGTAAAGTGAAAAGCAAAAAGTTCTTCTGAACTGACTCAATGCGTTTACTGTGAACCCCATACTGAGGGCTCCAGACGCAAGATCCATATTCTAAGATAGGACGAACTACCGAAATATATAAGGATTTTGTAACATAGGGGTCATTGAATTCTTTCGACCACCGTTTAATGAAACCAAGCACACCTCTGGCTTTATTCACCATGCACGAAATATGATCGATAAAGTCAAGTTTAGGGTCCAGTCGGACACCCAAATCATCGACTATATTAATTCTTTCCAAAGAGCAGCAGTTTAGTGTGTAAATCGCGAGCTTGGGAGCGACACGAGAGAAAATCATTAGCTTGCATTTAGAGCCGTTTAGGTTCAATAAGTTTATGCGTCACCATGTTTGGAAGTTATTGAGATCTGTTTGTAAATCAGACTGGCAGGAAGCGTCCTTATATTGCACGCAAAGTTTGACGTCGTCCGCGTATATAAGTACTCTGGAGTTAATCAGAACTTTGGGCAGGTCGTTGATAAATAATGTAAACAACAGGGGACCCAAATGGCTCCCTTGCGGGACGCCAGAAGTAACCCTGAGAACATTAGATAAAGAATTTTTAAAGAGGACCTTTTGCGTTCTGCCATTATGATAACTTGAGATCCAACTAAGAAGATCAACCGGAAATCCCATTAGATAGAGTTTCCGAACAAGAAGAGAATGGTTGACAGAATCAAATGCTTTACTGAAATCAGTATAGATTACGTCTGTCTGAAAGCCCTTATGGAAGCCCTTAACTAAGAAGGAAGTGAACTCTAAAAGATTGGTTGTCGTTAATCTACGCTTTAAAAATCCATGCTGACATGGAGAAATAATTGATCTACACAGGTGCTGCAAATGTGGGGTAATGATTTTCTCGAAAAGTTTTGGAATGGCCGACAACTTAGAGATTCCTCTATAGTTGCTGGCATCCGATTTGCTACCTTTTTTGTGGAGAGGAATAACAAATGATTCCTTCCAAATAAGGGGAAAGTGAGAGGTTTCTAGGGATAAGGCAAACAATTTCAGAAGGGGATTGCGACGTGCCGGAAAAAAATACAGCGAAATAATGCCAAAAAATTAAAACTACAACATCGATGTATCAATACCTCGCCAATGTTTTTTTCAGCTCTAGTGTGCAGACCTCATAGCCTATTCCCCGTTATATTTGTTATGAAAAAAAAAAATCTATTTTAATTTGGAATTTATTAAATTTTTCGTTTTGATTGAAAAAATAATTTGTTTTATTTTAAAAGTTATTATGAACATGGCAACCATTTAAAAAAAACAAAAAAAATGTTTTTTGCTCCTCCCGGTTAGTGCGACTTTCGGATATAACGACGTAAAATCGTCGGTCCCTTGAATGTCGTTATAACCGGATTCTACTGTATTATTGATCAGCATCAACAGCCAAGTCGATATAGCCATGTCTGTCTGTCCGTCTGTCCGTCTGTATGAACGCCTAGATCTCAGCAACTCTAAGAGCTAGAGTCACCAAATTCGGTATGTAGGTCGGAATGTTTTGCACGCAGATCAAGTTTGTTTCAGATTTAAAAATTTGCCTCCTCACAAATTTTACCATAGATCTTTCTTTTGGTGCATAGGCATGCATATGTAGAACATGTATCAATACCGAAAATCTGGTAAAGATCGGGTGAAAAACACAAAAGTTATTTACTTATCAGTGTGTTATCTATTTGGCAGCTAACAACAGGTGCATCCCAAAAAACAACAACAAAACTGATGAGCGCAAGAAACTAACTCCCGTGCGCAAAAAAGAGAGAGGGGTTATCTTTATCTCTGTCTTGCACACGCAAGTGCATGAGATGGTGGTGGTTTTGCAAAGAGCGAGTTTGTTTACATTTCTCTAATAGGCAAAAGTCGCGATCAGCTTATCAGCTGTGGTGTTTTCTGTTTACCGATTTTATTTATAATCGGGAGCTTATTCGAGCGGGAGCTTATTCGAGCGGCGAAACATTTTGGTACATGCTATATAACAGTCGTTCACGAACGACTGTAGCTTTCTTACTTGTTTACGGTTGTTTTTTTCAAACGAAAGCGAGGAAGGATGCGTAATTGGCTTACGTTTAGTGTTAATAAAATTATAAAACTGTTTTGGGTCCTGAGAGATCTGGACCCTACAACGAGTCAAATAATTCTTGTAACACTGCGCGTTCAACACGGTAAATCTTGACCGAGCCGATAAATAAAGGGATAGGGCAGAGTTAGAACCGGTATATTTATATTTAGTATACAGCCTCTATACTATGGCACTGTAAAAAATATCCACGACTACTGACATGTCAGTGCACATGTATAAATCGGACCAATTAAAATCTGATATAAAGTTATTCAGCAGTTCGAAGTCCGTTTTGCGAAAACAAAGGACTTTCTTGGCTGCACAGTCAGATATGTTCTGTAAGTCAGTCCCAATGTCGAGAGTCACGTCGAAAGTCGGATGATAGGTATCTTCGGGAAGCGTCAACGGCGCCACCCTGGCTAAACTGACTCTTGCCGGATCTGAGACAGAACAGAGATCAAGCAAGCGCTCTAGGGAATTTCGTACATGGTTGACTTGAGACAGCGAAATGTCTAGCAAGCCAGCAATAAAATCATGCTGTGTGGAGGTGAAAAGTACATTAGAGGAAGTATTTGAGGACCAAATAGCCCCTGGGATATTAAAATCACCAAGAACTACTAAATGATCCTTATTCGAAAGTCGGTTGAAAACCGTTTGGATAGCGTAAATATGGTTACAATAAATAGGAAGTTCGGACAAAGGAGGAATGTATAAACAGGTAATGAAAATAGAGCTACCATTGATGCTTAGCTTCACACAGAGGAATTCAACATCGAACTCCTCGAAAGTTATTAATTCCGACGCGAGAGTGGAGTCAACCGCTATGAGGACACCACCCCCACGTCTGCTAGGCCGATCCAGCCGATATATCGTGAACACAGCTGGAAAAACTTTGAAGCTCAGAATCTCCGGCTTTAACCAGGTTTCTGTGAACACAATAACCTGGGATGCAAGCGACAGACTATCAGAATACAATTTGGGAAGCTTACTACGTAGGCCTCTTGCATTCTGATAGGAGATAGAGAGGGAGTTGATTAGTTTTTTGGAGTGGATATCGTAGAGGGCGCAGTGGTCTGGTCGGGCCTGGGAAGACTTATTCCTAAGGGCCGCCTTTTCTTTTTCTTTGCTTCAAACTCTTTGACGACAGCATATTCTGGCCAGAATTTGGTAGAACATATAGTGTCAAAAAGTTAGTTTGGAACATTTATTTTGAAAGATGAAATGTCCCTTTTTTTTTTTTTTGCGAGAATGCCGAGGTCCTTGTGGATGTTTTGGTTACGAATATACCATTTTGCCCCAGTGATAGTTCGCAGGATCTTTGATTGGGCTCGCTGTATGATGTCTATGTTGGTTCTGCTCGCGTTCCCCCACAGCTGGGAGCCATACGTCCAGATTGGCTTAAGAGTGGAGTTGTAGAGCAGGACCTTGTAGTCCAGACACAAGGGCGATCGTGAGTTTATAATCCAGTGGAGGCTGCTGGCTTTCAGTTTTAGGTGCTGTTTCTTGCATTCGATATGTCTACGCCATGTTAGACGTCTGTCGAGGTGGATGCCGAGATACGTTACTTCATTAACTTGGGGGATCTGCGTGCTATTCATACAGAGCGGAGGGCAAGTTTGTCTGTTAAGGGTAAACGTTATGTGTTTACACTTTTGTTCGTTTTTTTTAATACGCCAGTCAGATAGCCACTTCTCGACTACCACGAGGTGGTTGGCGAGTTGGGTTGTTGCACGGACTGGGCATCTGGAGCGGCTAAGGATCGCAGTGTCGTCGGCGAAGGTGGATGTTGTTAGTCGGTCACTCGTGGGAATATCTGCTGTGTAGAGGACGAATAAAGTTGGCCCAAGTGCGCTACCTTGTGGGACCCCAGCTTCGATAGTGTAGCTGTCGGAAATTGTTGTGTTACATCTTACTGCGAAGACTCTATTGTAGAGGTAGGATTCAAGGAGTTTATGAGTGTACCCGGGCAAGTGTGTTTTAATTTTATGCATGAGACCTTTGAGCCAGACGCGGTCGAATGCTTGAGATACGTCGAGGAATATCGCGCTGCAATATTCCCTATGTTCGAAGGCTGTGCGAATTTCTGATTTTATTCTGTTTACTTGCTCTATAGTTCCGTGTTTTTCTCTGAAGCCAAATTGATGGGCTGGGATAATGTTGTGGGCTCCCATATATGGTATTATGCGCGTTAGAAGGCATTTTTCGAATAATTTGGACAAGCATGATAATAAACTTATTGGTCTGTAAGATGACGGAATCGTGTGATCTTTTCCGGGCTTCGGTATCATTATAATAATTGATTTTTTCCATTTCCTTGGATAGTAGCCGAGACTTATGATTCCATTGAAGAGTTTACAGATGACCTCAATAGCACAGTACGGAAGTTCCATTATCATTTTTGTAGTTATTAGGTCACCGCCTGGAGCCTTTTTTGGTTTTAGCTCCCTGATGACTTTTGTGATCTCGTTCGGGTGAAATGTAGTTGGCGTGGATTCAGTTTCGAGGTGGATTTGCGGGGGAACATAATCATTAGCTGCGGGGTTCGGCTGGAAGACGCCTCTGAGATGTAAGGCAAATGATTCGGCTCTATCTTTGTCGCTGCGGGCCCAGCACCCTGAGGAATTCCTTATAGGGGTGACGGTTTGAATTGGAGAGCTTAGATTTGGGTGAGCCCTCCACAAGGGATGCTTTGTACTAGTTGGCGAGAGTTTTCCAATATATTTAAGTTGTTCATTTTCAGCTTCTTGCTTCAGGGCCCGGTTAAGATTGCTTCAGTAAGACGTTGCTTTGAGCATGGCGATCTGCTGGTTTGCCACGCTCGTAGCAGACGCCTCTTTTCCTGAACCAGCTGTTCAATTTGCCGGTTGGTTTTGAACTTCTTAAATTCCCCATCTTTCCGTATAGAGATCCTGGCTGCTGTGACGAGTACCTCTTCCAGGGCGGAGGAGGAGCAGTCGATGTCCGCTTCGATATTTAGTTGGGGAGTTAGCTCAATGTGGGAACTCACATACTTTCTGTATTTCATCCAGTTAGTGTTGTGCGACGTCAGACTGTAGGGGTAGTCCGCAATTTCTGGGCTTCGAAGAAGGCTTATCAACAAAGGCGAGTGGTCAGATGAGAGATCCGGTAGTGCTATGGCGCTTATAAGATTGCGTGGGATGTTTTTTGTCACCGCGAAATCAATTAGATCTGGGATCTTTTTTGGGTCTGCAGGCCAATATGTGGGGCTACCAGAAGAAACGTAGTCCAGTTTATTGCTCACCTTTATAAGTGCATTATACAGTTGCCTTCCCTTGCGAGTCACGAGGCGTGATCCCCAGTGCGTGTGTTTGGCGTTGTAGTCTCCTGCGGCTATGAAGCGATCCCCCAGAGTGTTGTAGAAGTCCATGAATTGACCTTCAGAGATATTAAATCGAGGTGGGCAGTAGACAGCGGCAATGCAAAGGTTTCCGTTTCCTGAGTTCACTTTTATGGACGTGGCTTGCAGGTAATTTGTTGCAAACCTTTGATGAAAGTGGTGTTTGATGCGTTCTCTGATTAAGATGCCCGTTCCGCCGTGTGCCTTGCCATCCGGATGATCTGTGCGGTAAAAGGTATAACCTCTTATATGGAAGTTATATCTCCCTGTGAGGTGCGTTTAAACCAGCAGCATGGCGTCGATGTGATTTACGTTTAGGAATTGAGTTATTTCAAGTTTATGCCGTGATATGCATTTGGCATTCCACATGGATATACGTAGGTTAGTCATTTATTTTTTGGACTGTTGTGCTACAAGCAACTGAATTACCATGTTCTGGTTCTGAACAAGGGTTTGCATGGTTGTTTTCATGAATGACATAAGTTCCATCATACTTTGTTGCATGGTGAACATCATAGATTCCAATTTGCTTTGCGCCTGCCCTGGAACCTGCTGAGCATTTTCTGAGTGAGGCTGGGGTGGATTTTCCATGCCTGTTCTTAGTGCTTCGGCGTAGGAGATTCCCTTGGTTGTATTTAGCTGCCCAAATGATGATCTGGCTGCCTTGGCGAAAAATACGTCTGGCGTACTTTTTGAGTTGTAGTACATATTTTGTGTATGTTGTTGGTGCGTAGCTGTCGCTCGTCGCATGCGACTCTTCAGTTCCTTGTAGACCGCACAGCCTCTGTAGTTTGCCGTATGGTTTCCTGCACAGTTGCCACATTTTTTCATTTGGGGGTCTTCTTTGTTTGCGGGGCAGTTTACGGAGTTGTGGAAGTCTCCGCAGACTACGCAGACCGTCCGAAGTGTGCAGTATTGTGACGCGCCGTGCGCGCACATAGACATAGGAAATAAGAGAAATACATGAAGAGAACAAATAGAGGTTAAGAAAAATACATGAAGAGAACAAATAGAGGTTAAGGAAATATTATAAGGAAAGAAACACTCATATATAAAATAAGAAGTAAACACCGAACTGAAAGAAATGAAGAATAAAGAAATAAAGAAAAGCCATACCCAACCGCATTCAAATTCAAACCCGATGCGCGCCCGCGCCACTGATCGCACGCCGGGCACACTAGCCCCGCCGAACCGCTATATAAAGCGCACCCCAGCACTACGGAGCTCATTCAGTTTCGGCCGGCAAACGGAAAAGGTCTCCTGACTTGAACCAACTATCAGCAGCCAAGGACCAGCGGACAAGGACGAGCAAGGAGCATCGGTAAGGACGACATCAGACATCAGCGGAGACGGGTAAACGGCGTGGTAATTAACTAATCCTAGTAGCCTTTGCATAGTACGTCTCCTTATACGGTTCGGCTTACCGACCCGCGTGTACCATATTTAGTAGACCTCACCGGCCTCTAACTCTTCTCATATTTAGTAGACCTTACCGGCCTCTAAACTCTTCTCATATTTAGTAGACCTTACCGGCCTCTAAACTCTTCTCATATTTAGTAGACCTTATCGGCCTCTAAACTCTTCTTATAATTAGTAGACCTCACCGGCCTCTAAACATTCGTCTTATAATTAGTAGACCTCACCGGCCTCTAAACATTCGTCTTATAATTAGTAGACCTCACCGGCCTCTAAACATTCGTCTTATAATTAGTAGACCTCACCGGCCTCTAAACATTCGTCTTATACTTAGTAGACCTCACCGGCCTCTAAACTCTTCTCATATTTAGTAGACCTTACCGGCCTCTAAACTATTCTCATATTTAGTAGACCTTATCGGCCTCTAAACTCTTCTTATAATTAGTAGACCTCACCGGCCTCTAAACATTCGTCTCATATTTAGTAGACCTTACCGGCCTCTAAACTCTTCTCATATTTAGTAGACCTCACCGGCCTCTAAACCCTCGTCTTATACTTAGTAGACCTTATCGGCCTCTAAACTCTTCTCACAGTTAGTAGACCTCACCGGCCTCTAAACTCTTCTCGCCTTTAGTAGACCTTACCGGCCTCTAAAACTTTCCATACTTAGTAGACCTTATCGGCCTCTCGAAACTCTTCCCACCTAAGTAGCAGACCTCACCGGCCTCTAAAACTGCGAAACACCTAGTAGACTTTATCGGCCTCTAAAAAACCCCCCTAACTAGCAGACCTGACCGGCCTCTACAGAAACTCTAAACTCTCCCCACTAACTAGTAGACCCCACCGGTCTCTAACCCCCTCTCATCCCTAGTGAACCTGAGTGGCCACACACAGGCGTGGGAGACGTTCGTGGGCGGATTCCCCGAGGACCTGCGAATCGCCCTGTCGGAGCCTCGGCGTTCCCCTGTGACCCGAGGAGCGGGAAAGGACCACCTCGAGCCGGACGAACCCCGGACGCGTGGCCAGGCCGCGACTTCTTACTCATTTGTAACCGATTGCAGATCTAGAAAATAAAGACCCCATTTATAATTACTGTGTAATTTTCTCGTCTTCGCCTCTGGTACCCGGGTCGGATTCTCTTCCAGCAACCCCACCTGAAACAAATAAAATATCTGCGACGACCCTGGCCATCCCTGGGCCACCCGGACACCGACAAACCGTCACAGTATGTCTTGGTGTGTCCATACTCTTGGCAGTTTTTGCATTGAACAGGGCCGTTGCGTTTGTGGGGTTCTTCCACGGTGATTCTTCGATGCAGTAAGAGCTGCAGCTTGTAGATCGGGTGCACTTCGTTTTTCTTTAAGGCTTTGCTATCTGGTTCAAGCTCGACCTTGAAAAGTGGTTGTGGGTTTTTGTTTCTGTTAACAATATTGCTAACATTTTTGGCACAGAAGCCCCTGGCCTTAAGGGCTTCTTGAATTTCAGAAGGGGTGACGTCAGGTTCTATACCTTTTAGGACAACTTGCAGTCCCTTGCTGCTTTTTAGTTGATAGGTGTAAAAGTTCTTTTTTGTGTCTTCCAGGTACTTAGACACAGCTCGGAAGTGTTCTTCGGACTTCGTTAGAAGCTTTGTTTCGTGTATGTTCCCTTTAATAAGCGGAACAACATGGAAATTCTCGTCCCCGACCAGTGCAACAATTTTGTTGACCAGGGCGCTTGAACTTTTTTCTCTTACTTATGTAAATAGGTGGGGGCTTAGGTTTCCTTTGGGTCTCCTGCCCCAACTCTGGTTGGTTGTTGTCCGCCTCTGCTAAGATGGAGAAACGGTTTTCATTGGAGCTCCTCGTTTGGTCGGTGCTTTTGTTGGTTCGGTTGATCTTTGGTTTGTTACCAACCGTGTTGAGTGGACTAAGCTTGCGCTTAATCTGGATGTAGCGGTCCATACCGGTCTGTATAGCCGGGACCGCTTGTTGCTTATCGGAGCTAACTGTTTTTGTTGGCATTTTATTTTGTTCTGCAGCCGTTGGGACCGAACTCGCAATATTGGTAGTTGGTTTAATTATTGGTGGTGATTTTGCTGCGACTGCAGTAATTGTAGCACTGCTTGTTGTTGGAGCTTCATTCAGCGAAGCCGGCGGTGGTGGGGTTTGGCATTGGTAACTCCAAGTTGCGGGAGTTGGGTTGAGCAGAGAGGGTGAGCAAGAGCTGGCTCTCTTGCTGTCGACGGTCAGTAGAGTCGAGTTGCTCTTTGTCGACTTCTGTTTTTGATATATATCGCGAGTTGAGAAATAAGAGTAGCATGCATTTCTTGGGTTGACGGAGCTTCTACGCTCATTCTTTGGATCGCTGCTCATTTTTCGAGCTTGTTATGCGTGGCACTTATTTGTTTAAATTAAATAAGCACTTGTATTAATCATAACACTAGATATGATTATATTTTTCTTTGTTTTTTAATTGTTAGCGTCTTTTCGCACTGTTACAGACAGTATAATATTCTTTAAGTTTCTACCATTTAATCTCTCTCGCGCGAGACCACGTCCGCTCTATGCGGGAGTTGAACGCTTGAAATGTCCCTGGCATAGAAAAATTTGAATTTTTCCACCTTAATTTTTATTTTATCGGTTCTTGTTTTGCCTTCCGATGTCTGACCAGGGGAGAGCCGAGAAACAAATATGTGTTTCGTAGGTGGAATTACTACAAGGGCTTTCGGCACTGCAGACAGGCCGGTAGTCCGGGCCTGATACCCTGAGCAGGTAAATTAACGGGGCTTTGAGGGGTCAATATTTGAGACCCCCAGGGGACAAAACGGAAATCATCGGGGGAACGGTCACTCCCGCAACACATTCGGATGCCGAATCTTTCTTGCCACTCGATCTCAGAACTCTTTGACTTAATTCTGAGGTCGAGGGCTGTGTTGAGAGAGGCTGCTGTTGGGAGTCCGCCGCTGGTTGTTGAGATCCGCCTATATGCTGCAGACCAGTTGCGGTTTTTTTGCGCCTAGGAGACTCATTTAATAGCTTAAGGCTATTAAATTGAGTGTCCAGCGCCAAGAGCATATCCTGAGTTTTACGAAAACTCGATATTATGTCTTTAAAACCGCCCTTGGTCTGCAGCATAAAAGACATCATTTCTTTTTCAACCTCGCGACAGGCCTCGCAGCAGTAACGCAGACCGATGTTTCTTCTTACATCGTCCACCGTCCAAGCAACAACACCAATGCACTTGGCATGCACAATGTTGCCGCACAGCCAGCAGCCGACTGTAAGATCGTTTGCAGGAATTGCCTTTTTATAGGTCTTAGCGAAACAGACAATTGCGGACATTATAAAGACTTACCACTGTACCTTTACGTAGGAAGAGATAAGAGGGCAGCTGCACCGAGAGAGCGGGTAAACGGGTGAGCGTGGGAGCGAGCTTAACGTTTAGCTGTCGCGACGGCGCAAACTAAACGGAGAAGGCACAAAGAGGAATGAAAAAAATGCAAAGCAAACACCGGCAGCACAACTAAATTGTGAAAATAATAACAATTAAATACACAAAACAGAATAGCTGCATGCACACGAAGTGAACGGGAACGGGAACTTTATTTATCACAAAGTAGAATATTAAAATAAAACCCCGGTTGTTTTAATGCAAAAATTAACACAAAACGAGAGCGCAAGAAAAAAACACGTACGTTCACTTGGAAGAGAAAAAATAGGGACCAACAAAAGTAGACCATAGACCGCCGATTCTCGAAGCGAGCCTTGCCAACTTTATGGAATATGGCAACACACAAAGCGGAGACGAATGGAAAATTTCGGCGGACTAGGAGCACTATTAATTTATGCGAACTAGGAGCACTACTTATTTATGCGGACTAGGAGCACTATTAACCGGCAGAGAGGAGGCGGAGTTAAGATCGTACTTATCTTTGGGCGGAACAAGCCGGGAACTGCTGGCAGAAATGGCGAAGTTTGAAGAATATCCGGCTCGAAGGACCAATGCTTGTAGGGGGGCGGCAGATAAAGTGTAGGAAATTATTCCCACGGCGCAGAGTGAAATAAATCCGAAGAGGAAAACCAAATCCTCACCAGAAGAAGAAGAAACGCGGATTCAGACTTTAATCGTCGCATTTGTAGTATGCACATATAGCGATGCACCACTGTTATCATAAACTGTCCAAGTGCAAGTGTAACACGAGCGTCCAGTTGAAGGCCAACATACATAAATGCATAGTCAGCGTTCTCACGCTGGCCAAACGCTGCTATGTGTGCCCACTGCACTCCACCTCCTCCTTTGCCGTCGCTCGACGACAATCCTTATATATCTATATTAAAGTTATGTATATAAGCGTCGCAGCGCTGCAGCCTACGCCGGCAGCGCTGCTCCCCTGAATTAAGCTAAGAACCGATTGTGTATAAAAGTCAAGAGCATTGACGATTGAATATCGGAGTGGAGCGGGACCTTCCCTGCTCCACCTCCAAGAAATAAAACCCAAAAATGAAACAATATTTTATTTCAATAACATGGTGACAATCTTGGGAGTAAAATATTATATGGCGACCGTGACAAAGGAGCCGAAAAACAAAAATAAAGAATGTGGAAAAATTCGGCGTTCTTCGGACATAAGTGGACATAAGTGTGTGACGATCAAAAAATTCAGCAACCAGTGACTATATGAAATATAGCAACTATAAAATCCTATATGGATCTTCCAATCTTCCAATCTTCCAATTCGTTTATAACTCCGTGATGATCTACTGCGGTTAGTAAGTTGCAAAAACCCAGACCACATAATTTAACGTGTCTTCGTCATTCTCTGGAAGTAAAAACAATATTGAATCAAAATGGCTGATGTGGCGGAGCAAAAGATCGAGACCCCCGTTATGGAGAAAGTTGCCGCCTGACCATAGGATTCGAAGATTCCAGGCTCTACTGAAACTGAAACACACTTAGGACATCCTCATCCCGGCATCACTAGCCGAGAACATCCGTATATGCAGCGGAAGATAAATAGTCTGTGCGAGGACCAGCACCGGCGCCGCCTGAGCTCATAGGCCCAGGTCAGCAGCAGCCGAGAAACGAGCGCGGGAGGCACACCGCCACCTGCGCCTTCGAGGGAGCGTCAGCGTGCCAGCCCGGCGACACCCAGCTGACGCAAGGAGTTACAGCCAGTAAGCAGCCAAGGAGTTGCAGCCAGCAAGCAGCCAAGGAGTTGCAGCCAGTAAGCAGCCAAGGAGTTGCAGCTAAATAATTTTTTTTTGTTGCCCTGCGTGGCACACCTAAACTCGATGCACTGCGCTGCATATTAATTTGAAACGAAAAATTGTAACATTGAGCGGAACTTTTTCTGCCCGATGATATGTGTGGCCCGTAAAGCCTCACAAAATACTAGGTAGGATTTTTTTTTTCTGTACATTCACCCAGGAGTGAATTAATGTTTAAAATTCTAATTGATTTATATGATTTCTCTTATCAATTTATATTTGATTTATCTTATCTTATTGGTTTTTATATGATTTTGTTTTTCTTGTTTTAGCACATGTGTGAATCTTAGGATCGGCTGAGGCCTTAGAAATTTATATGATTTACATGATTTCTCTTATCAATTTATATTTGATTTATCTTATTGATTTGGTTTATATATATGATTTTGTTTTTCTTGTTTTAGCACATGTGCGAATCTTAGGGTCGGCTGAGGCCTTAGAAACATATGTTTTTTTTTTCAATAATTATTCCGCAACAATTGAGGGATGGGCGTAACAACGCTCAGCGAAGGATTAAATTCTAAACGACTTCTTACTTCCTAATTACAAATTACGAAGTTTATCCTCGTCGCATGGACGTCTGCGTCCTCGGCTTTGATTGTCAGCCATTTTAAGTAATGTTTATAAATTTAACACTGAACTTAGTAAAACCGGGAGCACGAACCAATGACGGACATACGAAAGATTTTATGTTTATCCATTTTAATTAATGATTAATTATTTAATTTAAACACTGAACTTAGTAAAACAGGGAGCACGAACCAATGACGGACATACGAAAGATTTTATGTTTATCCATTTTAATTAATGATTAATTATTTAATTTAAACACTGAACTTAGCAAAACAGGGAACACGATCCAATGGCGGACGAAAGCTTAATTTTTTTATTTAATATTTTTTTCAATAAATACAATAAATACTACAATTTTTTTGGTTTTTTTAATAAAATCATAACAATAAAATCATATATGCTGGCTCGAATTGGGCAAAATGGAAAATTCGTTTTTTTTAGCGTCAGTTCATCTGGTGTTTTAATCTCCCGGAGCGGAGTCAATAACTACCCTTTCAAGATACCTTTTCTGATTCTGACAAAGCCGTGGAACTTAGATTTTATTCTTTGCTTTATTTTGGGAGCAGCGATGGTGCCGCTTCACATGTCAAAATGGATCTCAATTTAAGCATTTTCGTTCAAGTACCAATGCAATGGTAACTCTTTTAATAGATACAGGTACAGAAATTTCTCTACTTAAATGCGAAAATAATAATTTAAATTATTTAAATTCACTGAATACAACTAGTATATCAGGCATAGGGCAAGGGACAATTCAGTCTCTAGGTACTATAGATTTGGAATTGTGTGTTGCAAATACAGCAATACCATATGAATTCCATATAGTACCTAACAACTTTCCTATACCAGGGGATGGTATAACTGGTTTGGATTTCATTAGGAAATACAATTGTATTTTAGAATTCCACGACCAAGAAGATTGGTTCACTTTGAGGCCCGAAAATTTCAGGAATATAAACATTCCTATAATACATTCACTAGATAATGAAATAGTTTTGCCAGCTAGATCAGAAGTTTCAACTAATGTCTACTGACACATATGCTCTCATCCCCAACCAGTAATTACAGCAAGTGCACTTGTAAACACCCAGAACGTGTTGATTCGCATTATAAATATGACCGATAAAGACGCTATTGTTTACAGCGCAGAAATAAAAAAGCGAATCATTAAACGATTATGATGTTTACAATGCAAATACAGCACATAGTGCACAAAGAACTACAAAAGTATTAAAACTTCTTGAATTGCCATCGTTATTTAAAAACGATTTAACAAAACTATGCACCGAATATAGCGATATTTTTGGTTTCGAAATAGAAACCATATCAGCTAATACATTTTATACGCAAAAATTGAGATTAAATGACTAAACGAGAAAAGAAAGTGAGAAACTAAAGCAAAAAAAAAACCGAAATAAGAATCAAAAGTCAAAGATTAAAGTTTAAAATTTAAACTCAAATTCAGAACCAACACACACAGCGAAAGGAAAATAAATGCAGCAGATTATTAAAAATTAAAAAAAAAAAGGGACTTACAAAATAAAGACCTGAAAGTCACTACCAGGCAACAAAGTAGACAGAAATCCTGCGCAGGGAAACAAAGAATAAAAAAGTAGGATTGCCTAGGCAATAACTACTAAAAGCTTCAAAGCCCAACGTCATAAAAAATGACGGATTATGAAAAGTAGTGACCTTGCATATAAAAACCTTGTTATGTTTCCTTAAACATGATAAGAAAATTATTGCAAGATAAGAAGTTAGCGATTTATAGACTAATGGAGTCCTTGACTTAGGTCAATTTTTCCAAAGGCTTGGAAGGCAAGCCGGTATATACAATCTGCAAACTCAAATGGCACCGTGGGGAAATATCTTTGTACATGTTGCAATAGATAATTTCAATATAATGGGCAATAAAATATTAAATTTATTGAGAGTAGCTACTCAACCCGGTGACCCAAAAAGAAGCTTACTGTCTACACTTAAAAATAAAACACATTAAAAGAGGTCATCATGGCATAAACAAAACTTTGGCCAAAGTAAAAAGACACTACTATTGTAACAAAAGTATAAATGTAGATGTCCTAAATGCCTGACGTCGAAAACAACGACGCACCAAAAACAACTATGACCCTAACCGACACACCAACTAAAGCTTTCGACAGAGTGATAGTGGATACAATTAGTCCGCTACCCAAATCTGAGTCTGGCAATGAATACGCAGTCACTTTAATCTGCGACCTAACAAAATATTTAGTTGCCATTCCAATTGCAAATAAAAGTGCAAACACTGTCGCTAAAGCAATTTTTGAAAATTTTATTCTAAAGTACAGTCCAATGAACCCGTTCATTTCGGACAAGGAAAAAGAAAAAAAAATTCAATTAACAATGACTTGTGCAGTTATGTGAAAACCAACAACACAACATATACTGCAGAAAACCCTGACCTTGACCTTAGTAAATTTGAATTAAAAACGAAAAAAAAAACCAAAACATATATAAACCAAATCAAATTAAAAAAAAGGTTAGGTTAGGTTAGGTTAGGGCGGTGATTAGCCCGGCATAGAGCCGGGCCATTCACTTGAGCCTAAGGAGGCTCCTTGTGATGCCGCATAGGCTAGATCCCCTGTCCGCTGCAGGAGCTCATGGGCCAATGACCTACGTGAGAGAGGACCAACCCGATCCTTGGATGAACCGGGTTATCTGCCTCGGTGATGTTCCGCTTAGATCGGCGAGATCTAAAAGGGTGAAACAGCCCAGGTACTGCAGTCTTCGTCTGCTTAGTGCCGGGCAGTGACAGAGGAGGTGGAGAACGGTCTCCTCCTCCTCCTCATCTCTACAGCTTCTGCAGAAGTCATTGTGGTGCACCCGCAACCTGGACGCATGCGTTCCAAGCAGCCAGTGACCAGTAAGAGCCCTAATGGCAAGGGCGCAGCTTTCCCTGCTTAGTGACAGTAGCTCCTTGGAGCGTTTTGCTGATCGGCGTGGCCAGATCATTCTAGCATGGCGGCAGGAGGTTAGGTTTTCCCATTTCCTGTCCGCGAGAAGGTGGAAGTGCCCCTTGCACAGTAGTCTGCGAGTGGCCAAGGGCATGTCAACTAACTCCCTCTCCGGTTGGAGAGGGGAGGTTGTACCTTGCCGGGCCAGCTCATCGGCAGCGCAGTTACCCTCGATGTCCCTATGTCCTGGGACCCAGATGAGGTGGAGGTCGTACTGCTCCGCCATCTCGTGAAGAGATTTGCGGCAGTCGTTGATGGTCTTCGAGTTTGAAGAGATAGCTTCAAGTGACTTCAGGGCAGCCTGACTGTCCGAGAATATGCAAATAGAGGCGCCAGCCCCGATTGAGGGGAGCTGATGAAGGGCCTCTTTGATGGCGTAAACTTCCGCCTGAAAGACGCTACAGTGGTCGGGTAGTCTAAACGAGACGTTTAATCCCAGGTGTTCAGAGTATATACCTCCTCCCACCCGGCCGTCCAATTTAGAGCCATCCGTATAAATGTGAAGGGACCCTAGTGGTCCAGGTGGTCCTTGATTCCATTCCGTTCTATCGGGAATGGAAACTTGGAAGGGTGTGATTGGGTGTTCCGCGGGGACACAGTAGTCAGTGTTCCCCTCAATAAGGTGTGAAGCAGAGTCGAGATTCGTGTGTCCGAAACTCGTCCTTCTCCACAAACCCGCGCCATTCAGCCTTGGTGCTGAGAGTGCCGCGGTCATCTCTCCCATTATTTCAATTGGGAGGATGTCCAGGAGAACGTCCAAGGCGTCTCCAGGAGTCGTGCGCAGGCCGCCTGTCATACAGATCTCAGCCATGCGTTGGATTTTCCTAAGCTTGCCCAGGCAGGTGGACCGTTTTAGAGCTGGCCACCAGATTGCCACTCCATATAGGAGTATCGGGCGGATAATGGCCGTGGGTCATTCCCCATTTTAGCCCGATAGCCTTACGGCAGGTATAGAGCGCGATTGTGGCCTTTTTGGCCCTTTCGTCCGTGTTAAGGGACCAATCGAGTTTCCTGTCTAAGATGAGACCAAGATACTTGGCCTGATATTTAAGGGGTAGGGGCATCCCGCAGAGCTTGGGGGGTACCATATTGGGGATTTTGTATTTCCTGGTAAAAAGGACTAGTTCAGTCTTCGCTGGGTTTACACCCAGTCCGCATCTGGCAGTCCAATCCGCCAGAAACCGAAGGCTGTTGCTCATCCTATCGCAAAGGGTTTGCGGGAATTTTCCCGTGAACGCCAAGGCAACACCCTCCTCTATGCCCTGTAGCAGCTCGTTGACCGCTACATTCCATAGGAGAGGGGAGAGGACTCCGCCTTGGGGTGTGCCTCTGTTGACTTGTCTGGAGATGGTTGACCCCCCCAGTGTTGCCTCAACCGTTCTGCTGCGCAGTATCCGGTCAATGAGACCCACTGTGTGTTGGTCAATCCCCAGCTTAGTCAGCGCCGTCGTGATTGAGCCTGGAAGGATGTTGTTGAAAGCGCCCTCAATATCTAGGAAGGCGACAAGTGTGAACTCCTTTTCGTGGAGCGATTTTTCTATTAAAGTGGTAAGCGAATGGAGTGCTGTCTCTGTCGATCTGCCTCTCCTATACGCATGTTGGCATCCAGATAGGGATGATTGGGGAATGTTAGTTCTGAAAAAATTAAAAAAAAAAAAAATAAATAAATAAATAAATATAGTAAATTAGTAAAACAAAAAAAATATATATATGTATATATATATATATATATATTAATAATAATAATAATATATCCATATATCTTATATATAAAATTCTGCTGTCACACTTTTTGTAAGAAAACTCCTCCTTGTTATGCGTGTTTAAATTAAATAAGCACTTGTATTAATCATAACACTAGATATGATTATATTTTTCTTTGTTTTTTAAATGTTAGCGTCTTTTCGCACTGTTTGGTCTGATCCAGTATAATATTCTTTAAGTTTCTACCATTTCATCCACTATTTTAAATTGTTTTCCCGGAGCTCGCGCGAGACCACGTCCGCTCTATGCGGGAGTTGAACGCTTGAAATGTCCCTGGCATAGAAAAATTTGAATTTTTCCACCTTAATTTTTATTTTATCGGTTCTTGTTTTGCCTTCCGATGTCTGACCAGGGGAGAGCCGAGAAACAAATATGTGTTTCGTAGGTGGAATTACTACAAGGGCTTTCGGCGCTGCAGACTGATTTTCTGCATTGCTGATATCGGCCGGTAGTCCGGGCCTGATACCCTGAGCAGGTAAATTAACGGGGCTTTGAGGGGTCAATATTTGAGACCCCCAGGGGACAAAACGGAAATCATCGGGGGAACGGTCACTCCCGCAACACATTCGGATGCCGAATCTTTCTTGCCACTCGATCTCAGAACTCTTTGACTTAATTCTGAGGTCGAGGGCTGTGTTGAGAGAGGCTGCTGTTGGGAGTCCGCCGCTGGTTGTTGAGATCCGCCTATATGCTGCAAACCAGTTGCGGTTTTTTTTGCGCCTAGGAGACTCATTTAATAGCTTAAGGCTATTAAATTGAGTGTCCAGTGCCAAGAGCATATCCTGAGTTTTACGAAAACTCGATATTATGTCTTTAAAACCGCCCTTGGTCTGCAGCATAAAAGACACCATTTCTTTTTCAACCTCGCGACAGGCCTCGCAGCAGTAACGCAGACCGATGTTTCTTCTTACATCGTCCACCGTCCAAGCAACAACACCAATGCACTTGGCATGCACAATGTTGCCGCACAGCCAGCAGCCGACTGTAAGATCGTTTGCAGGAATTGCCTTTTTATAGGTCTTAGCGAAACAGACAATTGCGGACATTATAAAGACTTACCACTGTACCTTTACGTAGGAAGAGATAAGAGGGCAGCTGCACCGAGAGAGCGGGTAAACGGGTGAGCGTGGGAGCGAGCTTAACGTTTAGCTGTCGCGACGGCGCAAACTAAACGGAGAAGGCACAAAGAGGAATGAAAAAAATGCAAAGCAAACACCGGCAGCACAACTAAATTGTGAAAATAATAACAATTAAATACACAAAACAGAATAGCTGCATGCACACGAAGTGAACGGGAACGGGAACTTTATTTATCACAAAGTAGAATATTAAAATAAAACCCCGGTTGTTTTAATGCAAAAATTAACACAAAACGAGAGCGCAAGAAAAAAACACGTACGTTCACTTGGAAGAGAAAAAATAGGGACCAACAAAAGTAGACCATAGACCGCCGATTCTCGAAGCGAGCCTTGCCAACTTTATGGAATATGGCAACACACAAAGCGGAGACGAATGGAAAATTTCGGCGGACTAGGAGCACTATTAATTTATGCGAACTAGGAGCACTACTTATTTATGCGGACTTCCTAGTGCTCCTGCACTATTAACCGGCAGAGAGGAGGCGGAGTTAAGATCGTACTTATCTTTGGGCGGAACAAGCCGGGAACTGCTGGCAGAAATGGCGAAGTTTGAAGAATATCCGGCTCGAAGGACCAATGCTTGTAGGGGGGCGGCAGATAAAGTGTATGAAATTATTCCCACGGCGCAGAGTGAAATAAATCCGAAGAGGAAAACCAAATCCTCACCAGAAGAAGAAGAAACGGGGATTCAGACTTTAATCGTCGCATTTGTAGTATGCACATATAGCGATGCACCACTGTTATCATAAACTGTCCAAGTGCAAGTGTAACACGAGCGTCCAGTTGAAGGCCAACATACATAAATGCATAGTCAGCGTTCTCACGCTGGCCAAACGCTGCTATGTGTGCCCACTGCACTCCACCTCCTCCTTTGCCGTCGCTCGACGACAATCTTTATATATCTATATTTAAGTTATGTATATAAGCGTCGCAGCGCTGCAGCCTACGCCGGCAGCGCTGCTCCCCTGAATTAAGCTAAGAACCGATTGTGTATAAAAGTCAAGAGCATTGACGATTGAATATCGGAGTGGAGCGGGACCTTCCCTGCTCCACCTCCAAGAAATAAAACCCAAAAATGAAACAATATTTTATTTCAATAACATGGTGACAATCTTGGGAGTAAAATATTATATGGCGACCGTGACAAAGGAGCCGAAAAACAAAAATAAAGAATGTGGAAAAATTCGGCGTTCTTCGGACATAAGTGGACATAAGTGTGTGACGATCAAAAAATTCAGCAACCAGTGACTATATGAAATATAGCAACTATAAAATCCTATATGGATCTTCCAATCTTCCAATCTTCCAATTCGTTTATAACTCCGTGATGATCTACTGCGGTTAGTAAGTTGCAAAAACCCAGACCACATAATTTAACGTGTCTTCGTCATTCTCTGGAAGTAAAAACAATATTGAATCAAAATGGCTGATGTGGCGGAGCAAAAGATCGAGACCCCCGTTATGGAGAAAGTTGCCGCCTGACCATAGGATTCGAAGATTCCAGGCTCTACTGAAACTGAAACTGAAACACACTTAGGACATCCTCATCCCGGCATCACTAGCCGAGAACATCCGTATATGCAGCGGAAGATAAATAGTCTGTGCGAGGACCAGCACCGGCGCCGCCTGAGCTCATAGGCCCAGGTCAGCAGCAGCCGAGAAACGAGCGCGGGAGGCACACCGCCACCTGCGCCTTCGAGGGAGCGTCAGCGTGCCAGCCCGGCGACGCCCAGCTGACGCAAGGAGTTACAGCCAGTAAGCAGCCAAGGAGTTGCAGCCAGCAAGCAGCCAAGGAGTTGCAGCCAGTAAGCAGCCAAGGAGTTGCAGCTAAATAATTTTTTTTTTGTTGCCCTGCGTGGCACACCTAAACTCGATGCACTGCGCTGCATATTAATTTGAAACGAAAAATTGTAACATTGAGCGGAACTTTTTCTGCCCGATGAGATGTGTGGCCCGTAAAGCCTCACAAAATACTAGGTAGGATTTTTTTTTCTGTACATTCACCCAGGAGTGAATTAATGTTAAAAATTCTAATTGATTTATATGATTTCTCTTATCAATTTATATTTGATTTATCTTATCTTATTGGTTTTTATATGATTTTGTTTTTCTTGTTTTAGCACATGTGTGAATCTTAGGATCGGCTGAGGCCTTAGAAATTTATATGATTTACATGATTTCTCTTATCAATTTATATTTGATTTATCTTATTGATTTGGTTTATATATATGATTTTGTTTTTCTTGTTTTAGCACATGTGCGAATCTTAGGGTCGGCTGAGGCCTTAGAAACATATGTTTTTTTTTTTTCAATAATTATTCCGCAACAATTGAGGGATGGGCGTAACAACGCTCAGCGAAGGATTAAATTCTAAACGACTTCTTACTTCCTAATTACAAATTACGAAGTTTATCCTCGTCGCATGGACGTCTGCGTCCTCGGCTTTGATTGTCAGCCATTTTAAGTAATGTTTATAAATTTAACACTGAACTTAGTAAAACCGGGAGCACGAACCAATGACGGACATACGAAAGATTTTATGTTTATCCATTTTAATTAATGATTAATTATTTAATTTAAACACTGAACTTAGTAAAACAGGGAGCACGAACCAATGACGGACATACGAAAGATTTTATGTTTATCCATTTTAATTAATGATTAATTATTTAATTTAAACACTGAACTTAGCAAAACAGGGAACACGATCCAATGGCGGACGAAAGCTTAATTTTTTTATTTAATATTTTTTTTCAATAAATACTACAATTTTTTTGGTTTTTTTAATAAAATCATAACAATAAAATCATATATGCTGGCTCGAATTGGGCAAAATGGAAAATTCGTTTTTTTTAGCGTCAGTTCATCTGGTGTTTTAATCTCCCGGAGCGGAGTCAATAACTACCCTTTCAAGATACCTTTTCTGATTCTGACAAAGCCGTGGAACTTAGATTTTATTCTTTGCTTTATTTTGGGAGCAGCGATGGTGCCGCTTCACATGTCAAAATGGATCTCAATTTAAGCATTTTCGTTCAAGTACCAATGCAATGGTAACTCTTTTAATAGATACAGGTACAGAAATTTCTCTACTTAAATGCGAAAATAATAATTTAAATTATTTAAATTCACTGAATACAACTAGTATATCAGGCATAGGGCAAGGGACAATTCAGTCTCTAGGTACTATAGATTTGGAATTGTGTGTTGCAAATACAGCAATACCATATGAATTCCATATAGTACCTAACAACTTTCCTATACCAGGGGATGGTATAACTGGTTTGGATTTCATTAGGAAATACAATTGTATTTTAGAATTCCACGACCAAGAAGATTGGTTCACTTTGAGGCCCGAAAATTTCAGGAATATAAACATTCCTATAATACATTCACTAGATAATGAAATAGTTTTGCCAGCTAGATCAGAAGTTTCAACTAATGTCTCTCTCATCCCCAACCAGTAATTACAGCAAGTGCACTTGTAAACACCCAGAACGTGTTGATTCGCATTATAAATATGACCGATAAAGACGCTATTGTTTACAGCGCAGAAATAAAAAAGCGAATCATTAAACGATTATGATGTTTACAATGCAAATACAGCACATAGTGCACAAAGAACTACAAAAGCATTAAAACTTCTTGAATTGCCATCGTTATTTAAAAACGATTTAACAAAACTATGCACCGAATATAGCGATATTTTTGGTTTCGAAATAGAAACCATATCAGCTAATACATTTTATACGCAAAAATTGAGATTAAATGACTAAACGAGAAAAGAAAGTGAGAAACTAAAGCAAAAAAAAAACCGAAATAAGAATCAAAAGTCAAAGATTAAAGTTTAAAATTTAAACTCAATTTCAGAACCAACACACACAGCGAAAGGAAAATAAATGCAGCAGATTATTAAAAATTAAAAAAAAAAAAGGGACTTACAAAATAAAGACCTGAAAGTCACTACCAGGCAACAAAGTAGACAGAAATGCTGCGCAGGGAAACAAAGAATAAAACAGTAGGATTGCCTAGGCAATAACTACTAAAAGCTTCAAAGCCCAACGTCATAAAAAATGACGGATTATGAAAAGTAGTGACCTTGCATATAAAAACCTTGTTATGTTTCCTTAAACATGATAAGAAAATTATTGCAAGATAAGAAGTTAGCGATTTATAGACTAATGGAGTCCTTGACTTAGGTCAATTTTTCCAAAGGCTTGGAAGGCAAGCCGGTATATACAATCTGCAAACTCAAATGACACCGTGGGGAAATATCTTTGTACATGTTGCAATAGATAATTTCAATATAATGGGCAATAAAATATTAAATTTATTGAGAGTAGCTACTCAACCCGGTGACCCAAAAAGAAGCTTACTGTCTACACTTAAAAATAAAACACATTAAAAGAGGTCATCATGGCATAAACAAAACTTTGGCCAAAGTAAAAAGACACTACTATTGTAACAAAAGTATAAATGTAGATGTCCTAAATGACTGACGTCGAAAACAACGACGCACCAAAAACAACTATGACCCTAACCGACACACCAACTAAAGCTTTCGACAGAGTGATAGTGGATACAATTAGTCCGCTACCCAAATCTGAGTCTGGCAATGAATACGCAGTCACTTTAATCTGCGACCTAACAAAATATTTAGTTGCCATTCCAATTGCAAATAAAAGTGCAAACACTGTCGCTAAAGCAATTTTTGAAAATTTTATTCTAAAGTACAGTGCAATGAAGACATTCATTTCGGACAAGGAAAAAGAAAAAAAAATTCAATTAACAATGACTTGTGCAGTTATGTGAAAACCAACAACACAACATATACTGCAGAAAACCCTGACCTTGACCTTAGTAAATTTGAATTAAAAAAAAAAAAAAAAAACAAAAACATATATAAACCAAATCAAATTAAAAAAAAAAATAATAAATAAATATAGTAAATTAGTAAAACAAAAAAAAAAATTTATATATATCTTATATATAAAATTCTGCTGTCACACTTTTTGTAAGAAAACTCCTCCGAAACTACTTGACCGATTTGGATGAAATTTTGAGGGGATATTCTGTAGGCCTGAGAATCGGCTAACATCTATTTTTCGTACCCCTAACCGATAAGGGTAGTCCGCAATACAGCTTTAGTCGCTGCCTGCTGACTGTAAGATTAGAAATTTTGAATCTATGGATGTGGTAGTCATGAAATTTACGTCAAGTTTTGTATTTTAAATACCCAAATAATATTTATGTGGCAGTGCTGTGGTAATTCGGTATTATTTTTTTTGGTTTTTGGAAAGGAAGAGGTTTCTGTGGCCGACCTGTGAGTTTCTTTTGAAAAGTAGATTCATGATTTAAAGTGATTCAATTAGTTAATGCCAACAAAACGCAAAGGGGCTGATTTGAGCCGAAGCTCAAGTAATTCTAGAATATTTCGAAGCAGAAGAGACGAAAGAACAGAGGAACAGATCCAGCGTGCGTCTTGCATTCCGGTATGAGCCCGATATTGAATATTATTTTCATTCAAAAGTTATAATTGGTGCTATGGACAAGGAATGACCGCATTGTCATGCTCTCAAATTCACAAATGAACCAGCCGGGATGTGTTGCGCGTCTGGGAAGGTTCAACTACCTGATAGAATTTAGATTGAATTAAATTATATGCGTATTATTATCACTCTAGAACTATATAAAACAACAATAAGGGGCGAGACAAAGTTCGCCTGGGCCGCTAGTATATATATATACAAAAAAAAATATATTAGTTATAAAAAAATATATATACATACACCTACATATATATATACAAAAATATATATATACTAGAGGGCCCGCTATTGCATCCTCGCTTTGATCGGATGCAGATCCACACTTAAAATTTTGTATTAAATTTCGCTTTGAAGTCAGCGCACTGTATGAGAAATAAAGATTCTTTGAAGTCGAATGACAAATATAAAATGAGGCAAGGCCTACTCTAAGCCTTAGCCAAATATCAATATTATCCCATTAATATTATTTTTTTTAATTTATGTTTTTTTTTATTTTTTTTTTTTTTATTTTATCAAGATTAAATTTAGTATTAAATACTAAACTTAATTTATATTGTAACAAGTACTTGCTGCTGGGGCCTTCGACTCGAAATGTTATTTACATGCCGTCTCAAATATTGAATTTAGTTTTTAATACAAAATTATATAGTTTTATGATATTTTCTTTAGAGGGAAAGTGTAACAGGGTGGATGGGATTTGGGAACCAAAGTGAGAGGACCTAATGCTCTCAAGTTTATGGCAAGTGTCCAAGATGTGATCAACGGATAGGGTTTCCCCGCATAATGGGCAAGGAGATGGAGTTGTCCCGGCTAGCAGGTGTTCGTGGGTGCATTGGGTGTGTCCGATCCGTAACCGTGTGAATATATTGCATACTCGTCTCCCGATGTTGGGGGAGAAGTGAGTTTTGGTGCAACTCGGATTGATGGCAGAGTATCTGTGTCGGAAGAGTAACCATGCAGCTTGCTTAGTCTCGTGAAGATGGTCACGGATTAAATTTTTGATGTCCTTGGCATTAATGGGATTAAAGACTATCGTTGGGGCGGACCTCATATGATTTGCCGCCATGTCTGCATCTTCATTACCGGGAATCCCTTGGTGGCTGGGGACCCAGAAAAGAGTTATTTTCTTCTGATTAGCAGTAAAGATCTTCTTGATTGCCTTAGACCAATATCAATATTATTCCATTAATATTATTTTTTTAATTAATTAAGTTTTTTATTTTTTTAAATAGGTTGCAGGTGGAATTAAAAAATTAAAATACCCATACGAATCTGGAATTTTTTTTTCTGATTTTTAAAAAAAAACTTCTAGTCTCTAGGACATGTGGTTTGCCCATGGCTGTGATATATCAGTCAGTCAGTCAGGACAAAGCATTTTAAATATATAGATTAATAATAAAAATAAAAAAAAATAAAAATAAAATATATATACCTACATATATATATACAAAAAATATATATATTAGTAATAAAAAAAAAAAAAAAAAAAAAAAAAAAAATATATACCTACATATATATATATACATATAAAAAAAAAACAATATATTAGTAAAAAAAATGTATACGTAATAAAATAAAATAACTACACTAAGTTACGTTATTTTTCAAAAGGAGGGAGATGTAGTATGCACATATTGCGATGCACCACTGTTATCATAAACAGTCCAAGTGCAAGTGTAACACGAGCGTCCAGTTGAAGGCCAACATACATAAATGCATAGTCAGCGTTCTCACGCTGGCCAAACGCTGCTATGTGTGCCCACTGCACTCCACCCCCTCCTTTGCCGTCGCTCGACGACAATCTTTATATATCCACATTTAAGTTATGCATATAAGCGTCGCAGCGCTGCAGCCTACGCCGGCAGCGCTGCTCCCCCGAATTAAGCTAAGAACCGATTGTGTATAAAAGTCATTGACGATTGAATATCGGAGTGGAGCGGGACCTTCCCTGCTCCACCTCCAAGAAATAAAACCCAAAAATGAAACTATATTTTATTTCAATAACATGGTGACAATCTTGGGAGTAAAATATTATACATTCATACATAGAACTAACAATGCATTTAAAACTAGAGCCGCCCTTTTTCGCTGACGTGAGCGCGGGAGATCGACGGCGGCCGATCGCGAAGTTCGCAACCCGAGCTCGAGCTCCGAAGCGAGCGCGGACGAGAGCGAAAGCTCTGTGCGCAGAGGCGGCACAGTGGCCCCTTACATAAACAGAAAATATTAGGTCTCGACTTGAAAATGAGAATGGATGCTCTCTTACCCTAACTAAGCAGACTACGTGCATATAATCATTGGGGAATTGAATAACTAGATCAATTGGAAGAATTTCCAATACTAGTTGGTTTTGTAAATTGTGATGTTCCGGCTGTAATCTATTTCTGAAGCTATGATCTGTTTGAGGAAGGTTCTCGGACAATTTGAAAATCATGCGTCTCTGAAAATTTTCGCCTTTATTGAAGGCACTGGTTACAGGAATAAAAACCTGAGTGGTGTTTCACACCCAAAATAAACGCTCGGGCTGGCGCGTCACATTAATTGCTCTAACATTAATTGAAAGTTTTCTGTCTTTATATGTCATGCCGGTTTTAATTGAATTAAACAACTGGGTCTTGAGGCTTGGAATTACCTACATATATACCTACAACCATTACTGGCTTGGTACCATTTACATTTATCAAAATTGGCCATGTCTGTTTGAGTGAACTTTTGAAAAGAGGTAAACCGTCCACATTGATATTTAAGCTTATATTATTAGAAATATAGCTAAAATTAATAAGAAAATCTGTTAGAGCGTCTTTTAAGCCATAGAGTATGTACTCGCCAGGAGCCATCATAAATTCTTGAGGAGTCGACTTTAATGTCCGAAGGTCAAAATCGAAAAGCGACGCATCGTTATAAATTCCACAAAACAAAAGAGTTGAGCTACAAGCAACATTGCAAAAGTAGCGGTTCATTAGAAAAAACAACAATTACAAAGAGGCGTCAAAGACGTTCGCCAAAGAGACGATGCAAGAACATCTTCCCTCTCATTCATATATTATATTTGACTATGTGCCTCTCGCTCAAAGAAGGAAGGAGAAGAACCGTTCACCGATTTCTAGAAAATTCGCTGGCAACAAAATTTTTGTCGCGTGCCGTCCGTTTTAGTGTCCGTTAGCGAGACATTTGCGGCACTTATACGGCTCCCAGTTTTCGATTTCGACCCTAGTCCGTTTTCGTGTCAGGTTTCGATAATTAGGTAAACCTCTTGCGATAAGTCCGCTATTTGCCCGCCTACTGTACGTTTCATTGTCCGTTAGTAATACTTCTTCGGACCTTTTACAAGAGACGCCACATTTTCGATTTTTGTCCGCTTTAGTGTCTGATTTTACGTCCGTATTTAATATCTTTATCGGACATTTTTCGGATCCATCCGCATTGTGTCCGCTCTTTGTCTGCTGGGACCATCCCAGGCCAGTAGAACTGCCTCCGCAAGATTTCCAGCGTCTTCGCCATTCTGCCGTGAGCTGCCGTTGGATCCGTGTGGGCTCCCTCAAATAGGCTGTGGGTCAGATTCTGCGGAATCCACAGCTTCCATGCAGATCCTTCAACCTCGTCATTCAATGTTGCCGGGGAGACTCGCTCAAAGATGAGACCTTCCGCTATCCTGAGATCCTGTAAGCAATCCATGTTTTTTTGAACTTCTTGGACTAACATCTGGTACTCATCTCCAGCAAACTCGGTGGTCTCGAAACCCAGCAACGCAGTCGGATCCACGGAGATCTCCTCAACGCATCGTGAAAGCGTGTCTGCCACCACCTTCTCGCTGCCTTCCCGGTGCTCGATGTCGAAGTTAAAGCCCTGCAGCTGCGAAGACCATCTGGCAAGTCGACCCGAAAGGTCGTTCATGGACATTAGCCATTTCAGGCTTGCGTGATCCGTGATGAACGTAAACGGCATGCCTTCAACATACGTACGGAACTTCCGGATCGCCAGAAGAGCTGCAAGGCACTCTTTCTCGGTGACGGTGTAATTCACCTGGTGCTTGTTCGTTTTGGCCGAGAAGAGGCTATCGGCTGCTCCTCGTCCTTCTGGAAAAGCACCGCACCAACTCCGATGTGAGACGCGTCGCACTGAATGAAAAAGTGCCGCTTGAAGTCGGCATGAACCAGGACTGGTGCTGTTGATAGTGCCATCTTCAACGCCTCGACTGCCAGTTGCGCCTCCGGACTCAACGAAAACTTAGTGTTCCCGGTTTTCTTGAGCGCTTCCGGAAGCAGTGCTGCTAGCGTTGCGAAGTTTCTCACGAAGCGCCGATACCAGCCAGCTGTACCGAGAAAAGCTCGCACCTCTTTCATTTTCCTCGGCTCTGGCAACCTCCTGATTGGCGCCACTCCCCTGGATCAATCTGCAGACGACCTCCACCTACGATGAACCCCAGGTAAGTCAAAGACTTAAAGCAGAACTTTGATTTGCTAAGACCTATGGTTAATCCTGCTTCCCTTAGGCATTCGGCCACCCGTCGCAGGTACCGGAAGTGCGTCTTGATGTCCGGTGCCAGGATCAACAAATCGTCCAAATAAACGAAGACATTGGATCGAATTTCGGCTGGGATTACTCGATCCAACCGTTGCGCCGCATTGCAGAGTCCAAAAGGCATTACTCTGAATTGATAGGGTGGCCGACCTGGAACCGTGAACGCCGTCAATTCCTTGCTCATTCTGCCAGAACGCGTTTTGAACGATCCTGGACAGAATTCCATCGATACTGGGCAAGGGGTCACGTCATTTAATTACCTGGCATCTAGACAAAACCGTTCCTTTCCAGGCTTCGACACCACCGTCGTCCGGTTACTCCACGGGCTCTTGCTCTCCTCGATGACTCCCAGGGCCAGCATCTTGTCGACTTCGTCCTCGACCACCACCGGAGACATCGGATATGGCCGATCCTTAAAGATTTAAGCGCCATCCACCAGCTAGATGATGTGCTTATCCATGCTAATGGTTCCCAAGTCATCCTTTTCGAAGGTGAGGAACTTCTGCTTGATCGCCTCCAGCTCCCGGGACTCCGCCTCGAATAGCGTCTAGCATTCGGGATCCACCTTCTCTTCGTCGTCATCCTCTTGGTCGGCGTAGTGCTCCATTTCCCTAGCATGGATCTCTTCGGCCTTTGTTACACCTCGGCCAGGGATTTGGCCTCCCACTGCTAGAGCCAGGCCAAATAAAATTCTTTATTTCGCTGCGGAATCCCAACTGTTTTGTTTCCTGATCTGGCAACGCTCTTAGCCGGTTCGCTAGCTACATTTATCTTATGTTAGTACCCGAGAAAGCGAAAAGTCAGAAAGATGTTCTTCTTCTTCTTTTCGCTCGGTTTTTTTTATATGGAGTTTGGCCGCTTTAAGAAAATTTATCTTATGTTAGTACCTAGCTTAACAAACAATTTAATAAATAACCACGATGAATAACTAAATATATATGAAGGAATTAAACAATTATATGTGCCACAATCCAAATATGGATAAAAAATTAACAAATCTAATACATGAAAATAAATAAATAAATATGCAATAAATAAAGAAATATGTAATAAATAAAAAATATGTATTAAATAAATAAACATGTTGTGACGAAGACACAACCATATGTATAAATGTAAAGATGTAAATATAAGCTAAATATAAGCTAAGCCTAAGTTTACACCAAACACCTGCAAACTCACTCATTCTCCCCGAGCACAAGCCACTCACTCACACACCGCACACTTACTCAAAAGCGAGAGCAACAACACACTCAAACGCCGACGAGCTACGGAGGGGAAGAAGAGCGAGAGAGAGCAACCGCCGATCGCCGGCAAAGGCGTCGCCATGCTCCAGAAGGGCACCAAGCAGGCGAACGCTGTACCCTCGGGAGTGGAAAATTACTACTGACGAGCGCCGGGAGAACAGCGACAACACCACCAACGCATAGCGGAGCAATAGAGCATGCGTCGGAGAACGTCGCGAGCCAAGCAGCTTCCCTATTGGTCAGATCGGCACGCGCCAGAAGTGCGAAAACCGAGACCAGAGCGATGACGCATGCGCCGAAATACCCAGAGCGGGAGAACGGTGCTGCAGGCACGATCGCCTGCGGGAGTGAGAGGGAGGCAAAGAGACGCCACCTACGCTCGGCGACAAAGCCGACAGAACTCCCGGCAGAATGAGGCCATGGCCAAGCTGCGATAAGAAGAGCTTGACAATTAGTTTTGAGCTGCCGAGCCGACCAGACGCGAGTTTTCTAAGTCCCGAATTATAAGTTTCGCGATCCCGCCACCACGCGATTGAAAAGCCAACACGTGCCCGCCGCCGCGAGTGTCACCACCACCGTCGCCCAGGACCTCGACAGGATCGTCGTAAGGACGCCGCCTTTTTCCCAAGGAGGATCTGTGTGTGCGGGTGAGCGATGGCCGCGGGCCAGAATTTACTAGGGGCCGGAGAAAGGTGCCTGCCATTTTCTACGGGCCGCCGGCTATATAGCTAGCTAAATATACAGAGTGGAAATAAATTTACAAAGTGGAGATCCTTCGCCTCATATCTCGCCCCTTTTCCGCTCCGGATTATTTCTGCGTCCCATCTCTCTCGTCGCTGGGTCCCCGCCGGACCCACCCCCTCCAGGCGGGGCGTAGGTGTGGGCCGTCCGGAAATTCCTCCGGAGCTACGGGGTGTCCCGCCGCTCCGAAATCCTTCCAGGCGGGACATAGGTGGACCGTCCGGAAATTCTTCCGGGTCCAGAAGGGGTGTCCCGCCGCTCGGAAATCCTTCCAGGCGGGGCATAGGTGGACCGTCCGGAAATTCCACCGGGTCCAGAGTTGTCCCGCCGCTCGGAAATCCTTCCAGGCGGAGCATAGGTGGACCGTCCGGAAATTCCTCCGGGTCCAGGGGTGTCCCGCCGCAAGGAAATCCTTCTAGGCGGGGCATAGGGGACCGCCCGGAAATTCCTCCGGGTCCGCAGGGACCGCCGATCGGAAAGCCCGCCTGGGAGGCTCCAAGGCTTCTCTTTTCTCTAGAGCCCATTTTGCTTGGCCTAAAAAAAAATAGCTAAATCTTCGGCCCCGTTTATGTCCTGGCTGCCGCAGCAATTAATAAATTACTGTGGGGACCTCTGGAGCCGCTGAGGTTTACCCCGCCCAGAGACACATCCTTACAATGTATTAAATAAATAAATATGTAATAAATAAATAAACACAAAATAAATAAATAATTCCTAATACATAAATAAATATTCCGATCGTTAAATTTTTGTTCCTTATATCTAATTTCAGGGGTGGTAAGGGTGCATCAGACCAAGGCAAGTTCAGCAGAGTATTTGATGATGTATATTCCTTGGCTCTTCTGGTGCATCAAGTCGACTCGTAGGTGAATATCAATTTGATAGACACCACCCTCTCGTCGGAGAGGGTCCTCTGCGTGGTACCTCCTGGAAACGTACTATGGTATGGCTAATACCAGCGGCAGTCTCCCGTGAATCCTCTACCAACAATTCCTATGACTCCACCTCCCCACCGAGACCTGGGAAAGTCTTTAAACGGCCTCCGCTCAAGTCAGGCGTGTAAAGCGTAATCCAGCTGTGTACGAACGGAGCCTTCCCAGGGCCGGGCAACCCTGGGTCGGAACATGCCTTGCCGTGGCTTAGGGGCGAAGCCACGGTGGACCCTCTTCAATGCCCCAAACCCCTCGGGCCCGCCGCGCTCGCCTTGCCGAGTAAAGCGGGCGATTATGTCCATAGAACACAACAACAAATCCGCTTCGGACCTCACGGGTGAGGTAAAACCCCAAAAAACCATCTCCGAAATCGACGACGATGAGTTATTGCGCTCGGATGACGAGACATTAACTCCGTCGAGTTCGGTGGGGACTGCTAAGTCGAGCACATCCCAAACGACACAACCGACCATTACAACCACCAAGGCGAGCCACGCCAAGGTGAACGGGGGTAATAATAATAATAATAATAATAGTTACAAGAGGTTAGTGCACTGCGACAACTAGGGTCTATTGTGCCCTCGTCCTAGTGCATGAGCTATAGCTCATCGAACAGTTCAATCGATCGCAAGAATGCGATGATGTCGCCTGATCGAAGAGCCCTCGTTTCCTGTGTGGTGAGTGTAAGGCCCCCCTTGGGCCGTCAGCCGACAGGTGTGCAAGGGGAATCACGTGTAACTACTCTGGTAGTACGCGCCGTATCTGCACACACTGCCGGAAGTGCGACTATACTCTCCACGCGAGGGCGGCTGGTCATGTCTCGACCAAGGGTGCTGACCAATGGTAGTCGGGCTAAGAGAAGATAACTCTTTATAAAATTCCCCAATCCAAGGTGAAACAGCATATGCCGAGGGATTCATGGCCGAGGGGGCGCTCGGTCGCTAGTATGCGGACTCTGGATACCTGTCCACCTCCAGTTTCAATAGTGGACTTCCCGCGGTAGACGGGCTATGCCGCGGGTGACCTCCCTTCCCGTTCACTCGTGGGAATCTTATGGACGACACAATTTTACAAAATGAGCTTGATGTGACTCTGACCGCATCACCCCAGGCCTCAACCTCCACGGTCACGGCCATTCAGGGCACTGCAGCTGATGTGCTGCCGGCGCCCACCCCCATATGCGCGGATGTCGGTCCCGCCACGATTGGGGATCCGGAAGCGCCACCATCCGTCTCAGGACGGGTGGCTTCTGCCTCTTTCTCGTCGACGGAGGACGTGGTGACCCTAGGGGAACCTGAGGTATCGGCCTCAATCTCCAAGGAAGTCACTCCGCCATCGTCCGACGACGCATCCTGCCCAACCTCTGTGGGGTTGGATCTGGAGGATGCGGGCACTCGGCTCCAGCGGATGAGACTGGTTTCCGAGGTCGCCTTCGTTAAATTGACAAGCCGCGAAAAGAAGCTGTTTAAGGCAGCCATCGCAAAAGGGCTCCCGAGAGCAGAGGCTCTCCAGGCGGCAAAAGCTCCTCCTCCCGTCGCGCCCAAGGCCGTCGCGGCCAAGGCCAAGCGGGAGAGATCTTTTGACACGACCCCGGAGTCCGGCTTGTCAAAGAAGCCGAAATTTGCTCATTCAGAGCCGACCGCGCCGTCTTACAGTCGGATGGCCAGTGGTGTCAAGCTCGGCTTCGCTTCGACTGGCGGATCACCGACCTTAACTGCGGAGCATATGGCTACGCTCAAGGCGGCGATCCTAAAAACCACTCTCTCCTCGGAGACTGCTGGTTTGATGCCACAGTTTGAGGGATGTGTTCCGAGAGCTGGGTGGCTGTTGCTCGTCTGCCACGACAACAATGCAGCCGAGTGGGTCAGGCGCAACTTTAGCCTTATCAAGGCTAACAGTGAGCTTGACGTGGAGCTGTTGGAGGAGGGCCAGTTCCCCCGGGCCAGCCTTGTGCGAGGCTACTTCGCCAACAGTTTGGAGTTGTCCAACGAGGAAGTTCTTGCCTATGTTGGTAGGCAGAATGGACTCGATACCACCCATACAATCGGAAGAAAACCAACTGGAACATGTTCACAGCCTCTGTGGCTATGAAAGCTGACCAACTCATCACCAACTTTGCGTCTGTGAGTGACATAGAGATGGCTGCTGACCAGCTTCATGATGTGCTAATCACTTCCTTCCAGGACAGCACAGTCCTAACCCGTCACCGGTCAAACCGCGAGGTCCCCTGGTGGAGCGATAGGCTTGCGAATCAGAGACAGGAAGTTCGCAGGCTCTTCAATAGAGCCAAAGCGAATAGGAACTCCTGGGACACTTATAGGAGTGCTCTCACGGAGTATAACAAAAATATTAGAAGAGCTAAGCGGGAAAACTGGCGCAACTACTGCGAAAGTGTGCAGGCACTACCGGAAGCAGCTAGACTGCAAAAGGTCTTTGCTAAGGGCTCAAGTAATGGGGTGGGGCTTCTAAAGAGAACGGATGGTTCTTTCACCCAGGACCGCAAGGAAACGATAGAGCTTTTGCTTCAGGTGCATTTCCCAGGGTCTCAGTTATACACGCATGGCGAACCAAATGGGTTATCCACTCCACCGAATAGGCGCGACAACAGTCTGTCCGGTATTATCTTCGATCCTGACAAGGTCAGGTGGGCAGTCAAATCCTTTAGCCCCTTTAAAGCCCCGGGGGGTGATCAGATTTTTCCAGCCTTGCTACAACATAGCATTGAGATAATTATCTCCCCACTTGTCGGTCTGCTTAGAGCCAGCTTTGCATGGGGATATATACCACAATCTTGGAGGAGAGTCAACGTGGTTTTTATTCCTAAACAAGGCAACCGGGCTCTTGACCAACCCAAGTCATACAGACCGATAAGTCTTTCGTCTTTCTTTCTCAAGACTGCGGAGCGGCTTGTGGACTTGCACGTAAGGTGCACTCTCCAGACCACCAAGCCGTTACACAAAACCCAATTCGCCTACATCAAAGGCGGATCGACAGAGGTCGCTCTTCACCACTTAGTCAGCAAGATCGAGAAATCCTTCAAATCCAAGGAAATTGCTCTGTGCTCCTTCCTGGACGTGGAAGGTGCTTTTGACAACACTGGCTATCAGTCAATCTCCAGAGCTCTATCTCGTAGGAATATTGACGCGGCAACCGTAGCCTGGATAGAAGCCATGGTACGACAACGGGAAATATCTTCCACGCTGGATGCGACAACGGTCCGCATTAACGCGGCTAGAGGGTGTCCACAAGGCGGAGTGCTGTCTCCCCTACTATGGTCACTTGTGGTGGACGAACTTCTAGAAATACTACACAACCAGGGAATCGATGCCATTGGGTATGCCGACGACCTGGCCATTGTAGTCACAGGGAAGTTCGGCAACACTGTCTCCGAATTGATGCAAAGGGCACTCAATTTGGTGCTCGACTGGTGCACAAACGTGGGCCTCAACATCAATCCGCACAAGGCGGTTGTCGTACCGTTTACCAAACGGTACACCAATGACATTGGCCTCCTTGTCATTGGGGGGACCCCCGTAGAGCTCTCCAGTGAGGTCAAATATCTGGGAGTTGTTCTAGATAAGCGACTTAACTGGAACTCGCACCTCAACAAGACGATTACCAAGGCTACTAATGCTTTATGGGCATGTCGTAGACTATATGGTAAGACGTGGGGCCTTGACTCCAAATCCATCATGTGGCTTTACTGCATGATGGTCAGGCCTGTTTTGACCTATGCTGCTCTTGTGTGGTGGCCCAAGGTACAGCAGGTCTCGGCCATTCAGAAGTGTAGCAAGTTGCAGCGGCTAGTGTGTGCATCTCTATCGGGAGCTCTACGCACATGCCCAACTGTGGCGATGGAGAAAATCATTGGATTAACTCCGCTACACATTCACATACAAGAAGGAGCCGCTAGACGCCTTCTTAGAATCAAGCTCACATCTGGGTTACTGACAGATGATGCTGGTCATGTTAGGATTTTGAAAAATGTTTCTGGCTTAGAGATCAGGTCTACTACAAATGAGAGTGGTTTAGGGACCGGTTGGGTCTACTAATTAGTGAGAAGAGGCCGGTCTGGTCTACTAATTATTGAGAAGAGTTTAGAGGCCGTTCTGGTCTACTAATTGGTGAGAAGAGTTTAGAGGCCATTCTGGTCTACTAATTATTGAGAAGAGTTTAGAGGCCGGTCTGGTCTACTACTTATTGAGAAGAGTTTAGAGGCCGTTCTGGTCTACTAATTGGTGAGAAGAGTTTAGAGGCCGTTCTGGTCTCCTAATTAATGAGAAGAGTTTAGAGGCCGTTCTGGTCTACTAATTGGTGAGAAGAGTTTAGAGGCCGTTCTGGTCTACTAATTAATGAGAATAGTTTAGAGGCCGTTCTGGTCTACTAATTGTTGAGACACGCGGGTCGGTGAACCGAGCCGTAGAATGAGACGTACTATGCAAAGGCTACTGGGATTAGTTAATTACCACGCCGTTTACCCGTGTCATGTGGTTTCCGATGTACTCCTTACCGATGATCCTTGGTTGCTCGTCCTTGTCCGCTGGTCCAAACTGAATGAGCTCTGTAGGGCTGTGGTGCGCCTTATACAGCGGTTCGGCGGGGCTTGTGTGCCCGCATTTCCACCCGCATTTGCCGCATTAGTGTGCCCGATCTATCGCGGCCAGTGTGCCCCGTCGCGCGCGATCAGTGGCTCGCGCGCGCATCGGGTTTGAATTTAAATGCGGTTGTGTGTGGGTTTTCTTTGTTTCGTACCTTCGCTTATTTATTTCAGTTATTTGTTTCTTATTCATTTGGTTTACATGCTTCTCCCCATGTTTATGAATTCATTTCATTTTCTCTCCTTAAGATATTTGTTCATCATTTATTTGTTCTCCATGTTTCTTTCCATGTTTTACTTCATTTAATTTCTTATCTTAAGCTATGTGCAAGTTCGGCGCGTCTCCCCTTTGTTGCGGTACCTGCTGGTGCGTGTGCCGGCGTGGTAGCGGCTGCAGTGGCTCGACTTCGGCGTGTGGCTCGGCCCGAGGTGTTTGTACGCGCATGGGCGGCGTTGCTCCTGTTGCTTCCTCTGGGCGTGGGCGTGGTGTCTGCTGAGTTCGAGTTGGTTGTGGTGTGTGCGGCGTTCCTATCGGCGCCTCCTCTTGGCGCGTGCGTGGATCGGTGGAGTTGGTGCT